>OX454419.1:52551975-53151975 GCA_949715475.1 Microchrysa polita
ATGTACATGATATTCGTATTACATTTTGATTTTAAAAGACATCCGTTTTGAAAAGTAAACAGCCTACTATCTATCTACAGGGTGGTGAAACCGTATATTAAATTTTTTGTTGATTTTGATGTTTTTTATTTAGACATTTAACTTGGAAGTAATATTTTTTTTTTTGTATAAAAATGGAACGTGATTTGTTTGTCAAGCATAAACTCGAATGATAATCATTTATAGGAGTTTTGATATTATTTGGAGGAATTATTCTTCTTCTTCTCAGTACCGTATAGCCCCATGTGGGGCCACGGTGCGTTAACTCATCCGTTTATAGGCAATTTCATGTCAACGTTACATTGCATTGCAAGTGAGCCACAGAGCGGGGTAGGAAATATTAATATATAAGGAGGAATTATTAATATATAACAAGCCCGAGCGTCCAATAACACATTTAAGTCCGCCCCAGGTCTCCCAATCCGATAAAGAAGTATACCCCGAAAATCGATCTTCTTCTCCGTGAGGACAAGCAACTACAAAGAAAATGGAAAATACTCTGCAGAGATCGATATACGGAAAGCTAAGCCTTCTGGTGTAAGGGGAATGTTAAAGCGAGCGGAGCGAGCACAAGTGGTGAGAGCAAGCGAAGGTAGTTCTTACTGGTTGTAATAAAACATTATTGCACAGCGAACCAAAATAGTGTCCTTTTTCTTTGAAAACAGGTGATTTTTGAGAGAGACTATTTTTTATGGAGTTCACAATGACTTTTCAATTACACGTGTAATTTAGGTCAAAATTTAGAGATATCAATCGCTGGAGATTCAAAATTTTGAACACGGCTTAAATTGAGTTACCATTGCACGTATAGTCAAAACTTCGAGCTCAATATTAAACTGTCGATATACACCTTGCGTGACAATTACTGGTCGCCTGTTTTCAAAGAAAAATTACACTAATTGGCCTCGCTGTGTAATGCTGTACTGTTTCATATAAAAAAAAACTCAAGTTCATTGTTTCCTTGTGTTGTCGGCTCCTTTGCATCGACCAAATTCAGTTTTAAGTTAAAATACTTGTATTTCATTATTGTCGATGAAGATGATTTATTTACCATATACGTATTTCCATCTTCAGTGGATTAATTAATCCACTTAAGATGGCGGCAAATAGCTGCCGAAATACGTATATGGTAAATAAATCAAGTTTATTGTCTAAATAAATCTCACAAGCAAAACCCACAAAAAAAAATGTTTTTTTTTTTATCAGTAACTAGCTAGTGCTTGCTGCGCTCGCGTTGTTCGCTTCGCTCACAACTTGACACTAATTTAACTTTATGAGCGATTTTGAATTTATTGGGATCGACGTATCGAGATTGGAACTAAACTGGATAAGGAAACAAAGCGATAGATTTGCGTCGCGCCACTACTTCTTAAGGGATCAAGGCAACAACAACATACTCAACCCCTTGATAATTAATATTACTGACTCCAAGATTCCTCCCCGTAAGGAGGAGGATAAAGGTTGAAAGGCTCCGGCCGATTCCTATATCCTTTTCAGTTGTGGCATAACTGCGGACCCTTAGCTATGCAGGAGGAGCTTCATAGGGTGAGCGGCTCCGGCCAATTCCTATGTTTCTCTACGGGGCGTTACTTTCCCGCATTATCCAGGTAACCGCTGCGCCTGAGTGCTGTATTAACAACTTCAGCGTCTCAGGTTACTAAATGTAATAGGGTGACAAAAAACAAATAGTCAATCACCGAAGCAGCACCTCCGAGGCCTCTCCATGATGGACCTCTTTCGTTTTACGAATACTATCATGGTTAAGCGATGGGCCGACAACCCATCCTTGGAAAAAAATCTACGTCAAGAAACCTGGAATGAAAGCCTCGGATTGGACGGATACAACCCAACGACGACATCGCAAACGAACAACTGATTACTCTTTCGGAACCTGGAATGTACGCTCTCTGAATAGGCCAGGGGCCTTAAGGGCCCTCTTGGATCAGGTCGAAAAATATAATCTGAGCATTGTTGCACTCCAGGAAACAAAATGGCTTAATAGCGAGATTGATGACCGAAATTCGTACACAATTTTCACAAGTGGAAAACCTTCGGGCCACAGGGAGTTTGGAGTGGCGTTCATTGTAAACAATCAACTTAAGCCGCATGTTATCGACTTCAAACCCATAAACGAGCAGCTGTGTGCGATTCGCATTAAAACCCGGTTCTTCAATATCTGGCTCATAAACGCGCATGCCCCCACCGAAGTCAGCATCGTCGCATTCACAGGCAGACCTGGAGATCTCCAGATCAACATGCCGTCAGCCAAATTGACCACGTCCTCGTCTGCAATAGATGGGCATTGAGCATAATGGATGTTCGTTCCTATCGTGGAGCAAATATTGATTCTGGCCACTACATGGTGAAGGCGACCTATAGGTGCAAAATTTCTTCGGTGCATCATTCGAGATTCAACCCGGTGAAAATTTTTGCGGTTGACAAATTGTCGCATGATGCCACGGTGGTTGCTTATACGATTGCCCTCGAGGAGAAGCTGATGCCCTTGCTAAATAACATCAGTAACGAAGGCGCCCTTGAGATCTGGGATACACTCAAAGACACCATCAAAGAGGTCGCAGAGGAGGTTGTGGGATACAAAGACCGGCGAGCCCGAAATGATTGGTTTGATGAAGAATGCCAAAATGCGGTAGATGCCAAAAACGAGGCATATCGCCAATGGACTGAACGCGCAACTAGAGCAAAAAAAAAATATGACGAGCTTCGACGATTTTCGAATAGGTTAATTAGGCGTAAGAAACGTAAGCATCTTGACGAGCAGTTGATGCAAATAAACCAAAGACTAGCCAGTAGGAACAGTAGACAAGCGTACAAGCTGATTAATTCAATTAAAAGTGGATACCAACCCAGGACCAGCCTCTGTAAGGATAAGGATGGCAATATCATTAGTGACACCGATAGCGTTGATAAACGCTGGGCCTCACATATCGAAGAGCTCCTCAATGTCCAACCGAACAACCCCACACAAGAAGTTCTGGAGCTGATGGCTGAAACAGGCCCTCCCGTTCAACCCCCAACAGTAGAACAAGTGGATCTCGCCATGCAATCACTGAAACATAATAAAGCCCAGGGCACTGACGAGATTCCTGCTGAACTGCTGAAGCATGGTAGGAACAGCCTTGTTAAGGCTATACACACACTTATCGTCAAAGTATGGAACGACGAAATAATCCCGCAAGATTGGCGTAAAAGTATCATTTGCCCAATCCACAAAAAAGGGGATAAGTTGAAATGTGAGAGCTACAGAGGCATCTCATTAGTTTGTACGACTTATAAGATTTTATCTAAGATTCTAGAAAATATACTAAATCCGCACGCAGAAGAAATCATTGGCGAGTATCAAGGCGGCTTCAGACCTGGTCGTTCAACGACCGATCAGCTTTTTACAGTGAAGCTACTACTCCAAAAGTGCTGGGAGTATGACATCGACGTATACGAAATCTTTGTCGACTTCAAGCAGGCATACGACAGTATCGATCGAAGCGTACAACATTATGCTGAATTTTGGTATACCGGCAAATTTAGTGCGACCCACAAGGATGACGATGACTAATACCGTCTCGCAAGTCAGAGTGCAGGACCGACTCACTGACCTATTTGAAACTCGTACTGGACACAAGCAGGGCGACGGGCTAGCGCCGACGCTCTTCAACCTTGCTTTGGAGTATGTAATACGAGCCATGAATTTGGACAGCAGTGGAACGCTACTCATTAAGTCGACTCAACTAGTAGCGTATGCCGACGACATCAACATCATGTCTCGAAGATTGGGTGATGCAGAAAGCCTTCTGCATAATCTCAATAACGCCGCCAAAGAAGTTGGGCTACATATCAACGAATCTAAGACAAGGTCATGATGCAATCAAAAACTAGGACGCCAGTAAACTCAAGCATCACAGTGGGGGACCTCAATATAGGGTATGTAGACAACTTCACTTACCTGGGTTGCAATTTGTCAAAGGACGCCAACGAAACAGATGAGATAAAACGATGGATACAACTAGTGTGTTATTTTGCGGTCCTACAAATTATGAATTCGAAGCTGGTGCACAGGAACACGAAGCACCACGTGTATAAAACCATTATCCGACCTGTGCTATGCTATGGCTGCGAGGCATGGACCCTAACCCTAACTCTGAACACCTGTTGGACACATTCGAGCGAAAGGTTCTCCGAAGAATCTTCGGGGCCGTTCGTGAACGAGGTGAATGGCGCATCCGGTACAACCTTGAGTTGTATCAGCTGTATGATGAGCTACAGGTGTCGAATATCGTGAAATTGCAGCGATTGCAATGGGCGGGACATGCACAAAGGATGAACGACGATCGCATGCCCAAAAAGGTGATGAACGCGCAACGAGTGGACGGAGCCAGATTGCGTGGACGACCGAGAGCCCGATGGGAGCATTCTGTATGTGAGGACGCCCACCAGATGCTAGGCTTTCGGAACTGGAGGACAAGGTCGCGTGACCGCGACAATTGGAGGTTTTCAATCCAGGCGGCCAAGGCCCGACGTCGGGCTATCGTGCCATAAAGAAGAAGAAGAAGAAATTAGGCCCAGTGTTTTGACTTATAGAAAGGAGTCGGTTGTATAATTTATTATTCACGTAATCGACAGTATGAGCAAAACGATGGCAGAATATACCACAATCCTTAACCCTCTAACCGGACAATTTTTTTTCTTGGCGGAAAAATTATGGTAGGTTAATATGTATTAGCATTAAAA
Organism: Microchrysa polita; assembly: GCA_949715475.1. Classification (NCBI taxonomy): domain Eukaryota; kingdom Metazoa; phylum Arthropoda; class Insecta; order Diptera; family Stratiomyidae; genus Microchrysa; species Microchrysa polita. The sequence goes on from OX454419.1 coordinate 52,556,758, forward strand.
CCAAAGAAAACGAACCAAAAAATGAATTTGGTAATTGGTTTAGTTTTTAGACACTAAAATGTGTAGCCCGCCAAAAGGCGGTCTATCCAGGGAACGGCAAAAAAAAGAGACTGCGCCTGGCCCGCTTGGTAGATTTGCGTGCTTTGCCGTGTGTTCTCAATTTTGTTATAAATACTCTAAATACGGTGTCTGGTAGAAAAGAGATTTATTAGGGTTTTTGCGTATTTATATATATATTGAAGGGTTTGAAATCCTTAGCCCTTATTAGTTCTTTTATAAAAGATTTTCTAGATGGTGGATCGTGACAAAAATACATACATCTGTGCCCACTTTTGGGTAAGTTCCAACCAGTACTATTACTATTAAGTTTTTTATTGTGAATTTAGAAACATTTTTGGGGGTTTCAAATACATATGCCAATTTAGGAGAAGGGGAGCATAACAGCATGATTGTGGACAGTCATCCAGTCATCGTGATGTAGGTTGTCGTCTGTATAGCTACTAAATTGTCGGTTAAAGCAAATACCACCGCTAGCACTACCAGCTGCATCACAATACACAGCACCAGTTCGGGTATGTAAAAAATGGGACCCTGGTTTGGTCGGCCACTCACGAAACTGATATAGCGCCTAGAATTCCTGAGTTCTCCTTTGCAAAGTTTCACATTCAATGCAGACTAGTATTGATTAGACTCTCCCTAGGAAGCATTAAATGATTCTCCTTCTCTGACTTCAATCACTTGTTCCTAGCTTCTTGAGTTTTCTTAGGATTGTGGATAACCGTTGTTCCCAAATCTTTACAGCACGATATGACCCCATTTCATCTTGTAATTGATCCTGAGTTTAAATTGGTTATAACAGTTACTTCCGGTTCATATTCCTGTTTTGTACAAATGTCGCCTTTTCCCGTTTGTTGGCCATATGTAGAGTATTGGCCCCATAATTCCAAGCGGCTCCATAGTCCCAATCTGCTTTAAATTTATCAGCTGATTCTTCAGAGCTCAATCGTATTTTTTAGCTGATCGATTGCTCTGGAAAGACGATTCAAAGATTCAAATAATATCGATTCACATCCTAGCAGTAATAATTTTGTTGAAAATTCAATGAAAATTATTTCGATAAAAATACATGAGTATACACGATAAATGTAGAAAAAAGTTTGGGTTACCTGGATAGACCGCCTTTTGGCGGGCTTAACTTATCGGACCTAAAATGCATATTACTTTTCAAAAAATTAAAATTCACTTATATTGTTATGAAATAAACAATATTTCTCATCGATAATAATTTTTCTGTAGAGCTAAGCTAATAACAAAGAGGTGTTTTTGTATTGCGAAATGCGCACTGTTTACGTCAATAATTTATTTGGTCCATTTTCGCACCAACTCGCATTCAACTGGCAATAGAATAGGATAACGGTATTTGACCGGTTTTCTGGAATATTAAGGCGCTCGTACAGTACCAAACACAACTTCTTATAGCATTAGTTGCCAAAAAAAGTCATCACATTAGGAGTTAGGTGGATAAATTCAGAGCCCGCCAAAAGGCGGTCTGTCCTGCTAGAGGGTTAAAGCTAGTTTATAGTTTACGTGTTAAAGTTTACATTTTACACAATTTAACGGGATTGGAAAGTGTTCTCATAGTTTTCCATAGATTGCTGACCACCAGTTTTAATAATTAATTGTCTAGATGGTAATTCTATTTTTGCCTTCTGTGGGTATTTACTTGCTTGGTAATTTATGTGTTCAAGTCACCGATTCGAGGATCACAGGTTTTTTCGAAGTTCATCCGTAACCTTTGCCAATTTGGCCGAGGAGAATGGAAAATGTGGCCTCAGTAGAGGGATCCGGTCTACAGGCGCCAGTTTGTATAGGTATAATCTATAATCCCTCTCAAATGCTTTGCTGCTGATCGTATAATACGTCGGTAGGAAGTGGCAGAGAAGAAAAGACTTTGTTGACATACCAGAACTGGCATCGGTCACTTCTCCATACCTTCGTGGCCTAGAACCATCCTGCAATATCAGAGATACCACCATCTTTCAGCAAAATCGGATTAGTAGTTCAGGGGAAATTGATTAGCATATTCTAGATATAAAGATCAATAATTAAGTACCACAATAAATACCAAACTAATGCAATAAAAATAAATTTTACCTACATATGTATTTCAAAAACGAAAAAATGTCCAAATACAGTGCATGTTCCCATCCAAAAATGGATTTAACCATAATAATCAATTGTCTAATATGGATCAAAGCTTAACTCAATATTTCACTGTAAATTAGCATTCAACTCTTAATGACTCATTTGAATTTATAAAAATTTGGAGTAATAGCTTGCCAAAAGCAATCGAATGAAAATTCAATGGTTGGCTACAATTCAGCCATAGCGTACCCCGCTTTCAAATTTCTTCTCTTCCTCTATTTACCGGTGCGCAAACAGTAAAAATGTTTCAGCCAAGACGATTGGTCAGCGCAGTAGTGTGCATACAAATTTCGACTATGCTTTCACCCTCACCAAAAAATACTTACACGACATTCTTCCATACTATCGGAGTACGTTGGTGGCTCGTCCAGACAAAAGAACTCCCTCACAACGCTCGAGCTGCGAAGTTCTTGATTGGCCATTATCGAGTTGACGAAGCGTTGCAATCCTTGCACTCGATTGTCCAAAAACACCGAATTAAAGTTGTCCCCAAATAATTTCTTTCGCGGCAATTGCAATGAGATTAGCGGAAAGGACTGTTTCAATTTGTTATTGAGACGTACAAAATCGGTGTAGCGTCTTAGCACCAACCAGCAGTCATTCGAGAAAGGATTCTCCACTCGCAGTTTGAAGACGGTGAAGCGAGCACGCTCCTCCATCACCTCGTAACCAATGATGGGAATACGCACACACGACGTATCGGCGAAACCGTGTACATCCAAATCCGAGGGTGTCGTCAGGTTAGTGGCCTGCGAATATGCCGAAATGCTGTGCTCACTCATGCGTCTAGCCGGTGGCGCAGCGGGATTATTGTTTAGGGTGTCACTGCGATAGCGAGCCGAAGACAATTCACGTGAGTTACCGCCCAGGGGCACCGAGTTACTTGTCGTCGATCGTGACATGTTTGCGTGCATTGTCTTATGAACGGAAATTGTCTTGAGGCACACTTCAGACTTGGCACTAATCAAATTCGCGTTTTTCTCAAAGTTCACTAACAATTTAGACACATCCGATTCCGATTTCCACGACAGATATTTTTTCGCATGTACTAGCAGGTCCTCTTCATCGAGAAGGTTGGGCAGCGATAGCGATCGATTTTTGGCAGATGCACTAATTTTTCGAGATCCGTGCCCTTTATTGACGGGGGGCGTTGCAGGAACATGCAACACATGGGACGTTTGTTGTTGCTGCTGCTGCTTTCGATACGGCCTCGACTCCCGTTTCTTTATTGCACGCAACGACATTATACTCTCTACGTACGAAAATGCTTATAGGTGGACCGCTCGAGATGAACTGTTTACGGCCACATCGGTCAAAGAAGACTTCACTCGCGACGTCAAGACGCTACTCGAATTTTCATTGTTGCTCGCAACCGCTTGGTTGAAAGATTTCCGTTCCGGACAAACGACGATGCATGGCGTAATTGCCGACCCCCGAAAAAAAGAAAGAAATAAACACAAATGTGTGTGAAATGTTTCCGTGTTTCCCGTAAAGTCAAATGAATGATGTAAAGCGGTAATGAGCATAGACAGCAGAGTACTGAGCAAAAGTTAAGACAAGAAAAAAAAAGATTTGAGTAGAGAAATGTCAACTGCGATATAAGTGTTGCCAGAAGCCTAGAAAGTAGTGGGATTAACGGGAGATAGCGTAAAAAGATCGTTTTGCCAAACATCAAAAAATGCGAACACGGGATACTTGATCATCCCCCGATCGCATTGCAAGGTTAATTGATTGACTGACAATCTCTCAACTTGAATGGAAGATGACTGTGATTGTGCCTGTCTAGACAGTTTCAATTTTCGTTCGTCTTCATCATTTTGACAATTGAAACTTGAGATATATGCGCTATTGAAGAAACGCATTCATTCTTGAACGCAATTGCCAATGTTAAATATTAACAACACATCATCTATTCATACAATTCATGAAAGAATTTATCATTTACCCGTCCTGACCAAAGCCGTGACACATATTTAACGATAAATAATGAACAGATCTGGATAGAATGAGACATTGGCTATGTCCACACATGTGCGCTTTCGTCTTCCCTATCGTCTTCAAGCTCCGTATCCACTTTCAACATTGAACATGTCAATGATTGCGTCAAGTGAACAGAAGAGATCAATGTCTCATTCTATCCAGATCTGTTCATTATTTATCGTTAAATATGTGTCACGGCTTTGGTCAGGACGGGTAAATGATAAATTCTTTCATGAATTGTATGAATAGATGATGTGTTGTTAATATTTAACATTTGCAATTGCGTTCAAGAATGAATGCGTTTCTTCAATAGCGCATACATCTCAAGTTTCAATTGTCAAAATGATGAAGACGAACGAAAATTGAAACTGTCTAGACAGGCACATTGATCTCTTCTGTTCACTTGACGCAATCAATGGCTATGTCCACACATGTGCGCTTTCGTCTTCACTATCGTCTTCAAGCTCCATATCCACTTTCAATATTGAACGTGTCGTTGATTGCGTCAAGTGAACAGAAGAGATTAATGCCTCATTCAATCTACATCTGTTCATTATTTATCGGGAAATATGTGTCGCGGCTTTGGTCAGGACCGGTAAATGATAAATTCTTTCATGAATAATATGAATAGATGATGAGTTGTTTATATTTAACATTAGCAATCGCGTTCAAGAATGAATGCGTTTCTTCAATAGCGCAGGCATCTCAAGTTTCAATTGTCAAAATGATGAAGACGAACGAAAATTGAAACTGTCTAGACAGGCACAATGACATGTTCAATGTTGAAAGTGGATACGGAGCTTGAAGACGAAAGCGCACATGTGTGGACATAGCCAATGATGACTGAAAAGTGAGAATCGCGACCTTAAGGTCTGAATAGACCTCGGGCGGAATGAAAATGAAATTTTTGTCCGCTGCGATTTTCTCAATGAAAATGCATACTTACTGTCGTGGAACATGTCGGAAATGATGGGGAATTCCATAGGCTACAATCCGAATATGGTTCCATAATTTTTCTCGGCCATTTTATGTATTATTTTTCGATTCCCCGGTCATTAGATATTTTTCACGGTGAACTGACCGGGGAATTGAAAATAATACATAAAATGGCCGAGAAAAATTTTGGAACCATATTCGGATTGTAGCTTATGGAGTTCCCCATCATTTCCGACATGTTCCACGACAGTAAGCATGCATTTTCATTGAAAAAATCGCAGCGGACAAAAATTTCATTTTCATTCCGCCCGAGGTCTATCCTGCGCTTTAAATAAAAAATCCTCCGGGAAGGGATTTCAATCTGTGCCTTTACGGACCGGTTTGAATTGCGTGAATTTACCGAATCAGACTCGCAACACATTATCCAAATTTTGAACAGATGTTTGTGCAAAAAGGACATTTTGTCCCTTTTTGTCCTGAACGCTGATCGCTAGAACGGTGAAATTTTTAGACAATATTGCTATTTCAGTGCCATATGATAGAAATATCATAGCATAGTGCATGAATGTCGGAGTTATCAACAAATGTTGATTTTAAACACAAAAGTGTACTAAAACTTATTTATTTATAGGTTACGAGACAGGAGCTCTTCGTTTCTTTGGTTCCGAAACAGCGCAAGATAACTTTCTGTATACATTTTTTTTCCGGCGTTTTATGATATATGCCTCGCCAATTTCCTTGCAAGTCCTGTCCCTGCCGAACCACATTGCATGAAAAAGCCGATTCTGGTGGAAGAGATCGGCACACTGCACGTCGCAGTCACCAGGGTGTTACACCGGAGAAGCACCCGGGGCGATGATGCGTGAGTCTATGGGGACGTATCAGGTTCGATGAGTTGAGGACTCAATCGGTCGATGGACACATATACCCGCTCATCTCAGCATAAGCTATGCGTGTAGGCTAAGAACACGAGGATGTTAATTTAAATATGACATAGCTCTTAACGGGACACGGAGAGAACCGGAAATATTTGAATTTGTCGTCAGAATGCGTCAGGTGCAAGGGGGTTGCGTAGGATGCGAATCATTTTGTTTGAGTCCCAGATTTGGAAATATCCGTAGTCAACTAAAGGCGGTATTGATAGAATAATAAGACGATCGGAAGAAAACCCTAAAGATCCGTTTTATTGGATCAGAACAGGATAAAACATCCCAACTTCCATTCAAATTTGACAGGAGTTCTTCTATACAGGGTGTCCCATTCATGGTGGAGAATATTTTAATAGAAGGCAGCCTGACTCATTTGGGGAAAATTAATGTACAACGGGACCCCTCTATTTTTAACCGTTACTATGTAATAGCATTTTTTATCAAAATGCCCGACTTCCTGAACAAAATCAAAATTTGCCACACCATCAAACATTTCATCCGTGATATGACTTCAATTTCTGAAACTACATAAAATTTCCAATAAAACGACACCTCGCCGGTTACGAAGTTGCTCGTATCTTCCGAGATACACTCGTTCAAACTTTAAAGTAATTTTAAAATTGGACGTATATAATTTTATTATTTGATTTGATTTGATTATGATGAGAAACCAATTTTAAAATTTCTTTAAAATTTGAATGGGTGTATCTCGGAAGATACGAGTAACTTCGTAACGGGCGAGGTGTCGTTTTATTGGAAATTTTATGTAGTTTCAGAAAGTGAAGTCATATCTCGGATGAAATGTTTCAGCTGATGATTACGCAGATTACGTGATCTGGCGTAAGTGTGAAAACCTCCTAACGGTCAAATTTGTATGGGAGTTGTGCTGTTTGATCCTGTTCTAACCCTATGAAAGGAACCTTATGATGCAGAAGGCAGGGCATGGAGAAGAGCAAGTTTGCTAGTCGCGCGGATGGCTGATTAGCTGCAACTGTCACTGTGGAACTATCTACTAAAACCCGTGGATTCATAGTTCTATTAGAACCAATCAGTTCAAAAATGTTTAATACAAAGTGTCCTTTTGCACCCAAATTTGTACAACATTGAGTGGGGCATGTTGTGATTCGTCAAATTAACGAAAGTCCAGACAGGCCATAAACGCCCAGATTCAAATTCTGTCCCAGAGTTAAGTGCGAAATATAGAACACTTGCGTTGAATCTTCTGCGACTTTTCTAACCACTTGGTGGGAGGACATTAGATGGGAGATTGATATACGTATTGGCAACAATTCTGTTCCTACTGTAGCAAACCCCAAAATTCTCGGGCTTCACCTAGGGAACATGATGAAAATGCGCAGTAGGAATAAAATCCTGAAACCTCTAGCTGGTAGCACCTGGGGCAAAGATAAAGAAACCATGCTAGCTACTTATAAAGCGGTGGGTCGAGCGGCCGCTGATTATGCAGCCCCAGTTTGGACACATAGTTTATGTGACACAAACTGGTCCAAAAATTCAGGTCTACCAAAATGGCACTCTACGCATCGCGACATGTTGCCTTCTGATGTCTGCCCAGGATAACTTACATCAGGAGACAAAATTAATGCCAATACGTGACCACGATCTCCTACTTTCAAAACAGTATCTTGTTATGGTTGCTATCGTGAGGATCATCCCAATAATTATCTCATGGACCGAATTCCTCCACCACGACATTACAGGCGTGGTTTACGAGACCTTGAGAGAGGTTCAGGGATACAAACGGGACCCTTACAATGAAGTTACATACCGAGCCGCCATATCGCAGCGATCCACACTGAAAAAGTGAATCGGTCCATTGCGAGCTTAGGTGCGAATAGAGTCCTCTCAGAGTGCCCACCACCAATTTCGTCTGGGAAGATTAGGCTCCCAAGAGCAACCAGAGTAACACTGAGCGCTTATATACCGGCTCTTAATTTAAACTATCTTAAAACATTTTTGGAGATAGTACCTTTTCCATAGGGTGAATATACCGTCCTAGTCTAGTTCGCGTATTAATTTTCTTCTTCTTCTTTTTATTCGAATTGGTTGTGGAATGTGCAGATGTTTAGAAATGGTTTATCTGACATTTCGATTATTTGGACATAATATTATGATTGGAATTTGTTAATCTCGCGTTTTTTCTAACCAGGAATTTCATATAAACTTTGTAGCGAAACGAAAATCGAAAACGATATCATTCCAGTAACAAGACGACTTCGCTCTTCCTGGATAAATTTCAGAGACAATCGCTTGGCTAGGCATTATGGATTGGTAAGCACCTCGCCATCTGTTGCGAGCGGGACTAAATTTAGTTTCGATTAGTTAGTGCACCCCGTATATGCCGTCCAAAAATAATTTAAATTTGTCTAAAACTTTTTATCTTTGCTCCGGTATATAAGCGGTCACTATGAGCGCTTATATACCGCCTCTTAATTTAAACTATCTTAAATCATTTTTGGAGATAGTACCTTTTCCATAGGGTGAATATACCGTCCTAGTCTAGTTCGCGTTTTAACTTTCTTCTTCTTCTTTTTATTCGAATTGGTTGTGGAAAGTGCAGATGTTTAGAAATGGTTTATCTGACATTTCGATTATTTGGACAATAGGTGTGTTTTTTTGGTTATCCCGTGCAGGTTTGGGTAACGAAACTTCATATAAAAAAATGACAGGTGGATCAGCTGGCATTTTTTTATATGGAGTTTCGTTACCCAAACCTGCACGGGATAACCAAAAAAACACACCTATTATGATTGGAATTTGTTAATCTCGCGCTTTTTCTAACCAGGAATTTCTTATAAACTTTGTAGCGAATCGGAAATAGAAAACGATATCATTGCAGTAACAAGACGACTTTCGCTCTTCCTGGATAAATTTCAGAGACAGTCGCTTGTCTAGGCATTAGGGATGGGCAAGCACCTCGCCATATGTTACGAGCGAGACTAAATTTAGTTTCGATTAGTTAGTGCAGCCCGTATATGCCGTCCAAAAATAATTTAAATTTGTGTAAAACTTTTTATCTTTACTGCGGTATATAAGCGGTCATTGATGCACAGAGGCTTCACACCTTTCTGCACCGCTAAGAGAAGTAGAACACTTGCGTTCGTGCCGAGGAGTTCTAGTACAATTTTGCTTCCGTTACTCGGTATTTATGCAGTTATGTACTTACAAACGCTATGGGCCTGTCTACACGCAAAAAACAACAAAAACTCGGTTTTTATATGAAAAGATATTTTTTCCTTTCCTTGCTCCATACGATTCTCTTCTAAAAAACGGTTTTTGTTCGCCTAAAGTTGTCCCTTTGCTTCAATTTCGCAACTTTTGTTGTTTTTTTTGTGTGTAATTGAATAATTCTTAAATGCCCGTGTAAAAATTCTAACGCGCAGATTCCGGTTTTGATAATTACGTATAAAAAAATCTCCAAAATTAAAGTTTTTTTTATGTCATTTTAAGCCTAGCTACGAAATGCTGCCAAATGGCGGTCCGTGATGCCAGTTTTTGGACGCGCATCCATTTAGAAGCCAGTTTAAATGCAGCTTATGGATTCCTTTGTTCTTTCAGGCGTAATTTAGTGAAATACCATTTTCTAAACCTGGCTGCAGTGAAAAGAATTTGCCTGAATCCCAGCTGGGAATAGACAAAAGAAATGTATCTCAGCCAACCTCACTTGAATAGAAATGCATCGCAGGGGAAATGTAAACATGTCAAACTGCTGTCAGATGTCCTCCCCCCAGTCCACTCAAGTTGACAGTTCTATGCACGTGCTATTGTGTTTATTGGTTGTGTGCAGTGCAGAGATGTGATTTTCATTTTATTTTCATTCACAGACCTAGAAAATTATCAAAATGGATAGCATCCGTACTAAAAGCAAGGATACAAATACGTTCAGAGTGAGTACAGTATAAATAAACTCCACCGAGTACGGCCGCTAACAATCTCTTCAAATCCTTTCCAGTTCAAGACATTCGCCGAGCGGGTTAGTGAACTCGACATTCGTCAAAGCACCCTCTATCACATCGGTCACGCCAACGAGGACCTCAATGAAGAGATCGAGGACGAAACTTTATTTTCGTATACGTTGCGCAAATGGTCCGTTCTAAACTTGAGCGTGGAGTACAGTAGCTTTGCGCGAAAATGTCATGGAATCGTAACCCTGCCGCAGTTGCTGTATAAGCGGGAGCATGTTGTCACCGTTCTACTGGAAGCTCTGGATAAAAGCACGGTTCTGTCCCTTGAACCCATTCTGGATGTACTTACCGCCTTTGCGCGAGACATACGCGAAGAATTCTATCCGCATTTCGATGACTTCTTTCGGAAATTGGTGCATTTGCTGCAGGCACAGGACGCCGAACAACTGGAGTGGACGCTCAAATGTCTGGCACATTTGTTCAAAACGTTAAGGCCGTTTCTGAAACGAAATATCGGTGTAGTTTTGAGTCGTGTCATTCCTCTGCTGGATGACACCTCGAATCCGGACTATGTGGTGAATTTTGCCTCGGAATGTTTTTCGTTTGTTGTACGCGACATCAAGGACTACCAAAAGTTGTTGACTGTCGTACTCAAGTATTTGCAAAAGCACAGCGTTGGCTACTCCGGGTGTGGAAAGCTGTTTTTCGAGTTGATTCGTGGTGTGAACGGAAATTTTCATTCAGTGGCAAAGGATTTCCTCAGATCGTTGCTAGAAGCATTCTCGAATTTCCCAAACGATGCAGACGTGCTGTTTGACATTACAACGAGAACGATAACCGAAATGCTGGAGCATATAAGCTTCGATAGGCTTTCATTATTCTGGGATACGATCGTTGAAGTTACACAAGGAAAAGTTGAACAATCTGGGGAAGATACGGACTCGATTTTATGTCTGGTGCGTTTGATGCGACTGGCAGTCGATTGGAAAAACGGGCGAGCGATATCCGATGTGGGTCAACTGATTAGCTTGATCGTTAAAATCGTGGATCGGATCGAGAATGAAGACATACTTTTGGAACTGACAGCCATAAGCGCGACAATACTACAATCGAACGCTGTTAAGCTGCAACAAATGGACGCCAGTCGACTGATTTGTAAGATGCTTTCTGTCTCGTTGCCCTCCATCTACGAACAGTTTGTTTGGAGCATATGCCAGCATCCGCAATTTGAAATTTTAGTTCAACCGAACTTGATCGCATATTTTGAAGCTGAACCTGACATCAGACGGTTGGACCTGCTCGTCCGCGTAGTGGAGAAACGTCTTAATCGAAATGTACAAGATATGTGGCGAAAACACCCAATCCAATTGAAACGACCACGGACGCTTTCTTGGATTCAGAACAACATTGAAGCGTTCAAGTTCAACAAATCGACTGGGCGTGATTTGGAGGCGTATGTGCTAAGTACCATGATCTACCCGCACTTGGTTGACACAGAAAACGCTGACCATGTTTGCCGACTACTACAAACGAAAATACTTGGCCTCAATTTCAGGCAAATGGAAGAGAAATCCTACATTATCGCAATTTACACTTCAATACAAGCGATTCTTGCTCTGGAGCTTACCGTTCCCGAGGTATTCTTCGAAAAGGTAATTTCCGGTTTTCTGGAAACCTCCTGCAAAGATCCCTCCATTCTCGTCACTTTGTCCATCATATTTGATTGTGCCGCGCGCAAGAAAAAGTCTTTATTCACCGACGAATTGTTCGTGAAGGTGACCGAGAAATTGCGCGACAATCTTTGCTCCAGCAGCTATCTTTCGCGGCTATTAACTACGAAAATTTTCGCCCAATTCAACGATGGTGGACTTGATGAGCAAAAATCCGTTTACGGCATATTCTACGAAGCGACAAACATTCGACCAACAGTCCATAACTATCGCGATCAGCTGTTGCTTTTCGATCAGTTCTCGGCGAATGGCAAACTCTTCCAATCGATCAAATCCATTGACATACAGCAGGACTGTCTGCGCTTTCTGCTTGGCATTCTCTACGAAAAATTCAAACTCGTTTGGGATCCGGTTTCGAAACATATTGAAGAATTGGCCGAGAAATTGTCGCCCGAACATTTCTGGGACGTTTATCACGTCAGGTTGGTGGAGACGACAACCTCGATACGAAGCAATACTTCGCCTGGCTCGGGAACGGATGCCTTTGATTGCGTAGCAGTTCAGAATATATCCGAGCAACTAAATCCGGCCGTCGACAATGTGGACTTCATTCATTATCGGTCACTCCTTTGGAAAAATTTGGCAAATTTCGGACTACTAAGCGAAGTGAAGAATAAGGATGTGGTATCGCTGTTTTTGGATTTCGTTGAGAACGAATATCGAAAGGAGGACAAAAGTAGCGCCCTCACATGGAATTTGATGAGCACTGAGCTGCACGAAAGCGACCCTGACGAATCGTTCGTTCGTAAGAACAAGCGGGGAAAGGTTGATGGACACAAATCGGCCGGCACGACGCTTGCTATCATGCTCGGTGTTTTTTCAAAAATGGCAAATCCCAAACAGCTTTACAGAGAACCGGAAATACGAGAGCTTTACTACGATCTTTTGGCCGGTACAAATGAGCAGCTGCAAAAGTTATCTCTCGATTGTCTGATGCGATACAAGCTCAAAGCATGCATGCCGTACAAGGACCATCTATACGCTCTCATTGACGACAAAAAGTTTAAGGACGAACTGATCAACTTGAAATTGGACGCAGAGAGCAAAATCGTCGATCCGGATCATCGCTCCGAGCTGATGCCCATATTGTTACGGATTTTATACGGCCGGATGCGTAGCAAGACGGGGAATAAATATCTCGGCAGCCAGATGCGTCGCAGCATAATTTTGAGATTTCTCGCCGGCTGTACAACTGACGAAATTTTATGGTTTCTTCAAATGGCATTTGGAAACTATCAGGACATTTTGGCCGATGACATAGAAATGATTCCCGTTAAAATCAGCAACAACTTCAGTCTACATGAGGTGCTATCTCCAAAAAAGCTCCAAAGTGCTTTGAACTTACTCGATATTACACGCAAAAGCTTTGGTGGCCTAATGCAAACCGATTTTCTCATTTATTTGCTCAAATTGATTGTGCTGGGCGGAACTGTTTGTCGAAATGTATTTGAGAATAGCACACGAATCGACACGAATCTTCTGAAAGTTTTTCGCAATTTGCGTGCTCAATGCCTGCAATCGTTGGTGGCGTTCTTTGAGCATTTCGAAGAGCTCGTCTGGCAACCGGGGCATTTAAAAGTCTGTTTTGATGTCTTCGTGTGGCCGCTGCTACGCAAATTGCCCGATGAGTGTTTGCACACGCCCACTCCTTTGCTGAAATTATTTATAACGTGGAGTCAGAATGTGCGCAATTACAAACTGCTTGCTGAAAAGCACGAAGACGATACAACACCGCTGGGAACGGTGCTATTACTGCTGGTTAGCGACAAGCCAAGTAGACTGATTCGAAAAACAGTTTTAGACATGGTCGAGCGAATTTTGCTCATAGAAGAGGAAGAGAGTCGCGACAACGAGAAAAAAGCTCCAAGCATTATAGCGCCGTACATAACGCAGATACTGCAAAGACTCACTCAAATTCTGAACACGAAAGGATCCCGACGCGCTTTCGGCAAAACTGAACTTTTCGTTCTATCGAAAATCACCGAAATGGATTTATCCGCTGAAATGTCTGAAATGCTGCTCAATCTGGTTCTTCCAATTGTAACAGGCAAAGCACGCGTTTCCGCCTCCGAACTGGGCGTCAGCCAATTGGTTGTAACGGTTCGTAATCTATTGTTGAAGACCCGTTGCCCCGAAAATCACGTGCGCAGCCTGATGCCACTGTTCGAGAAGGTAACGGACATTGCCACGCGAAAACTGCTTTGTAAATTATTCAACGAAGTGCACAAAAAGAGCGGTAAAAAGTTCGAATATTTACTGGAACTTGCCGACATTGCGGCGAAACTGAATGCATGGGATCGAAAATGGATTGAACAGCCGGACTATGAGAAACGTTTAACGGCATTGAGAAGTGTCCGGGAGAGGGCAGAAACAAGCCAAATTAATATCGAATTGGGCCTCCTGGTCATCCACAATTGTTTCTATTTTCTGCAACACGACAAAGATCTCGGTCTGCGAGACAACGCCTGCATGTGTCTAAGATCATTGGTGCCCAAACTACTCATGCAGAACGCCAACAACATGAAGGAAGTTAACTATTTACTTGAGGATGTCATGTTTAACTTGATACGGCGTACATTGCGCGATAAAAACGATGTAATTCGCAACGAGGGTATTCTTCTGTTGGGCGAAATGGCTCGTAACTGCCCGGACATGCATCCAGTCCTCGCGGATTTGCATCCACTCTCCTCCAAGGAAGATGCTGAGGTGGACTTTTTCGAGAATCTGACTCATTTGCAATCGCACCGGCACGGTCGTGCTCTTTTGAAATTTTGCTCGTACGCTAAGGAGTGTGAAAAGCCTTTGACGACCCGCACGCTTACCAACTTCCTTTTGCCGCTCACAACACGATACTTACTATCCGAAAAGAGTGCCGCCAAACATACATTGGTGGACGCTGCTATCGAAGCGCTTGGAATGATTTGTCGCTTTTTGCCATGGCATCAGTATCACACTCTTCTCAAATATTATCTGCAGAAAATGAGACACTGTCAAGAGTATCATAAACAGTGCATACGCATTATAATCTCGATTCTAGATGCTTTTCATTTCGATCTATCAGCTGCAAGTGGCGTGCCATTGCAAAGTGAGCCATTGGACAAACCAGGCTCAGAGGTTATCGATGAAGACGCCGAAAAAGATGAAGAGAAGGATGAAGATTTGGACTCGGAACTCGACGAAATAGCCGAGGGAGACATGGATGATGACGACGACGATCAACAAATGCTACCAGCCAAGAAGATCCGCCTGAACATTTCATTTGTCGAGCAGCTGACAAAATTGTCGCCATCGGCTGCAAAAAATGTCATTCATACAATTACATCCAATTTGATTCCATCGCTCAACAATTCAATTACAGCCCTGAGCTCGTACGAAAGTAAACACAAATTAAATCGCCGACGTGTCAATCTGGAGCGCGAGGAAGAAGAGAGTCTTCGTGTGCCTATCGCCCTGGCTATTGCAAAATTGCTCAAAAAACTTCCCAAAAATCATTTTGAAGCCAACATTCCAGGCGTCTTCCTGAAGGCATGCACATTTCTTAAGTCTCCCGTTAAATCTGTTCGTATGCTTACACGTGATATACTCAAGAAAATGATGATGACTGTCGGGCCCGAATATCTGTCCATGGTGCTCTCTCAACTGACTGTTTTATTGACCAGAGGCTTCCAAGTGCACGTCCTATCAGTAACACTCTTTGGCATCCTCGACTGTCTGAAAGACCAACTGAAACCGCAACATGTGGAGCATGCCTTGCGCTATATTCTGGACGTCTCACTCAACGACATTTTCGGTGATGCTTCCGCCGAAAAGGAGATCGATAAGATTGGATCGTCAACGCCGGAGGCAAAACCCAGCGCCAAAAGTTATCTATCACTTCAGATTGCATCTCAATCTATACCGGAGAATTGTCTTCTCGACCTACTCGTGCCGTTCAAAGATCAACTGTACCGGACACAATCGAAGAAAGTCGTCATGAAAGTTCAGGACTGCTTCCAGAAAATCACGTCAGGTCTCGCGGAAAACCCGAACATCACGTCCGAGAGCCTTCTTCAATTCATCTATGGCATGATATCCCAATCAATTCCCGACCTGCTTTTGCCACAAACAACACTCGACCACAAAGAGAAAGAGCTCATGAAACGTCGACCAGCCGATTGTCTTCTGATTCCACAAGAGCCCAAATTTCGATCGGGAGTCGTGCGTAAAGTTGTCAAGACAAATGCCAGTGCCAATGCGTACGTGCTCATTGAATTCGGACTCGAGTTGCTGAACATTCTCTTGCGCCGGAAAAAGTTCGATTCAACAGACTGCCTGCAACCGTTCGTCTCCATGCTGGAAAAGTCGTTAGAAAGTACACATCTTCGAATTTGCATACTCTCTTTGAAGTGCCTGATCATATTCTGGACATCCAACACTGAACTGAGCTCACTCAAGGCGTCGATCGACTCGATTGTTAAGCAAATATTCGCAATACTTCACAAGTACTTCAATTTTGGCGTAACGCGAAAAGACGATAATTTTCAGTTGGTTAAAAATGCCATGAAGGCGATCGGTTGTATAATCAAGAACTGTGAATACTACGAGGTGAGCGACGAACATGTGACGCAAATCTTGTTCTACGTCGGTCAAGACGTGAACGAATCGGATCGCCAACCAGTGGCCTTTTCACTGCTCAAGTCGCTTATTGAGCGTCACAAGAGCAGCAAGGAATTGCACGAAATCATGTTGAAACTTTGCGAAATTTCAATCACATCAGAATCGGCTTACGCGCAAAATGAAGCCCGCGCGGTGTTGCTCAACTACGTGGCCGAGTTCCAACGCGAAAAGAGAGTCGAATCGATTTTGAAATTTTTCATTGCACAGTTGAACTATGAAATTATTGCCGGACGAATATCGGCAGTTAAATTCATTGAATCGTCTGTGAAAAAATATTCCGCGGATGTGATGAGCAAAAAGGCGGAAGTGATCTTTCTGGCACTGGGTACACGATTCGTTAATGAGGATAGTCCCGAGTGTAGGATACTTATTGCCCAATCACTAGAAGAACTTATTACACGTCTACCCAAGGTGAATCGCGACAAGCTTTTCGAAATCACCGCGACGTTCTTCGAGTCGGAGAAAGCCGCCGTCAAGGAGATGGGTGCATCGTTATGCTCGCGTTTCATTCAAGTGGAAAAGGAAGAATTTTTACCACGTGCCAAACACCTATTGCCAACATTGGCCACCAACTTGGAACTTAGTAGCCCCAATGCCGCCGGCAAATTTGTTCGAGCCACAACTGCAAGTCCGGATTTGGACGACAACGATAACGCCGTGCGAAAGGATGAACGGGCAGTCGATCACTCAATCATTCAAATTCAAAACTGTATCATTAAGATCTTGGCCAACTGCCCACAAACACTAGCCGAGAGTTCTTTGATCAATACGATTGATTCGATAGCGTACGAATCCAAGAAACTGTTGGCGTACGATCATGAGTGGGTGCGGCTTAATTCCGTGATTATTCTCAATCATATACTGCCAACATATGATTTGAAAATGCTAGAAATCGCCTTGTCGACTGACGAATCAACGGATGTCAGACAATTCATATGTTCTGATCCGGCTGGAGATTTGAAGTCGCTTACACTTGACTTGTGCGCTCAAATGGTTCCGGGCGAAATTAGCGAAGATATTGCCCAAGAAATTTCAAAGACTCTTCTCTTTCTTGCAAACATAATGCTATCCATAGAGAAGCTACAACTGGAAACCAATTTGGAAAATGTAAATTTACATTGGCTTATGCGAAGAGTTCGTTATGCCTTGCATGGAGAAGTTGCCAAAGCTCCCAAATCTACAGTTCTGGTAAGTGCATATGCATATATCAAAATAATTATCCATTATCTCCCTACTCTATTGATATTTTCATTTGTCTCCTTTTGTTTTTAGCGCCAATCACTATTCGACTGGTTCGAAAGCCTTGTAACTCTGCTGGATGCGCAACAACTCTTGGATCTATGTCCTCCAATGATCGCTTCGTTGATTCGTGAACTGTCCGAAGATGATACAAACATTGATCCGTTAGTTAAACAGAAAGCCATGAAAGTATCGAAGCGCATTCAAAAGAAAATTGGCGACGAAAATTACGACAGGATACGTTTAGATACACAAAATAAATTGCTAATGAAACGTGCCGCTCGAAAAGTAGAATTGGCCCAGGAAAAGATTTTGGATCCAGTGCGTTCGGCTAAGCGCAAAGAAAGTCTACAGGAGCGTAAAAAAATTGCCAAACGACGGAGAATCGATGAAGCGCGCGGTAAATCGAAACTTTCGTTGACCAAGAAAAGGAAGAAAAAATCATTGGATGATATATTTTAAGGTTGTTTTTAAATTGTTGATATGTAGGTTAAGATGAAGATTATTGAGGAATAAAAATTTGTATTCTTAATTATTTGTTCATGATCATAAAAATAAAAATAAATAACAGGCGCGACAATCCAGCAATGGACAAGGCCGCAGGATGTGTTAGTGAGTGACATCCTATTTCCAAGATCTTATCTGCTTTTTGTTGAGGTAATGAGATCAGAATCACGCTCAGCAGTGTTATTTATCCCCATGAATGGGTACACGTTTAACATCTGAGTGAGATCATAGTCCGTCACAAGCTCGTGAGTTCGAAAAACACCATGATCCACGGTGAGATTCGAACTCATGACCCTGTGCACCGAAGGTGCTCGCACTAACCGCTAGACCAGACCAGCCTAATATTGTTCATGATCATAATAGTTTGCCTATTGCAATCATTTGTTAAAAATCTTAATCACTCATAAATGTTCGAAAGGGGGATGGTCGAAATGCGGTCGTTTGAAATCACCCATGGCTGGTGTCGAGCACAGTATTATTCGATTATAAACAAATAAAAAAATTAAAGCTGGGCAAGTTGCCATTTTTTATATGGTGTTTCGTTGGATCCTCCGTGTGTGTACGACCTTAGGCGGAATAAAGTTTAGGAGGTTTTCACACTTACGCCAGATTACGTAATCAGCGCATCTAAGGAGGTTTTCACACTTACGCCTGATTACGTAATCTGCGACAAATTACGTAATCTGGAGCCTAATTAAGCTACAGATTACGTAATCTGACTACTGCAAATCAAGTACACAGAACGACTTTATTTTATTCACCATTCAGTCGAGGTGAATTTTAATACATTTTGAATGTCATAATTGACGCTTTTAATGCCCAAAATATTGACCATTTTTTTTAATGTCAAACATTGGCAAATGGTAGTTTGTTTACATAACTAAAGACTAAACCATGGACAAACCGTAAACAAAAAAAAAAGTATTGGAAGAAGCCTAAAAAATTTCATACAGGCGAAATTAAGGAGGATCTCAATTGATGGTACATATAATTACTTAACTATTATGCAATAAGTATGTTTTCTTTTAATTAATATACTATACTCCAGATCCATCGAACCTGGCACTGATTCACCCGTCTACAATCTATGGAGAAGAGATAATATTGGCATTGTTTTCCACTAATGACTAAGTACTACAGTAAATAATTTTTTGCAAACACATCACCGATTCGGTAGAATCTACAAAAGTCAATTTCCTGTAGTTTTAGTTCCAACCAACTACAAATTTGATGTTTCAAAAATAAAAGAAATTATGAGAATATGCTCAAATAAGGGTTCTTTATTTATTTGTGGATTTGATTTTTAATTTGATTTTAAAATCTATCAACGGGTAATAGCTTTCTGTTCAGAGACTTCGTGTCTCAAATTAAGTTGTTCCTCGGGAAGGACTTTCAGGACTTCCTTTTTTGTTGAAAAAGTGATTGGATCCCTTGAACATTCATTCAATATCATGCCTATGTTGCCCAGTCCATAATTAATTTCATAACCAATTCCTGATAATTTTGTCGACGTCTGACGTTCGCAAATCTTCCGTAAGAATAAAGGTTTCTTCAATCTGTTGATTACCGCAACAAACCCGTGAGGATTTCGAAGCAGTGTTGAAGACGTGAATGTAAATACGCGTCCTGTGCGTCGTCGTCCAAATAGTGTAGTTATTTAGAGATGCGGGCTCGTCGGTTGACTGAAAGACCATTGCAAATCTTAATATATACAATAACATACTTAGTGCACAATTAATTACATAAAAATAAACCAATAAATTAATTTATACGCCGCGCCGGCCGTCGCGCCGTGAAAATGTAATATTATGCAATTGACATATTACTAAAATAATTAAAATTTGTCAATGTCAAAACAAACAGATTAAGCAAAGTATAGTGTGAACACTAAATTCACCACAGCTTGATTTTCTTGATTAAGTTCCGCAGATTACGTAATCTGGCGTAAGTGTGAAAACCTCCTTAATCAGACAAATTAAGCTGTGGTGAATTTGTTGTTCACACTATCGTTACTTGATCTAGTCGTTTTGACTTTGGAAAATATTAATTTTTAGTAATTGTCAAACGTCATTTAATAAGTTCGTACATTTTATTGAAGACATTTTCCTTTAAATTTTATGATTAATATTATTGTAAAAGCGTACATTTTGTTTGTTTTATAACTATTATGTTAACAGAAATAAAAGTATTGTCAATATTGAAAGAACAGAGACTTGTTTTGCAGTTCAATAAGAAGCTAGTGTTGGTACTTTAAGTAAGCTGGGCCTGTAATCTCAATAGTATGCAACACAATCCATCTTGTCATCGTCAGTTAAATTGCCTCGTTGATATTGCGTGTTCAATGAACGTGATCATTTTTCCTTTTGCGAAACACAACAAGCTCGTTTCCTTTTGGATAAAGACATCACCATATCGAATGTTGCCCTCATGTTGAATAGGGTAGTAGTATGAGGGAAGCGAATTGTTGGGTGTCGAATAACATTGCCGCAATCGAATGACTTTGTGTTTTTCGCAATGAATTATTAAAAATGCAGGGCATTACTGACTTTGTTCCTTTGAAGTGACTGTTTTGTTTCTGACAAAATTTCTAAATTTTGACATTAAGCGCACCATAAATTTGACATTAAAAAAGACATTTTGTCGTTAAAAGTGACATTTTCGACAATTAAAATGTATTAAAATTCACCTCGACTGAATGGTGAATAAAATCAACTCGTTCTGGGTACTTGATTTGTAATAGTCAGATTACGTAATCTGTAGCTTAATTAGAGCCCAGATTACGTAATTTGCCGCAGATTACGTAATCTGGCGTAAGTGTGAAAACCTCCTTAAGGATCGAGAAAATATTGAAAATCTGAAGTTTAAGTTTTCTCGATCCTTAAACTTTCTCCCGCCTAAGGTCGTACACACACGGAGGATCCAACGAATCTTCATATAAAAAAAATGGCAACTTGACCAGCTGTAATTTTTTTATATGGAGTTTCGTTGGATTCGGAATCAATGGATTCTCCGTGTGTGTGCGCGTGAAGACGTGGCTCCACTCCAAAGTGTTTGTATGAAATAAAAACAAATCAAGTTCCATGTTTTAAACTTAGGCCGTGTTTTTTAAACATCGGGGGCAGGTTTCCTGACCCGGTCTTGCAAGAAAAAAACGATCGAGGGCAGCATCCAGTTTAAAGGTAGCATGCCTTGAAATTTCTTTAAAAACATCCAACATTTTTGAATGACAAACCGTCATACTTTTAAAAGTTCAACTTATTTCAATCAAAAATTTTAAAAAGGGAAAACTAATACATATATGAATTATTTAGAAGAAATGTTGTTTTCATCAAGTGAAAGTGAAACGGAGGAGCCACTATTGATGCTGATCGATTCCTCGTCTTCCGATGAAGATTCGGCCAACCGTGGAGCTCAAATAAACATAATGGAAACGATTGATAGCTACAATCCAAGCCAATTTAAGAGCCATTTACGAATGACAAGGGAAAGTCTTCAATATTTAATTGGTAAAGAAAAAAGTAACATTTAAAAAATATACTTAAATTCTATTTTTTACAGATAAATATTCTGAATCGGATTTAAATCCAACATCAAAATGGTATTAGTCCAAAAAAGGAAATTTATATGTACCTTTGGTATGTCGCCAACACTATTACGTCAATTGGGTAGCTTGTTTGGTGTAGCCAAGTCTACAGCATGAACCATCGTTCGGAGAGTAACGCATTGGCTTACTTCGGTAGCCCACGAGTACATTAAATGGCCGAGAGGAAGACACAAATTTGAAACAAAGTACCGAATCCCTGGCATTTTTGGCTCAATAGACTGAACGCATGTATTAAAGCGCCGAAAACCAATAAAGCGGATTATTTCGACAGAAATACAAATTATAGCTTGGTAATTCAAGCTGTGGTAGATTCGGAAAAAAGATTTTTCGACGTCTTCATAGGTGAACCAGGCTCACTTCACGGTAGCCGTTTGTTACGTTTTTATATCGGGCGGCTGGTAGAGATCAGCAAGATATTTTTCCCGAAAATAGCTTACTTTTAGGTGATGCGGCTTATCAGTCATCAACCTGGTTAATTTCGCAATTTAAAAATTATGGAAATTTAACTGTGAGCCAAACAACCTTTAACACACTTCACTCAAAGGCAAGCAATATTGTAGAGCGGGCATTTGGTTTGCTGAAAACTAGATTTAGAAGACTGCTTTTTTACTGAACAGACTGATTTAAGTGAAGTGTCGAAAATTATCTTAGCAATATGTGTTTAGCACAATATATGTATAGATCTTAATGATACTTTTGAAGATGTCGATGAAAATGTATATGTTGAAGAAGTAAATGAAAATGAGGGTGATTCTAATGCAACAGCGCGGAACGAAACTACTGACAGACGTGAGCAATTAATCCAGCACTTGGTTTCGGAAGTGCTGCTTTTCTGCATTTGATTTTTCAAGTGTTTCTATCTTTTTTTGGATAGCGTTGTTTTTTCGTTCCTTGAGAACGAACCCTCTTTGCAGGTTCTTTGATTCTTTCGCGCTCATTTTCGTTTTGTTCGACTTCCATTGTAGTGGAGCTACCTAATAGTACCACACTGGAGAGACCCACTGTCGCCGCATGGTTATTGATAATAATGGCTTTATAGCAGGGATTTGGAGCGGAGCGACCTTAAATTTCGGAGCGAAAGAGCGGAGCGTGGAGCGAATTTTTGCAGGCTGGAGCGGAGCGAATTTTGCTTTAAAGATCGCTCCGCTCCGTTCCGATGTAAAAAATCGAAAAATTCCGAGAAAAAAAAGGATTTTTTTCGACGAAATTTTTTATTTTATGGAACGAATTGATGATTTTGGGCTATTTAAAGGCGAAGAATTCGCTGAGAGACTTGCAAAATTTCGTATTATTGTGAAATTCATTGTGATAAAAGAGGTTTTGCGTTTAGTCATAATCATCACTCTTCATTATTAAGAAATTCAAGATCATCCAGGACAGAAAAGTTATTAGGTGCGTTTTATTGGATGGAGTACAGGACAGCGCAGCTTCCATAACCATTTGAGAGATCTCGTTCTATACGGGATGTCCGGAAACTATCGCATAAAAGCACCCAAATATGATTCCTCGTGATATTTCCAGCAAAACGGAGTATACAAAAATTATTAACTCTTCAGCTTCCACAGACATTTAAAGATTTTTCAAAAATTTAACATTTTACATAATACATATTTTCTTTCGGTTGGGCCCAACAATTTTTCCTAAGAATAAACCCCATAAAAATTGGATAAGCAGTTTAGTTTTTACAGTTTTACACAGCTTCAAAGACAAAATTTTGTGATCTTACTGCATATACATTATTTTCCCACGGAGGTGTTAGTGATATCATTTTTGGAAAATCTTTAAATGCTAAGGAGTTAAGAATTCAGCACCTATTTTGCTGGAAATGAAATTAATAATCAGTCTTGACTCGGTAATCCGGATCTCCTTTAATCCGGATATCACGCTAATCCGGACGATTAAATATTTCCACTATCTTCTATAGTCCGGATTTCGGCAGCAATGTTGACTCTAAAATCCGGGTATTTGAGATTTTCAGTGTGAAATGGAAGATTTGGTCTCGTACTTTTTTACGGGACTGTTTAGCAATTGACATGATGCTGGCTAATTTCTAACAAATAAAACATTTATCGACATTTGTTCCGCCTTTTTATTTGTTTCGATTGTTTTTCCTAGAAAAAAGTGATTGCGCTAATCCGGATGTTCCAATGATCCGGATTACCCCTTGCAATAATTGATCCGGATTACGAAATTGGTGCTATCCTGTTCTGTACTTGATCGAAAAAAACGCACCTGTTAAGTCATATTCTATAATACGTGAGTAGATATATGTTAAATTGAATAATTCGCGGAAAATAATAAATATTAACTAAGAACAGTGAAGTTTTGTTGTATTTTTTCAATGGAGCGGAGCGGAGCGTGGAGCGGAGCGGAGCGAAAAAATTTTAGTCGGAGCGGAGCGCTGGAGCGGAGCGGTTTCAAGTTTGACGGAGCGGGAGCGGAGCGGAGCGAAAAAATGTGTCGCTCCAAATCCCTGCTTTATAGCCAAATATTTCGTCCATTTCCACATGGAGCCGCTCCCGTTTTTTTCATTGTCGATGCTGCTCTTGTACGCCTTTGTTAAGGTTTTCATCCGTTGTTCTAGCATTGCTGCAGTTGTTTCGCCTTCCTGAAAGAACGGAAAATATATTGACATAATTAGATCTTCTAAAATATTTTGGTAGGCAAAAATGTTCCCCTCGGGGATTGTCGAACTCTTCTTTTCTTTTCGAATAGCATTCCAAAAACGCTATGGTTTCGTTACGACCCCAAATCGGGTGCTAAATTTTTTGAAGAGATTATTTTTTTTTTAATTCAATTTTTATTAAATGTTGTTTTATGTTTTACATGATACCTTCCCAAGCAGCATTTTAACTAGCGAATACCAATTCTTTTGATACCGCCACTTTATTAAGTTTCGGTTACGTTTTAGACACCAAAATGTTAACTTCATTGTAACAAATCCTGCAAATTAGTTTTTGGGACGGTCCAGGATGGTGGTAGTTGGAACTTTGTAGTGAACGAAATGTTGCTACTACATATTCGACAAGTGCGGGGGAATGGTACGGCTTCGGTACCACAATTTGCTACTACATAGTGAGCAACTCTAAAATATTATTTTTAAGTGACAAAACCGTAGCCGTGTAATTTCTTTGTAACTTTGAAGGATTTGCTACTTTATAGTGAAATTTAGAGCAATGCAGTGGCTACTGTTACTTCAAAGTCCTATTGGGAACTTTAAAGTACCATTTGGAGCTGTCAAATGCTTGTCGCCATATTTTTTACAAAATCACTTTTTACACATTTCGAAAGTGCAGCTATTTTTTGATGAATTCAATTATAACTTTTTTGTTTTAAGTAACTATTTTGGTTTGCTGAATATTTAGAGTGATAGAATTAGAAAGTTGAAGAGAAAACTAACTTTAGTTTGGTTATGTTTTGACAATTTATTTAAGAAATCTTTAGAAAAATGAGAGGGCATCACTTTTTTTCTAGGCAGAATATCCACTTCGACAGTGAAATTGTCCTGGCACAAAGTTTTCTAGTTCAAAAGAGCTGGCAAATGAAAAAAAAATAATGTAATCACGTAATTAACTCCATTCAGATTATATTCTTTGATTGGCTGAATAGGCTGAAACACAACTTCAGCAAATGTGTAAAAGTATATGTATGTAGATGTAAATCCATTCAATTTATGTTTACTAAAATTATGTGTCGACTTTTACCTACACATATTCACAACTATGTATGATTGTGTGCGAAAACGGGACCAATAAAGTCCCAATTGGGTGGTTGGACAAAGAATGCCACTTGGTTGGTGCGTTCCAATCACGGTGCCACTTACTGGTGACAAAGGGGCCCTGGGGGCCTATCATGTAATTCGAAACGAAAACGAAAGTCCCGGCACTTTCGTATTCGATTCGAAAGCAATTTGGGATCATATAACTCGTTCGTTTCGAGTAATTGGTATTGCCTCATGAATTAGTCAAAATTCCCTTCATGTACTAGACTGAATCGATAGTAGACCATGTCACATGATTCAAAGTCAAATTTAATATTTTTGTGTTTTAGATTATATTTTAGTGTTTCGGTGTGAAAAACAAATTAAATTAAAATATAAAACATAGCATTTTTGTAGTATTCGGTTAAAAAAAGTGAAATAGTGGCGGAGAAAAGACGTTAAATTGTTCGAGTCGCGATTGGGATTCGAACACACGCTCGAATTCAGTGTATCGGGTCAGACGGGAGACAATGGCGCCCCCCATCGTCACGACGAAAATTTGATAATTTCATTAAAGCAATTTTTATGTAGATGCAATTTTTTTAATTGTGGATTTTTGTATTATGTAATTTCAAACCAAAAATATAAAATTATGTATGTGTGTGTTAACTGTATGTGAATAAAGTGTAAATTTACGAAAGCCTTTATTAAAAAAAAAATCCTTAAATTTCATTTGCATTCTGAAACGAAATCGATTTTTGTTAAACCGACGTTATTCAATTCATCTTGTCCTCCTTGGTAGCATTCAAAAATACACGAAAATTCCCGGAATACAACATTTTTCTATTCGTGTTATAAATTCATTACATACTTTGAGGTAAACTTATAGGCTTTGTCTTAAGAAGTCCGTAACATTTGTGCTAAGACTTAATCTTCGCTTAAAACAAAACATATAAACGATTGCTTTTCGAGAGTACTCTACCTTTCGAATGAATATTCGATTGAATAGTCCACATTCTCGAACGCTTTCGAATTACATGATAGGGGATTTTCGATTCGTATGGTCGAAAGTCGAAAGTCCTATTACTTTCGAATAGATGTTATTCGTTTTCGAGTTACATGATACCACTTTAGTCGTTTCGAAAGCAATTCCTTTCGAATCGAATTACATGATAGGGCCCCTGGTCACCAAACTTTTCATTCCCCATATTAGGGACTTTTCGGTGACAAAAAGGCCCTTATCACGGAACGATTGGAGGTATTTGGGAAAATTACATAAAAACCACATGATAAAAAAAAATTAAATACTTAAACTAACTTAATTTATATTATTAGATCTAGAACTATTAAACTATTCTATGCTACCTATTAGCTAAGTTTCTAATGATATTATTATTAATATTAGAGCAGGTATATAATGCCAGAAACTTAGGGGCTTTCACTCACTATTTGGCTTAAGGGCTTTATTTTGGTCTCGCTGTGCAACTTCTCAGTAGAATATAAAAAGGGTTTATTCATTATTTGTTTTAAAATTTTATTCTGAGTTTTTTGGAGATTTTCTTTTACTGTTTTTGCATACAGACCCCAGACAGGTGATCCATATGCTGCAATAGGTTGAATTACCATTTTGTAAATAATTAGTTTGTTATCTAACGATAGCTTTGACTTTATGTTTAATAAAGAGTATAACGAGTAAAACGATTTCATCATTTTTTCGGAAGTATATTCCATGTATAAAAGACCTGTTAGTTTTTTATCAAAGGTTAGTCTTAGATAGTTGAGTTTATTTTTCCAATTTATATAATCTCCTAAGAAGTTAAGCGGTGATTCAGGTAGGTTTGAAGAGATTATTAAATGATTATTTGTTAGATAATTTAAAACTTGTACATATGTATATCATAACATTACCGGCGAGTATTGTTGCCACGATTCATTGTTGTTGTAATTGTGCTATTCTAAACAGAAAACAAATAATCACACGAATATTTATTACATTTTAATGTAATTATATAAATACACAGTTGAATAAATATTTCCTACTCACCAGCTAATATCGAATCTCAAATATCAAGATGAACCACCGAACACCGAAAAACTTTTTCTTTTGTGTTTTGACAATTACAAATATGTAAATTAATTAAATACACAAATTACAAATCATACTTGATTTATTCACTTTACCGCCATCTGTTTGGAATGTTATCCAGGCTGGAATCGTTAACCTGTAACTTTATACGGGTTAAGGATTTGTATCAAAAATTACCTATATATTTTAGGGTAGCCAGTAAAAAAACGCGGCCTTACTACCTAAACTACTACAATGGAACTGACGGCAAATCGAATTCCGTTTTGTATGAAAGAAGCCTTTTATTGAAATCGCGTTTTCATTTAAAACATTTCCTGACAAGAAGGACACTGTAAGGGTAGTCGAAGTCAAGGTCGGTGAGAAACTTAAAGTAAGACCTGTCTCTAAGTTAGTTGAAATCGTCCGAGAAGAAGACAAAAAGGTACGAACTACAAGATCAAGAGGTAAGATTGGTCCTGTGACCTTATTTGCTCTACTTACTTTAGCAATTCCAGAGATCAAGGGCTTCGAGAATTTGCCATTAGACACTGGTTCATGCTTTATGAGGCGGATGTTTGAAGTTAATGTTCAAAGTGATCTTTGGGTTCTTAACGTCAACACGAAAATGAACATAACCGAAGATTTTGTCACCTTGAAAGAGGAAATGAGCACGCTTGAAAAGCAATGCAGAGAGGTTCGGTTTCAAGAATGCGAGAATATGCATTTGATGTTCTCTTTAGAAGGAAAAAGGCTAAGGGACAAATTTCTTGAAAAGAGAAGTGTGGGTGGCATTGCGTTAACAGCCTTATCTACAGTAGGTCTCGTTTCGGGTCTTGGATATGGTATCTATCAACAAGTTGAAATCAATAAATTAGAAAATAAAATTCAATCTATCAACGAGAACGTTGGAAAACTTCATACAACGGTAGTTAATAATTTGAATAGAGAGATAGAACTTTCTAAACACATGAATAATGGTACAATGTTATTAAATAGAATTAGTAATCAGACTTCTATACTTTTTACCATAAATTCAATCCAAAGCCATTTGTCGTATTTAAAGGAGAAATATGAAAAAAGTATGACAATTGATAACTCTAGCCGCAATGAAATCGAAATCCAAAAAATTATGTTAAAGAAATCTAAGGAAAAATTACCCATATTAGAGGAATCCGCTCTTTTAAATATATATAAACCTGTTTACTACATAGAGAAGGTATATTTTAATGATAAACTTCACTATTCCTATTTTAACCCTTTCAGCCCTAGTGGTTTCACCATGAAACCACCTACTTAAACTATGAGTTCGTTAAGCCCGAGTGGTTGCGGCGCACGACCACCGCAAACATTCATCATTCTTATCATAGTCTATCAAATGAAACCGGTTGTTTTTTAAATTTAGTGTCTGGATATCATTCAAGCCGTCTAGAATAGAGTCATTCGAGTGAAAAATTTAAAATTGGTGACAAGCTCATTGTTTCTTTTTGTATTTGATAAAATACTAAGAAAATGGCAGGTAATAATATATAAATCTAGCAGAAACCCATCCATAGAAAATAAACCAATTTTGAAAGTCGTCCAAGTTGCGATGTATTTGTTTTGTTCACGCCGGAAGTTGGTGGTTTCACTGTGTAACCACTCGGACTACTGAGCCCTTTTTTTGTTCTAGGCGCGCGTACGTCGTGGAAATTTTCCGCAATAGAAATTATGTCTTTGGGAGAGTTTCAACAATTCTTTGAGGACATACCTTCCGACAACGAATCATTCACCTCTGCTGTCTCAAATGGCATGAATTATGAGGAAGATAACGACGAGAATCCTTTAGCGCCCAATTTGGATGAAAACTTCCTGGAGCCCCAAATTCCAGAAATCGAATGGGACAGCGAAGAGTATGAAATCTTTTAGGCTAGCCGTGGTAGCCGGATTGGTGGGCGCTGAGTCGGCACCCGAGCTAGGCGTAAGAGTGTCAGAAAAATGTTCAATTTTCGAGGAAATGTGCCTCAGAAAAAGAGGCTTGACTCTACAGCGCACATGCCCAGACGTAGGACATCGCGCAGATGCGCTCATTGTAGGATAAAAACGCATCCCCTTCGAAAGAGGTGGGCTTGTAACACATGCAACGTTGGATTGTGTTTCACCACAGAAAAAAATTGGTTTGCACAATTTCACACTTAAGCCCTGGTGGTTTCACCATGGAACCACCTCAAAACACCACTTTGGACTGAAATTTTTTAAATCAAATTACAAGAAATGTTTTTGAATTACATTTTTGTTCATATTTATATAAAAAATTGAAAAAAATGTGCAACGTTTTAATTCAGGGCTCAAAGGGTTAAAAGATGAAAATATTATAATTATAAATTCATTTCTATACCTGACAATTTTGGTGAAATAATTGATTTAAACGCAGAATTGATTGTTAATGAATGAAACCAAACTTATTTCTTAGATCAAGGTAACGAAAAGTTAAGAGCCAATGAATTAATAATTTATAAAAGTCCAATATTTAGGGCTGTTGTCGATAATAATTGTATAAAAAATTTATTAAATTTTGAGACTGTTAAAGATTGTCAAAAGAAAAAGTATGAAACTGAATATTTTATCCAAAAAGTAACAACCAATATAATAATTTACAAAGAAAATATATCAGTCTTTTGTGATGGAAAAGAAATGAATGTTACCCACAATATTGGGATATTAATTTTAGATGAGAATTGTACTGTAATAAGCGAACATTTTAAATATAAAGTTCCGACTATAATATATTCAACATTAGCGGAAAATCCAAGTGTAGTCCAAATAAAATTTAAATTACATATTACAAAATGAACAAGTCGGACTACTTTCAGAAACAACAAAACAACTACGTCTATCATATATAAAAATATCATTCCAATATCATCAGTTGCAATTATTTTAGTAATTATCATAATATTAATTGTGATTGTTTTTATAGCAATTAAACCTCGAAGATCTAAAATAATCAATAACCAAGTTATAAATTTAGGTGACCCAGAAGATTGGTGTTCACCAAGATAAATGTTTTATGGAAATATATATTTTTTATTTTTTCCTCGGGAGGATGTCGACTTTACTTGGCTTTGCCAATAATATATAATACTATAATTAATCTAGGTCGATTCTACAATATGATTAATGTAGGTCAATTCCAATTACAAATAAGTTATTATTATTACTAGGGCATAAGTATTGTAAGTTACACGTAAAAGTAAAATAGCCCAGCGAACATTCTGAATTCATACTGAAGTCAAAGTGAATTCATTTCATGAACGTGAATTCACTTGAGCTTCATTTAGGCTTCAGTTTGATATCACATCGGATTCACCTACGTATGAAATTTTTTACGCCGAAATGAAATCATTTGGTGGATTCAGAATGAATTCAGGAGATGAATCCCAACTGAAACCATAGGGTGGTTTCGAAACGAATTCAGAATATGAGTTCTATGAAATCATTAGGTGGCTTCAGAGTGAGTTCAGTAGATGAAAGACAAGTGAAATCATTAGGTGGTTTCAGTAAGAATTCAGTACATGAGTTCAAAGTGAAATCACTGGGTGTTTTCAGAACGGATTCAGTAGATGATTTTAAATTGAAATTAATTGTAAGCTATCAAAAGGCTAGTTTTAAGTGCATCATTGGGTTGGGCACTGCTGCCATACACGATCCTAAATATAAATTAATTTTCAAAAATTTATGTTTGGCATTTTTTAAGTAGACAAAGTCCAATCAAATGAGGTCCTAACCACTTTTGTAAGTAGAGAAAAAACGGTAGTATTCCATTTATTCCGAGGTAAATGTCGAATATGGCTGGCCTGGATTAGACACTTTACCTTTTTTAAAGTTGCTTTTAGTAAAAGTCTTCAAAATTACTTTAAGTTTAACTTCATTTCACATGTGAAGCACAGCTAATTATACTCAATTGACACTTTTATAAAAATTATTAAAAGTTTTCAATATAGCATTCCAACGATTGCTACGGGTATTATTATAGGTTTCAGTATGGGTTTCAGTTGCCTTTCGCTTCATGAAGCCTAAGCGAGATCATTTCCTGAAAGAAATCTGAATACATTCAGTAACTATTCAGCTGCTGAAAATTAAGTGAATGCATTCACCTAGCTTTCATTTCCTGAAAGAAAAGTGAATACGTTCATAAATTGTTTACTAGGTTACGTAATTTCATAAAATGGTGAAGCTCAAGTGAAGTGTACATTCAGTATGTGATTTCAGTTCGGTTTCACCTAGTGAATGTTCACTAAAATGTTGTTAGCTTGTAAGCAAAATGTAATAGTATTTAAAGGTAATAAACAAAGTATCTTTTGCCCACTGTCAATTATTAGTCTAGTACAAATAGCTCAAAACCCAAACATCCAAAAATAAAAGAAATTTTTGATGCCAAATTGTTGAATACACTGCCTTATATACGCAGTAAAAAGTTACACAAATTTGCGCCATGGGTTAAGGGGGGAGGGGGTGGCAAAGGGGTGAAAATTCAGTTTCTTGCAAATATCTCGAAAAATATGAGTCTGACCTTAAAATGAGCTGAGGACAAAACAAACTACATAAAATTACCTTTGTAATGATATGTAACACTCTAGACATTTTCTTAGAAAATTATACCCTAGACCCAAAAGTATTATAGTGAATTTACATTTTTTGAGTTTTACGTTTCGTACTGAAACTCTTGATAGAATGGATCTACTGTCATAAGATCTTGTCCATATATTGATAACAACATTTTTTTGACTCGTACCAAAAATTGGACTGCTCCGACCATTGACGCCCCCCTCACTCCTCCTAACATTTTTCAAAAAGGCATGCCTCTAGCTTCTTTTCAAATTGAGCCAGGCAGATAAAATTTGGTGAGGTGCCTAGTCTAAGCCCTATTATGCTTTTTACCAAAAATTGTTACCATTCGATCAAAACTAAGGGTACTCCCCATACAAAGTCAACCAAAATTCTAAAAAATTCACATTTTTTCACTTCTAAATTCTACCTAAAACGAAAAAATAAAATTTATTTCTTAGAACGTCATTATAACAGTTAATTGTAGTCTTCTTAATATATATTCAAAAGTTTGTAGCAGAGCGTGCCTTACAAGTACGAAAAATGGGGTTTGAAGGTTGCTAGTACACGTTACTCGATATTATTCGGAACTAGCCTTTGAACTAGTACCAATGACTTTCAAACACAATTTGTTTATACTTGTAGTGTACGCTTTGATGCAAAATTTTGAACATACATTCAGAAGACTACAATTAACTATCATAATGACTTTCTAAGAGATAAATTTTATTTTTTCATTTTAGATAGAATTTAGAAGTGAAAAAATGTGAAATTTGTTAGAATTTTCGTTCACTTTGTA
Organism: Microchrysa polita; assembly: GCA_949715475.1. NCBI lineage: Eukaryota > Metazoa > Arthropoda > Insecta > Diptera > Stratiomyidae > Microchrysa > Microchrysa polita. Next base: position 52,589,615 of record OX454419.1, read on the forward strand.
TGGGGGGTACCCTTAGTTCTGATCGGATGGTAATAATTTTTGGTGGGGAGTATAATAGAGCTTAGACTAGGCACCCCACCAAATTTTATCTGTCTGGCTCAGTTTAAAAAGAAGCTACAGGCATGCCTCTTTGAAAAATGTTAGGAGGAGTGAGGGGGGCGTCAATGGTCGGAGCACTCCAATTTTTGGTACGAGTCAAATAAATATTGTTATCAATATATGGACAAGATCTTATGACAGTATGTCCATTCTATCAAGAGTTACAGTGCGAAATGTAAAACTCAAAAAATGTAAATTCACTATAATACTTTTGGGTCTAGGGTATAATTTTCTAAGAAAATGTCTAGAGTGTTATCATTACAAAGGCAATTTTATGTTGTTTGTTTTGTCCTCAGCTCATTTTAAGGTCAGACTCATAGTTTTCCAGATATTTGCAAGAAACTGAATTTTCACCCCTTTGCCACCCCCTCCCCCCTTAACCCATGGCGCAAATTTGTGTAACTTTTTACTGCGTATATAAGGCAGTGTATTCAACAATTTGGCATCAACAATTTCTTTTATTTTTGGATGTTTAGGTTTGGGGCTATTTTGAACCAATTGTACTGGACTAAATTGTGTTTAAGTATATTGTAGCGAATTAACCGCGACACACTACACATTTGAATTTATTAGTTGTCACTTTAATAAATACAGTAACTGGAGCAAGCGATCACAAGTGACGAGAGCGATTATTTATTATTAGAATAAAACAAATAGAAAATTATGAGTCGGGCAATCCCTTGCTCTCCTATTAGCCCTATTCCCCTCCCTTCAAACTAAGTTGCCGGTTTGGTATGTACATTAAAATGCATATTGGATTATCGTGATGATGCTTGCACATTGCAAATGGCATATGCTAATTTGGGTATGTATGTTCAATGAATTTTTCATGCAGTTGTTACATTAGCTACATACATATGTATTTCTTTCATTGCTCAATCACGTTTAAATGCATCGAGCCCTATCGTTTTCTATGATTTATTTTTTGCTGTTAAAATTTTTCCTTTTTAGGACGCACACACACGGCGAATCGGAATCTAGTAAAATGGATTCGAATCCATTAAAATCCAATCCATTTAAAGTCTGAGAAGTCTAAATCGAGATGTCAGAGAAAATGAACAATCGAAGTTTATCTACAAAACGATTTTCCAAACATTCTAAAGGTAAATTATTTTAATTATTATATAGGTTTTTGCACTCCCAATTAGATGCTGCTTTAAATTTTGGCGTGCATCTATTAAAAAAAATTCACTCTAAACATTGCTTAGAACTCTTATTAAGTAAAAACCAGGTTTGTTCCTTATACTATGCAAGTGTTTTTTTTTTATTGTTCGGAAGCAACGTACTTCCTACTTCAGTGGTAACCTAATCTTGCTGGCTAAAATTGCCTAGAAATTAACGAGACTACACTGAAAAAAAAATCATCATAATATTAATGAACACATAGGAGCAAATATTGACTCTGACCACTATATGGTGAAGGCGACTTATAGGTGCAGAATTTCTTCGGTGCATCATTCGAGATTCAACCCGGCAAACATTTTTGCGGTTGACAAATTATTGGATGATGCCACGGTGGTCACTTATACGACTGCCCTTGAGGAGAAGCTGACGCCCTTGCTAAATAACATCAGCAACAAAGGCGCCCTTGAGATCTGGGATACACTCAAAGACACCATCAAAGGGATCGCAGAGGAGGTTGTGGGATACAAAGCCCGGCGAGCCCGAAATGATTGGTTTGACGAGGAATGTCAAAATGCGGTAGATGCGAAAAACGAGGCATATCGCCAATGGACCGATCGCGCAACTAGAGCCAAAAAAAAACAAATTATGACGAGCTTCGACGATTTTCGAATAGGTTAATTAGACGTAAGAAACGTAAGCATCTTGACGAGCAGTTGATGCAAATAAACCAAAGACTAGCTAGAAGGAACAGTAGACAAGCGTACAAGCTAATTAATTCAATTAAAAGTGGATACCAACCCAGGACCAGCCTCTGTAAGGATAAGGATGGCAATATAATTAGGGACACCGATAGCTTTGATAAACGCTGGGCCTCACATTTTAAAGAGCTCCTTAATGTTCAACCGAACAACCCCACACAAGAAGCGCTGGAGCTGACGGCTGAAACAGGCCCTCCCGTTCAACCCCCAACAATAGAAGAAGTTGATCTCGTCATGCAATCACTGAAACATAATAAAGCCCCGGGCGCTGACGAGATTCCAGCTGAACTACTGAAGCATGGTGGGGAGAGCCTTGTTAAGGCTATACACACACTTATCGTTAAAATATGGAACGACGAAATAATCCCGGAAGATTGGCGCAAGAGTATAATTTGCCCAATCCACAAAAAAGGGGATAAGTTAAAATGTGAGAACTACAAAGGCATCTCATTAGTTTGTACGACTTATAAGATTTTATCTAAAATTCTAGAAAATAGAATTAATCCGTACGCAGAAGAAATCATTGGCGAGTACCAAGGCGGCTTTAGACCTGGTCGTTCGACGACAGATCAGCTTTTTACAGCGAAGCTTTTACTTCAGAAGTGCTGGGAATATAACATCGACGTATACCAAATATTTGTCGACTTCAAGCAGGCATACGACAGTATCGATCGAAGTGTACTGTACAAAATTCTGCTGCATTTTGGTATACCGGCTAAGCTAGTGCGACTCATAAAGATGACGATGACTAATACCGTCTCGCAGGTCAGAGTTCAAAACAGACTCACTGACCTATTTGAGACTCGTACTGGACTCAAGCAAGGCGACGGGCTGGCGCCGACGCTCTTCAACCTGGCTCTGGAGTATGTAATCCGAGCCATGAATTTGGAGAGCAGTGGAACGCTACTCATTACGTCGACTCAACTAGTAGCTTACGCCGACGACATCAACATCATGTCTCAAAGATTGGGTGATGCAGAAAGCCTTCTGCATAACCTCAATAACGCCGCAAAGGAAGTTGGACTACATATCAACGAAAGCAAAACAAAGGCCATGATGCAAAAAAAAGGCCAGCAAATTCAAGCATCACAGTGGGGGACCTTAATATCGAGTATGTAGACAACTTCAACTATCTGGGTTGTAACTTATCAAAGGACGCCAACGAAACCGACGAAATTAAGCGACGGATACAACTAGCCAATAAGACATATTTCTCGGTCTTCCCTATAATTAATTCGAAACTTGCGCACAGGAACACGAAGCTCCGCGTGTACAAAACGATCATCCGACCCGTGCTATGTTATGGCTGCGAAACATGGACCCTCACCCAAGCCTCCGAAATTTTGCTAGACCGATTCGAACGAAAGGTCCTTCGGCGAATTTTCGGGGCCATTCGCGAGCGAGATCAATAGCGTATCCGGTACAACCATGAGTTGTATCAATTGTACGATTAGCTGGAAGTATCGAAAATCGTGAAGCTTCAACGGGCATGTACAACGCATGGACGATAATCGCATGCCAAAGAAAGTGATGAACGTACAGCGAATTGACGGAGCGAGGTTGCGTGGACGTCCACCAGCTGCTGGGCTTCCGAAACTGGAGGACAAGGTCACGTAACCGCGACAATTGAGGGTCAACGATTCAGGCGGCCAAGGTCCGACGTCAGGCTATCGTGCCACATTGATGATGAAAAATACCAAAAATATTTAAAATAATTCATTTTAATAGACATTTATGTATTTAAATCACATCTAGGAAACTATGTAACGTTAAACTAAAAATTTACATTTATGGCCTATATTTATTTACATATGAATATGTATATTCAATAATTATTATTATTTTTAATTAATATAATTCTATAAAACGAAGAATAATATAAATGTTTTGGAGGCTTGGAAAATATATAGCACAATATACAGTTTAACTAATAATTTTTCCAGGGAATTGTTAAAATAGACATGATACTATCAAAAAATAATAATAACAATAATAATACATAATACAGTGGAGAGTTATATACATCGTGTTACAACTAACTTGCACAGTCTAATATAGAGAAGCACGCGTTTAAATCAATTCATAGCACAATTTCATTAACTTCAATTCATTAGCAAAAATTACAATTCAAAGCATATTAGTTGAATTTTCAGTGTTTAGTTCAATTGACCGGCGACTACATACCTTTTTTGGAATAATGTATAAAATCAACTATGTCTGTCTATTTTGCAATTCTAGAAATTTGCTTTTTTTGTCAGTCTTCTTTTTTTTTTTGATAAGCTAGAACTTTGTTTTTGAATACGTATTGCAAATGTGTGGCGGCTATTTATAGACTAAAAAACAGAGAATGCCTAGTGAAAATGAAGACACTTGCAACAGAAGGCAGGCATATGAATGTATTGAAAGTGGCAAAATAGTGGGTCTAGGCAAGAGACGAGTGCTACTGATAAAGTGCATACAGTTTTAAAGAAGGTTGGGTACAGTTGATAAAATAAATAGAAACATCTTTATACTGAAAACGCTTCCTGGAAACATAAATGTGGATTTACACAATTCAGTCATACAACCAATAATGCTTGAAATAGATATGATGCAGCTAAACTGCGGCAAAAGCAGCACTGAAACCATGTGCCTATTGTGCTATCACCCTAAATGAAGGGGGAAAGGACTATGTCTGACTATAAAGGTAGATCGTACTAAAGAAGGAGTTGCGTTTGCTAATTGAAGCCGAAGCAATGTCGCCCGTGTATGGATAGGCCACTTCGAGTTGTGTCCAGCGGCGTTAGGCCGAACATCGCAGTCGCACAGGACTTCGGTTAAAGATTCGTCGTCTTCTTCACAGAAGCGACAGCTCTCGTCTTATCGTGCGCAGATGTGATCTCAGGCAAGAGTGACCTGTAAGGATCCCACAAATGGTTCGTACCTTATTTCTGCTTTCTGTTTTCCTGATTTGCCTCTTTGCTATTAGATGATTAATTTGTGATTCACTTTTCTATCAGACTCAGGCCGGTTTACTCACACATTTTATCCAATATATAAGCTTAAAGCATTCTATAGCCAGTGTAAACGACCATGCTACAAGTATGCTTTAAGCTTAAATTATGGATAAATATGTATGAGTAACCGACCCTCAGTAACAAATTTTAATGGACTACTATTTCACTTCTTCGTCATTTTGTCATTTGAAAACTGATAAACCTTAGCTCAACATTTTGTTTTATCTGTTAAAATTGACTGAAATGTGTAAATATAGTTGGGCTCCAAATTGAAAAATACACCTGCACAGAAACTTTTTCAAAATCACTGCCTGCATCGAAAAAGTTGCCCTTTTATGGATAATAAAATAAAACGAGCGTGCTTGCATCACTCATAGTGTGAGTTGACCATTTGGATTTATTCTGAATATTTGGAGATCGTAAAATGTTAATATGAAATGGTGTCTGCTTAAAACAGTAAATTTCACCTCTCAACCGATTTCTGGTGAAAGGCATTCAGAAATGTTGAGGTAACTAGGTAAAAATAATCCGTAGCATCAAGTGATTATTATCGCAATGAAGCAATTTACGCTACGATTTTCTGAAGGAAAGAGTGTCCTGTTAAAGTCTTTTAGGAGAGATGAGCATAAAATAATAATCACGATACGTACATCAGTATATTACATAATCAATTAAAAATAAATTTTTGTTTCCAACGTATGCAAAGGAAAGTACTTTCTGGATATTGCTAGATTTGGACATTCTGATTATTACATACATTTAACTCTCTAATGGTACATATATTTTACGCTAGTGGCTATGAGTTGAATATTGCAACAGCAATAAATAGTTAGTCTGTAGTCTGGGTGGTGTAGTGGTTAGTGCGTGCACCTTCGGTGCACAGGGTCATGTGTTCGAGACTCACCGTGAACGAATTTAGTTTATGGTGTTTTTCGAACTCACAACCCATGTGACGGACTATGACCTCACTCAGATGTTTAACGAGTATCCATTTATGGGTGCTGATCTGAACACCTCAACAAACAAGCAGTTAAGATCTTGGAAATTGGATTTCACTAATATAACACATCTGCGGCCTTAGTCCAATGTTGGACTATCGCGCCTGTTATTTATTTATTATTTATTTAATAAATAGTTGCTTTCAATTCTCATTTGATTTGGAGCACTAAAGTAAAGAGAGGGAGGGAAATGCTTCACATATATCTGTATTAGTCCTTTTTCCTTATCATAAACTCTATTTCCAATTGTGCATGTGCAATATGTGTTGTCTTGAAAAAGTTTTCGTTTAGTACTAAAATTACTGATGTAATGTCGTATATGTTTTTATAAAAAAGAAAACTGAGATATCTTATAATTATAATAAAAACAAAATAAACATTAAAATATGTAGCACAGCAAAACATTTTTATTACATAATATTTATATATATGTTTTCTTTCATTTAATTTGTTTCAATTTTTTCGTTTATCACAGTTGTTTTGTTTAGTTTCATTATCGATTAATTGCTAATAAAAATTTACATTGGAACAAAGCCTTAAAATAGTCTTTAAAATTACAACAACAAAAAAAAAAAACATCATACATTATAGTGTTACATTGTGTTTCGTTTTCGAAACTAATTTCCATTTATATATATATAATTTACATATATATTATGTGTGTAAAATTACGATCCAAATCGTTGTAGAAACTTATTGTTGTGTGTATAAGCATTATGATTTTGCTTAGGTCATCTATTCGGTACTTCTTGTATGTGTATCTGTAACGAGACAAGTTTTAGTGAATATAATCGTTTGGTAATATATTTACTGAGTGTAAAAACCTAGTAAGTGAGATTGCAAAATATGTGGTGGAGGAAGTTTTTTGTTTGTTTCTTATTTTTTTTCGGGGTGCTAAGCACGAATCCTAAGCTGCCCATCAAAATTTCGATGCGATACAGGGTAAGAATCGCAAAAGACGTCAACAAAATTAATATCAATTAGCGATACCGCTTCACGTATTTTGAAGAATGATGTCGCAGTTGGACCCGCAATCATGTTTTCTTTAACATGTTCATGAACAGGTTTTCGCAGTAATGTACATTTTCAGAGTTATAAGCCGAAAAACGGACATTTTTTGGGTTATATTGGATATCGGCCCTGTTTTGCAACGAAATTTTGGTGGGAAGCCCCGGTTTCGAGATAAGCAAACTAAAAAAGTCATTAGAATCAAAAAAACAAAAAAAAAAAAAACAAATTTCTCCACCACATTTTGCAAATCACGTAGTGACTACACTATAATAATAGTTTATTCAAATAACTAAGACAAAGAAGACATGTGCGGATTTAATTTTTCTGAAAATTGTTTCCTATATATGTTGACCTGACCGTTACATCGGATACTCTTATGCCCGTATTTATAAACATACCTTAACTCAAGGAGACCTTTAGTCAAGAATACCGAAATTAAAAAAAAAATAAATATCATTTCCAGTAGTTTTTCATTGAAATCATTTATTTTTACGAGTCAACGCATCCTCGATTTAAGGCGATTTCAAGGAAGCCTTGAAATTTTCTATAGTCAACCTCACTTCAAGTCAAGGTAGCTAGTTACCCAGGCCTGTAGAGAGGGGGGGGGACGGGGTGATTCCCCCCGGGCCCGGGATTTCGTAGGGGCCCGGATTTTGACACAAAAGTTGTGCTTCAGTGTTTTGTTAACACACTAATTGCTATTTTGAGGTCCTGAACTAAGAATCCTTATAAGTGCTATTTCTAGCGTTTTAACAACAATAAGTAATATACTCTGCACGAGGCTTGGGGCCTCTAGTCTATTATTGAATTTGTAGAGCTAGGGGCCCGAATCATCATATTCAATCAACATGATCGTTTGTGTTCGAAGTAAAAATAGGAGCCCTGTATGGCGTGATTTTTTTTAGAAGGACTTGTGGCGCGATTATTATTTTGTGGACGTACTGCTGCTGCTAATAAAAAAAAATTCAAGGTACCAACACCGAGATGCTGGTCACACAAATTATTAAATCTTCATTTCAAACTATCTATCAGTACTCGGTAACAAAAAACTTGAAGGTTTTTCTGTACTAGAGAAAACAGCGAATTACTTACGAAATAAGTAAAATAGGAAAAAAAGCATTTTGTAAATTCGTAGCGGTGTGCATTTCATAAGCAAATTTTATAGAGTAACGACCAATATTCTGGGCCACTGCGAGTGGGCTAATAATTACAGATTTGAGCATCCCAAGCATTTGTTAGAACTGTGAACTGTATCCGCCTTGTTTTCTAGAACCTTTGTGAGGATTGAGGTACATATTAAACCACAACTGTTTCCTTTGAAAAATCTTCAACCAGAGAAAAAACAATAAGCGTAGCGGATTGGCGGTATGTATTTGGTGCCCAGAAATAAATTTGCATTATACACTTTCTATTTTGCCTGTACAGCCTTTAATATTCATATGGAAAATGATCAATACTTGAGCTAATCTCACCCGTATAGTCTTCAAATCGAATTTAAAAATAATATTTATGTATGATCCTATCGTATCGAGAATAACTATTGAAAATTTCAAGGCTTTCTTGATATCAAAGTTCAAATATAGGTTGGCATCTTAAGGGCAAACTAGAACGTTTACGTTACGTTACGTGCCGTTCCTTTCCGTGCCGTGACAATTATTAGATGGTCACATATGTATGTATGTACGTTCTGTTCCGAAACGTCAAATTTAAAAAGGTATTCAAAATTAAAAGCAAAATTGAAGGAATCGAGTTTTTTTTAAGGATTTTTAGCAGTACGAAATATACGCAAGATTTAAAAAAGAATAAAATAAAAAATAATAAATAACATTATCGTATAAGTATGACAAACAAACTGACATGGATTTCCGTGGAATTTTACATTTCGAATAATTTTCGGAAAGCTTCCGTTTCGTTACGTGCGTTCTGTGCAGTTGCATACAAACTCCATTGAATCATCTTTGATAGGTGTTCGGCAAGTAACGTAACGTAAGCGTTCTGCTTTGCCCTTTACTTCAACAATAGAATAGAAGTTTTCTAAATAATTTCGTTGGGACACGGGAATTAATAATTTTTAAATTTTTTTTCTTGGGAACTAAATGCTAGAAGACTACCAGTAACGTTTAATGCGTATCTTGTGGAAAGGGCACGATTATTAAATGATCAAGAGACGCGAGAGCGTATCGCCCGCCAATGGAAAAAAAACGAAAGCGAACAAGCCTATGATTACCGGACATAACTTGTTTTTTTCATTGACAGGGCTAAAGTCTTCCAGGCAACGTCCCCCAAAATTTTTTTTTTACAGGATGTGCAGGACTACTTCTTAAAGTAATTTGGTGGGAGCTTTAGCCTTTTATTCAGTGCCACTTTGACGGCTCCCACCAAATTACTTTAAGAAGTAGTCCTGTACATTTAAACTTCTCCAGCATTTACACCTAAAACAATATTACATATGAGCGGCGGATTGGAGAGGATTTGCGGCAGATGATTTTTTTTTGCGGGGTAACTTTTACAACTTTGTTGTTTTTGGTCAGACAAAGTTTTTTATCATCACGGGCAGATTTTAGTAACGAAACTTCATACTAGAAAGAAAGAAAGGCACTATAAGCAGTCGCTTTTTTATGAAGTTTAGTTATCCAAAAATGCGAGTAAAACGAACGAATCTCATTCTAGAATGATTTTGTCTTCTGTAATTCCAACTCTCGAATCGTCTTCAAGTGTTGAACTATCCAGTCAACCCCGTTTTTTTGTGAGTTTAGTAAAGATACTTCACGATTGAATTCAGATTCTCCAAGTTTTTGGGCAAGTGGCTTATCCGGTATAAATTTTTTATTATTTTTATTTTTCCCAACCCATAATTTTAGCTCAAAGTTTAAATCTCAAAATGCACCTGAATCCGCAGAAGACCGCTTTAAAACACTCTTCAAATATCTATTCCGATTAGAAAACATCCGGATTACTGAGACTGAGCCGATTCAGTGAGGACGCCGGATTATGAGGTGTTCCCGATTAGATGGAGGCCGGATTATAGCGATTTCACTGTACAATTTGTTTAAAAATATTTAATAATTTGTTAGTAAGCATTTTCTTCGATTCATGATTTTTTATCGTATAGAAGAGGTGGGTCCGGAATCAGTGTCCCCCGGGGCCCGGATTTTCTCTCCACGGCCCTGTAGTTACCTACCTTGAGTTATTATATTTCAATTCTATTCAATACTTCTTGAGTTTCGCCTTAAATCAAGGATGCAACGACTCGTAAATATAAATTATTTCAATAGCCCTATTCGACTGACTGGATCATTGATCCTGTCCAAGTCGAATGAAATCGGATCAAAATTTCCCCAATCGGTAACAGCTGACTATCGTGTCATCTGGCTCCAACGCGATATTCTAAATTATAAATTGCATTTGTAATTATGCACCGTGCGAGATACAATTAAAAGGATAAGTAGCAAGAAATATTAAAATGATTAACTCTGAATAAAGTTTACAAACCAAAAATACTGAATAACAAAGTGACATACGGGAAATTTTAGGGAAATTGTTCGCGGAGACATCTAGGGGATTAGTTTGGCAGATGATCCAAGTCATACCCTGGATCAACTTCCAGGATAATCATTTTGTATGGGATTTTCAATAAATCTGGAAATGATCCGGTGAGTCGAATAGGGCTAATGAAAAACTACTGGAAATGACATTTAATTTTTTGAAATTCCGCATCCTTGACTAAAGGTCTTCTTGAGTTAAGGTATGTTTATAAATACGGGCCCTAGGAGCTTACGCAGAAAAATATTTTGTGAGGGGTATTCTAGGTAGAGTCTGATGTTGGCCGTTAGTTCAGAGGGAGAGGACGTTCTACAGCCGTACTCATTTGCAGGAAAAATCCAATGTCCAATTTATTTTATAAAGAAAAATAATGATTTGTGTCGATTATCTCCATTTTGGCTAACTAAAGCAGCAATTTTAAGCGATTTGCGTAGCTATAGCTAAGAAAAATAAGACTCATAAAATTAGAATAAAACGGTCATTTCATCTTGGAAAATATCTAATGACCGGGGAATCGAAAAATGATTCATAAAATGGCCGAGAAGAATTTATTATGGAATCGTTCTCGGATTGTAGCTTATGGAATTCCCAAGCGTTTGCGACATATTCCACGACAATAAGTATGCATTTTCATTGAGAAAATCGCAGTGGAATAAATTTCACTCTCGAGGTTTATCCATCCCTCTAGAGTAGATATTTTAATATTTGAAAACTTTCGTTTGCCTGAAAACAAAAAACTAGTTTTTTTAGCAAAAGGCTTTTGTAATATTCGGTGACACCACCGCTATTATTCGGTTGTATTAAGTCAAAACCGGTCCAAAGCCTCGCAATCCTTTGCGGATTTATTGAACTTGAAGCCACTAGTTAGGCTGCTTTCCTATAATTATGTGATTTGAAAAAGGACTTTATTGCAAACTAATCCTTGCTAGTTGAAAAATTGTAATATATAGGCACTTGTTTTCTTTCACAAAATAGGTCCGTTCTCGTTGGAAGCTAGATACAGAAGACTTACATGCTAGTTACAAAAGTGACAAAAGGTCGTAGCGGTTTCAACCGGTTCAACGTGAAGTTAGTTGCGAGTGAGGTGGCTACAATACTCCCCCTCAATGAAAAAAAAAAAAATATATATATAGGTAATAATAATGATAATAATGAAAATATTTACTTAAACTCATTGTTTTAATTCAATTTCATATGTTTACAAATGGAAAGTTACTTTATTGTTCCGTATTGTTCTGTTGTGAAAAATGTCCGAATTCAATGTAAAAGCTGGTTTGAGCCGATCAATGGAAAGATTACATTCTTGCCCTTCAATATTAATTTTGAAAACTTTACTGTCCCTTGAAATTACTTTGAATGGGCCTATGTACGGTTGACTTAAAGATCCTTGGATTCTTTCTTCTCTCACGAAAACGTGTGAACATGTTTGTAACGCTTGGGGTACAAAAATGTTTTTTTGTTTGCGATGATCATTTCCTTTGGGGTATATTTGCCTAATGTTTTCTACAATTTCTTTTGCGGTACCATTCGTTAAAATGTTTTCCTTTTCATTAATAATTAATTCACTTGGGAGGCGTAATGCTTGTCCGTAGAGTAGTTGTGCTGGCGATAAGTCTATTTCCTCTTTAACAGCCGATCTTATGCCTAGTAAAATCCAAGGAAGGTTATCGTACCATTTGTTGGGATCATTCGTGGCTCGAATCGCGACTTTTAGTTGGCGATGGAACCGTTCAATCATCCCGTTGGATTGAGGGTGGTAGGTAGTTGTACGAATTCGTTGTGAACCTAGCAGTGTAGTTAGTTCCTTAAATAAAATAGATTCAAATTGTGTCCCTTGGTCGGTTGTCAACGATTTGGGAACACCATAACGAGCTATCCAATGTGTTATTAATGAATTAGCTATAGTTGAAGCACTAATTGTTTTTAACGGAATCGCTTCGGGCCAAAAGGAAAATCTGTCTTTCATAGTAAGAATGTAAGAGTGTCCTTTTGAAGGAGGTAATGGCCCAACAATGTCTATGTGAATATGTTCAAATCTTCCCGAAGGTACATGGTACAATAATGCAATTTTTCCTTTACACTGTTAAGCTACTTCCGAGAGTAAAAAGTAAAGGAACTTGTTGAACATTTGTGTTGATGCTATAGGAGCCCTTCTAAATAGCAGAAAAGATTTTGTCACTACATTTCCGGGCATACTAAGGGCCGATTACGGGTATATATTATGTAGTACCCGTCGGCTGGCTAGTCTTATCGTATAGACAAGAGGGTTGAAATCGGTCGACTTGAGCGGCCAGTATACGTCACCGAAATGGTTTATCAGTTTGTTTGGAAAGTAGGGAGCATCTACCGGAACCATTTTGTCAGGGGGTGCTTTAGGCACTTTACCTTGCAGTCCATCGAACTGTTTGAACCTTTGGCGTTTTATTGACAAGACCTAATTGTCAAATGTGGATTTCTTCGTCCAGTGCAGACATCCAACCCCGGGGCCGCTGGTTGAGTAACAACCTCCAGCCACCTCGAGGCCAAAACCAATGATGAGTAGGGACCATGGTGTCCTGGGCAAAGCCATCCCCGTGGTACACTTTTCGCTACTGACTAGTAGGTGTGATACTCCTTCGGGCCCCTTAAAGCTCAGTCCTTACGTGGATACCCCAGGTTCGTTTGACCTGTGAATACCCAACTGCTAAAGCGAAAGGTAGCGCTGCTTTTTATATCCGGATGGCTCCTTCACTTTACTAGCAACAGCAATGCGACTCAGGCAGTGTGGACATTAATTCAAAAACTATCTGGGTATAGGCGCGTAGGCATATTGAACAGGGCCATTCTTTCTAACTATGCAGCCCCTTCGAGGCTCCGGTTATGCGAAGCCACCAACGCCGAGGCATTACACGTTCACTTATGACGAATTCCTTCTCGAGCGACTTGCTCGGCTTAATATGACAAACCATCGGAAAGAAAAGGGAGAAAGTCAATCGTGGGTATATGAGTGGAGTTCACAAATAATCAAAGGTTTTTCTACAGATCTATGCCATTAGGGGCCTCCCTGTGCTGTTCCGATTTGTGGGGTCTCAATTCACCAAAAAATTGTGTACCATGCACCACAGATATTCTGTGTTTCATGTGACACAGACTCAGCGCCGGTCCTAGGTATTATGGCGCCCTGTTCATATACTGAAAAGTCGCCCTTCTATACAGGGTGTCCGGGAACTGCCGCTTAAACACACCGGATTGTGATTCTCCAAGTGATTTGCAGAAAAAAAGTTGCACCCCCAATTCTCAACCCTTTAGATGCCACAGGCATTTGAAGATTTTTGAAAAAATATTTTTTTTTTATACGAATAAAACATCAATACATATATCGAAAGCTGGACTAGCTAGAATAGCAAATTAAGATGATTATTAAGGACAACAAATTTACCTAAAAAAAAATAAAACTAACCGCACTAAAATCGGAAAAGAGGTTGGCTTTTCTTAATGAAAATGTATGCTTACTTAGTGAAATATGTAGAAAATGCTGGGAAATTCTATAAGCTACATTCGAAAATGGTCCCATCAATTTTCTCGGCTATTTAAAGTATTTTTCGATTCCCCGGTCGTTACATATTTTTCACGATGAAATGACCGGGAAATGGAAAAAAATACATAAAATGGCCGAGAAAAGTTATGAAATAATTTTCAGATTGTAGCTTATGGGATTACACTGCAATTGCCACATATTCCACGACCGTGAGCATACATTTTGATTTTTATTGAGAAAATCGCAGCGGACAAACATCTCACTCTCGAGGTCTATGGTCTATCCTGCGCTTAATATGGATTGCATAGAAAATTTTACGCGGTAAAGTCTCTTCCTACAAACTATACAGTATACATCGACATCCCACAAAACTTCTCTATCTCCCAGTCTCATACAATTGAAACATGTTACTACGAGCTGAGACTACGAGAATGAGCCATCAATCAAGTGAATACGCACATCTCACCTACAACGAGCCTGCAAAGCAGCTATTCCCCTCTTTTGCCGAATATAGGGGTGTACGCTCTACAACAATTTCTTATGTGCACAATTTCTGCAATGCTCAACTCTTCACTTCTGCCAAGCATACAATCTATGAAACTAGCGCCCATAGGGCGTCCATCGCGCATATAAAGTGTGTGGATTATTTGGAGCATGTTTGCAGTGATGCACAAGTACGAGATATGCGAAGCATTTTTGAACGCGCACGGATGGAAAGACGTCTCTCGCTCTTCCTCTCGCGTAGATACAATGCGGAAAATTTGGCAGATGTCTCTTTGAAGGTTTCACGAGTTGCGACTGCGTCGATAGGTCGGTTAAATGGAATGGAATACGATTAGCATGCGAGTTTGGTTGTTAGCGGAGTTTCTATGTACATAATTTCTAGAGTCGCGATGGCAGCGGATCTTTGGGAAAACGCACCCTTATAATTAAATCAGTTCTAGTTCGTTTAATATGTACAATACGTGGACGACGTGTATTAATCAATATAAAGTCTTGATCTTAAAGGCATATTGAATTTTTGAATTTGGCGCCCCTTTCGGTTGGCGCCCTGTTCAAGTGCACAGTCTGCTCATATAGTAGAGCCGGCCCTGCACAGACTACCCTGCGGGGATGTGTGTGTACAGATTAGTTCAGAGGGTTTCTCGTCCGTATCTGCCATGGATACCAGATGGTCCTCGATTTGGACAATCGAATTGATTTTGTGACGTCAATCAGCGCCCACTCTAGCAGTGTAGAGGTAACAGTTAGCATACTGTTGGATGCGAGGTTTACCTCTGCCGTTCTAAGGTCCCGGCTTTCGGTTGAAATGCCCAATTACCCGCCATTCGCGAAACCAGAACCAGCACGATACTAACAATTAAGGGCCTACCTCAATTGTCACGACGGAGAGCACTGAAGGTAGTCACAATATCCGGAGCTCGTGCGACACCCGTGCAACCTACCTATCAGCGCAGGACATTATGTCTACACCAACACACAACCACTATGGACGAACGGCGGTCCGACGACTGAACGCCTCTTTAGCGAAAGCGTTCAGGGTTCGAACTCGTTCTCTTCTCCACAAACACTTGGAACGTCGATGACTCCATTATTAAGGAGGACCCAAAAAGAGTCTAAATTCCGGACATCCGAGTACCCCGGGCACACTACTAACACATGCTGCCAGTCCTCCTCTGGTGCACCGCAGCACGGGCAGGAAGTACCAGTTTCACGCCTAAGCTGGAAAAGCTTCTAGTTCAAGAAACTGTGACCTATAATGAGGAAACCTAAGCGTGTGTAGAAAAGAAAAGATGTTCATCTGTATTGACAGAATAGAATTATTCAGCATGTGCCTACACTGCAGGTCGAGCAACGCGACCATACCAAACCGTCTCGGACTGTGAAGTGGCTATTGATGTTTTAGACATGGGTTCTGTCGTTTAGATGCCCAATAACTTCGCAAAGTTATGTCAGATTTTACTGACAAACTCCAAAACACCTCGCCGTGGGTCCCTGAACAACATTATTTTGCAGGAACGATTGTGGCTAATTAGCCATTACCGCCCACTTTCGCGTGGCTGTGCCTGTGGCTTCCCCCATACGCAACTCCTTGTGAATTACACAGACCGCTCTTGTCAATGCCTCCCAGCCTAATTATCATTGGATTGTAGTACCATAAAACCCACCAAGTTGAGGGGACTTTGCTAATGTTCAAATCCGACTCGAGTCGATGCAAACCTTGGCCAGCTGAAAAGCACGTGCTTTGTATCCTCCACCAGACCCTGTTTGTACCTGAGGCACTTTGGCGAACCATCTAGTTTAAATCAGTGCAAATACTGCCGAAATGCTTCTTGGCCCGTAAGGAATTGAGTAAGGTAGTGATTAACCTCGCCATGTTTTCGGTTTGCATACTTTGTAAGGTCGGGGATTATTCCATTTTATTCGCGAGCTCCACTGGCTAGCTCCGTGTCTATAAGCGATGGCAACCACCGCAATTTCATCCGCAAATCCAACCATCGTCACTCTAGGATGCCATTGTATGAACATTATATTCCACAGAAGGGGACCAAGGACGGCACCCTGTGGAACACTCGCAGTTACCGTGTATCATCACACAGCTCCCTCAAACAAGCTCGTTTGCTCTTCTCAACATCAAGTTTTAGAAGTTTACATGCGTTTATACCTCTGCAGTAAATTGCTGTATGCTAATATTACATCATTCATTTGCTTAGCTGCTGCGCTTTCAGTAATTTTTGACGCAGAGACGCAATTTTTTAGTTCACCAGTATTTCTCTTTACATCCATTAACGGAGCCTTTCCTAGGCATAGAGATATCACAAACTAATTATATTGATATGTGATTTGCACGGTTCTTTGTTCGACTGATCCCTCAATGAAACTTGCCGGTGGCCGGGCTGCCGTGAACGCCTAGCATACCATTCAACGGGCGGACGTATTGCCACGGTTTGAAACTAAGGAGAACTCCTGAGCCCAGACGCTAAAATCCCCAGCAATTATCATGAACTCGCGGCATGCATTTATGATCCAAACATACCTTGAAATCCAGGTCCTTCCCCCGTGGTGTATCATGTCATGACACATCTTAATGCAGTTGATCTCAGTTGTTACCACTCTGCTAGGTTCCGTTGTCATTCCCTTTTGGAGTGCTGAACCTGGTCACTTAGCACTACCAGTGTGGTGCTTAGAATTTGTGGTCCGGGCTTCTTGGCATAGTATGCAGTTGAGGTTCCTTCCCTTTCTTTGCGGCCTCTTCCTCACACTTAAAATACATGTTCGACCTGTCGTGCTCGCTGCTACAGTCCCATTCAAACGTGAAATATTTGACGAAATTCTTGGGTGAAACGTGTTATTTAAGTCGGCAGTTTGCCCATCCCAACTTCAGTTTCTTGATACTCAATTCTGGCTTCTTAGCGTAGGGTTTTCACGACGACCGCCTTTAGTCTGAGTATGCTGGTTATAATGGATTCATAACCTTCCATTGAGTTCCCCCACGTGTTTTCAGTTGGAACAACAGTTCCTCCTTCTCCCCTGCGGTGTGCGCCGAATCCGAGAGATGCTTTCGCCCATCTCCTTCAGCTTTGGCTCGGATTTGATTCTTTTGGAAATGTCTACGAACTGCGAGATGGCTATTGCGTCGGGTCTTGATCGCATTTTCACATTTATCTCTTCCTTCCGTTGAGTACGTTTTTTGGGCTCGACTGTCGTCTATGCACACGATTCTTTCGGAGCAGTATTTAGTTTTGCAGCCTCTTTTTGGGGCTTGGGAGTTTTATTTTTGAAGGCTGCTACTTTTTTCTTTTCGGAATTTGTAATGTAGATTTGTAGATCTTCCAAGTATCGTCTGCGTTTCAGCCTGCTGGCAGCACTTTGGGGACTTTGGGAGTGGTCGCGTCGCGTCAACATTTCCTCATAGAATTTTTTACAAATGATTTTCTTTTAGAGGTGCAGAAAGGCGTGCAGCTGCTTTGCATATTTGTAGATCTGTAATATTTAGGGATAAAAATTGCTGCTGGGAAACCCCCCACAGTGATATAGGTGTAAGGTCAGTGGGCATAGCTGGGCATTGAAACAAAGAGTCTACCTACATCACGATGCATGCCAACGCAGCGCTTTGAATATCCGCGTTTAATCGAGATAGGTATCACTTTAGGCGCGAACAAAAGCTCGACCGTAGTTGAAGTAATGTTGTCCTGGTGGCTCGCGAGAGCCTAATCTGCTGAGGCGAAATATGTGTTGGCAGCACAGACCGATCCACTTCTTCTTCTTCTTCTTCTTTTAGCGGTGCAGAAAGGTGTGAACCGCTGTGCATTTATGTGGATTCGAGTTATGGTTCGTCGATGTTTTCGTCCATGATGTCAAGGGACAAAAACATAGCTGCTGCGATAGGGTTTTCCCACAGTGAGATAGGGGTTAAGTCAGTGGGCGCAGCTGGGCATTGAAACAAGTGACCCACATAGTGTGGAGCGCCAGCGTAGTTTGGACAGATGTTTTGAATGTCCGGGTTTATGCGAGAAAGGTACGAATTGAGGCGCGAACAAAAGCCCGACCGAAGTTGAGCTAATGTCATTCTGGTGGCTCTCGGGAGCTTAATCTCCTCAGGCGCAATGAGTGGAGGGTGATCCTCACGGTAGCAACCAACAAGATACTGTTTAGACAGTAGGAGATTGTGGTCACGTATTGGCATCAATTTTGTCTCTTGATGTAAGTAATCCTGGGCACACATCAAGAGGCAGAGCATTTTGGCAGACCTGAATTTTGGACCAGTTTGTATCACATAGACTATGTGACCAAACTGGGGCTGCATAATCAGCGGCTGCTCGACCCACCGCTTTGTATGTGACTAGCATGGTTTCTTTATCCTTGCCCAGATGCTACCAGCTAGTGCTTTTAGGATTTTATTCCCACTGCGCATCTTTTCGCAAACGGATGCTGCGTGATGAGCTGACGTCATCATGCTCTCTAAGTGGAGCCCGAGAATTTTAGGATTTTAGCAACAGTAGGAATTGGATTGTTGCCAATACGTACATCAACCTCCCACCGACAATCCACCGACCAGGTGGTAAGTAATGTCGCAGAAGATTTAGACGCGGAGATGGTGAGGTTTCAGCTATGGAAGAAAGCCTGTAATCGCCCAAGATAGCGATTAATTTGGAGGCGCATTTCATCCTTATCCTCCCCTGTGGCGAGCACGGTGCAATTGTCTGCGTAGGAAATCACCTCGATTCCTTCCGGTGGTGTGGGTCCGGTCCTACGGCACCTGCTTCTACGGGGCGGACCGCACCCGTTTTCTACGTGGAAACGTCCAAAAGTTACCGAAATACCTCCCTGGCAAGAGCCTTGAAGGTTCGATGCAGGAAGGTTGTGTTTGAGATCCACTTCCTAAATGTTCATCGCTGTGATGGCGGCTCTGTATGTCTCATCATCGAGGGGGTTACTTGTATCCTTGAATTTCTCTCACGAGTTCTCGGAGGCCACGTCTGACATTACGTGGGAGAGGAATTGGGATGGTCCTTTCGGTAACATAATCGTTAGGCTTAATCGCTTGTACAATTTGAGTTTTGAAAGGGTGAATTCTATGATCCTTCCCTGATTCATGCAGAATTTTTTGGAAGCCACATGGCAGCCGCTGTTATGTGCAGATGCATCATGGAAACATGCAGCGGCGAGTTCAATATTTTCATTTGTTCTCGAAGTCCAGTTGGGCTTGGGCCCCGGTCATGGACAAATGACAAAGCTAAAGCAAGTACCTTCCCGCTCATATCCTCAGCGGTTTGAGAGAAACCTTAAATTTTATTCCGAATTCTGCCAACACCTTGTACGTTATTAAGCTCGATCCACACTTTTCAGACATTAGTCACAGTCACAGTCATTTGCCCTACAAGTTCACAGATTGTCAGTTAATTGACTGACTGACAATCTGACTGATTAGATGGAAAATGACTGTGACTGAGACTGATGTCGGAAAATTGTGGATCGACCTTTATATTGAACACTGCACTACTCACCTCGCTCAATATAGCCCAATTTTCACTGTCACTATGAACATGCAGGCGAATCTCTTTTATAGCTCCGATTTTCGGATCAACAGCACCGTCGGCTATGCCGAATTCGTTAAACGATCCAATTATTAAGAAACCATCAGGCGTCGAATTATACGTACTCCAAATTTGCGAATTTTCATTAAGACTAGCCGGTAGAACTTCAATAGTTGTATTATAAAAACGATCGGATGGATGCTCACTATTGCCGCTACGGAATAAATATCTGTAAAAAAAGACGTTTCGATTAATTAGACGATATAGTCGTTTGAATTAGACATTTTTCAATTTACCTCTTTATAGCTATCGGTTCATTGAATAAAAACTCCACTAAATCGCCGGGCTGTGGCAGTAAACCCCAAAAATATGTTTCGCCCCTATAGGCACGCAACAATTGATAGTTTTTATATGGTACAATTGCAGTCTTGACGGTTGCCGGTGGGTTTGTATGCGGATAAAAGCTTGGTATCTTGCCAAATTGCTTATCCTTCAATTTTTGTACTTTTCCTTTTAGCGACGACGTGGTGCCAATGTGTTGGAATAACGATGGCTTATAATGTATCCAGTACTTTGTCTTTTCCTGTTTGCAATGTTTTTGGTCTTTTTCCCAATTACATACGCGTGTTTCGATCAGGTGATCCAGTAACCAGTCGACGGGTTTATCGTTGTAGAACATTTGAAAGAATGTTATCAGCCATGGTAGCTCGGCAGACTTGAACATTTTTCCTATAGTTAGAAGAGACGAATTTTTGTATTGAAATTGCGATGGGAACCTACCGATCTTAGCGACTTACCAATGAAACCGAGTTGACAAAAGTCCAGCACAAACCACATTGACTTTGTTGCTGTCCGTTCCAAAGCGAAATTCTTCATAATTGTAATGAATCCACGTTTCGCCAGTATATCGTCTTCCAGCTGAACGTAGAAGGTGGCTTTGGGCTGGGCATACGCCATCAGATACGAATAATCTAAATTTTGTTTCGATCTCCACTTGACACGCTCAATTGGATCGTTGAGCGTCAATCGAAGGTTATCCATGTTCGGATAATATGTCGATGTTGGTGCAATCACTTCAATCAGGCCATTTTCAATGTATTGAGAAAAGCGCACTTCTATCTGTTTCGCCACAAGCGTTACATAGTCCATATCAGTTTCACCGATAAATACAACAATAACCGTTTCATTCTGCTCGGCATCGTCCATATTCGAAATAACATTTTGCAATGTACTCATCAAATACGATTGCTTATCACGTTTAACTGTCGGCACGCCCAATGCTATCGACACACCCGTACGTCCTTTGGTCAACATAAATGCCGGCCGCAAGGAAGACGGATCGTCCAGTAGATGAGGCAAAAAATGAAAAGCCGTTGGCAGTCGTAGACTGGACGGGAATCTTGACGATAATGTCGAATTCTTAACAATGACTCTGGCCTCGGGACTGAGCGATTCAAGAACCGAGCCATTTATTGTGATATTCGAGGAGTCGGCACTGTTGCCGGATATACCTAAATATTGGGACAATATTGCTACATCTTCTTGTCGTGCACGATACATTGATTCCAGATATTGCATTCGCATCTGGAATTCGGCCAAACGTTGTGAGAGTGTCTGTTCTGCTGTTAAGTCTGTTAAAAAATTTAATAGAAATATGAAATGAATATTGATAATGAATTTCACAGCACTTACCAGGGCCTACAAGTAATATTAACACCGTAAAAGGAACAAATATGACAATGCATGTTACTATAAAGTAACCCCTACGTCTAAGTGGCGATGGTGCTAACCCCATTTCGAATGGGCATTAATATCCAAATATAAACCTGAAAAAAAGATTTATTAGTTAATTATGGTGTATAATTGGATAATCGTTTTTATCGTCTGGATTGTTCGCGTAATTGTATTGATGTTGACGCGACGCGGACAATATCGACTTAATGCATCTAACAATAATCTGATTAGCTTTTGCAATTGTATTCCAAACTAATGCAAAAATCTCTCAGCCAAAAATATTAGTCTAAGGGTTAAGACATTCCATTTGAATATACCCATGATCCTTGACCTTGTGCATATTACATAAATTGTGTGTGCATATATCTATAAATTCTCTTTACCTTCAGGCACAAAACGATAAAAAAAACGAAATTAACGTGCATTATCTAACTAAATAAAAAACTTACTCGAAAATGGTGTTCATTTTAATTATAACAGAAGTCTTCACTAAAGATGAGTATCCCACAGACTGATAGACCGCTTTCGTACAACATATTTCCAACTTGATAATTTAATCGCCTTTTTTCTGTAAAAGGTAGATAAGAAAAATAAACAAAAAAGTTTATCAATGCATCTAAAAAGATTTGAAGAATATACAAATCAAATAGAACCTGCTGCCAATTATAAATAAATTATTCTACGAGTATAAATGTGTGACGACATGCGGTACTTTAGGAATTTACTTATAAAGGTTATAGAAGTTAGCCGACACAATACGAGTAAATGTTGCATAATACAAATAAGTACATATCTTTAAACACTCAAAAAACTAGTGAAATTAACAAAGTGTTCTACTGGTTAGTTTTTTTTCGGGGCTGGTCAAAACTTAGCTTTTCGGCTTCAGGTCTAAAGGTACGTTGTCCTCGACCCGGCCGCACGACAGCGACTCGCTCATTCCATATAAAGACTCGTTTCTCTCTCATTTTAAAAACGAGTTTTTATATGGAATGTGCGAGTCGCTGTCGTGCAGTCGTGTCGAGGAAAATGTACCTTAAGAAATGTTTGTTTTTCTCTTTTTTTTATTCGACTCTTTGAAGAGCACACAAAAGCACGAGATATTTAATTCAGGACCAGTTCCTTGGTACATTTTTTAAGTATGAACTAACTGTAGCAACAGTGGCGTAACGTACGGTGTTCCATGTGTGCAGTGGAACAGGGGCCCCCCAGCCAAAGGGGCCCCCCAAATCCGAAATCATAACAACATATTGTTTGATAGATCCTTGGGTAATTGTTCTTTCAAAAGACATGCATTTTTATTAATATGCCAGAAAAATGCGTAAGTGAGCTATAGAATCTAGGATAGTAGCAAAACATTCAATTTTGGGTATGTTCAAGCTTGAATCTTGGATCTCTAAGTATTATACTCTATTTGCACCGGGGAGACGCAACTTAACTCAACAATTATCAGAACAATTCATAAATTATAAAGGTTTTTGCTCATAACACAGGGGAACAATTTTGACACTTTTTTCTGTTTTCTTGAATTTAGCATCTAATTTATAGTAAAACGGCCTCGACGATTCCAAAAATGCAATCCATTTTTCCCCTATACGTCAGGTTTTTGAAATATCGGGTTTTTTTTAATTTTACGGAAAATTACAAAAGGCCCCCTTAAAAAACAGCTTTTTTTAAAAGCTAGGGGGATGCATCCTTGTACAGGACCTTCTAGTACCTGTATACAATCAAATTAAAAACAATAATCGAGATCTGATCTGAAGGCTGGTGATCCGAATATTGATCATGAACCGCTTGTGGATCGACAAAAATAATTTTCCCGCCGTTGCATATAAAACTAGGCCTGATGAAACAATTTGTAAAAGCTTTACCAACAGAAGGAAATTGTTGTAAATATATTCTGTCGGCACTTCCTGCGACATCATATACGAGAAAATAAAGGCTTGTGTATATGACGGTCCACAGATTCGGCAGCTTCTTAGAGATACAACTTTTATTGAATCAATAGAAGAAATTGAAAAGACAGCATGGCTGGCATTTGAGAGTATAGTCAACAACTTTCTAGGCAATATACGTGTATCAAATTATGAGATAGTAGTCGAGCAACTATTGGACAGTTTTCATAGGCTTGGCTGCAAAATTAGCATCAAAGTCCACTTTTTACACAGTCATCTAGATGAATTTCCGGAAAATCTTGGAGCTGTGAGTGATGAGTAGGGAGAGCAATTTCATCAAAATCATGGAAACTCGATATCAAGGCAGATGGAATGCGAATATGATGGAGGACTATTGCTGGGGCATACAACAGAACTGTCCTGAAATTGAACACTCCAGAAAAAGCTACAAACGAAAATTTTTGCCATAGTTTTGTTTTTAACTCTTAGGTAATATTGTTAAGATGTAAAATCAACATTTATAATTAAAAAAATAGTAACGAGTTTCGTTTGTTTTGATTTCAATGAAGGGAAGATTTGTATGGGGGCCAAAATTTGAGCCCCCTGTATCTCAAAAACTGGACGTATAGGAGAAAAACGGTTAGCATTTCCAGAATCTACGACCAAAAATTAGCTAGAAATGAATATCAAATCGAAATAAACAAAATGCTGTTCCCCCGTGTAATAATATTGAAAATTAATAAAGGTTCAACTTAAGGCGGTTCTTGCGTAAAATTGGGCCAATAATCAGCGTCCGCTCTAGGCAGGGGCGGTATTTTGGGTAGCACTTCCTAGACGGAAAACTACATGAAAGCTGAAACTTATTTGCGGTAAAAAAGACTAAAGCACTTGTAAATTAATGGTAATTAGCTTGAGAGCGTTACTGACAAAGGACTGCAACTCTATAAATTTCTGGAATAAAACCGTTACTTAATTTTAGATTTCATGATAATAAAATTGCTCTTTAATCGTTGTTTTTTGCTTTCACAACAAAATTGTTAGGTGCACAGTTTTTTTTTAAGTTGTGTTTAATGGCCTTCGGAAAATTAGCACCAAACGTTTTTAGTTAAAAACGAGACCGAGGCTAATTTCGGGCGCGGCCGAAATTTGGATACCCTTCGCTCCCCTCGGGCTAAAAGTTTTTTCGGGCGTACCTATGACTTGTGTTCAGTCCTCCCCGCTTCCATGCTTTTCCTTGAATTTGGACATAAGTGCCGGGGCGACGATTTATTGGGGGAAGCGGGGGACGTGGGTTTCTTAGATTAACCAAAGGGGGGGGGGGGGTTGTACGGCAACCCAATGAACGCATGGCCTTTCCATCAATTTTTACGTATGTTTGAGGCATTAATTATAAGATTTGGTTGAAATTGGTGGACAAATAAAAATGTTTTTCTTCGAAGAACCTAATTTGGGGGTTGGGCTTATATGCCAGCCCCATGACCCCATGGTCCGATTTAATTCATTTTTGCATTGTTTTGTAACATCAATAAAAATACATTTCCATGAGGTTTGATTGAAATTGGTGTGCAAATAAAAATGTTTTTTCTTAGAAAAAATTGATTTGGGGAGCTAGGTTTGTATGGTGGCCCCATGACCACATGGTCCGACTCCATCTAATCATACATATACATATATGTTTTGTGTCATGAATAGTCATGAATAGAAACAGATTTGTGTGAAGTTTGGTTGAAATTAGGGTATAAATAACAAAAATCTTAGAAGAACTTATAATTTGGGGAGCTAGGTTTGTATGACAGCCCCATGACCCCATGGTCCGATTTGGTCCATTTTTACATATCTTTTGTGATATCACTAGAAACACATTTGTGCAAAACTTTATTGAAATCGATGAGAAAATAAAAAAGTTTTTCTTAGAAGAACCTAATTCGGAGGACTAAGTTTGTATGGCAGCCCCACGACCCCATTGTTGGATTTGATCGATTTTTACATGTGTTATGTGTCAGCAATGAAAACACATTTGTGCGAAATTTTATTGAAATTTGTGCATAAATAAAAAAGTTTTTCTAAGAAGAACCTAATTTTGGGGGGTAGGTTTGTATGGCAGCCCCACGACCCCCTTGTCGGATTTTAGCGATTCAAACATACAAACTGCCTGCAACAAAAAGAAGCATGTGTACAAAATTTCAGCTCCATAGCTTTTAAATTGGCCGAGTAAAACGCGTAGCAACAGACGGACAGACGGACAGACAGACAGACAGACATCGCCCAATCGACTCCCCATGTTATGCTGATCATATATGTATACTTATTATATGGTCGGAGATGCCTCCTTCAATGCGTTACAAACTTCATGACAAAGTTAATATACCCTTTTCGCTTAATAAGCGAAGGGTATAAAAACAAAGCACAAGAATGAAGTAACTGTGTTATTGTATCGTAACCTCAACTAGTCGTTAAGAACCTCAGGCAACAGATAAAATTTCAAGAAGCTGAAGTCTGAACTCTGAAGTGAGCAATTGTCCAGGATTCCGAAAATTTTTTCAACATCATGATTTTCTTAGGAGTTGAAATTAACGGTCGCAGAAATATTGTTAGCAAATTTTAGAGTAGCCTGGCTTGTAGTTGGATTGGTGAACAGGGTCATGGATTCGAGACTCACCGTGAACGAATTTTCTTCTGCATTCTGATTACATTCAACCAGCCTCCAATATCTGCCTTTTAGAGCGTAGTTTGTCTATTTTCAGTGCATTTTTTGCATCTCGGACTGCATCTTCCACTTGCGAAATCAATTTGTTTCGTTTGTCACTTTCATCTTAACAAAGTAGCATCGTCAGAATATTTATAAATCCTTTATTGATTGAAATATGGTTAACGGTTTTAATAAAATCCTCTAAATTTATCAAAGTATTAACAGTGGCTAAATTTTATTGATTCAGCTAGAAAATAAATTTTGATTTAATAACTTGAAAGACCCGCTCTGTGGCTCACTTGGTTGAGTCTCACTCTACGATGCTAGTAATTTAGAGGTCCGGAGATCGAATCTCGGCGTGGTCCAAAATTTCCGTACATGTGAATGGAAATATATAGTGCTTGCAACATTATATACACTCCGAAATGATATGCAATGTAACGTTGACTCGAAATTGCCTATAAACGGCTAAGTTAATGCACCATGGCCCCACAAGGGGCTATACGGTACTGAGAAGAAAAAGAAGAACTTGACAGACACTGAAATATACTGCTCAAAACAAAATAAGGGCCACTAATGTCCGTTGACTTTAACAACGTCTTTTGGCGAATTTTTAGTGTAAAACTTAATTTAAAAAATGCCATTCTGTACCTGAATGTGATGTGAGTTATCACAGTTTCATTCGTCAACATTAGCTTTAACGGAACTGGCTTAAACAGTTCTTTTGGGGTCACGAGTCATACATTTGGTTGTTTTGTTTATTTCTCATTTTGATTTAGAATTAGTTTTCGCCAAGTTCTTTAACTGCAACATTAGTTGTTGCACTTTTCAAGATAAGGAGAATCTGTAAAATACAAAATGCCAGAAAATCAGCGCCATTTAAATTTAAATGCTTCGTCCAGAGCCTTAGAAATGTTGGAGGAAGGTCGTTCGCAACGTTCTGTGGCCCTGCAATTAGGGTATTTAGGAAGAACCATTCAAAATCTTTGGAACCGTCACCAGGAGACAGGAAGTGTCTCCCGTCGTCATGGTTCAGGACGAGATCGAATAACCACCCACGCAGAAGACCGATATGTGAGACTTTGTGCGCGATGGGATCGTACCATT
Organism: Microchrysa polita; assembly: GCA_949715475.1. Lineage (NCBI taxonomy): Eukaryota > Metazoa > Arthropoda > Insecta > Diptera > Stratiomyidae > Microchrysa > Microchrysa polita. The sequence continues at coordinate 52,617,122 of OX454419.1, forward strand.
AGTGCTTGTGGACTACAAAGTAAGCTATTAGGGACGACTGGGACCATTTTTAGTCCTCAAACAATCAGAAATCGTTTGCAAGAAGACCAACAACGGTTAAGGAGACGTGTTACCAGAACACAACTGACCAGGACGCATCGTACGAATCGTTTAAGATTTGCTCGTTGACATACCCAATGGGACATGTAACAATGGCGCAAGGTGTTCTTCTCGGATGAGTTCAAAGTAAAAAAATTTAGTAACGACCGACGCATAAGAGTCTGGCGGAGAACCGGAGAAGCATTTTTGGATCCTTGCATTAATCGAATTGAGAGGCAAGGCGGTCCCAGTGTGATGGTCTGGGCCGGAATTAGATTGCAAGGCAAAACTAACCTTGTTATCCTAAATAACGGGACAATCACGTCCGAAAGTTATATTGAAAGGATTGTTAGGCCACATATCATTCCTTTTTCACAACAGGCGTTGGATGGTTTTATCCTCATGCAGGATAATGCACGACCACATACTGCCCGGGCGACAATGTCTGTTTTCGAGGAGGCCAATATTGAGGCCATGGAGTGGCTACCAACAGTCCGGACCTAAATCCGATAGAACATCTTTGTGATCAATTAAAACGCCGGATGTAACCGCTGAAGATGACATACACAATCAGCAACAGCTGATTCAATTGCTAAAAATGTGTTAGGACGAGATATCAAAAGAAAGCGTCGATCAGATTATTAAAAAACGTTCCGTGCAGGCTTCGAGACTGCATATCAAAAAGTGGAGGCCATACTCGATACTAAAAAAAAAACAAAGAATACCTTTTTTTACAGATTAGACATACAAATTAATTGTTATTTTTATGATTATTTTTTTTTTGTTTTTTAATAATAATAACTTTATTTAAAACTAGGATTTTCTTTTTCCACAGAAAAATAATCAGAAAATTATCGGTGGCCCTTATTTTGTTTTGAGCAGTATATGAGACCGGTTTTTTACAAGGTCCTTAACCCTGGAAGGTCATGCTTATTTTTAGTACGGAAAGGTCATGCTTCGTCGATTCGACGACGCTCTACTTTGACGCCTCATAAAAATCACCCTTTCTCAAAATATTTATAAAATCTGATGGATTTTCAATCGTTAGTTTATTTCGAATGGAAAAACATCGATTTTGGAGCCGATTTTTATGAGTTCGAAATGCAATCTTCCTAAAATGAGTAAGAATTTTGAGCCATTTTCCTGATTTATCCTACTTTTGTCCTAGTAAATATTTTTCCCATAATTTTTGAAGGTCCCACATTTCAGACTTATCGTCGAATCGACATCCAGCCATAAGAAATACTGGAGTTCTAAAAGTTACACAAAGTTCATCCTTCGTCGTTTCGACGACGCCAATTTCCAAAAATCCAACTTACCCTGTTTACTTCGTTTAGCCGCAATATACTCGGCAATTACATCGGCACGGTAAGTGCTGTACGAAAACCCTGCTCCAAATAATGAGAATTGTCACGAAAAATGGGATAAATTTTATGATGCGTAGTCGAATTGACAAAGCATTACCTTCCAGGGCTAACAAAGCAAAGCTGTATACCATTTGTCACCCTTTCAGATGAAAATAAGTTGAATTCCACTAACTTCCCGAAGGAACCTTACGGTTGAAATTGTGTACTCCAGCTCAAAATCCATGAAATGCATCAGGAAATATGGGATCCACGCAGCCACAGGAACACACTCACAAGTGAAATGTGTGTGCTGGTACGCAGCCTCCGTCAGTTACGAGAGGCCACTCGCTGTCATCTGCGCCTCCTGACTGCAAACTGTCCCAATCGTGGCTTCTCCGGAAGCACTTGGAGTGGTGAAGAAGGCATCTTTTGAAAATGTTGTATAGTGCAGCGATTTTTTCACTACATCGATAAGAATTTTTTTACCATCTCCATCGACCAGGATTGGGGGCGACCGCCCCTCCCTGCCCCCCCTGGCTACGCCTATGAGTAATATAGTGTTTCATCGGCAGAATATTTTTCCACTAACGATTTAGTACCACAACCGTCTGGGTTGTGGAGTCCTATATGATCTGATCTAAAATTTAAATAATATGTTTCGTCTAGCAAAGTAATAATGTGTGGCTACCTGACAAAAACGACAGAGCGATATTCGAGCATTTTTTTTTTGTTAAATCTTTTTAGGCGCATTTCTTAACGACTCCTACATCACCAATACGTCTTCCTCGGGAAATTACAGTCTAGATTGACGTTCTCAAGTTCATAATGATAAAAAAGGATACATGGATAGGAACGACTCTTCTTTTCCAGTTTCTCTTCTGCTTTCGTATGGAAACTTATTTCTAGGTGGGATTCAAATAACTCAAAATGTGTCAGAAAAGCATCCTTCCTGGTAAAATGAAGTTGACACATCCCATGAACATTTTCAAAAAAAAATTCTTAGGTGCTGCAGTTTGTCGTTTTGCCCGGGGCAGCGTAAGTGCCAGAGCGGTTAGTTTTCCTTAGTTATGGATGTGATCTACAGATCTATAGTAATCAGTTTTACGACTTTTACGACTCTTACAAGTTAGAAGGGCACTCCTACAGGTTGTCTTTCGCCGCGACTGTTGGATTTTGTAATAAATAGATGATCCTATTTAATTATTCTAAATTTAATTTTGTCTCAAAAAATGAAAAAAAAAAACAATATTTTTAGAAAATGGTGTACGTTGCTTTTGCTTATAATGTAGACTGCTTTAAATGTGGGTTATGAGGGCCCCCATTTCAATCTCGAACACAAGAAAATTGGGAAACGTTACGCCACTGTGTAGCAATCTGCAACCATGCAAGTTTAAACATAGTTTTGAGCGTCAATTCATTTCCACAATCAAGTCGAAACAGCCCGTTGTTAAAGCAACTATGTACTTTACCAATTCTAAAGGTCCAGCTAGATTAGTCGCCAAATGGCTACGCGCCCAAAAACTGGCATCGCGTGCAGCCATTTGGCTGCTATATTTTTGATGATGCCATTTCATTAAAATTAGTCTGAAACGACCGAATCTGCAATCCTTTTTCGCGAAATCGTAACGGTTCTCCAGATATTCAATGTCAAAGTTTGACTTTTCTATGAAGCCACTTAAGTAATTTGGTAAGAAAAGCGGGATATTTCCGCTTTACGCATTGGGAAAATTGTTCGATGCCATCAAATTGACGTTTTTATTTTAATCAGTCCCACTAGAATAGTAAGTTTTACCAATTTGGCAAAGATATTAATATTATGAAAAGTCGCAATATATTTGTGAGCAAGAATTGTAAAGTTTGCTAGACAAGGAGTCAAGTTAAATTTAAAATGTTATTTTCGGTGCAATGCTATTGATTCACATCAATATGTAGTAAAAATACCCCCAATTTCCCATTAAAAACTGAACTACCTCATATTCAATGTCAAACTTTGACATTGAATATCTGGAGAACCGTTACGATTTCGCGATTGCAGATTCGGTCATTTCAGGTCAATATTAATGAAATGGCATCATCAAAATTTGGCGCCGCAGAAACTGAAATCGTGCCAATTATTCAATTTCATACAAAAGAACGAACAAAAGTTGCAAAATTGTCACTTTGAATTTGACAAGCGGTTGGTTGAAGTACCACATTGAATATCAAAACTGGACGCACACCCAAATGGCGACTAGTTTGGATGGAATGACAACAGCCATTCGGCTGCACGTGACGTCATTTGGCGACTAATCTAGATGGACCTTAAATATCCGTACGAATTGGTCATTAGGCAAATGAATAAATATTGTCACAACCATGGACATTACTATAAATTGTTTAGCTGTAAAATGAAGATCATATCTTATCAAACCCTATATCAACTGGAAAAGAAAATAGATAACGAGCTTCGCGATATATGTGCAACGAGTGCTCACACATGATACATATTATGTGTGAGTAGGTATACCACCTGCCACTGAATGATAGAAAGTTGAAGCCAAGACTAATTATTATCAGGTTATGACTATTGCTGGCACAAAATAAACTTAGTCCAGTCATATTAGCATTTCAAATAGAAAAAAATAGAGTAAGGCTAATTTATTATACCCGTCACTATGTGAAAGGGTATATTAACTTTGTCATGAAGTTTGCAACGCACAGAAGGAAGCACCTCCGACTATATAAAGTATATATATTATTGATCAGTGTGACGAGAGAAATCGATTGAGAAATGTCCGTCTGTCTGTCCGTCTGTTGCAACGCAAACTAATCCTTCAGTTTTGAAGCTATCGGGCTGAAATTGTGCATGCGAGTTTCTTTTAAGTGTACGCTGTATATATGCCGGAACGAATGGAATCGGACCATGGCGTCATGGGGCTGCCATAGAAACCAACCCCTGACGATTAGGTTCTTCTGAGAAAAACTTGTTTCTTTATGTACCAATCATAACCAACCTTCACCCAAGTGTGTTCCGAGACTTTAATTTTCCTCATAATATATCTAGGAACGGATGGAATCGCAACATTACGTCATAGGGCTGCCAAACAAACCAACCACTGAAAAATAAGTTCTTCTAAGAAAACGTTTTTCTTTTTAATCCGACCTTAACCAAATTTTACCCAAATGTGTTCCTAGTAAAGCCTCACAACATATCTAAGAATGGATGAAATCGGAATACTATACGTCATAGGGCTGGCATACAAACCAACACCTGAAAATTAGGTTCTTCTAAGAGTAACTTTTTTCTATATGTACCAATCATAACCAAAATTCATCCAAGTGTGTTCCTGGCTTAGACTCAACGCATCCAGGAACAGATGGAATTGGAACATGTCAAAGGGCACAGATGGAATCGGAACACGTCATAGGGCTGCGGTATAAATAATTTACACAAAAGAAGCTTAAGCTACATTCAAATGTGACAGGTATTCAAATTTCGGCCGCGCCCGAAATTAGCCTCGGTCTCGTTTTGTTAAATTTTGGGTGTCCGGCGATTTGTCTGATGAATTTCTAAAAGTTTTGGGAAAAATTAAATTATCTGAACGTACAGGCTTAGTTAAGGAGAAGCTGAGGGACAACGAAATAAGCGTTTATTTTAACTTGACGGTAAGTGTATCTCTTCTTGTCTACAAAAAGCACTTACGCTGGATTTTTTTTTTATTTCGAAATCGTGACTTTTTTAAGGGGTAGACAAAATTTTTTAGCGGCTCTTGGGCCCCTACATTTCATGAGGTGCTCCGCTACCCCGCCTTCATGCGCCGTCCCTGACTGTATATGTACTACTACAAAGTTGCCTTACTCCCTTGTAATGTATCGCTCGTCTATTACACGTATACTCGACTCGCCATCCAGTACGATTTATATTCTATTTTTGTTATGTACATGGTCCAACCATAAAGGTGTGTTTTAATGAAATAAATAAATTTTAATGCCTTTAATGGTTTTCTGCGATTCCGGCTTGGTTAGCAAATCTGCCCCCGACTTTAAAAAAACACAGCCAATGTTATTTTAATAATACCATCATACTAATTAAATTTACAAAAAAAAAAAATTGTAATGACACTTTTAGTATAGTGGTTTTAGTTGAAAAAATGATGAAACCCAAACATCCAAAAAAAGCTGACTTTTGATGCCAAATTGTTCTATATGGTCTGACCGCATTACGCAGAAAAAAGTTACACTCTTTAGCGCGTCACATTTGGGGGAATGGGGTGAAATTATGATTTTTCGCAAACATCTTGTTAACTGTAATATTTACAGCAAAATGTTCTGAGAACAATTTAAACTACACAAAATTCCCTTTCTAATGATCTAGGGACGCGGGAGCGTCCCGCACGCCAAAGAAAAACGAAGAAATTTGAACAAATCAAAAGTGAGAAGCGACTAAGACTATGTTTACACGACGGAACAAGTACGGGTTTTCGGACCTCTGTAGCTCGGACCCTGGTTGGTCCTGAGTGTTCAAATTCGGTAAGGGTTGTCGTTCGCGCCGTCTTACGAAGTGTAGAAATTTTCAAGAAGATACGATGAAAAACACCGGAGATATAAGAGATTGAAAATCGCATTTTTTCAAAAATCTTGTTCTCGTTGTTCTCGTTGTTCTTGTTGTTCATTGACAGGGCTACAGCCTTGCAGAGGGCATCTCGGGATTTGGTCTCTTTTCCCATTGATAGAGTCTGGCGTGAAGGTGTGGATAGGCTATCGTTTGCTCCGATCCGTGGAGTAGAAAAAAAGATACAGCGGAAAATGTGAAAAAATGCATATAGTTTCTCGCTTAAATCTTTTTATATGTTTTAAAGGAAGCATTTTGCAAAAGTCGGGGATAGGCCTGAAAAATGCCTTGAAAAGAATCGTATAGTTTTGTGCTTTGGCAGGACTGTTTCAAACAATCCCTTGTATATGCTCTCCAAAGTTTTCAGTTGTAGAGCGTCTGCAAGAGCGGCGGCAAGGGGTCAAAGTTCCTTTGGTTCGTTTCTTATACGAGTGCGTGCATATTACTATAATATTGGATGAACAAATGACATCTCGATGATCCTAAAGCTTTCAACAAACGGTAGCGGTTCACACAACACACACACACAACACGAATTGAGAAGTTCACCGTGGTGTACCGCGGCGGAAACTATTTCATACATTCTGACACGTACCGCTACCGTTCTGCGCTGGCTTGGTGGAAGCTTAAATATGGCGCTGGGACACCAAATCGGTTTTGTCTAGACGGTGTATTCTGTTGTGTTCAAACCAGAGTTACGTGATGTTGGCATGTGGAAAATCAATTTTTCAAGGAATTCTGATGAGTTAATTTTAACAAAATTTGGCATGTAGAGTTATTCGTGTAATTCCACCCGGTTTGATCCTGTTGTGGTAGGCAAAAAGGTACTGTTAGTTATATATTGAATTTCTTAGCTATCCCTGATTCCTGGTCATAAAACCACTTTATTATGGTAAAAGCAATGCTAGTCAGGACTCAACAGGTTTTCGGGACCTTCGATAAAAGGGATAAAAGGATATTTTCACATGTACATGTCTTTCTCTATGGTATGATATACATTTTATGTCGTAACTAACGAGCGTAACGTAATGCAACGTAGCAACGACGATGAAGATCAAAAAGCCAAAAGCAGTAGATAGGGGTATTTTAAAAGGGAGAATAATGGAACCTGGATATAAGGACAGTCTTGGGTCTGTAGTAACGGGACTTGTATCTTAACCGTTTGGCGTTAATAGGCGCAATGTGGAACTTAGGAAATATGGATGTAATTTGAATCACATATTGAGTACACAGTGAGGCTTAATGGTTACATTAAAAATTAAGATTTAAGATTAGGATGAATGTGATAGAGATGAAGTAAAGATTTAGACTCAAATTATGGCTAAGGTTAAAGTCAAAATCAAGTTTAGGGTAAAGGATAGGGTTAAATTTATTGTTACGTCGCAGTTAACGTTATTATTAGGGTTAAATGTAAGGATAGGGTTAAGGCTGAGTCTGAGTTTGAGGTTTAGGTATAGGCCAGGGTTATGGTCAATTAGGGTTATCATTAAGTTTAATGTGATGTATAAAGATACCAAGGTTAGCGAGGTTACTGGGGCTACCAAGGCCATCGTGGTTAACAAGGTTACTAAGGGTTTGCAAGATCACCAAAGTTGTCAAGTGTACTATGGTTACTAAGATTACCAAGGCGAGCAAGGTTACCAAGGGGTTTATCATTCTTATAATTATTGTTCTCAAACAAATTCGTGACAATAGGGCAATAAATATCGTCTTAATAATTTATTTACGAATTTGTAAATCGAAAACTGCAAAAAGATATGATATCTCACAAAAACAACTGGGTTGTAAAAGGTGTTCGCCAAAGAAAAAGTCATCAGCCGCAAAAAGGATTGATATAAATACAATCCCGCCAAAATACTCGCATCTTGTCTCAATGATGGTGGTGGAGCAAAATTTTTTCAACGCTATTTGGCGGGGAGCTTGAATAAGGTTAATAACAGAATAAAACCAATGTTAAGAAATTTATGAAAGATCTTTTATCGTATAGAAAAAACGAGTTCCATACGAAGGAAAGCAAAATAAGATTCTAAAACGCATTTTTATTTTCTATAAGACTGGAAGCTTCAAAATTAAATCTGATCAAGAAAAGAACATCGCAGCAAATAGTACCCTCGTTCAGCTCCCCGCCAATAAGCGTTGAAAAAATGTTGCTCCACCACCATCATTGAGACAAGATGCGAGTATTTTGGCGGGATTGTATTTATATCAATCCTTTTTGCGGCTGATGACTTTTTCTTTGGCGAACACCTTTTACAACCCAGTTGTTTTTGTGATATATAATACCGTATACCTTCTCTTGCCAGATTATATAAAAATAAATAACGGGCGCGACAATACAGCATTGAACTAAGGCCGCAGGATGTGTTAGTGACATCCTATTTCCAAGATCTTATCTGCTATTTGTTGAGGTAATGAGATCAGCATCACGCTCAGCAGTGTTATTTATCCCCATAAATGGGTACTCGTTTAACATCTGAGTGAGATCATAGTCCGTCACAAGCTCGTGAGTTCGAAAAACACCATGGATGATGGTGAGATTCGAACCAGATTATAACTAGACCTAAACACATCCGATGTAATTCCGATTTTTTGATAGTTACATTTGTCTCTCTAGCTCCTGAAGTAATTTAATTGGAGCCATAGTCATTGGGATAACTGTTCCTGTCAATATATAGCTGGCCCACACGGAGACTCAGGCTGCTCCGAGAAAGCATACCCATATTTCCCCTATTGACATTTTTTGAAAAGACATGCCTGCATATCTCCAAATCACAGAAGGCTGGAAAAAATTTGGAAAACGTTAAGGGTAAGTCCCATTAGACCTTCGACCAAATATTACTTCGATCGGATTAAAACAAAGGGTACTTCCCATACAAATTATTCAAATTCAATGCCACTAGTTTATTAAGAAATAAGGGAACAACTCAACCAAAATTAAAGTTTAGCTCGTAGGCAATTTTCGGGTAATTTTGTATGGAAGGTGCCCTTTGTTTTAATCAAATCGAAGTAATATTTGGTGGAAAATCTAATGGGACTTAGCCTTAACGTTTGGCAAAATTTTTTCAGCCTGCTGTGATTTGGAGATAAGTTAATAATTGGCATCAAAGGTCAGCTCTTTTTTTGATGTTTGGATCAAGAGCTAAAATCACTATACTATTTCAATTTGTACAAAAGAAAATATGTATATATTGTTACTTCAATCAGGTTTATTATTACGCCAGGAAATTTGAACAAAAATTTGGCCAAACTTCGGAAAAATTAAGGGAAAGCTGGATTTTTGCATGAGCCTTCCTTTCAAGGTAATAAACAAGACCCTAAAAGTCCCCGTCTCTACGAGTGCCGCTAGCGGTGCTACAGAGGGTCAAAGACCCTCGAAAACAGGTTTTTATGATTATCTCGATAACGGTAGTATACACAAAAAATTCGTGTATGGCAAATTTGAAGCTCTTGTGCTTTTTCAATAAACGATGGAAATACCGAATACGTTCGGTGTCAGGAGGACTAACGGTATTTTTAACAATTTTTCAAGAAAATCTTCATAACGGTAACTCGTACTAAAAGCATTTGTGTGGAAAATTTTTAGCCTATAGTAGAGAAAGCGGTCAAATTTCATATCAATACGTGCAGCCTTAAGGGCGCTATGGGGGTTCCAACCTTAAAAAAAGGTGTTTTTTGGGGTTTTTCGTGAATGGCGCTAAGACGGGGGAGTGTGCTCTCTGGTCTTCTGGGAGAAGTTTATAGCTTATGTGGCTGTTAGTAAGACGCTAAAAGTCCCCAAAGATGGGAGCCCCCCTAACGAAGTTATGAGGGTCCAAAGATTCAATTAAGCAGTTTTTGGGGAATATCTCTATAACGGTAACGTCCACGGAAAACTGTTATATGGCAAATTTGTAGCTTATACAACGCTCAACTAAATATCCGAATGTCAGATCGATGCGTGCAATGCTAAGGGCGCTATGAGGGTCTAAACCGTACAATAACGGTACTTCTCGGTTTTTCGTGAATATCTTCATAACGGGACCGCGTTCGGGAGGGAGGCCTGTACCAATATCTTGCTTCTGTTACCTCAACTTAAAATGCCAAAACAACTCATCTATGCGAGCACCCCCAACGAAGCTATGAGGGGTCAAAGTTAAACAAAAAACCGCTTCTAGGAATTTTTTTAATAACGGTAACCTTTTGAGAGAACCGATCTTAGATAAATTTGTAGCGCATGTGGCTGTTAGTAAGGGGCCAAAAACCCTCAACTGTTATATGGCGAATTTGTAGCTTATACAACGCTTAATTAAATATTCAAATTTCAGATCAATACGTGCAGTACTAAGGGCGCTATGAGGCTCCAAACCGTACAATTTCGGTATTTTTGGTTATTTTCGTGAAAATCTCCTTAACGGTAACGTATACCGGAGGCAGTCTGTAAAAATTTGTTGTTTGTATGGTTCCAAATAAAATGCTCCACCGACTTGAATGCGCCTGAGGCAACCATACGTGCATTACAACGTTTAAACTAACTAATTTTTGAGGAAGGTATGTGGAGTATGTAGTATGTACTGTATGTGTGCACGTATGGTTGCCTCAGGTACATTCATATCGCTGGAGCATTTTATTTGGAACCATACAAACAACAAATTTTTACAGACTGCCTCCGGTATACGTTACCGTTAAGGAGATTTTCACGAAAATAACAAAAAATACCGAAATTGTAAGGTTTGGAGCCTCATAGCGCCCTTAGTACTGCACGTATTGATCTGAAATTTGAACATTTACTTAAGAGTTATAAAAACTTCTAATTCGCCATATAACAGTTTTCTGTGCACATTACCGTTATAGATATACTTCCAAAAAACTGCTTATTTGGATGTTTGGCACCTCATAACTTTGCTAGGGGGGCTCCCATCGTTGGGGACTTTTGACGTCATACTAACAGCCACACGAGCTACAAATTTGCCTCAGACGGTTTCCCTCTAAAAATCACCGTTATTAAAAATTTTCCGAAAAGGGGCTTTTTGTTTAATTTTGACCCCTCATAACTTTCTTGGCGGTTTACGGGTAAATGAGGTGTTTTGGCACATTAATTTGAAGTTACAGAAGCAACAAATTACTACAGGCTTCCATCCCGAATGCGTTCCCGTTATAAAGCAATTCACGAAAATAACGAAAAATACCGTTATTGTGCGTGTGTGTGTTTCGGACCGTCATAGTGCCCTTAGTATTGCAGGCATCAATCTGAAATTCGGATATTTAAATAAGCGTTGTATAAGCTACAAACTCGCCATATAACAGCACATGACCGTTACAGAGATATACCGAAAAAACTGCATTTTTTGATGTTTGGACACTCATAACTTCCCTAGGGGGGCTACCATCGTTGGGGACTTTTGGCCCGTTACTAACAGCCACATGAGTTACAAATTTATTTCAGATTGGTTCTCTCAAAAGGTTACCGTTATTAAAAAATTTCCGAGAAGCGGTTTTTTGTTATCTCATAGCTTCGTTGGGGGTGCCCGCATAGATGAGTTGTTTTTGCATTTCAAGTTGAGGTTACAGAAGCAACAAATTGGTACAGGCCTCCCTCCCGAACGCGGTCCCGTTATGAAGATATTCACGAAAAACCGAGAAATACCGTTATTGTACGGTTTAGACCCTCATAGTGCCCTTAGAATAGGACGCATCGATCTGAAATTCGGATATTTAGTTCAGCGTTGTATAAGCTACAAATTTGGCGTATGACAGTTTTCCGTGGACGTTACCGTTATAGAGATATTCCCCAAAAACTGCTTAATTGAATCTTTGGACCCTCATAACTTCGTTAGGGGGACTCCCATCTTTGGGGACTTTTGGCGTCTTACTAACAGCCACAGAAGCTACAAATTTCTTCGAGAAGACCATAGAGTACACTTCCCCGTCTTAGCGCCATTCACGAAAAACCCCCAAAAACACCTTTTTTTAGGGTTTTTTAGAAAATTTTTTTCAAAAAACCCTTATGAAATCGATTTTGTCCGTCCGTCCGTCCGTCCGTCCGTCTGTCCGTCTGTCCGTCTGTCCGTCTGTTCAGTAAATAACTCGTGAATGGCTCAACCGATTGTCATGAAATTTGGTAGGAATGTGTAGAATGGTTACAGTCTTTGGCACATATACCTTAGAAGTTGGTAAGAAGAAGACAACAGGGTGTCCCGAACGTTTGAAAAAAGTCGATTTTTTTAGTTTTTATCGGAGATTGACGTATGGGTATTTAAATCAAAGATCTAAGCGAGTACACCTCATATCAGCTAAAATTTTCCAGTTTCGAGTAACGGTAAAAAAGTTATTGGCGTTTAAAGTTAAACTTCCTTTTCGAGCTCCGTTTTTCTAAACCGTTATAGGGATCGATATGAAACTTTGCACAAAGATTGGTCAGTAGGGCCTTATATACGTTAAATATTAAGAAAAGAAAAGGAAAAGTAAATATCAGTAAATTTGTAAAATTTCAATTTGTTCGTGTGTAGCCCCTCTTAGGTTTCCAATTATGAAAACTTTGCTAAGGGTCCTCAGAAAATTACATATAGAATATGTCTACGAATTTTCATTCGAATAACTGTATCCAAACCGGAAATATAGCCAAATAAGTATTTAGTAAGGGCCTTTCACAATGCAAGCCTCTTCTCTTAAGCATTTCTTCAATGCATATCTTTTAACTTGATGAAACAATCATCAGAAATCTTAAATCGAAAAATTTCTATAGATTTGCGTTGGAGTAGGTACTTTTATACAAACTGGGTAAATAGTAAATCTATTTTTGGATTGGTCTAATTAAAGGTGGAACGCGTTTATTTAGACCAATCCAAAAATAGATTTACAGGAAGCATTTCATTAATGTTGTGCACAATACTTATTTATTGCTTATAAAATACATATATGTACAAAAAATATTCACTATGCATTAAAATTCTAAAAAACCCTCGTATTGCGGGCGCAGCCCTCTGTACGCCGGTATTTTTACGGTTTGAACCCCCATAGCGCCCTTGAGGCTGCACGTATTGATATGAAATTTGACCGCTTTATTCAAAAATACATAGACTACAAATTTTCCATACAAAAGCTTTTAGTACGAGGTACCGTTATAGAGATTTTTGTGAAACATTGTTAAAAATACCGTTAGACCTCCTAGCACCGTTAGGAGTACCCGTACGTATTCGGTATTTCCATTGTTTATTGGAGAAGCACAAGAGATTCAAATTTGCCATACACGACTTTTCTGTATATGCTACCGTTATCGAGTTATTCGGAAAAACCTGTTTTCGAAGGTATTTGACCCTCTGTAGCACCGCTAGCGGCACTCGTAGAGACGGGGACTTTTAGGGTCTTGTTTAGGACCTCGAAAGGAAGGCTCATGCAAAAATCCAGCTTCCCTTAATTTTTCCGAAGTGAAATGCCAATTTTCCTGGGGTATATATGTATACGGTTCGCCAATAAGCGCGCTCGAACTTAAAAATGAAATAAAGCAAGTTGTGTGAGAGGTATAAATGAAATTTATTTTTTGTTTGAAAGAGTATTCGAAGGCATTATGTATGGAAAATAACATCGTTCAAGTGGCCACCTCGGCTTCGCTTGGTGGCGCGCATACGAGAAGTCCAATTTTCAATGACTCTGGCGCACAAATCGGGCTGTATTTCATCGATGGCGTGGCGTATGTTGACTTTGAGGTCATCAGTGTTTTGTGGTTGGTTTGCGTAGACCTGCGATTTAAGAAAACCCCACAAGAAATAGTCTAGTGGGGTTAAATCGCACGATCTCGTTGGCCAGTTGATGTCGCCTCCGCGCGAGATAACCATTCCTCCGAAGCGCTCGTGCAGAAGATCCATTGTGGCGCGCGCTGTGTGGCTCGTAGCGCCGTCCTGCTGAAACCACATATCCTCGACATCCATATTGTCGATTTCATGCCAGAAAAAGTTCGTTATCATGGATCTGTATCGTTCGCCGTTTACGCGCGGAACGTTGCTCGAGCCGATGAATGATTTTCGTAATAAGTTTTAATGATTTGCACATGTTGCTCGCGGCTGAATTGGTTCATGGTGATTTGTGAAGATACACTGAATAATAACAACTAGGTTTGATAACTCTACCACAAACAACATGGCCGCCATGAGCTGTCAAAGATCGAGCGTCCCTATTGGCGGACCCTTTATTTATGCTTTTTGTTTCAACAAATATGTACATAAATACAATCTTGACTCGGTAATCCGGATCACCTTTAATCCGGATTACACGCAAATCCGGATCACAAATTGTTTTCACTCTGTACTCTATAGTCCGGATTTCACCAGCAATATTGACTATATAATCCGGATATTTTAAATTTTCAGGGTATAAAGGTAGATTTGTTATCGTACTTTCTTACGGGACTGTTTGACAAATGTATTTTATGTCATTTAAGACATACGACTATAGCAGAATATCAACATGTAAACATTTTTAGTTTTCCCTGGCTTTTGTTAATTTTACCACCATTTTTCGTTCGGTGAGAAGTGAGAAAGAAGAAAGAAACGAAATATGATTTTCCAGATTCAACAAACTGGTACAGTCGCCTCTCATTAATTCGAACCTCGGCAATACGAATTTGTCGATAATCCGAACTAGTTAACCTGTCCCTTCGATAAATCGAAAAAACAGCCAAGTTTGTATGAAGTTGTATACACTCGATAAAGCGAAATGATTTCATTCAACTGAGTGATCGCTGGCATATTATAATTTGAAATTTGCATTTAGAAGGCAGTGTTGCGAAAAAATTGTCCGGTAGGAGGAGCTTTGCTGAATTGTCATATAAATTATTTTATTTACATAGTCCCTTTTTTCGATAATTCGAACACTCAATAGTTCGAATTTTTTTCGTTGTCCCTTGGGCTTCGAATTATCAAGAGTCGACTGTACTATGGAAATTGCAGTTTTTAGGTCGATCCACAATTTTCAGTCATCCGCCACAGTCAGTCCTTTCCCATACGAGTTAACAGATTGTCTGTTCATTGATGGAAAATGACTGATGATTGAAAAGTTGTGAATCGACCTTTTAAAGGTAATATGATCGGAAACAAAATGTTTGCTTTAAAATTATTTCTTCTACTTTAAAAATTGGTTCGCACAATGTTGTATTGTGTTATGACACCATCTTCATATAAAAAATATAAAAAAAAAACATTTTTTTTACTGAACTAAGAATTTAGTCGGATATTATCAGTAGGTAATATTTATGAAATTTCAACTCTTTTAGTATGGCTGGAACTCAGGGTGTGGTTATATCTTGACGAGCGGTGTATGCAATTAACTAATGGCTACTTAAAATAAGCAGTAACAATTACGTGATGTCTTTCAGACCGTTTGATGTTTTTAAACTTACGCGTACCGAGTACCAATAATATAAAGTACATTATGTACATACAGTGCGTACTCGATAATCCGAGCCCTCGAAACCTCGAATTTCCAGTAATCCGAATCACCTCAAAGATTGCATTGTACACTCTCCGAATTTCAAGAGCTTCTCTAATCCGAATCTGACTTTTTTCATAATAACAGTGATATTATCGTCCGAAATCAAAGCAAAATTTTTCTTTGTTCTTGGAATGGAAACAACAAAATCTAGAATTACAGAGTGAAATTCTTCGGAAATAGAAAACGAACAATTTGATTAAATTCATCCATTTCCTCGAAATTTAGAGCAAATTAAAGGCTAAAGGTAGTTTGGCTGGTCTAGCGGTTAGTGCGCGCACCTTCGGTGCACAGGGTCATGAGTTCGAATCTCACCGTGGATCATGGTCTTTTTCGAACTCACGAGCTTGTGACGGACTATGATCTCACTCAGATGTTAAACGAGTACTCATTTATGGGGGATAAATAACAATCCTGAGCGTGATGCTGATCTCATTACCTCAACCAAAAAGCAGATAAGATCTTGGAAATAGGATGTCACTAACACATCCTGCGGCCTTAGTCCAATGTTGGATTGTCGCGCCTGTTATTTATTTAAAGGCTTCCACTAGTTCGAATTCCTCTGTAGTCCGGATCGACCCCGGTTTTCAATAGTCCGGATTATCGAGTACGCACTGTACATACACCTTGACCGTGAAATGATGTGTAGTTGATTTATTAACGCAGAAAAGTGCCAAATTTGATTTTCAAATTAAAAGAAATGAGCTTTATTAGAACATTAATCCGCGTAAAAAAAAAAAAACAATTTTAATCTATCTGCCTATTTACACCATGAAATTATGCTGAGCGGATAATAATGCGTATATTTTCGCATACTTTGCTGGTTATTTAGGGCAATGATTTGTGTGAACACAAAACTCGGTAAGTCCGCTAGAACAATAAGCATTGCAAACCAAAACACACCTTCAACTTGAATCTCACAATGAGAATCTGAATTCTGTTAAAATCAGCAATTGTACAACCGTTAAGATTATTATGTGAGTTTTCTATAACTTGAATGCTGTAAACTTCTAGAATCTAGATATAAAAAAAAGGTCGAGATTGAGAATACTTGAGTTCACCACATTAGAAACACGGGCAAAGCAAAGATGATCGAAGAATGACTCCACGATTAATGGACGGAAGTAGTCGTTATATTCGTTGAACATGTTAGACGTGTGTACACATCACCGTTCGTACTGTTAAAGCATGATACGATTCGGGTTGATAAGTCTTTGTCCCAACAATAGATGTACAGGGTGGGCCATTTTTAATGTGAATCATGCACAACTTTTTTATTTGCCATTTTTTTTCTTCTGAAATTTGGTGATAATAAATGGCTTGTTCTGCTATCCGCTTTAATAGGGGGAACTTTTGTGTTTCCGATATTTTCCGCTATATGGCGGACGGTAAGATAAGTGTCGCTAGTGTCGATAACAAGAACAAGAAAATTCTTCTTGCGAAGCTGATAGCGTAATGTTCCGAATTTCCTTATGCTCTACACTTGCAAATCGTTCAATTTAAGGCGTTCCACATAAGAGGGGTTTTTTCCTTTTTTCTGTCTAATTTGCGAAGCCAAATGAGATAATATATTTTGTGTTGATCTTAAATATTGTTAAAATTAAATCCTGTACGGAAACATAAGAAATTTATAAGAAATGTCGTCTGAGCTATGCCTAAATGGAATAAGCGCCTTTAAAATACTGTGTCTTCAATATACCTACATTTTTCCTTTAATTTAGAACGCATTTTGAGTTTTAATCGTGAATCAATTAACTATTTACGTACTTAAATTTTTCCAGAAGACCAATTTAAAAACACGTTACTAAATACGAGAAAATACCAGCCAATCTTTACTCATTAATTTCTTTTATCGACTGAAAATGAGCCATCAAAAATCAACCCACACAGCGAAAAAATCGGAGTAAATTTATACTCCAAATCGGTGTGGAATAGTGTCCATTCAAATTGGATAGCATCAACATAAAACTCGAAGGTATTGCTAACATATCTGGAGCATGAGGACCTGGCGGGCTGCATATTTGGTGCAATAATTTGATCTCAAAAGAATACTTTTAATTACACTAAAAGGAGTACCTAATTCTCGATATTTTTGGGATAAAAAAACACAATTTTCACAGGGACAGATCATGTAACTCAAAAATGAGTTTTGTATAACATCTCTATAGGTGTTGGTGACATTTCATTTACCTCTTTACGCTCTAAAATGCATAACAAATTACCTACAGTGGGATTCGATCCCGGGACCCTATGATTTGTAGACAAACGCCCTACCTACTACAAACAACCAGACTAACTGATCCGATCAATGGATACAAAATACCAAAATCGGATGAAATTAGCACAATGAAACCCCAGAATAATAATAGGTGTAATACAGAATACCAAATTGGTTAATATTTGCAGTATGTCCGTAAAAATTTTTGATTTAGGGGTTTCGTCCGTTTCGGATTCTTTTCTAATAAAACCCATGATGACGGTGTCATTTTGAAGATGTTTACTCCGTAATCATTTTTCGTTTTCATCCTATCGGATTCTGCTGATAGAGTACCCCGCATATACACATATGGACAAAAAAATAAGTACACCCCTCATGTATCTTTTTATGCCAAATTTTCATAGCATTTTTATAATTGTGATACTCGAAATAGATAGCCATTATAACAATTTGGGTACAACAATACCAACGGAACCGAAAATGTAAATGGCATCCCCCAATTATCTTAATCCCTCCCGATATAAACTTTGAAGTGGGTATTCAGCTTGGTCAAAATAATAAGTACACCATCGTTTTTTTTAGTTTTTTGACAATAACTTGGTATTTTCCGTAAGGATATGTTTTTTATTCATTTGTGCATACAACAAGCATTCAATTAAAAACAATAAAAAATACTTAAGTGGCGAAAAACGCATGGTAGGTAGGAAAAAAGACGTGAAAGATCCAAACATCGAAATGGCGGAAAAATTATTCGCTCAATAATGGAATCATCCAGCTAAACATTGTATTCGCTGCGTAATTCATTAAATACTAAATAAAAACAGTCTCAAATGCGGTTAACTCCATATAAGGGCCTTAAGGATAACTGTCGATCTCATTATCACTATGGCGAAAAAAGTTCCCTTGGCATGATTAATGATTTTCCCGGGAAATATTGAAAAAATCGGAATCCCTTTGGAAAGTGAATCGAAGAATACAAGAAGTAAAGCAGTTTTCGTAAAAAGTTTTGAACTTTCCACGGCGACGTCAAAAAGTTTTGACGGTACAAGAAAAATTTGGAGGTATAGTTCTTCTTGTTCCTGGCCGAACAATGAAAACTCGCAGAATATTCTGTTTTACTTATGAAATCGTAATAAATTTGATTGGAAAGGGGTCTTATCATAATATTCTTCATTCAGGAAAAAAAATGTGATACACGCTACATCAATAGGCTATTTCCCATGGAGGCGAAAAAAAACATGGTCTATGATTTTTTTTTCATAGTTTGGTTTCGTTCAAATATATCTAAAAACCGTTGAGACATTTTCCGTATAAGAAATGTTTGTTAAGAGTCCTTCAATATTCTACTGATGAACCCATACACTTTAAATGGGGATTTAAGCAGAATATTAACCCTAACCATACCTCACAAGCTTGTCAAGGATCCGCTTCAACTAAATCGAGTGGCTTTTCACGCAGTTACTAGAGTTAAATTGAATCCGTAATGTTTAGGGAGAGTTGAATCAACGAATTAGAAACAAAGTTTGTCACAAAACGGACCAATTACGGAATTTCCTGAAAGTAACTGAATATACGGTATGTTTTGAAACATGCCGCAAGAATCATCTCCAGATAGCCAACGAAAACCGCCTTTTTATTTTAATAATGCACAATTTAGTTTTAAATAACAAAAGAAATCTAATTCTTGTCGAATCAGAACAAAATATTTTAATTAAAACCAGTTTTAATCAAATTAACTGAAATGTACTTATAATTTTGTCCAACCTTTTTTAGTCAGCTCGTACTTTTTTAAGGTAAATTAAAGCTGTTATTTATTTCAATTGGCTTATTTACATTATATTTGATTCCTTACCAATTACATATTTAAATATCAACACATGATTTTATTTACTCAAATAACTACTTGGCTACAGGGTGGTAAGAAAAAATCGTATGGGTGTACTTATTTTTTTGGCCATATGTGTATGTTGATAGAGTCCCCCCCATATTTTTTGCTGTGCACCTAAATCAACCCTTTCTCAATATTTATCGCCTTGTAACCTAATGTAAACATATTTCCCATGTGTCTAGTTTATTGTCTTCAAATTTAAGAAAAAAATATTAAAAAATATAATAGTCACCCTGTATGTACTTCTATTGTATGATTTATGCAATTATGTATATCAAAAGGAAAAAAATATAAGAGAAAAAAACGTTTCCCCAATTTCGCTCTGTTAAAATACAAACACTGCCATGCACTTGAATAGGGAAAAACATTTTCAGTGAAAAATTCAAGTTTTTTATTAATCCAGTAAAAAGTTATTAACAATTTTATTTCAAAATAATAACATAATTAGGCCAAGCAATGAAAGCATCAAAAGGGGGTGTAGAGAACATCGAAGGGGGTGACGATTTTTTTCTTCGGTATTTTGTTAGGAGTATTTAGGAGGTAAAGAAACTAATTTTACTCGGACCTGAGGGGTGCGCTAACGCGGGGAGAGGGGGTTAAAGGTGCAATTTTTGGTGTTTTGGGCTATATCTCGAAAAGGGTAAGTCGCAGAGAAAAGAAGTTGTGAGTAAGCGTTAAAGCTTTCTAAATATCCTATATATTTGCCCATACTTGCATATGCAAAACTCCTAACGGTTCTTCCGATATTGGTTAATAAAACTAAAAAAAAAATTTTTGTTGCATTCCATTGACTGTAGTGTCTCATCGAATTGTTTTTCCAAGAACTGTTGTAGGGCAAAGTTAGTAAGCGTTAAATTTGCTTTAATTTGATACACTTCTTCTTGGTTTTTCTCCTGTCATTCGAGAGTTAAAAGAGTCTCAACGAAGTAATATTCTATATTCATCAAAATGAAAACAACCATTGTGGAAAATCGGGAGTGGGGTGAAGGGTGAAGGGTGAGGAAAACATACTAAAAGCACGCGGTCATGGGGAGTGCGCTAACGTTGGGAGAGCGGGTTCAAATATCCCATTCTTGTGCTTATCAGCTCTATCCCCGCTATATCTCCGAAACCGCGAACTATACAAAAAAAAAATTTCTGAGCAAGAATGAAAGCTTACACAATTTCCTATAAAGTTCATCTGACATGCCTAGGTCGAATTCCTAACAGTTATCCAGATATAGTTAATTAAAAAATTAGAAATTTCACATAGAAAACATCCACACCATAATTGGTATATACGTGTATCTATAGATTGGCTATATGCATGTACACTGTGTTGATGTTTTCTATGTGAAATTTCTGATTTTTAAATTAGCTATATCTGGATAACTGTTAGGAATTCGACCTATGCATGTCAGATGAACTTTATAGGAAATTGTGTAAGCTTTCATTCTTGCTCGGAATTTTTTTTGTAGAGTTCGCGGTTTCGGAGATATAGCGGGGATAAAGCTGATAAGCACAAGAATGGGATATTTGAACCCGCTCTCCCAACGTTAGCGCACTCCCCATGACCGCGTGCTTTTAGTATGTTTTCCTCGTAACCACCACTTATAAATTCATGAAATAAAAAACCGCCACCCCCTCCCGATTTTCCACAATGTTGGTCTGTATACTTATGGGAAAAATTAAATTTGGAAGCTTGGTTTAAGCTCTTTAACTTTTGACTGATTCAAGACCAAGCAACAGGAAGTATATCAAATGAAATCAAATTACTCACTGCACAAAATTGTTTTGCAACGTTTTACTGAAAAACATTCCCGGGAGACAACAGAACCACCCAAATGTGGAAAAAAACGACGATTGACAATTTGACAATTTTCGGTTTTGAATAGGTTATATCGGGGAAATCGTTAGGAATCCGACATATGTATATTCAAATAAGTTTTTGGAAATTTAATGAACTTTAATACTACCATACAAATACGCTCAGGAGGACTCACCGCTTCCGAGATATTACCGAGATTAAGTTGAAAACCTGCAAAAATGAATCCTTTAGCCCGCCCTCCCCACGTTAGCGCACACCTCATGACCGCGAGCTTTTAGTATGTTTTACTCCGAACCAACCATTTTGGATCCATGAAATAAAAAACCGTCACCCCTCCCACTTTTTCACAATGTTTGTCTTTAGTCTTTATCCTTGTAAATAGAGAAAATTTAATTCGGAAGCTCGGTTTAAGCTCTTAAGCTTTTGACTGATTGAAGACCGGACAACGGGGAGTACATCAATAGAATTAAACATCGTACAAATTGGTCGTGAAAGAGTTTTCCGAGAAAGAATCGCGGGACACACCAAAGCCAAACAAATAAAAAAAAAATGATTATTTAACAATTTTCGGATTTCGATAACCTGTATCAGGGGAACCGTTAGGAATTCGGCATTTGTACGTTCAAATAAGATTTTTTAAATTTAATGGGCTTTAATACTGCCATACAAATACTCTCAGAAGGACTCACCCCTTCCGAGATATTTCCGAAATTAAGTCGAAAACATGCAAAAATTAATCCTTTAGCCCGCCCTCCCCACGTTAGCGCACACCTCATGACCGGGAGCTTTTAGTATGTTTTACTCCGGACCATCCCTTGTAGATCCGTGAAATAAAAAACCGTCACCCCACTCCCGATTTTCCACAATGGTTGTTTTCATTTTGATGAATATAGAATATTACTCTCACCCCTCAGGTCCGAGTAAAATTAGTACCTTTATCTCCCAACTACTCCTAACAAAATATCGAAGAAAAAAATCGTCACCCCCTTCGATGTTCTCTATAATCTCTTCTTTGATTGGCCTAAATCTCTTATTACTACAATACAAAAAAACATCAAGCTTCTAGCATCATTGGTTTTTTAGACATAATTATTTTTTCTTATCAACAATGGATAGTCTGGGTACACTTTTTATCGTGCACTTGAATAGGGACAAGCACGAAAAATAGCAATATTTTACAAAATATTAAAAAAATCTTTTCTTGCTTTTAAAAACAGTTAATAAGTAAGTAGCATTATGTTTATTAGTAGCAGTTTTAGTAGTGTGTGGTTTGGTTTGAAATAACTTCAAAAATACGATTTGGCAGAGAGTCGTAAAGAGATTCCAGATAACGCAATGAAAACATGTTCCATGCGGCAATGATGGCTTTGTTTTAATGTGGTTGTATTTTCAAATTGTTTTCCGCCTTCATACACCTTCCTTGTCAACCATCCCCACACGTTTTCTATTTAGTAAAGATCGGGCGAATGTGAAGGCCATTGAAGTAGGCTTACAAGTTTGCTACGAATCCAGCTTTTTGTTGAATGTGCAGTGTGGATCGGGGCGTTATCTTGCTAAAAAGTCCATGATATTGGTCCAAACAAGTTATTACAATAAGGAAATGCCTTTTCTAGCAGGCTCTGATAGTATGTAGCCTTCATTCGTTTAGACACAAATTGCAACTCAAAGGTCGCATAAAAGGAAATATGTAGCTCCCCATACCATTACACTACCTTCACGGCTATGCCGTCTGACCAGATAATCTTTTTCCTTACGCAAATCGTGGAAATAGTAATTAAATCCATCAGGCCCATCTAAATTGAATCGTTTTTCATCTCGGAAAAAAAATAAACGAACCGATGCCAATGACTATTCCAGTCCATGCATCGACGAGGACAACCCAAGCGAGCATTCTTATACTAACGTCAGTAAGTAGTGTTTTTTAAGCTTCATTCGTTTAAAGTTCTTGATATTCCTGATGATTCGCCTAACTGTGTGTACACTGGCCGTAACTTGCAATTTTGAGTGGATTTGTGACGTGGAACAGTGGAACAGTGGCGCGCGCTTGCATTTTATTTCCATAGCTAACTGGATTCTGAGGAAAGTTACCTACTACCGATTTACCTTTACCAATTGTTTCGGCGATATCTCTGTAACTCAACCCTACGTCCTTGTAGGCGAGTATTTGGTGCCGCTCTTTAGGTGTTAAAATTTTTCCTCGGCCCATCGCTATGAATGACAAACAATCTGAATAACACCGGCTATTATAAAAATAAGCTTATCACCACTTTGGTACGCACTTGACTGAAGTTATGGGTGTTGTTCCTATTCAAGTGCACGGCAAATTTAATCAAATTACGCCATACTTTCCGGATGAATTAGTATTTAAAAACAACGGGACTTTTTCGGAAATTTTGTTTGAATGTAAATGCTACCTAAGAGTCTGGAGTAAACGGATAAGTGCAATCGTCTCCGGCAGCAAGAAAAATTGCACTTATCCGTTTTTTTCACTTATCCGTTTTCGGACATATTCAGAAAAAAAAACATAATTTCGGATTCAAGGATATTAAGCGTGCAAAAAGTGTATGTTAGGCTAAGTAGTTCTTAATCATTTAGTAAATTGCTCTCTTCAAACATAATATCTAAATGGCTCTCAGCGTTCCAGTTTTACTTAATTACATTGGATTCCCCACACTATGAGTGGTAAATTTATTGGCACATTGGAATATGTATTTTCTTTTTAAGTGCGTTTTTTTGGTTACACGGGATGACTAAAAACGTACTCCTTTTAATTCCATAGTATTAATCTTGGAGATACCACATAATTGAAAAAAAACGACAACTACAACAGGGAGAACACATATTCAATGTTTTAGGAGTGTGAAAGAAGAAAAGATATGAAAAACATGGTTCCGTTGCAAGAAGAACAAAAAAAATAGGCATCTAATATACTGGTAGAGCTGAAGAACAGGATTATTAAAAGATTCTCACAAAGGAGGTTAACCAACAACAACAACAAAAAGACATACGTCGTCCAGTATAAGACTAAGCTAGATTACGGTTAACTAGAAAGATTTCAAAGCCATCAATGATTTTGAGACATGTTTTTTGCACGGATGTAACGGCTTCTCCTTGGAAAGAAACGCATTCTGCAAATTCCAGATTAAAACTTTTCGATAGAAATAAAGCAGAAACCCTTGAAATAGACCTCCCAGATTCCTCAAATGATCATTATGGCATTTTATTAATGTTAGCCTGAAACAATCGAAGTCTCAATCCCTTTTAGCGTGATCATAGTAACCGGATATTCAGTGTAAAATTTTGACTTTTCCATGAAGATGGTTCAGTAAATTGATTGGAAAAGAAAGATATTTCAGTATAATTGATTTAGTAAAAAAAAAATTAATGCAATAAAATTTCGTTTTAATTTTAATTTAAAAATTGTCCAAGATGTTTGTACATTATATGAAATGGGCAAAAACTATTAAGTTAATAGCCAAGCAAAGTTGAATAAATCAGAACGCAGTTATCATTAATGTAATTGATTCAATGTCAAAATCGTGGCGGAAATTGCCCTAATTTCCAATTAAGTCAATGAATTACCATCATCAATGATGATCTAAATTTGGTGCCGCAGATACTGAAATCTGAAGGATTCAAAACCGAAGTAAACTTGAACAATATTTCCATTTTTCTCTTAAAGAAGTGAAAAATAAGCAACAAATAGGCATAGACAAATAATGATTTACCACTCTTGCTTGTATTTTTTTTACTAGATCGAATGTAGTTATTTTAAGGGCATCTTTGTGTCAATAAATTTGCCACTCATAGTATGTATCATGTTTTATACATCCGTTAGGCAATAGCATTTGCGCGTTTCGATTTTAGTTTGCTTGTTATATTTACAGTGGTTTGCATTTTTTATCTCTTAAGTGCACAGCATGTTCAGAAGAAAATCGCATCAATATTCGTGAGAAAAAAAAACACAATCGTATTCATCAGTGTAAGACGAATGCGCGACGTCGAAAATCGTAACTTGCACTTATCCGTTGCAGTTAACGTGTGCGTATGCTTCACCTTTCATACATTTTCATTGCACTTAAGCGAAATTTGCACTTATGCGTTTTGCACTTATCGCGACAATTTTATATGAAAACCATGTGAAAAATAATGGGGCTTTTAAAAATCTTGCAGAAATGCGTTTTTTGCACTTAAGCGTTTTGCAGTTATGCGTTCTCGACTGTATTACAGAACGGACAATTTTACAGGTAGGATGCAAAATTAGTCTGGCTGGTCTAACGGTTAGTGCACGCACCTTCGGTGCACAGGGTCATGAGTTCCAATCTCACCGTGTTCCATGGTGTTTTTCGAACTCACGAGCTTGTGACGGACTATGATCTCACTCAGATGTTAAACGAGTACCCATTTATGGGGATAAATAACACTGCTGAGCGTGATGCTGATCTCATTACCTCAACAAAAAGCAGATAAGATCTTGGAAATAGGATGTCACTAACACATCCTGCGGCCTTAGTCCAATGTTGGATTATCGCGCCTGTTATTTATTTATTTTTTATATGCAAAATTAAAACAAGTGAGGCAAAAATCTTGTCCCTTTTCAAGTGCATGGTAGTGTATACAGTAAAGCCTCCATGAGTTGAGAGTGGTCAACTTACAGAGACTAGCTTAACCGTAAGCTGACCAGACGTACAGCATTTTGCTGTACATTACAGCATTTTGACCTGTTGTACAGCATTAGTAAACGTACAGCAAAATGTACATCATTCCCAATGCCATACAACCCAAACCCAAATCACTACATAATAAGCTTCTCGGTGAGGCATATGGTCAGTCTTGTGTGTTTTAAAGGTGTTTTTAGCCAGATAATCGCATTACATGCGGCAAACGTTCATTTTCGATAATATGCGAATTCTTTTATCGATCGTTCTGAAATTTATTGCACTTGTATAGCTACTTGGCGCTCACATTTCCTCCTTATTTTATGACCCTACCTATCCGCGTTCGACAGTTACAGCTGCCCAAATCGCACTTTTGTCTTTTCTAATCGAAAATTGTCCAAAAAATTTGACTCCTTCACGATCGATATTTATCGAGATAATCGCATTTTTATGTTTGGCAATCGCTCATTTTCGGTAACTCGGGAACATTTTGACCGACTTATTTGGCACACTTGTGGTTTGCCGAGCTACCTGCCGCTCACATTTCCTCCTAACTTCAAGGTCCTAGGGTCCTACGTCTACCTATATCCGCGTTCGGGAGTTACAGGTGCCCAAATGGCACTTCTATAATGTTTTCAAATCGAAAATTGTCCATAATTCAGACATTTTTGAATGGAAAATTCGGTACACTTGTATAATTTCAAGCATCTAAAACTGCCAAGGTTCAGAAATAACAGCCGTGGAAAGATTTTAATTTTTCACGAAACGATGGAAAAATACTGTACTCCATCCGATTCCCCTATCAACCTTGGAAAATAAGATTCAAACTAAAGGACCCTGCAAGAGTCTCCCCCAATATGTCCACTAAATCCAATACAATGCCGCTACTCCAGGGGAATGAGGCATCAGTTTATCTATTGTAATAAACGAAACGAAACTTTTAAATCAGTAGGGTCAAGGAGGGGTAATTACATACTTCAAATAAACAGCTACATGATTTCTGTCTCAGGGTCTCGGATAGTCAGAGACAGGGAAAGAGCATTCAATGTTGCTGAAACTGCAGTCTCGAACGCAAAGTTGAAAAATCCCTGAGTATTGACTGTCTATAAAGTGGAAATCGTGGGCGAATTAGAACAAGGGTCTTTATCAATTTCCCTTTCTTAAAATATTGTTTTGAAATGTGTAACATTTTTTCTAACATCTTAGTTTTTTGTCGTAGACTGGAATTACATATCTACGACCTACCCCTACGAAATTCGGGGCTGATGGTGTTGAAAAAAATTTGGGTTTGACCGTTCTAAACGAAGTCCTGGCTACGCTGCACCTTTGCTTGTAATAGCTTTGGGTGTTAACACATACATTTGTACTTCACATGCTGATTATGTTTTGCCAGTGAGAATATTGAGAAGTTTAGGGCTCTTTTATGGATGATATGGATGGTATCAACAGAACCTTGCTTTCCCAAGGTTCACCACGGAATACCATCGGAAAAGTTCCCAACGTTTGTTATTGCACAAACTGGATTTGTGTCTAGTAAAAAGTAAATTGATAAAAATCGGTTTTATATTTAAAAAAAACTCGAAATTTTATTATTGGAAGGGTCGAAAAATGAATTCGGCATAAGTTAAATGTATGGGAAATTTTGGGTTTTTGAAAAATGATCACAATAACCGAATGAATGATAAGATTATCCGTGATTCCACTAAGCAGCGTCGACTGTATAATACTTTTTCCAAATCGGCTCGAAAGGGGGGGGGGGGAATAGTATGAATGAGATTTTACCCGGAAACCGAATTCTGCATGTGTACAGCATTGGGCCTTCGGGAGTCTGGTCACTTTTTAACGTTATGTTGAAGATAAAGGGAGGGGGCTGTATGGTAAATTTAAAAAAGTCATAAAATGATACAGAATGGTAAACTGTACATATGAGCATAGGGTACATATTACAATCCTTGCGTTCAAAAAAACACGCACAAATGTCGAAAACGAGAAAACAAATTTTACGTTTCACCTTCTGAAACCGATGTTTCTCTGCCGTTGAATGCTAAATAAAACTAGTTGCCGTGCTAAATTTTTCACTTGCTTGAAATTTAATAGTACTTTCTTGGATACATACTGATAAAATGACACTTCCTTACTATGGCATTAGTCTGATAATACCATCAATTTCTTTCACTGATTGTATGCGGTTTTTTTTTTGGAAAATACATATCATATCTGGTTTTGCTTCTATAAAAGCTGATAACATACCTACTTATCACAACAATATGAACATTTGAAATCTAAATAAACATGCACATTACTACAATTTACAAAATGTAGTTAAAATTTGCTTATGATTTACATCCATGATAAAAGATTAATTTTATAGACAAAGAACAACCGTATATGCTTTATCATATAGTGGTTAGTGTGCTTGTCTTCGAAGCACAGGGTTGTGAGTTAGAATGCCACTGTGAGAGGACTCGGTAACCACTTAGCAATTATGTGGAGGAATAGTGCTTCATCCCCAAAGAACGAATAAAACCTATCGAAACATTTCTGCTGAGATAATCATCATCATGATATTGTGGAAAAAAACAGCAAAGTAAGTAAATTCCATTTTTTTGGTCAAATTTAGTTTTTCAACTCACTTTAAAAATCAATTATATTTGAATCAACACGTTCTGAGTACGTTTACGCTGAAACGTGTATTACTGATGAAAGAGTCAGATTTTGCAAAAACATACTAGAACATCACTATTTAAGAAACTTACATATATGTACATATTTCTATTCTTGGACAGAAATGGTTTAATATTGTTATCGATTCAGACAACTAGATCATTGTCAAAATGGTGCCAAATCAAACTTACGCTTTAATGAAACAATTAAACAAATGCCCGAACAAATTCAGGGGAGTGCCATATTCAGTTTCGAACAGTTATAATAGCTGTGTTCTTTCTACCGGGTACAAGACAGAATAGCACAACTTCCATACAAATTTAACAGTTAAACTCTGATTATTATTAACAACTCGTTTCCAACTTCATGGTCGCAATCCGTTGTTTGAGGAGCAACAAAGAAAAGGAAGGAAATTTTTCACTTTTGTGTGATTATCTTTCAAATGGTAACAGCCTTTACAAGTACTAAAGACATTGAAACAATAAGATAAATGGAACGGGCACAATTGTTAAAATGTGTCTCCAATTATACACAACGCTACATAATTATATGAAAAAAACATTAGCGCCGGTGGGGATAATATTTCAGGGGCATCGATTTTGCATTTTATTTTATTTAAAAGAGAAACGTATCCAGTACGTACCTCTTAGGACCTTCCTACTCATTGGCTGTATTGTTGGATCGTAAAATAATTGGAATT
This sequence comes from Microchrysa polita, assembly GCA_949715475.1. Lineage (NCBI taxonomy): Eukaryota > Metazoa > Arthropoda > Insecta > Diptera > Stratiomyidae > Microchrysa > Microchrysa polita. The sequence goes on from OX454419.1 coordinate 52,646,531, forward strand.
TCGGTAATAAGCAAAGTTTTTTTCGGGATTGAATGCAAAATTTGCAAACTATTAACACCTGGACGAACAATATACATACTTTTTTATTAAATTGAATAGAAAAGTACCAACAAAAAAGATGAAAAGAGAAAGCTACTTTAATTCATACATTTTTAGATAAACCCCACGATTGCTCTTTTTATGATACGCCTATGAGTCTGTACCAATAAACAAATCGCACGCATAAGCACATGCAATGGCATGTTACCGACGACGAACTTCGTGCTATCTTCGCGGGTTTTCGACGCTAGACTAATTGACAGTTGATATACATACATACGCTATAAAATTGGACCCACATATCAACAAGCGTTTGTATGAAGTATACGTAAGCCGTTCCATTATCTCCTTATTCCAATCTAAAGACGGATTACCTGTAGACTCGGGCTACCGAGAATAAACGAGGTTCCACTGTACTTTTTTTTATTGACAGTTGTACGAGTACTTGTAAAAATTGGATTGGTATCAAGATAAAGCCCAATTATCCATAAGAAATCAAGTAAATTTGATGGAAATTAAGAATACCTCCTGTATAAAATTATCGATCGTTATTTTGTTCTTCTTACGTTATTGCGAAAGGTTTATTTTTCTCGGCACGACCGCAGCAGTTCTAGCGACAGCGACTCGCTCATTCCATATAAAAACCCGTTTTTAGATGATAATTGCTTAGCATAGGTCGATAATGAAGATTATCGTCGATTGAATCGCGCGACTCATTTTGTAAATAATGCCCGCATGAGTGGTGAACGTGGTGCATTCGCTTGATTGTAGGCTTCGGGCGAGGGCTGCTTAGGGTAGGGAATTTGCAGTTTACATAGGCCACGATCGCTGCAGCCGCATCGATGAAAACACCTCTAGGTGATAGTCAACAGAGCCGCTGTAGTCGCTAGGACCGCTGCGGCCGTGTCGAGAAAAATGTACCTTTAAATCGTAGCGCTTTTCTTGTTGCCTAGCATATCAAAAATTGTTTAGATGGAGTTTGGTATTAGCCCAAGAAAAATAATCCGAAATATGGCCATCGAGCGGCACAAATCAAACACATCTGGATTTTTGCAGCATGGCCCCTGATTATGGGGAAAAAAGTCCAGACCGATTGGGGTCCGCAACCTTGATAAAAGGGGGAAAGAGGGTATTTTTTGAGTTATTATTATTTAAAAACTGGTAGATGCAGGAAAATAGTCTGAGGACGAAAAATTTCATTGAAGACATTTTTAAAAAGCTCCATACCTCTTGAAAAAACGAAAGCTCAGCAGTGAAGATGATTTGTGCTGAAAATTGAGTCGCACCGATCCAGGACCCCCATTGAATTTGGAAAAACCGCATGTCCATAACTCCCCTCAAAATTGGAGCAGGAGGTTAAATTTTGATTTATCGCCATTTGAAGGCACCATTATACAACCGACCAAAAATCAGCTCAATCAGATTAAAACTAAGGGTCTCCCATACAAATGCTCAGTTTTCAGCAAAAATCAGACATCAAACTTAATGTGAATACTCGCTATCGACTGAGCTTGCGTTTTTTCAAGAGTTATGGAGCTTTTTAAAAAGATATATTTATATATTTATTTTGTCTAGCGCCGAATTTAAAATAAAAACCCGATGTATGTATGTAGCTTTTTTCAACCTCAGAGCATTTTTCTGTATCTTTTGATGTTTTCGAAATAATCGCTAAAAACTCAAAAAATACTCCCTTCCCCTTTTTCAAGGTCGCGGACCACCCAATCCAGAGATGTACGATTTTTGCCAACCAAATATCGAATTCTTCTTTGACTATTCCATGCAGGAGTTCCCAAACTATGCGGACTAAACGATTCTTAGCTTTTGGTATGTAAATCTTCCGTTTTGAGATACGGTATTTTAACGTTAGAAGACGTTCAAATAATAATTTCAATAATTTTTCAATTTTAATAAAGCTACCTAAGAGTACGAGGGGCAGAAAGCAAGACAACATAATGTGATTGAAATTCGATAGCTGCGTGCCAAATTTGAAGCTGAATATTTTTGAATATCGACATTGATTTTGAGATGCATTCAAGTTGACCTCATCCCCGTATACACGGTGTCCGGAAACTGCCACATAAACGCACCAGATTGTGATTCCTCAAGTGATTTCCAGCAAAAAAGTTGTACGGAACATACCCCCTTAGCTTAACCCTTTAGTTGCCACAGGCATTTGAAGATTTTTGAAAAAATCATTTTCTTGTAGAACTAAAACTTCAATATCTCATAAGCTAGACTAGCTAGAATAGCAAAATAAGAAAAATTTACCTGAAAAATAAAACTAATCGCTCTAAAATCGGATAAGAGGTTTAGTTTTTACAGAACTTTCAAGTCAATTTTTTGTAATTTGACCCAAAAACAATCTATTTTTCCATCTCAATTTACTCCAACTTCTGCCAAGGTGAGGTGCTCGTGCTCGTACGATTCTTTTAAAAATTGCGCATAGTCTAACGATCATTTCTTCCTTACATCATTTTATTCTAGCTTCGTTATTTCTAACAGTTTTGATGCCTTAAGTGCAGAAAACTAAATACTGATTTCGTCACCTCGTGTCTCAAGAAGAACTTGAACGTTCTTCACATACCGAAATTGAATCGTTGTCTGATCCAGCACAATAACCGAAAATTTTAGGCCCTCAGATTGTGATACCAGGTTGTCTTTAAATAAAGAAATAGATGCAGAGCGGCAGAAGATAATGAAAAACGAAATTCATCACTGGAAAAGTTTTCTGGAACGCTCAATGATGATCACAATGTATCTTGCTCAACACAATTTGGCTTTTGGCGGTTCATCGGGTCGGCTTTTTACAAAGGATAATGGTAATTTTCTTGGGTTTGTGGAGTTGTTGGGAAATTTCGACGACGTTATGCGGGAGCATTTGAGTTGAGTATCAACAAAGGAAATTAGTGGGAAGATGATCCAAGATGAAAGACCTCTTACCAAACAACGCTTCAATTGAAATAATTTAAAGAAGAATACAAAACGCAAAATATTATTCAGTTGCTCATACAGAGCAAACATCATTTACTACTTTTAGCCTCGATCAAATTGAAGATGAAGATCATCAGGGAACATTTTTTTAGGATTTCGAGTTGCATTAACATCTACAGGAGAAGGTCTTACTGACCTTTTTCTCAAAACTCTAGCCGAAAACAATATTAACGTCGCCGACTTACGAGGACAAGGATACGATAATGGCGCCAGCATGAAAGGGAAAAATAGGGGAGTTGAGGCCAGAGTTCTGGAAGTGAATCTCAGAGCAGCGTTTGTGCCATGTGGGTGCCATAGTTTAAATCTAGTCATCGCTGAAGCTGCTTCGTCATCCAGAACATGCATCACTCTTTTTCTGAGTACTTCAGCGAAACCAAATATGTTTTTTTTGCGTCAATGATGGGACATACTGAAGGAGCATATAAAGTCAAATTTGGGAGACCCTTCTGTTCAACATTAAACCAAATGCAATTTGACTTCCTTGTTTCATTAGTCTTTTGGTATGGCATTCTTTTTCCAATCAATATTATGGGCGCCACATTGAAGAGATTGAAGAGATTTTTTGATTGCGAGATAAATTGGAAAGTGTATGCGACCATCCAATCCATTTTTTTTTTATTTGACGTGTGGAATATACATATTTTCATGTAATTTTTCGGACAATCTGTCATGACAATCATGCTTTTTCATTATCTGATTGTTAGGGTTTTCTAGAATTTTTTTTTTCAAAAAACCCGTATGAAATTGATTTTGTCCGTCCGTCTGTCTGTTCACTAAATAACTCGCGAACGGGTCAACCGATTATCATGAAATCTGGTAGGAATGTGTAGAATGGTTACAGTCTTTGGTACAAATACCTTAGAAGTTGGTAGGAAGAAGATAACAGGGTGTCCCGAACGTTTGAAAAAAGTCGACTTTTTTAGTTTTTATCGGAGATTGACGTATGGGTATTTAAATCAAAGATCTAAATGAGTACATCTCATATCAGTTAAAATTTTCCAGTTTCGAGTAACGGTAAAAAAGTTATTGGCGTTTAAAATTAAACTTCCTTTTCGACCTCCGTTTTTCTATACCGTTATACGGATCGATATGAAACTTTGCACAAAGATTGGTCAGTATGGCCTTATATACGTTCAATATTAAGACTGTTGACTTTTGCTAAGGAAAAGTAAATAACAGTAAATTTGTAAAACTTAAATTTGTTCGTGTGTAGCCCCTCTTAGGTTTCTAAATATGAAAATTCTGCTAAGGGTTTTTAGAAAATTACATAGGGAATATGTCTACGAATTTTCATCCGAATAACTGTATCCAAACCGGAAATATAGCCAAGTAAGTATTTAGTAAGGGCCTTTCACAATGCAAGAGAAGCCTCTTAAGCATTTCTTTTAACTTACTGCAACAATGAACATGAAATTTGGTGGAAATGCATAGAATGGTAATAGGGTTTGCCACAGGTGTGAAGAAAAAGATAAAATATACATATGTACAAAAAAATATTCACTATGCATTAAAATTCAAAACGAGACCGAGGCTAATTTCGGGCGCGGCCGAACCTTGGATACCCTTCACTCTCCTCGGGTTAACCGTTTTTTTTTTCGGGCGTACCTATGACTTGTATTTAATCCTCTCCCCTCTATTCTTTTCCTTCCGTTTTCACATAAGTTCCGTGGCGCCGATAAAACAATATTAGACTGAGGCTTGCTTGGAATAATTGGGCAAATAAAAAACATTCATTCATAAAGTTTGGTGGAAATTGGTGCGCAAATAAAAAACTTTTTCTTAGAAGAACCTAATTTGGGGAGTTTAGTTTGTATGACAGCCTCATGACCCCATCGTTCGATTCCAACCATTCTTACATATGTATGTATACTTTTACATATTTTATGTGACATCAATAGGGATCCACTTTATGAAGTTTGGTTAAGATTGGTTCATGAACAAAAAAGATTTTCTTAGAAGAACTTCAATTGGGAGCTATGTTTGGATGGCAGCCCCATGACCCAGTTTTCTAATTTCGGTGATTCAAACATACAAACATAAATAAGCATGTGTACAAAATTTCGGCGCTGTCAAGCTGATCATATATGTATACTTTTTATATGGTCAGATAGGCTTACTTCAATGCGTTACAAACTTCATGACCAAGTTAATATACCTTCTCACTCTATGAGCGAAGGGTATAAAAACCCTCGTATTGCGGGCGCAGCCCTCTGTACGGTCGGTATTTTTTTAAATGGTTAATGTGTATTTTATTTAATTCTTCTCCAATTAAGTAACAAACTATTAACAAGCAAATTTATTTACTCTAAAAATTACTTCGCTACAGGGTATTAAGGAAAAATTGTTTGGATGTACTAATTTTTGTTTTGTCCATATGTGTATATGAACCTACCCAGCAAACAATTCTATTTGTCAGTAAGTTACAGACAATTTGCCTTGCCTAAGGGTTTATATTGCCGGCAATATTGCCAAAAGCTAGAAAGTAACTTAGTTGGCGGATGAGATTGTACAAAGAACTAAGTTACTATTGCAACTTATAATTAACTTGCAGGTTACTTGCAGAAAGCAAGCTTATATAAAGGTTATATTCAATTCAATTCAATTTATTAACTTAATTACTCCCTCCTATGTAAGCATATGCTTGTGTTTAGGAAGGAGGATCGCCATACAATTTATAATCCATTTACAATCTTAAATTTTTCAATATGAATATGTTATTAAAAAATGACTAAAGGTACTTCATGTACCTTTAGTAATACAATTAATTATAGCTAAAGATGGATATATTTCATTTTATGTTTCCATTATTAATTTATTGATAATAAGAAAATATTTATCTGATTATTTTTCAAGTGCAATTTTAAATGTTTCTTAAAGTGCCTTTCATTTTCCGACATATTTTTTAGGAATCTCGGTAAATCATTATAAAGTTTAGGTCCCATGTATGTAAAATGTCTTTGTATAGCTTCAGTGTGTGCTTGTGGTATTGACATGTCTGTATATCTAGCTCGGGTGTTAAATGGATGGCTTATTGGAACAAAACCATTTGTTTTCGACAGATATGTTAGTACCTTCAGAGTGTATACGTTTTGCAGTGTGAGGGTATCAGTCAGTACAAAAATATGGTTTGAGGGATACGTTTTTGGGACTTTAACAATCATTTTGAGCACTCTTTTTTGAGTTATACTCAAATGGTTCAAATGAGTATCATAAGTTGCACCCCAAGCAATTATACCATATGTTAGGCAGCTATTACACAGTCATATATTGGTAATATATATTATAATAGATATTATCATATCCCTAAGCCTACTTGATTTCGCTTCCTGCACGGCTAAAAATTTATACTGAATGAATCGAGTAGGCTTAGGCATATGACATACATATTATAATATAAATATGACTGTGTAATGGAGCCCTTAGTACTGATTGAAATAACGAAGTGTAAATTTCTAGTAGTTCTTTAGTATTTAATACTCGCGACAGATTGTAGAATATCGATAAAAGACTTCTTAATTTGTTGTTCAAGTTTCCTATATGTTCTTTCCATCTTAAATTATTATCAATAATCAAACCTAGATATTTTGTGTTTGTTTTGTTTGATAATTCCATTGATTCTGAAACTCCTATATTTATTTTCACTTTAAGATTGCTTTGAGGTAATCCGGTTTGATTAGTAGAAAAGGGAACAACGTTTGTTTTATCTAAATTAAGTTTTAGTGAATGGGCATTTGTCCATGCAATAATTTCTTTCATTTTCTCGTTTGCTTTTTTGTAACATTCCTTCCAATCTACACCTGTTACAAGTATTGCTGTATCATCAGCGAAGCCTATTATTTCTGTAAATGAATTTGCTAGTTTAAATAAAGACTTAACATATATTGTGTACAATAGAGGCGATAACACTGTTCCTTGTGGGAGTCCATATCCTGTATTTGTAATTTCTTCGCTTTTTATATCATTTACCTTCACTATTTGCTTTCTATTTGATAAGTAACTGGTAAGTAAATTTAATGACCGGTTTCTAATTCCTAATTTGCTTAAAATGTCTGTGAGTTTCGAGTGATTAATGGTATCAAATGCCTTTGAAAAATCCAGGAATATTCCCAGTAATTTCTTTTTCTTTCTGAAGGCCTCTGTTATACCAGTAGTCAATTTAGCAAAAGCGTCATCCAGGGATTTGGAGCGGAGCGGAGCGGAGCGATGGAGCGGAGCGGAGCGACCTTAAATTTCGGAGCGAAAGAGCGGAGCGTGGAGCGATTTTTTGCAGGCTGGAGCGGAGCGAATTTTGCTTTGAAGATCGCTCCGCTCCGCTCCGCTCCGATGTAAAAAATCAAAAAATTCCGAGAGAAAAAAAAAGGATTTTTTTCGACAAAATTTTTAATTTTATTTAACAAATTGATGATTTTGGGCTATTTAAAGGCGAAGAATTCGCTGAGAGACTTGCAAAATTTCGTATTATTGTGAAATTCATTGTGATAAAAGAGGTTTTGTGTTTAGTCATAATCATCACTCTTCATTATTAAGAAATTCAAGATCACCCAGGGCAGAAAAGTCCTGTCCTGTACTCGATAAATGAAACGCCCTTTTTAATTTAAATTAGTTATTAGGTGCGTTTTATTGGATGGAGTACAGGACAGCGCAGCTTCCATAACCATTTGAGAGATCTCGTTCTATCCGGGATGTCCGGAAACTATCGCATAAAAGCACCCAAATATGATTCCTCGTGATATTTCCAGCAAAAAGGAGTATAAAAAAAGTATTAACTCTTCAGCTTCCACAGACATTTAAAGATTTTTCAAAAATTTAACATTTTACATATACATATTTTCTTTCGGTTGGGCCCAACAATTTTTCCTAAGAATAAACCCCATAAAAATTGGATAAGAAGTTTAGTTTTTACACAGCTTCAAAGACAACATTTTGTGATCTTACTGCATATACATTTTTTTCCCACGGAGGTGTTAGTGGTAGCATTTTTGGAAAATCTTCAAATGCTAAGGAGTTAAGAATGCAGCACCTGTTTTGCTGGAAATGACATTAATAATCAGTCTTGACTCGGTAATCCGGATCTCCTTTAATCCGGATATCACGCTAATCCGGACGACTAAATATTTCCACTATATCTTCTATAGTCCGGATTTCGGCAGCAATGTTGACTCTAAAATCCGGATATTTGAGATTTTCAGTGTGAAATGGTAGATTTGGTCTCGTACTTTTTTACGGGAATGTTTAGCAATTGACATGATGCTGGCTAATTTCTAACAAATAAAACATTTATCGACTTTTGTTCCGCCTTTTTATTTGTTTGGATTGTTTTTCCTAGAAAAAAGTGATTGTGCTAATCCGGATGTTCCAATGATCCGGATTACCCCTTGCAATAATTGATCCGGATTACGAAATTGGTGCTATCCTGTTCTGTACTTGATCGAATAAAACGCACCTGTTAAGTCATATTCTATAATACGTGAGTAGATAAACGTTAAATTGAATAATTCGCGGAAAATAATAAATATTTACTAAGAACAATGAAGTTTTGTTGTATTTTTGTAATGGAGCGGAGCGAAAAAATTTTAGTCGGAGCGGAGCGCTGGAGCGGAGCGGTGTCAAATTGGTCGGAGCGGGAGCGGAGCGGAGCGAAAAAATGTGTCGCTCCAAATCCCTGGCGTCATCTACACTTTTACCTTTACGAAATCCGAACTGTGTTTCAGGGAGAATATTGTTATCTGAAATGAAGCTATTTAACCTGGTTTTTATTATTCGTTCAAAGACTTTTGCTAAGCAATTCGTTAGTGTTATAGGTCTATAATTGCCGATCAATGAGTCATCCCCAGATTTAAAAATTGGAACAATTACGCTCTTTTTTAATTTTTCCGGGAATATTCCATTTTTAAAGCATGTATTGAATACCATTTGAAGTGGAGTTGCTATGTATTTGCAAATTACCTTAATTGTTTTTACTGATATTCCGTCTTCACCGGGTGCACTGTCGCCTTTTAGTTGGGTAATTACTTGTTCAATCTCTTTTTTATCTGTTTTATAGAAGAACAATTCGGAACTATTATTTGTAACCTCGCTAAATGTAACAGGCTCGGTTGAGGAATTAATTTGACTGGCAATTATCTCTTCCTATATTTGCAAAATAATGATTAAATTAATTTGAGATGGTTTTACCTTCATTGTTTTCTAAATCTACCAATTTCCCTAAAATCTTTAATTTATTGCATTTATGTGGTTCTTTACTGCGGTATGAAATTTCATTTACAATTTTCCAATACTTCTTTATGTCGGTTCCTGCTTTATCTAATTGCGTTTTGTAGAACTTTTCCTTAGCTGTTTTAATTGCTATGTTTATTGTATTGTTTGTATTTAGTTTTTAATAATTCATTTAAAGGTTGTTTTCTACATTTTTGCCCTAGTTTGTAGCGTGATCTTATTGAATTAATGATTCCCTGTGTTATCCATGGTTTTAATATTTTATTTTTTGATTTTAATTCAGTTTTGATTGTAGAAGATTTTATTTTTTTTGAGATTTCATGAATCAACTCATTAATGAAAACATCAACGTTTTCACAACTATGAAATTTTAAACCCCAGTTTGCATCGTCCTCGAAAGATTTCAGCAACTTGTTGTAATCTAATGTTATCTTATGTTTTTTTAGCGAACTTAGTGAGCTTTTAGAAAGAGGTTTAGCTATTGATGGCCATCGCAGGCTAACAAATTGAGCAAAGTGGTCTGTAATATGAGTTTCATAGATGATGGAATTCGCGATCACAGGGTCCACTCTAGTTTTCCTTTTCAGAAATACATGGTCAATACAAGTGCCTTTATTGTTTTGTATTCTAGTTGGTACGTTTACTAGTTGCTCAAAGCCGTGAGATAAGAGTGCTAGTAAATACCTATTTGTAATATCGTTTAAATTTTCAAGTAGATCTATGTTGATATCTCCTATTAGTAACTCTACATCTTTGCTATCATTTTGATCGTAAAATGATTCAATTTCCTCAATAAAGTCTCTGGCATTTTTGTTGGGGGATCTGTAAAAGCCTAATATCCCAATTTCCTTTTCTCCTACCTTAATATCTATTTTCATTGCATTCGAATAATTTAATATATTAACTTGTACTCCAGGCGATCGGTCGTGAAATTGGGCTTCAGAGTGCATGCCAGGCACTGTCTGAGATTATTTTAGAAATCGATAGGGTATTAGTCAGAAAGCTTAAATTTAAGTTTGCACCACTTGAAAAATTTTCTAACGGTACTTATGAAGGTTTTCGTCTTGTTTGGGTTTCCGGCGTATATCTCCGCTCCCAATGGTAGCATTTCCAAAAAAAGGCCACCGAATTGTTTGGTACAAAATTTTCTTCATCTTTGGCATAGCGATTGTTCACCATAAAGCAGTAGGTAAAATGTTACAGCGTGTCAAAGTTGAAAAAACAGTTTTTCAAATCAGGTTTTTGCAAATAAGTCAATAACGGTGATTTTTCGCGCAAAAATTAATAAGAGTGGACTTGTACCTTATTGGATTCCCTACAATCCAGAAAAAAAATTAAGTCGATACGATCAGCTGCAGCCGAGATATACCCGAAAGAAAGTGAGCATTCCGAAGTAACTATGCGTTATACTCGTACATACTTATAGGTATAATTTGTTGCAGATGCAGTTAGCATGGTGAAGCTTCGGGTCTTTGCACGACATTTTGGAAAACAAGTTGGATTGCGACCGCTGTGATCTGCGCAATTTCTGCTCAAATATTCTATTTTAGCACTGTTAAAGTCTGTAGTTTGTTGACGTATACCTTCTTTTTGAGGGGAAAAAAGTCTGAAGCCATCAGAACAGGCGATTGCGGTAACCATTTTATGTTAGCATTTTTCATCATTAAATTTTCCAAAAACCTTTCCTCCTCATCGGAAAGGGACGTTTTACCCACCCGATATTTGTTAATACAGTAGCGGAAATTGAAAAAGGTTCACCCCCATAAAGTAAGGTTTTCCAAAAACCTGGCAGTTCACTAATGGGATAAAGTATACCTAATTTACTTTCTTTTAATTTTGGATGGTTTATTTAGTGATGAGGGTACGTTTTTATTATTTTCTTCAGTAGAATCCTGAATATGATATACAGATCTACTTGATTGTGGAAGGGGGACCAACGTTCGAATATCATAAATGTCATCGTAGCAATCTTCATCATTTATGTCTTCGGTTATGACTGCGACATTTGAGAATATTTTGCCACAACACGTTCTACAGATATTGGTACATGTGAGTCTAGCCTTCTTACAACCACATGCTGTCCCACAGTTTTTTTTTACAAGAGCACGAAATAATATTTAATAGGTATGAAGGGATAATTTCTCAAGAAATCATCACAGGCTCCAATCCCACCTGAGTGCGCTTCCAGCCCAAGTTTTCTGGATTTAAAACGTTGCCGAGTTATGTCTGTATTTGGTGGTACGCTCATAAGGAATGATGATCAGCGGCTGATTCGGTGGAAGGCAAAGCAGCAAGATTAGCTTTAATTTTCGTTCCTGCGCGAGCAAACAGTTTGAAGCGGAAATCGCTTAGTGATGTGTCGTTACGTGTACTTCCGTACAAGGCAATGAAAACATTCTTTCCGATAGTGCATATAGTGTTTGCATCTGAGCACTCTGCTTTAAAAACCTCGAGCGATTGTAAAACGTGAGTATGTTCCTTCTTCTTTGAAAAGGAGAGAAGCCTACTTTTTCCATATCTAAAAACGGCCAAAGTCGTATCACACCCTGTGAAGGCGTGAAGAAAAAGTATATCCTCTGAAAGAGTTTGGAGTTTTAAACCTGTTGATGAATACAAAATTGTATTTTCGGATCCTCACTCCATTTTTTAAAATAGACGCTCTAGACATGACATCCAATACCTGACAATGTAACCAGCAGATCAACGTCTTCTCCAACGATGAAAATTGAGTCAAACCTGAACGACATGCCTAAAGCCGTTTGAACAATTTGTGTATCCGCATTCTCTACAGCCTGGGATACTAAGAAACCATGATTCGTTAAATAATTTTGCAGTATATCAACAAATCGTTTCTTTTTTCTTTAATTGGCCAACAATGCCTCATACCTCTGAAGATTGTGGTCTACTCAAAAATAAATTCAGCTGACTGTTGAATTGTTGAATTTTCCAACATGGTTGATGCATTAGAACACTATTTACATTTCCCAAAATTTCTTCATGCTCCCTAGACCACGTTCAATGCATCTCTCAATCAATGTACGGATTCAACGTCACCTTCGTTTAAGGATTTTGCACAAACAAAGCAAAAACTCATGGCGAAACTAAACAAAACTATTTCGAAAAAAACGAAGTTAGTCAAATTGACTTTCATTTACAAAAAATACCGCTAATGGAGTCACTGTTCGCAAGCATGTCGCGTAATGAACATATCTCTCTCTGTCTGCAGCGAAAGACAACTGGCCGCCAAGTAAAGCCCAACTGAATGTTGGTACATACTAGGGATATCAAAAACCGGACGGTTAGTCCGAAAACCGGTACTTTCAGAACGGTTAACCATTTGTTTTTGGTTTTTTCTTCCTCCCGGTTTTAACCCGGACGGTTCTTTGTCCATCCGGTTAAAACCGGGACAAAAATTCTTTCCAAATTTATACAATTTTTTATATTTTCTTGATTTTTCCGTATGCAATTCTATTACTTGTCCCCAATGAAAAAATTCGTTTCCAAGTTTCAGCCCTTAAACATATTTTCGAACACTCTCCTTATTGCTATTACTCGTAGAACCATCGCTTCGTCAAATTACTTCTCCTTGTAGCTTTGATTTAATTTTGCATACGATACGAACTATACACTCAGAAAATTTTCAATAGGAAATCCCATTAAACTAATCATTTTCTCCCATTATTTTTGGTCAATAGGAAAAATCTTATTATTTTAAAAGTATTGGAACCATTTATTTAACGTGATAATTATCCGTTTATTCCAATAGTTATATCGTTTTAAAACAGTTAGATTATCCTATAACACATCAATAAGATCTGTCTTGTTAAATTAATAGGATTATCCTATAAAAAAAAATGTCTTGTTAAATTAATTAGATAATCCTGTACAATATCCTGTAAAATTAACCGGATTATCCTCTAAATTTAATAGGCTTCCTCGTAAAACTAATAGGATAATACTCTATTAATTCAATTACATGGCCCGTAAAACCAATGGGATTTAAAGCGTTAATTTAACTACTTTTTTCTAGTTAAAATAATCAGGAGCCCAGTTTGAACCATGTAAATAATGCTGTTCTGAAATGTAGAATACAATCAACAAAGAAAAAAAAACATTTTAGAAAATATTAGATTTCATTTTATTTAATTCATGTAATATTCTTAGGAAATACTTAAGAGTTATGTCATCTTAATATTTTCTTAACCTAAATGCTCTGGTTCAATTGGTGGAACATTAAATTCAGTGACATTATAAAGTAAATAATCATTCGATTTTGTGCCAACGGTATACGACTGCAAATGTTCATTGAAAGACAGAACATCCCATTCTACGGAAACTATAAAATTAAATTATTATCATTTGTTATAACTTCATCAATTTCATATAATAGGGTTAAATCATTCGGGGCTTAAGCGATAGTACTATGATATGCTTACCTTTAATGCGTTTAAGAACTTCGCTTTGGAAACCAAATTTGTCGCAAATAAGATCTTTTAAGGGATCGAAATCTGTAACCACTTCACGTTCACACAATTGATGATTCACCGTAGAACTCGTCGCTGAATAGATCATTAACTAAATTCACCAAGCCACTTGAAAGGAAATTGTCTCTGCTCATGATGAGCGACGGATGAAAATGAAATCGGACGGAGAACAAAAAATAACAATAAAATTCTGATAACGGCATAATTTTCAAAGACACGTTATGACGAGACATTCTGGTTACATTTATAGGAAACACATGAATTTAACGAGAATCTGTTTAAGATAATCCCGTAAAGTAGTTTCTTTTACCAGTTTCGTGGTTGTTTTAATAGGATCCATCCCATTATTAGTTAAACATATCATATCTTGTTAATTTAATGGGACAAACTTATTAAAATTTAAAATGATATCCCATTGAATTTACAGGGTATATTTCATTGCATACAAAATATCTCAATAGGATCTATCTAGTTATAATAATCATTGAGTCCCTTTACTTTTGTGAAGAAATCTGGTAAATGGCCATCCCATTGAAATAATGGTACAAAAATATTTAAAAATACTAGACGCACTTTTCTGAGTGTAGCAATACGAGTGTGTATGCATGTTCTTACTAGAATTCTAAGCAAATCAATGAAAAGATTCGGTTAACCGGAAAACCGGTACTTTGAGACCGGTTAAAACTGGACGGTCTGACCTGACCGGCTTTGCAAAAAAAAAAACGGAAAAAACCGAAAATCGGGTTATGGGCCGGTTTTTGACATCCCTAGTACATACCCGTAGAATGTATTGCTATCTCAGATCGTCGACTTTCTCTTGGGCATATCTCGGTTGTGGATGATCGTATCGATTTAATTTTTTTTCTGGATTGTAGGGAATTCAATAAGCTACAAGTGAACTATGATTAATTATTTAGTGAAAATTCGCCGTTATCGACTTATTTGCAAAAAACTGATGAACAAAACGGGTTTTTCCACTTTGACACGCTGTCGCATTTTATCTACTGCTTTGAGATGAACAGTCAGTATGCAAAAGATTAAGGCAATTTTGTACCGAACAATTTAGTGTCTTTCTTTTGAAAGTCCAACCATCAGGAGCGGAGATATACACAAAAAACCCAAACAAGACAAAAACCCTGATAAGTACCGTTAGAAAATTTTCCAAGTGGTGCAAACTTAAATTTAAGCTTTAGGACTAAGCCCCTACCGATTTCTAAAATAATCTCAGACAGTGCCTGGCATGCACTCTGATTTTACCAAACGCCTGGAGTATTGTCTTACCAAATAGTTAATATCATTTTTGACATAGACAAATACCCCTTCACACTTATTTTATGGTTGATTACTGAAGTATAATTTGTAATTCTCTATCTTGAAAGCAACATCAAATTTATTTTGAGGCAATCTGTAACTATGATGATGAGTTTCAGTTAATATTAATGTGTCAATGTGAATGTTTTTCGTTACGAAGTCGTTTACCAAATGTCTAATCTCATCTATATGTTTTTTAATACTTCTAATATTTAAATGAAATATTACTAAATTCTTGTTTGATAAAACGCGTTTACACTCTTTAGGGTTTATAAAATATTCATTTTTAACTAATCTGCTCATTTAAATAGTTTTGTGTAAAGTCAAAATCAGACATAATTAATACTTGGTTAAAACTATATATGTATATTACCTTTTGAAGGCTTTAATTTAATTAATGTAATGTTGAATATCTTCATACTTCCTGATTTTAATAATATTTGCCTTTGCCTTTCGCAATACATATTCTGCAAGTTAGTTTTATGTTATATGTGGCAATGTAATTTTTGAAACGCAGGCAAACAAAAAATTTTTTTTCCATTTCTGCTACCACTTTTCATGCACTGGGATACTGAGATGTGTATTTGAAATTATTTATTTTAGAAAATTACCTTTTTATTTCTGTTAGGATTCGAACCCGGTCCGCCTGCGTGTCAGTCTGCTCACATTGCCATTGCGCCACAAAGGGAATGCATCCAACGTTCTCAAAATATGAAGTACTTGACACACTTAATGCTTGAAGAAGATAAGCATTAGGCATATCAACAGCAAATTACATTAGGCAAACACTTGCCCATATGAATTCTGGATATTGCCAATTGCTTGCACATACAAACGATTGACAAAATAGATAAATACTTAGGGAACTGAGGGACGCAAGCATTGGAAGAGCGAGAGAAATACAATTTGCTGTCCGTGTATATAAAATACTTACAGAGGGGAAGCAATACGCAAGCATTGAAAAGGTGAAATATTGCTGTGGCATATTATCAACAAATTACTTTTGGCAAACATTGCCCTTTTATTGCCGGGGGCAAATTAGTTTTGGCAAACCCTTGCTCAATTGTTTGCTGGGTAACGATATTTTTCATCAAGATATAGTACCAATGGTCTGTCTAGGTCTATGTGCCAACCGAAGGGTTAATTATCACGTTGGCATTTTGAGAAAGTAATAAATATTACGCGGATATTATATTCTCAATTGTAATCAAAAATTTGACATTTGAATAAAATTTTTGTTCAGATGTGTCAACTGCGATAGTGTGAAAACGGTGCCATTTTTATTTTCTGCTCACTTTGGACTAACGCATGGCATGGGTTGCTATGCTTTCTCTAAAGAACCTATGCACCTGCAATGTAAGCAGGCAAGCAATGCTGCCAGGGCCGGATTTAGCCTCTATGGCGCCCATGGGCAGTAGATAAATCGACGCCCTCCGCTCGGAAGTGGTAGTAGTCGCATGCGCATGGTACACAAAACATTATAGCTAAAGTATTTTCAAAAGTAAATTCAATGTAATTTGTGTGGTTGATAAGCTTACTTCCACGTAACGTCACCAGAGGAGTCTCCAGGGGTGCGGATCTCTTGCGGAATTGTTTCCAAATGCATTGAAACTCCAATGACGACAAAACATGAAAAGTGAAATGATGCGCACTTATTTCATTTAGGTGTACATTGTCTTCAGAATGTTTTGTACATACTTTCCTAATTTCTGACGTTGTTTTCTCCAGTCTTTTCGGAAATTCTGATTAAACTAAATATCATGAAGTAACATTTTCTATTGGGGCCTTTTTTTATTTGACGCGAACACATCACACACATTGTAAAACAAGTTAGAATTTTCCTTTATTGTTTTTCGTGGGAAGCTCCAATACTACGAGAGCGTTCAGTGAATTTTCGAGGCCTGTTTCTTCGCTTTCATTGAAAAAATATAATGGAAAAAAAGTCGCAACTGCAAGGACTCATTGATGCTATTTAGCAAAAATCATTCGTTACCAGAAAAATTCTACGTTTTGCTGATTTGAAACATTTTAAATGTTTTTTCGAAGTGGAATTCACAGTTTTTATCTGAAGAAAAAAATCGCAAATTCGGCAACTTAAACGAAACAATTGCCAACATTTCTTTTAATCCTATTTACCCCAGGAAAATTGGCATTTCACTTCGGAAAAATTAGGGGAAAGCTGGATTTTTGCATGAGCCTTCCCTTCGACGTCCTAAACAAGACCCTAAAAGTCCCCGTCTCTACGAGTGCCGCTAGCGGTGCTAAAGAGGGTCAAAGACCCTCGAAAACAGGTTTTCTGAATATCTCGATAACGGTAGCATATACAAAAAATTGGTGTATGGCAAATTTGATGCTCTTGCGCTTCTTCAAAAAACGATGGAAATACCGAATACGTTTGGGCACTGCTAACGGTGCCAGGAGGTCTGTTTCATCTCTATAACAGTAACTCGTACTAAAAACTTTTGTATGGAAAGTTTATAGCCTCTGGAGTTCTGAAGAAAGTGGCCAAATTTCATATCAACACGTGCAGCCTTAAGGACGCTATGGGTGTTCAAACCTTAGAAAAAGGTGTTTTTTTGGGTTTTTCGTGAATGGCGCTAAGACCGGGGAGTGTGCTCTATGGTCTTTTAGGAGAAATTTGTAGCTTCTGCGGCTGTTAGTAGGACGCCAAAAGTCCCAAAAGATGGGAGCCCCCCTAACGAAATTATGAGGGTCCAAAAATTCAATTAAGCAGTTTTTGGGGAGTATCTTCATAACGGTAACGTGCACCGAAAACTTTTATATGGCGAATTTGTCGCTTATACAACGCTTAATTAAATATTCGACTTTCTAATTGATGCGTGCAATGCTAAGGGCGCTATGAGGGTCCGAACCGTACAATAACGGTACTTTTCGTTATTTCGTGAATTACTTCATAACGGGAACGCATTCGGGAGAGAGGCCTGTAAAAATTTGTTGCTTCTGTAACCTCAACTTAAAATGCCAAAACAACTCATCAATGCGGGCACCCCCAAGGAAGCTATGAGGGGTCAAAGTTGAACAAAAAACCGTTTCTCGGAATTTTTTTTAATAACAGCAACCTCTAGGGGAAACCCATCTGAGGCAAATTTGTGGCTCCTTTAGCTGTTCGTAAGACCAAAAAGTTCCCAACGATGGAAGTCCCCCTAGGGAAGTTATGAGGGTCCAAACATCCAAAAAAACATTTTTTTTGAATCTCGCTATAACGGTAATGTGCACCGAAAACTGTTATATGGCGAATTTGTAGCTTATACAACAGTCTGTAAAAATGTGTTCTTTCTATGGTTCAAAATAAAATGATCGACCGGGTTTAGGACCTCGAAAGGAAGGCTCATGCAAAAATCCAGCTTTCCCCTAATTTTTCCGAAGTTTGGCCAAATTTTTTATCAAATTTCCTGGCGTAATTCACACGATAGAAAATGTTACTAAAAGTAATTGATAGTCAATGCAGGATTTATATTTATATTATCTCTTCCACAATCAGATCCGGGCTACATACGATAAGGGTTGCCACCTTGACCACGTTTCTCCCCCGGCACTCATAAGTAAAAGGAACATTTTGCAGGACAAGTTTCCTCCTCAGGAGCACCAGCTTATTTTTTGACGGGCAGATTTCCCATGAAAAGCATCATCTACTCACTAAAAGATTAAGTACTTCAACCATTCCCTATTGTGTCGTGGCATGATGTATATTCATCAATCTTGCAAATGATCCCCCACTTTCGTTTTCCTTTTTCCTACTAATCTTAGCTTTAAGAGCTTTAAGTCTTTGCAACTCAAATTTTCGAATACTGGACCTAATATCCAGATGTAACACTCTGTTTAGTTTTTCTGGGTACCATTCTCGGTCTGAAAAGCGATGGCTCTCTAGAATGCGATAGCATGACTCCGTTGCAATTGTAATACAATCTAAGCTTGCATAGGTTAGGAATCAGTTGTGCTTTGAATATCCTGCTGTACGAATTTGATTTATGAAGCATGCAAACATAATTGCTAGCTTCCCTTATACTCCAATCAATAGAGACGAAATAATAGGGGTTAGCGTGCAAAATTGAATTGGTGACTCCTCAAATTTTTGATATGTTATAAAGACAGGTGGGGTAAGTTAAAATCCAAGTTTGCGTCACTTCCCCCCCTGTGCTCCTGCCGCTATCTTCAAAAAACCCCTTTCATCAGTTTTTGGCCTGTAACTTCTTTACTGTCCATTTGAGCACAAAATCTGCCAAGACAATTTTGTAGAGGAGAAAATTTCCTACAAATTTAATCTAAGATGTTGTACTCTACAATTCAAATTAACAGAGTCATAGCGCCACGAAAATGGAGAAAATATCAAAAATCATGCCAATTTCAAACTCACAAAAACGCAATGTATACCTACCAATAACTCATATGGAATTTTTAGCATATTCTTTGCGCTATAACTCTGCCAATTTTGATTGTAGAGTAAGACTTGTCAGATGAAATTTATAGGAAATTTTGTGCTCTACAAGATTGTCTCGGCACATTTCGTGCTCAAATGGACTGGGAAGGAGTTATAGACCGCAAACTGATAAAAGAGCTGATTTTAGATGGTTTTTTCAAGATAGCGGCGGGAGCACAGGGGGGAAAGTGACGCAAACTTGGATTTTAACTTACCCCACCTGTCTTTATAACATATCAAAAATTTGAGAAGTCCCCAATTTTTGCAAGGTAAAATCTCTCCGTTGATTGGAGTATTATGGTTTCTTTGATAAAGATATGCAGCTATGTTGGTACATCCAGGTGCATTAGGCGCCATTCCTGGCAAGGCAAATGAAATTGTTGAACTTAGGTCTGATGCTCGGTATATGCAGAGTCCGCTCAAATTTCAGCATGGTCTGTATTCAACACATTAACAAAACATAATCGCAGATCCAGAGTGTCTTCGAGACATATGTAGTTTCCATGGAAAACTCTCAGATCGCTCTACTTATGTCAGGACCCGAAAGTAAGGTTTTCATCTGCGCGTAAATTGTCAATGTGGATCAACATCTAACCATAAGCCAAAGCATTTTCCTCATGACGGATTGTGGTAGCTGCAGAAGTGCAGAGTACACTAGGTAGACCATTGGATAATTATGTCGAAAAAGTGAATATTTTGGTAACAATTGTAGTTAAATTCGCATAGGTTTTTTACGGAAAGTTGCAATTGCAACCACATCTTTGGTTAAAATAATACTAATTTAAGGGAACTACTGCATCATGAATTTATCGAAAAACACTAATCCTCAAGGCATTCAATTGAAATGGACACTGAAGAATATTATAGATCCCCGTCCATTTTCAAGGGCTAACTAACCGATTTATTCGCCAACAGTTCGCCATTCGGATTTAATGCTTTGTGCAGTATTTTGGGTGCATGAAGAGGGTGGATGAATTCCGACATTTGAAGGCGGAATGTGCAATTGAGCGCCCTGAAATACATCTAGCTAGAAAAAATTAGAAAGAGGAAACTATTATTTTTCTACGTATGCTCCTTAAATTTCCAAATTGTTTAACAAATTCCCGCCCCTCAAAATCTGCCGCCCCGGGCAGTTGCCCAGGTTGCCCATATGGGAAATCCGGCCCTGAATGCTGCCAGTAATTTTGACTATGATATTACCAACGCCATCTAGATACATCAAGGCCGCAACTCAGCTGGATAATGACGCCATGGATCCGTATTCAATTTATTGACGGCTGCAAAAAAAAACAGAAACAAACATAAGCACGTCATCAACAGCAAGAACAAGGCAGTGAGACTAAACATTACAAAGTGGCACACAGATGGGCGAGTGTACTTTTTTTCGCGAGTTTCGTTTAGAAAATGTGTTCTTTGAACGGCAAACAATTAATTAAAAAGATAGTGGTTATGTGGGTTATTGACAGTGTGCAGAAGTTTTTATACTCAAAATGTAGTGCATGGAGAATGTGTCATAGAGTGAAAGATTTCCCCATTTAGGGATACCAATCAGTTTATTTGTGATCGCGAAAAGATAGTACGGATATTGTAGGAAAAAAAACGAGTAAGTACGTAAAACGTTTCGACGGCGGTGCTGCCATCGTACAACCGCACAGATAAATAAAAAGTAACAAGCCACTGGCTAAATGCCATATGGCCACCATGACGTCACTACTTGAGATGATGACGACAATTTCAACTGCGGATTTGACGTTTACGAGTCTACATTGCGGCCTTAATATATAGACGGCGGTGATATTACTCATCAGAAGCTATACCATTACCTACCCATATCGGGTAGGTAGATCGATTTAATGTCTCAAGTTTCTTCGATACACATTTGCACTCTAAATCAAATTCATCAAATATATGTACAAATAATGCACATGGATAAATTGTCTTGTTTTTATTATTTATCTGAAGATTGCAGCTTTCCATTAAACATATGAAAAACGAACACATTGAATGTTAGTACGTAATACGAGTACATAATGGCGTAGCAAGTATCATACTAATGTGTTGTGGTTAAGATGGACAGGAGAGTAGAGTTGTACCCGATCGGGGTGTCACACACTATAATGGCGACAATCCGACAATGCATTTCCACCTAAACCCAAGGCTAGTCTTTGGTCTTTGGTGTAAAATCAATGAAAATTACGTAAAATCTGTTGATGAAGCTTTGACTACTTTATCGTCCGGAATCGATATTAAGGTCGAATAACATGGTTGACCGGTAATCCTTTGGTAACATGGCCGTGCTTAGTGTTGTACTTGTGGTTCTGTTTTCTCCAATGCACTTCCGAGTTCTAGCTCATCAAGTTCCGTCATTGGGTGGTGAAGTAACGAGAAGCTTTTTCTCTGTTCTGGGGCTAGACATGTTCCAGATACGCGTAATATCGTAAAGGAGTGCATTTCAGGGCGCCGTCCTCGAGGTCTCTCTCTCACTAGTTGCTATTCGCGGTCGCGAATAACAAATGGAATAATCCTTTATATGGTCAGGGGTCAACAGATGGATCCATACATTACATTTCAGTAATCAGTCACAGTCATTTTCCATACAAGTTGACAGATTGTCAGTCATACATTAACATTGAAATGTGTGAATTCCTCTTGAGATTGCCTAACAGGCAGCACGTCTTTAACAATAAGATTTCAGATTTCTCGTTAATTGAATTTAGAAAAAAAAATGTTTCTTCTATTCTATACCAATTTATATGGTTTGGTTGCAACTTGCTATTCCTCTCAATCTGTGTGAATTCATTCAATTAACACCACTCATATCATCAATCAGCGCTAATATGTTAAGTGTATCTTTCTTTCGTTACGAAATAATGAAATAAACCAAAAAGGCGGGGCCATGTATGACTCTAACTATATACACATGCAAATTACAGAGATTTTCAATTCACTCACGGACTGACTACAAAACAAATCCGGTCCGGATTACGGCAGCGGCAGCTGATGAAAATTTGCAAATATCACTAGAACTAGAAATAGACAAATCACTTAAGATGGTGCACTGCTCACTATGTATGTATTGAAATTTTCACACTGCACAGATGGGTAAAGGGGGAGCGTGTGTACTACTCTTTGTGTGTTATATATACGTGCCCAAAGCTAAAGCGCGAATTGTGACCCGCGCGACGCATCAACTCAAATGAAACTGACCATTTCACTGACATTTAGCAAAATACACAGCTCATGTTCTCTCTAAACATGTTGCAAAGCAAAATACGCAAGACGAGCTTTTTGAGCTTTTAAGCTTTCATAAGCTTTTCGGAGCTTTTCAATTTAATTGCTTATATTATGTTGCTGCGGTTATAGACCATGCAACATGGTGATGGCCCCAGAACTTGACTACACATGTGTTGAACAATTTGATGAAATGAAAATGAATGTACGTACAATGATTCTTGCAAAAAGCATCGATAATCGTATGTACGATTGTGAAACAGTGTAAAATGCACAATGCTTGTTTTCTTGCCACTATAAACATGCAGAGGCAGAGTCTCTAAAGCTCCAAACCAAAGAGGATTCCAGAAGATGCATGTAAGGTTTTTGAAATGCTACACGGAGAGAAAAATGTGCAATGAATTCAACAAAATCATACAATGAAATTCACTACATACAATTTCACTAAATTTGTAGCGAAAGTTATTAAAATGTAGTGAAATTGATTACAATTCAGTTGTTTTTACTGGGCCTGGCCTGTTGTAAAAATGATTGCAGTGTAATGACAAAAATCATTGCATGATATTTGTATGGATAGTAACATTTATTGTGTTTATGGTAATTTTCACCACTGTCTGTAATAATAATTATTGCATTGTGTAATAGTTCTCATCAAGAGCGCGTAATAATTCTGAAACTGTCAAAAAATAAGACGACTAATTTATTCGCATAACTTGTAATCTTAGATAGCTTAGGTGTAGCATTTAGGACTCCGAAACGATAGGTCCCCGGTTCAATTCCCAGTAGAAGCAAATTGTAAAAACGTAAATTTAAAATAAGGAAAAAGAAGTTAAGGATAATATATAAGTAGAAAATAAAAAAAAAGGTAAAAATAAAAAAAAGGAAAAAATAAAAAAATCACTTTTTGTATTTTTTTCTATTATGGCCTAATTATGTTCCTGGCAAATTTTATTACCAACCAATTGTTAATTCTATTACAGTGCAATGACATTTTTCATTACAGATGTAATAACTTTTACATCAGTTGCAGTAGGGTCAAAAATCATTACAAATACAATAGTCTTTATTACAGTTTTAATACCATTCACTACATTTTTTCTCTCCGTGTACATGAGTGTCAAGTTCTGCAACTATTCAGCACAACTAAGTTGGCTTGTCTATAAACGAAGCAGCAAGCGCTTTCCAACTTGCTGAGCTTTTAAAGCTCCAATCTCCCCTTTTAGGTCTCTCTCTTTAAGAGGAAATACCACGAGTAAATGGGAATGTTTAGCATTCCTGTTGGAACTTTTCAAAAATGGAACATTTGAAAATTCCGATGTTGCCTTACTGCGTTTACAGATGACCCAACCTGGTTGCAGAACTTTACTATACACGTCCAGCAAGGACCTGAAACTCAGGCTTGTAAGCGAACCAAAGCATTATCGTTCCTGCTGCCGTTGCTGCATCATATCTATTGCTGAAAATAGATAAGATGCAGCAGCAGCGGCCCATTCTTAAAATAACCAATTCGCTGGGTTGAACGAAAAATCGGAAAGGCATTACTCAGCGCAATTGTCGTAAATTTTTCGCTCGAAAGTTATAGCCGTTCAAAGATGCAACCCAACACAAAAAAAAAATGCAAATGAGAAAAGCACGATCGGGGTAAATTTTTTGATTTTTTTTATAGCGTGATAATTGGAGCTCGGATTTCCGTACAATTGCACGCGAATGCGCAAAATTGCACTATTCAGGGTATATTGCATGAAATTTGACGTTTTAGGGGTTTTCCATGAAGATGCACATACGCGTTTTTTAACAATTTTGAAAAACATTGTTTCCAGAAATTTTGAAATGTGCAGAGTTTTTGTAATGTATCGAAATTTACGTAATTGCTATAGTTAATTTGAATACAATATGCGGTTTTGTATGGACTGGTTATCTGAACTACACACATTATAGGAAAATCGGCCTCTTTGAAAACGACTCATTTATGAATTTTATAACTCCAAGGGTTGTGCGGTAGATCGTAATCAGGAGAGTATTTAATGGGGAGAAGTTTATTTTAGGGGAAGATATTGAAAGATTAACGTCTCCCAAATAAAAATTATTCTATTTTTTTAGATCAAGCTATAGCTTCCTGGCCTTTCCTACGTTCACTGCTGTGGATGAATGTTTAAGCTTCTAAAACCGTAAAAAAATAATATTTTGATGTAGTACGCAAAATGAACATATTGGACGATTTTGCACACTTCATTGGCATAATAAGCCATTGCAAACAGTTGGTAGACGCTTTAAATTCTCTAGCTGTACAGTTGCAAAGACGTTATATCCAACTATGTATGTAGGTACTATATTTTGCTTTCAAAACTCGTCTAATCCATCAAAACAGATACCAAATTCTACAAATCCAAAAGTATGTCCACGTTTTTTTTTTGGCATTTTTTTAAGTATTAGAAATGAATTCTACGAATAGATGAAAATGTTTAATTCAAAGATTAATGTATTAAGACGAAATAATCACGGAAATTCTGCCTTAAGGGCATTGGTTTAAAAAAATGCATTTTTAAGAGTTAAATTTGGAAATATTGAGTTTGAGTGTATAAACAGACAATACCCTAATGGTACGTTGTCCTCGACGCGGCCGCAGCGACTCCAGCGGCTCTAGAGCAAGCTCCCTACCCCAAGCATAAGGTGACCAACCGTCCCGGATCCTGCGGGACAGTCCCGCATTTTAGAAGTCTGTCCCGCATTGAAAATCGTCCCGGATTTGTCCCGAAATACATCCAAAGTTTCCCGCAAGTCCCGCATTCACTAGTCTTCTATGTACTGGTATTCTAACTACATGCTTTCTTCCATATTGATATTATAATTTGAATAGATCCTACTTCCTAGAATAATTTTCCCAACTAGTGCATTGCATTTCAGGAATGCAAAGACGCTTATTTAATTTGTGGTAGAATCTGTTGCCAAAAACGTAATTTCTTCATTTTCAGTCAATATTATACAATCAGAGATTACGAATATGCCTTTAATAACCATTTCTACTGGCGGGGAACATTCATAGCGGTAATTTCAGGATAAAACAGATCTTATGAAAATTACTAAAGAACTTTATTGTATAAAAAAGGAAAAAGTCGTATATGTATAAGGAAAGCAAAATAAGTTTTAAAACACATTTTATTTGGAAGGCTGGAAGATTCGAAATTAAATCTGATCAAGCAAAGAACATATAGCAGCAAATAGCACCCTCGTCAAGCTCCCCGCCAATAAGCGTTGAAAGAAATTAGCTTCCACCAAACCAGCGTGGGAGCGGTACACACAACACAGACTCCACACGAATTGGCAAATTCAACGTGGTCGACCGCGGCAAAAATTATTTCACACATTCTGACGCGTACTGCTACCGCACCACACTGGTTTTGTGGAAGCTATTTACTAATTCAATCACTTTTGAATGCATATCCTTGCGAGAAATTTGGCGGGATTGTATTTATATCAATCCTTTTTGTAAACATAGTCTGGGTCGCTTCTCACTTTGTATATGTTCAAATTTTTTCATTTTTCTTTGGCGGGCAGGACGCTCCCGCGTCCCTAGATATGAAATTATTTCCGATTCTAGTTAGGTATTTTGAGGTTTGAGCCTACGTCAGGGATTAATATCAAGGAGCTTGAAATAACAGCTTTGCCAGGCGGAACAGCTCACATACGTATGCATATTCATATTTGATGAAGATCCTGGACAAAGCCGCTTTGAAGAAAAAATTCGTTGCTTTCTGCGCTGATAACGCAAATACAAATTTTGGAGCTGTCTACCGTAAGGCTCAAAGCAACATTTTTTGCAAAACTGTAAGCGGGACTTAAATGAAATCATTGGTGTGGAATGCGCAGCGCATATTGCGCATAATGCAATTCAAACGGCGCAGCAGATTTATTGCCAGTTGATAATGAACATATCATTACAAAGGTTTTTATGAAGAAGCAGAGGTCCAATATAAGAAAATGCTCGGATACAGCAAAACAAGGTGGCTCGCACTTTTACCGGTTGTATCTCTATCTGTATGTATCTGTCATTAAAATCCTATTTACTATCGCAAGAAAAGTGCCTTGCTGTTCTACACAATTTTTTTACCCGCGAATGCTCATAGAGCTTTGATTGATATTTTACATGAACAAGCTTACATTTTCGACAGTTTTGTAAAAACAATAAAAAGCGATAAAATGGCTTTCACGGAAGAGGCCCATTTACTCTAGAATTGAAAGACAAATATACAAGGTGGCCGGAGAAAAATTACATTCTTTCTCATAATAAAAAGCGACTTTAACAAACTGTTCGAAGCTGGCCAAATTTAAAGGCAATATGTATTTTATGGGATATGCTTGCAATTCCTACATGAATTTCGAATGAAGTGCACAAAAAATGGGAAGAGCTCAGGTAAATCCAGAGCAGTGCTGAATGGAAATTATTCAAACAATGAAGTAAAACGATGACTCATACACGATTGTTTTGGCCTGGTCCAGGTAGTAACGCGCCAACAGAACGTCTATTTTCAATTATAAATTCGTACCGGACATTTTCAGAAACATTTTTAAAAATCGAAACGGTTCGAGCTATAACTGAAATAAAGTTCAATATGGGAAATTGCGACGACTTCTACCGAGTACCTAATGACAATCCGGAACTTGTTAAAAAATGTCACTCCAACGAAAAGTATGAATTTAAAAAGAAATAATTTCATTAAACTTTTTATTTTTGTATACCTTCAAATCCTATTCACCCCACAACATTGTACCATAAAAATAGTTCATACGAGTATCTATGTTACCGCACTTATGAATTTTCTTTGAATGAAATTTCTAAATTTGAAGCTCAACGTGAAAACTGGGATTGTGAGGGAGCTATAAAATTGTATTTTCTCAAATGAGTTGATTATAATTTAGACCCCGATTTAGACCAAATTCCACATTTGGAAGTGTTGTTGTTATACATATGACAGTATCCGGGGGCGTACGCAGAAAAATATTTCGGGAAATTACCGAGAGACTTAATTCAAAGTCAGACACCAGAGAGTAGTTTCAGTTGTCCTACTGTTGAGGGATTGTCAGATATATATTTTTTTTAAACATCAAGAAGCCCCTTTGGAATAGAAAATTCTATCATCCATGTAATACTGAATCCCTTATCTTTACTGTCAGTTCGATTGCTTCAGATTTCTTGAATGTCGCGTTCTAAATGACCTTACTTTTCTTCTGTTAAGACTGCAGTGTGTGTTTAATATTAACTCAATTTCTCCTCTAAACATCACAAAATTTCGGAGAGGGTTGGAACCCCCAAAACACCTACGTAGGAACGCCAATGACACCACCACGTTCACCATTCGTGCATGCATTATGTACAACAAGAGCAGCGCGACTGCTTTCTATAGCATTTCCCAATTGAATTAAACCTTATCCCAATTGAAAAAATCTCTATCCAAATTGAAAAAATCCATATCCCAAATGAAAAAGTCTCGAATGAAAAATTATATTTGCCTAATTAACAAAATGTGTAATAATTAATAATGTATAATGCAAATGATTCCATAATTCTTACTCTTTAAAGTCCGATGTACAGGGACGCTTGACAAAATTATTTATTTGTCGAGCAAACGGTAGTAGTCTGGCTGGTCTAGCGGTTAGTGCGCGCACCTTCGGTGTACAGGGTCATGAGTTCGAATCTCACCGTGGATCATGGTGTTTTTCGAACTCACGAGCTTGTGACGGACTATGATCTCACTCAGATGTTAAACGAGTACCCATTTATGGGGATAAATAACACTGCTGAGCGTGATGCTGATCTCATTACCTCAACAAAAAGCAGATAAGATCTTGGAAATGGGATGTCACTAACACATCCTGCGGCCTTAGTCCAATGTTGGATTGTCGCGCCTGTTATTTATTTTTATTAAACGGTTCTTGGAGGTTACAGCTATTGTTTTCAATAACAGTTAATTGAACAGCCAAGATGATTTGTTTTTTTGTGATAATATAGTGCAGTTTATTGTTATCAGTGTGGGGAAGTGCAAGTGTCATCGTTAGTGATTTTGTATACATATATATAATATTGTTAATGTAAGTGATATTAGAAAATAAGAATAAAGCATTTTCATTTGAAGTACGTACAATTCCGAAACAAATATGCAGTTTTCTGAATCAAGTAGGGATAACTGAATACGTTTTCGGATAGAATATATAAATTAATTTCCTAATAAAATATGTGAATCTCTAAAACAAATAATGAATTACATAAAATACTTTTTATAATTTTTGTTCAATATCAAATTTATTTTGAAATAAATTCTTTCCATTTGACAGAAGGATATTTTCATTGGGTAAAAATGTATTTCAGGTTGGAAATTTTTTTTTATTTGTTGTGGAGATTTTTTCTTTTGGGATATGGATTTTTCCAATTGGGATAGGGATTTTTTCAATTGGGAAAAAGATTTTTTCATTTGGGATATGGATTTTTTCAATTGGGATAGAGACTTTTTCAATTGGGAAAACGACTTTTCCATTTGGGAAAGTAATTTTTTAAATTGGGGTAAGGTTTAATTCAATTGGGAAATGCTATATATACATACATACTGATTCGTATGGGTGAATTCAAATTGTAAGACGAAACCGGACGGGTAAACTTGCAAGACAAGAACCATCGTTCTTACAATCCGAAGAACGATGGTTCTTGTCTTGCAAGTACAATAGGCCCATCGGCTTCAGTGCTACGAACCCCCATCGGGTTCGCGCGCCCCCCCCATAAGTTTACCTGTCCGGTTTCGTCTTACAATGTGAATTCACCCTATATCGGCCGAACGAATACGACCGTTGTGCAAAAAAACTACCCTACCCCAAGCAGCCGTCGCCCGAAGCCTAGCCTACAAACAAGCGAATGCACCACGTTCACCACTCATGCGGGCATTTTATACAACAAGAGCCGCGCGGTTCATTCGACCATAATTTTCATTGCGGAGCTATGCCAAGCGATTATCAACTAAAAACGAGTTTTTATATGCAATGGGCGAGTCGCAGTCGCTAGAGCCGCCGGGGCCGTGCCGAGGAAAACTACTTTTAAGGTACGTTGTGCTAGACGCGGCCGTACGACTGCGACTCGCTCATTCCATATCAAAAATCGTTTCTCTCTCATTTTAAAAACGAGTTTTTATATGGAATGAGCGAGTCGCAGTCGTACGGCCGCGTCTAGCACAACGTACCTTTAGAGAGTTTGCAGCCTAATCTCTTCGGCCGAATTGAGTGAAGATGTGCTAAGATTACTCGATTCATATGATTCTGATTGTCTCACTTAAATCTTCTAATTGAACGCTTACGTCGTCTTCCTACTCATTCCGCATGAGGGCTTTTCAGCGGAGAAAGAGGTCGGTGGCTGGCAATTTTCCAGGAAGTTTCATTCTGAAATGCAATGGCTGCATTCAGCGAACGAAACTCACTGGAAATATACTCGAAATGCTACAAGAATTACCCGCCACCGATGGAAGAGAGCTTTTCTGCTACATTTTTCGTTCGCTGAATGCAGCAATTAACTTACTATAGCAATGCCATCTAGATACATCAAGGCCGTAACTCAGCCGTACCGTTTTCCTACTAAATTGTGGACGGATACGAACAAACAACAACAACAACAAGCATATGACGTAATTAAAAGGAACAATAAAATTTTCTGAGTAAATAT
Organism: Microchrysa polita; assembly: GCA_949715475.1. Taxonomy (NCBI): domain Eukaryota; kingdom Metazoa; phylum Arthropoda; class Insecta; order Diptera; family Stratiomyidae; genus Microchrysa; species Microchrysa polita. The sequence continues at coordinate 52,676,940 of OX454419.1, forward strand.
TTTTATTTGCCCACTTATTCCAACCAAACCCCACACAAATTTTGTTTTGTCGACGCAACGTAGCTTTTTTGAAGAGGAGGAGGAAAATAATGGGGGGGGGGGAATTAAATACAAGTCGTAGGAACGCCCGAAAAAAACTTTTAGCCCGAGGGGAGCGAAGGGTATCTAAATTGCGGCCGCGCCCGAAATTAGCCTCGGTCTCGTTTTTTTTAAGACGAACCTAATTAACATAACTGAGCAAATTGTCCCACTTTTCTTTTCGAAAGGGGCGTAGTATCACAATCGTAAAATTTTGGCCACTTCTACTTGTACTGCAACCGGTAGATGGACTTACCCTCTCATCCCTGATATCGAAAAATGGGTTAAACGCCAACACGGCGAACACAAAAATTCAACTGATGCACTATGGTGGTTTAACTGCTATCGTTGAGCGATCATCACATGAGTCGTCTCTACGAATACATACATCCATACATGTTCGGAGAGCGATTATACATTCGCCGATATTCCGGCGGCCGACATTCTTTACAGTTAGTTATTTTAATCCTAGGAAGTTCTTCGTGTGGTGCATTAAAATGTAAGGCCATTTTATGTATTTTTTCCGATTCCCTGGTTATTTCATCGTGAAATGTCAAATGACTGGGGAATAGAAAAATAATACATAAAATGGCCTAGGAGAATTATGGAAGCGGTCTCGGATTGTAGCTTATGGAATTTCCCACCGTCTGCGACATATTCTACGACACTAAGTATGCATTTTTTTACAATTTTATTGATAGAATCGCAGCGGGAAGAATTTCACTCTCGATCTTAGTTCAGCCCTTTACCTTAAAATCAAGAATTCGGGTTATGCCCAGGCCCAGTTATACTACCAAACAATTTATGCACTAGTCTCCGGACACCCAGTATTGTCTCGCCAGTAGTACTCAAAGTTTAAATTAAGTTGGGTTCGAATATTTGCTTATCACTACATTATATTCACTCCCGCATCTAAACTCTCCACTCAATGAAAGTTTGGAGAGTAGTGCTTGGCTATCGCTTTTGTTAGCGGCTCAATAACTTGAAACATGTTTGACTGCCTCCCTTCAGAACAGATGGATGATTTATGCATACCGCACTCTGCGGTATGCGCATAATCCTACTATCATGCAACGAGCTTTTCGGAGTTTTATCAAAGAAAGTTGCTTCTTCGTCCGTCCCATCTCCACTACCCGCGAGCTGGAATGCTGCATGGACTGTACGTACAAGTACAAGCGCAAATACTACACGCCAGTAACGGCATTTAGCGATATTATTGGACCCACTATCAGCAGCCGGTTGTGTGTTGCGCGTTCATCATCATCTTTAGCTCTGCTAGCTGATACCAGCGGCTTTCCAGTCTACTACGGACCACTGGACTGGTCGTACTTGATGTGCTTTGGATTGTCTTTGGCTCCGCGAAAATTCCTCCCTTGGTTTAGCGTCGTGCGACGATACAATTTCCAGCAAACGTATTTCTTGCAAAAGAAATTGGTTGATCGTTCTGTTACCGGTACCGGAAGTGGGACGAGTGCAAGTGTAATTGCAACGAATTATTGTTCGAATGCACTGTGTGCGCATTGTTTAGTGTCTTTCCCGATAAAAGTGCCTGAAATTGTGTAGTGAAGCGCAATAAAGTAAAAATCGAATTGCAAGGAATTTTGCGGAAGAGGGTGGTCGTCGTGTGTTTGTGTGTTGATATTTGAAATTGGCCTAGAGAGCGAGTGTCGGTCGCCACCCCCACAGTGCAGAGTGTCTGTGTTCCGTGTCATCCCTATCGTATGTCAGTGGCACCGTTGGCGGTGCGGCGCCTTGTCCCCCATTGGATCACATAAATTGCACATAAAAATCGGCAAGAAGTGGCGCAGCGTAGTGGAAGTCGTGTCTGTTGTGTTCATTGAGAAGCGACCGAAAGGACCTGAAAGGCGAACACTTGTAATTGTAAAGTCACAGGGGAGCAGAGCCGGCTGGAGCCATGGAAGTGTGTTGCTTGAAAATGGCATCACGTTGCAAGTACGTATCTCTCTCTCGACGGTTTTTTGCTGTATCCTTTTGGGCAGACAGGACAGACTCGTTATCTCGGGTTGAGCCTTATTGTATCTGATGATGGATTGGCATCATTGGCTTTTGTTGAAGGATGAAAGGAGTAGGATTGCTTTAATTTTTACTTTATGTGCGTCATATTGCTGGCTGAATCACATTTTAGGATTTAATGAAAATGTATTTATTATGGTATGTACTACATACACCAGTGAGAAAATGGCCAGGACATTTTCTCCGATAAAACAACATAAACGTTAAAACTTTCTCATATTATTGGGTAATGGTTGATTCACACATTACACAGGGGTGTCAAACTCAAAACCTGGCCCGGGCCAAATAAGACTCTCCTCAGGTTAAGGTGGGCCGCAGGAGGAAAATTTCAAAAACTTTTATATAATCGTATTACGAAAGTTGATTACAGAATATTACTTTTAAAATATGACAGAAAGTCTGGATCACTTTAGCGCAGTGGTGATCCAGTTCGTGTCCCCCTTGCGAGATCTGCTGATCCCCCCCCCCCCCCATGCCATGGGCAAGGAATGCTTTAATTTTGGACATAAGTTTCATGCAGGAATTGCCACAATTTAACCCTCAAACCCGCAACTCTTAACGGCAAGAAATATTTATACAATAATTTTGTATTTAGTATAAGTATGTTCTGGTAAATGATATTCTTAAATCAAATTTATGATTTTTGTCGATGATTAGTTTAGAAATGGAAAATAAGAATACCCGCCTGGAGGCGTGGAGGGTATGCGGGTTTACCATGTAAAAAATTCCATTTGCTCGAACAAAAAGATATTTAATTTTAGTGTGTTTTAATTTAAATGTTTGGTTATATATTCGATTTTTATATTTGTTAGAGTATTAGAACTTATAGACAATGTCAGCTGTCAACCTGAGGTGAATATTAGATAGGGCATCCTTAATAAATAACAGAATAAAATAAACTTACTTATGTATTTCAATTTCAGCTGGTAATTCAATTGCGGTCTAGTAATTGTTGAAGCAATTCTGGATTTAGAACATTACAAATGCATAGTTCATTTCCACCAAACAACAGTCTTTTGATTTGTGTCTTTTTTTATGCAAATAACAAACTTTCCTTCGACGCCAACATTCCATACATTAGCATAAATAAACGCATGTTAACGTACTGGATACCTTTCTATTCGCAACATTTTACCATATCCTAGTCCGTTTGCTAGAATACCTTCAAAGAATTGATAATACCATATTTAAATCCGCCTTGGAGCAGGGTCCGTACTCATCCTATATTTCCTATATTTCCCATATTTGTATCGCACCTCCTATATTCTCCTATATTTTGCGCCTATTCCTATATATTCCAATATTTTTCATTTGTCTCTATAAAAAATGCTAAAAATTTAATAGACACGGCAAATTCCAATATATGTACTGAAAACATAAAACAATTTGAAAAGGAAATCTATTCGCAAAAAATGCTTTACTTATCGTAGTCTTCCATTGACTTTTCGGAGAGATGAAATATTTCCAATACTCCCGCGATAAGCACCAATAATGCCAAGGGAACTTTTTTCGCCATAGTGATAATGTGATTGTCAATTATCCTTGAGAGCTTTATTATGGACCTTATGGTAGTTCCGTCTGATTTTCTTTAGTTCCTAATGAATTATGAACTGAATGCACGGTCAGCCGATTACTTTCTTGATTGAGCGAATAGTTTGACCGCAATTTCAAAGTTTTGGACCCCACACGCCTTTCTATAGGCCTGGTAAGCGTTTTTTGCCCTTCAAGTATTTTTTTTGTTTTTAATTTGACGTTAGTTGCACACAAAAAAAAAGAACAAAACACAAATCCTGATAAAAAGCCGGATGTGAAAAAAAGTTAAAAAACAATGACGCAGGGCCGGAGATCCCATATGGGCAACCTGGGCAACTGCCCGAGGCGGCAAATTTTTAAGAGCGGCATATTTTGAAAACTTATAGTTTTCATTGGCTCTGTGGAATAGGAATGCATTTTTAGATCTCAAGAAGCAGATTATACCTATAATTAGAAAAAATAAATTAAACTCTGGAACAGCGGTTGCTTGCTTACAAACTTGCAAATCTCTACAAGTTTCATCTCACTTATTCTTACAATTTGAATATTAATCGGTTGATTCCAAAATTCTGAGTAAAATTTGGTTATTGAATTTTTAATTTTTCGCCCTAAACAAGAGGCGTTTAATAAAGTTATAATGCCGCCCCTAAAACTAACCGCCGAGAAAATTGTACATACAACTTGACAGACAATCTTCGGCTTGAGAAGATTGCAAATTTACATTGCGTTAAAGGGGAATCGGACAGTGTCGCGACAAACTTTACACGAAAAATATTGGTTCCCTGTCGATTTGCGTCGCCAAAAGTTAATATGCTAGGCACTAAAAGGTTGTGAGAATAGTGAAATCGAAAAAACGCGGGAAACGTTTAGTTTTCGTGGATTTTCGCGTGTTTGAAACCCGGACGGCACAATTTTCCCGTACACCATTTTGACGTGTTTACCAAGGCAAAAATGGGCTGATTTTTCCAGTTTCTCTCGGTGGTTCCCCACTTATAATAAAGACACTTGTTTACAAAGTTGGTGTACTAATCACCTATTACCCGACATTTCAGATGTAAATTCTAGTCATGGGGTACGACCGTTTTACCATTTCAGGTGGTGCGGCTCTAGTACTTAGGAGCCATCTAAGTCAATTTATGAAAACTTAAATAAACTGAAATGTTGCTAAAATTAGCCGACCGATATTTTTTGTCTTGAAGTTACAAAAGGCCATCGAGGGAATCATTTTTTTTTTGATTTGGTAACGGTTGAGGGTGTGATAGCACACTTTTTGTTGATATGGGGCAATTTTAGCTAAAGTGGCGCTTTCCTTGAAATTTTAACTTCCAACCTTTTGGTCCTATGCAGTATGCACCATTGTATAAACTACGGAATTCGCAAAAACAATTAAAAAAAATAACATTAATGGATTTTTTAGGTTTAAGCTTAAATGATATTGGATTTTCCAGTGGTATTGCATTATTCGCATATTCGGCAGTTTGGCTACTACCCAGGGGCGCAATAGAGGGTAAATCCGGCCCTGCGATGGCGTACTTATTATTTGGACCAAGCTCATTATCCACTTCAGAGTTTATTCCGGTCGAGACCAAGAAGATAGGGGGAGCCATCTTTTTTTTTTCGGGTTCCCTGGCATTGTTGTATCCGAGTTCTTATAATGACTATCTATCTTACAGTGTAATAAATGCAATGAAAATCATGAATAAAATGGTAAAAGGGGGGTGCATTAATTTTTTTGGCCATATTATGTGTTTATGTGATGATATATTTTTTTATAAATAAAATTCCTCCTATATAACTCCTATATTTTCTCGTATATTCTCCTATATTCCTATATTTTTATTTTCTGTAATGCGTACGACCCCTGTTGGAGTCTCCAAAAATGGCGACGCCAATGGATACCTAAATTTCAGGGCCCAAAGCAAAAGCAAGTCGGAAGCACTGTGGATTAAATATTTGAGATGAAAAGGCAAAACTCGCTCGTATGTCTCGGCGATGACACAACCCACTAGCTACATGCACAGTGGAGCCGAGTAATTTTCGTCAAAAGAGGGGACGTGCCAACAGCTTGGACTGTATAATACGGAAAGTCTTCAGGAGATCGCGCTAATTTTATGCATTGGATAGTACTAAAAAATCATAGAAACTTATTCACATGTTTAATTGTTTGCAGAACAAAGCTTTAATGCCTAACATTCTATGAAATAGTTCCGGTTTAATTAGAATCTGGTTGAAGGTCATTACGGACAAAGGTGATAGTTACCTCTCAAGCGCCCAGGGTCAAAAAAGACCCCGTCGGCAAAGTAGAGGTTTGGGGAAAACAAACGATTCACTATATGTTAAATGCATTTTTATTTATTTTAATTTAAGTACAGTATTTAGATTAGATCATTTTTTTACGTATTGGAACAATTAGAAAACAGCCCCATAATATCAAGGGGGACTCTATTGCAGCCATTGAATATTTTGGGGGTTTAAAGTACACAATACATTAATTACTAAGTCATAAACTGCTTTTAACCTAAAAGCCAACTTAATGCCATTATCAAGTTATTGCAGTACCCCTATTGTTTATCAAAATACTTGAGCATTTTATATGGAATATATTAAATGAAAAATTCCTTAAACCCGTATACCCGCCTGGAGGCGGGTATTGTTTTTTTTGTCAAATAACACCTCCAAATTTTAATTTTTTCAAAATTAATAAATAATCGCGTAAACAACCTTTTTACCCATGCTCTCTAAAATTCCGGGTAATATTTATCGATTTTAAATACTCTTTTTTCACTTTCGACTTACGCAATTTTTAGAAAGTAATTTTGGTCGTGATTTTCACATTTCTTCTCCTATGATTGCTAAAAACTGACACACTATTAGCTGGGTACAACGAAAACTTACAAAAATGAGTTTGTTATTTAGTAATGTAACGAGATAACTAAATAAAATTACATAAAATGCATAGAATAACTCACTGATGAGGATTTTGTGATACCCGCCTCAGGGCGGGCTTACGGGTTAGAGGGTTAAATTGTATGAACATTTGTTTGTTAGTGCAGCCCATATTTTGGAACTACTGAATTTTAGGAAGTATTATTAAATTTCATGATTTCCGCATCATGAATTTCGTCATGAGCAAAATTGATATTGATATTACTGGAGCGACAAAAATCCGTAATTTTTATTATAAAAAAATATTTATAGTCTTTAAATGTTTTTTTTTTTAAATAAAATTTACGGATTTTGGTCGCTCCAGTAATATCAATATATCAATTTTGCTCATGACGAAATTCAGAAATTTTTTAATTTTTTTTTCGACCTAAAATATTCTCAGCGGTGTTCATCAAATGGATTTTCTAGCAGCGAATTATTCGACGAAAATACAATTTTTGCCATTTTGCAAAGCTTTGCAACAACCGATTACCTCCTGGTCTACATATTTCGAAAGAAGTTCGGAAGAAAACCATAATTAATTATGGCAAGCAAGCCCTAATTTATTAATGGTATCAATATTAAAGTTGTGCCCGCGCCCCCCTTCCCTAGCCGCCACGCCTCCCTAGGGGGTCGCGCCCCCGTTTGGGAATCACTGTTAGCGGCTTCCGGATTATCCGTGAGAACTTCCTACTTTGGAAAATGTACTTTAAGAACATTAAACAATTAAGACAAGAAAGCGAAAACGTGAAAATATAATTAAGCTTCAAGTAACCACTTTTTGTGAATAACATGATTTGCGTCAAATTTGGGACAGATGATAAACAAACTTTAGCACCAGTCATCCAGGTCACCCAAAATAAAAAAATAGTCAGATTAAATTAATTTAAACAGAATGGTGGCTAAAAGAGCCAATAATTTGTTTGTGACATGGTAGAAACTCATGCACCAATACAGCCTAATAAGTATAGGTCTAAAAATCACGCACTTGGGCTGTGATTATTATGTTGTAATTTCACATCCAGGTGATTTAGTTAACAATTCAAGATTTCTGTAGTTTTTAGAGCTTTGCCATTTTTCCAAATAAATTTCAATTCGTGTTCGGTAAAGCCAACCAATTTTTTATTAACTGCATTTCGGGACAGAACAGTTTCATGAAGAGACTTAGTATTGTCCTGTACAAAAAAGATAAGCTGTCTTATAAAATGAAATAACCGACCTCACATTGTTGGTAGTATTTGGAGAAAAAATCCTAAAATAATCTTGCTTAAGCCACTGACGAGTTTTAGTAATTTTTGTAGACTTGAGTTCAACGGCTTAATTTGTTCACCTTACCAATTTCAACATTTTTGTATTGATACTCATTGTGCTGCTTCAACATGGCTGCGGGCCGCGAGTTTGACACGTCTGCATTACAGTCATCCGCCACAGTCATAGGGAATTCCATACAAATTGATGAGGAAACTTCAGTATCTGTGGCACCAAATTTTGATAATTGCAATTAATTAATTTTGGCTCAAAACAAACGAAAACTTAGAGGTCCTAGCTATCAGCGTTCAGAAGTTAGAGCCGCTTAAAAACCGTAACAAAATATGTGTAATGGTTGGCATAGATCAGATGCAGCAACAGCAGCACAATGCGTTTTAAATGGGTGACATCCAGTGGCGTGCGGTGAAATTTTTCATTAGGGATGCGTCTAAATCTGAATGAACTACACTGAGCAATGGGCGTAGCCAGGGGGGGAGCAGGGAGGGGCGGTCGCCCCCCCCCTGGGTAATAAAAAATGGTAAAAAAATCCTTATCGATGTAGTAAAAAAATCGCTGCACTACACAACATTTAAAATGCCAGAGAAGCCATGATCGGGACAGTTTTCAGTCAGGAGGCGCATACAAATAGATGACAGCGAGTGGCCTCTCGTAACTGACGGAGGCTGCGTACCAGCACACACATTTCACTTGTGAGTGTGCTACTGTGACTGCGTGGACCCCATATTTCCTGTTTCATTTCATGGCTTCTGAGCTGGAGTACAGAATTTCAACCATTAGGTCCCTTCGGGAAGTTAGTGGAATTCAACTTATTTTCATCTGAAAGGGTGACAAATGGTATACAGCCCTGGAAGGTCGACTATCAAATTTATCCCATATTTCGTGATAATTCTCATTATTTGGAGCGGAGTTTTCGTACAGCACTTACCGTGCCTATGTACTTGCCGGGTACATTGTGGCTAGACGAAGTAAGCAGGGTAAGTTAGATTTTTGGAAATTGGCGTCGTCGAAACGACGAAGGATGAATTTTGTGTAACTTTTAGAACTTCAGTATTTCTTAAGGCTGGTTGTCGATTCGACGATAAGTCTGTGTCCATACAACTAGCTCGTAACAAATATGTTTATTTTTGAAATGTGGGACCTATTTTTTCAAAAATTATGGAAAAAATTTCGGGCGAAATAGCATTGAATTAAGAAAATTTAATTTGTAAATCAATTTCCTTACAAAATTCCACAAAATCGATGTCTTTCCATTCTAAATAAACTGACGATTGAAAATTTTATAAATATTTTGAGAAAGGGTGATTTGTATGAAGCGTCAAAGTTGAGGGTCGTCAAATCGACGAAGCATGACCTTTCCGTACTAAAAATAAGCATGACCTTCCAGGGTTAAGGACCTCATATTTCAGTGTCTTTCAAGTTCTTCTTTTTCTTCTCAGTACCGTATAGCCCCTTGTGTGGCCATGGTTCGTTAACTCAGCCGTTTATAGGCAATTTCGAATCAACATTACATTGCATATCATTTCGGAGTGTATAAATATGTATAATGTTGTGCGCACTATATATTTCGATTCACATGTACGGAAATTTTGGACCACGCCGAGATTCGATCTCCGGACCTCTAGATTACTAGCATCGTAAAGTGCGACTCAACCAAGTGAGCCACAGAGCGGGTCTTTCAAGTTATTAAATCAAAATCATACCAGCAATAAAATTTAGCCACTGTTAATACTTTGATAAATTTAGAGGAAATCTTATTAAAACCGTTAACCATATTTCAATCAATAAAGGATTTATAAATATTCTGACGATGCTACTTTGCTAAGATAAAAGTGACAGACGAAACAAACCGATTTCGCAAGGGGAATATGCAGTCCGAGATACAAAAATGCACTGAAAATAGACAAACTTCGCTGTAAAGGGCAGATATTGGAGGCCAGTTGAATGTAATGAGATTGCAGAAGAAAATCATTATCATCTCCATTTTAAAAATTTTACTTTAAAATTAGCAAACAAAAAGAAATAATATGCGTGGCAGTCCACCAGTAAACTAGGGCCGCAGATGTGTGAGTGACATGACATTGTTGAGGTGTTGAGATCAACAGCACGCCCAGCATTGTTATTTATCCCCATAAATGGATACTTGTTTACAATCTGAGCGACATTATAGTCCGTGAATGAAAATGAATTCGTTCACGGTGAGTCTGGAATCCATGACCCTCTGCATCAATCCAACCACAAGCCAGGCTACTGTAAAATTTTCTAACAATATTTCTGCGACCGGAAATTTCAGCTTCTAAGAAAATCATGATGTTAAAAAATTTTGGGCCTGCGTTTTTAGGGTTTTTTAGAAATTTTTTTTCAAAAACCCTTATGAAATCGATTTTGTCCGTCCGTCCGTCCGTCCGTCTGTCCGTCTGTTCACTAAATAACTCGCGAACGGCTCAACCGATTGTCATGAAATTTGGTAGGAATGTGTAGAATGGTTACAGTCTTTGGCACATATACCTTAGAAGTTGGTAGAAAGAAGACAACAGGGTGTCCCGAACGTTTGAAAAAAGTCGACTTTTTTAGTTTTTATCGAAGATTGACGTATGGGTATTTAAATCAAAGATCTAAACGAGTACACCTCATATCAGTTAAAAATTTTTAGTTTCGAGTAACGGTAAAAAAGTGATTGGCGTTTAAAGTTAAACTTCCTTTTCGAGCTCCGTTTTTCTAAACCGTTATAGGGATCGATATGAAACTTTGCACAAAGATTGGTCGGTAGGGCCTTATATACGTTAAATATTAAGACTGTTGACTTTTGCGAAGGAAAAGTAAATAACAGTAAATTTGTAAAATTTCAATTTGTTCGTGTGTAGCCCCTCTTAGGTTTCCAAATATGAAAATTCTGCTAAGGGTTTTTAGAAAATTACATATAGAATATGTCTACGAATTTTCATTCGAATAACTGTATCCAAACCGGAAATATAGCCAAATAAGTATTTAGTAAGGGCCTTTCGCAATGCAAGCCTCTTAAGCATTTCTTCAATGTATATCTTTTAACTTGATGAAACAATGAACATGAAATTTGGTGGAAATGCATAGAATGGTATTAGTGTTTGCCACAAAAATTTTTGAAGTTAGTAGAACCAAGTTAACAGGGTGTCCCTGAATAGCTGCAAGAGTATACTTGTTCAATACTCATAGGAAAGCTTGCGTTGGCTTTTATGACAGGGAACACAATGGAATCATTTTATATAAGGTTGCTTTTCCTTGATTAAAAATCAGTAACAGTAGATTTACAGCTAATAATTCAGTTTATATATAAAGCCAAGCCATCCTTACGTTTGCCTGAGTTTCTTTTTGGTCAAAGGCCATCAGAAATCTTAAATCGAAAAATGCCTTTAGATTTGCCTTGGAGTACTTTTATACAAACTGGGTAAATAGTAAATCTATGAATCGCGTTCCAGAATGAAAGGCTAGCGCCTTTCATTCTGTTCCACCTTTAATTAGACCAATCCAAAAATAGATTTACAGGAAGCATTTCATTAATGTTGTGCACAATACTTATTTATTGCTTATAAAATATCTTCTTCTTCTTCCTTGCCTTGTTCTTAATACAGCTCCATGGTTTCGCGTTGCTCGACCTGCAGTGTAGGCACATCGCCCGTTTTGGCGATAATATCTCAGCATATTTCTACAGGCAGCTCTATCTTGGATCGTGTCATCGCCGAGACCAATGCGTTGTTGTTGCTTTTTCATTTGACACATCCAGGTGTTCTTCGGTCTGCCTCTGGCCTTGGGTCCATCAAGTGGAACTTCCATTGATATCGCTTTCTTTGCTGGGTTCTCAGGCGGACGCCGTTGAACATGGCAATACCAATCCATTTGTCGGTCTTCGAGCTTTTCGGTGATTGGTTGGTCTATGGACAAGCTGCCTCGGATGTAGCTACTCTTGATGTGGTCCCTTTTCGCTGACATGCGTAACATTTTCATTTCAGTCGCTGTCATTTCTTATAAAATATATGTACAAAAAATATTCACTATGCATTAAAATTCTAAAAAACCCTCGTATTGCGGGCGCAGCCCTCTGTACGCCGGTATTTTTTCTCTTTAAATAGTTAAAATTTCGCCATATTCTGTAAACTGAAGTCGGGCCCATGAAAAAAGAATTTGACGACTCGGGCCTGTCGCATGAAGTTTGCTTTTTCTTCTTTTTTTTTCGTTTTTATAAAAAAATCTTGTTTACTCGTATAAAAATTGAGGAAATTTTTATATGTCGTTCGAAAGCTAACATTAGGCAACTTTGTACATTTGTCACTTCAAAGTAACGTTATGATTTTACAATTTGAATTTTCAATGCAAAATATATTTTCGAATTTCTATAAACTTTAAATACATAGAAGTATCTGGGAAGGTTTTTAAATTATTTTATGTAGAATTTTGTGCAGTTTCAGAAAGTGAAGTCAAATCTCGGATTAAATATTCGAGAGTATGGCAAATAGTGATTTTGCTTCGCAAGTCGAGCTTTTTGAACCTATTTACAAAAATGCTAAAATTTTATAACGGTTAAAGATAGAGGAGAGGGGTCATGTAGAACATTAAATCTACCCAAATTGTAATGTATTGTAATGTATGTATGGCTGGGTGACATTCTGAATTCATACTGATATCATAGTGAACTCATTTCAATTCACTTGAGCTTCATTTATGCTTCAGTTTGATATAAAAGCGGATTCACCTACGAATGAAAATTTTTCAGTGTACTATTACTCGAAAAAATTGATACATACGTAAATCCTGCGAAGGAATCATATATGGCTGTTTTCATTTTTTGTTATAGTAAACTAGTGCAAAACAGTATGTAATAAACGTATTTCGGTTAATTGATTTCAGTTGAATAATATCTTGGCTCTCAATCAGTCTTCAATTTGCGTATTATCCCATAAGACCATTATACAACATAAATTTCTTCTGGCAACCATACTTCTTTTGGAAAACTTCAGACATACGTACATTATGGATATAGCTTATTCTAGTTTTCATCATCATTTTGTACGGCTTCTCTGACCGAGTCCTTTTCCCAAATATTATTATGGCCTCGTCTAACCTTAATGAAATAGCCGTCTGGAGTGCTACAGCCTATAGCTATTCCTCATCCGCAGCGACGACGACGATGTCGTTCTTAAGGACCTAAGAATCTAAGTTGAGTAGTAGAACATTATGTGCACACATTATTGTGTGTGGAAACTGCATACTTCATTCACTATGTTAGCTTTCAATTAAGTCAAGAGGGTTTTATGTATAGGAATGTGCATAGTATACGTTCGTAAAGACGCTGATGCCGACTATAAAGGAGTGTATATATTCATTTTGTTCTTTTCTGTCTATCCGCATTGATCCTTGAAATGGATTTCAAGTGTTTAAAGTTCAATTTTGCTAGTCTAGAGTCATAAACATCTGTACGTAGAATACTTGACACAGTAGCTTAATTCGTTAACATTCAGTCATTATTATGTAAAGGGCATCTATTGGAATTGTATATGTACGAGTTCTTATGTAAATTTTTACTTTTGATTATCCAAACTTTCTGTAAGGATTTGGGATTTTTTGCAACCAAATTTTTGAGCAGAATTTGTATGGCTTAAATACGTTTTAAGTTTGGCTGGATAGACTAAGCCCTTAATAAGTACGAGGGTCACTATTTATATTGTCGTGGGCTAGGACGGGTTAAAAAAAACGAGTCAGGAACAATTATAATTTTATTTGATTGGTAATGAACTGATTATAATAATTATGACAATTGATTCATTAATTAAACGAAAGGCTTGCTATTTATATGATTTTTCACATAGTACACGCATACTATGTTTTTCTCATCGTATGCTAGGATTTTATGCTGTGTTTTCCAAGCACGCGACACCACCCCCTTCTCAGCTCTTTTCGTCCCGAAAAGTTAATAGGCATCCTGTTGAGTTCCATAGTAGCGGGCAAGGCGGTCGATGTGAACGACTTTCATCTTCGCTCGTGGTCGCTTGTATTCCTGTATTCGATAAATGACATCGTTCATACACTTGATTACCCGGTACGGCCCTTCCCAATTTGGTTGTAATTTGGGCGATCGACCTTTTTGTCTTTTCGGATTATAGAGCCAGACGAGGTCGCCTTCATCGAAGCCCGCTGGATTTGCCCGGATGTCGTAACGTGCTTTCATCCGATCGGTCGCCAGTTTCAATCCTTTCCGGACTTGATGGTGAATTTCCGCCAGACGGTGTCGTAGGTCGCTCGCATATTCTGTTACCGGTCGTTGTTGGTCCGGTGGTGTTCCAAATTTTAAGTCGGCAGGTAAACGGATAGTTTTTCCAAACAGGATTTTCGACGGAGTCTCCTTCGTCGATGAATGTTCCGCTGCTGTAGCTGGCATTCCCGCATTTCACCCGGTGACCAGCCTTCTGCTGGTGGTATCGTGATTGTGTTTACTTGTTCGGTTTTCTTTTCCAGGCGCTGGCAATGTTTACATGATGTCGGGCATGGTCTTCTGGAAAGAGCGTCAGCGTTGCTATGTGCCTTTCCTCTTCGGTGTATGATCTCAAAATCGTACGTCTGCAGTCGTTCGATCCACCTTGCTACTTGGCCTTCCGGGTTCCTGAAGTTTAGGAGCCATCGCAAGGCGCCATGATCGCTTCGCACAACAAATCTCTGGCCATACAGGTATTTGTGGAAATGCTTTGCTCCTTCGATGACTGCTAACAGCTCACGCCTGGTCACACAATAGTTCCTTTCTGGTTTGGACAGCACTCGACTATAGTACGACACAACCTTCTCCTTACCACTGATGTTCTGTGATAAGATGCAACCGATTCCGAAATTGCTCGCATCGGTATTCAAAATAAACTGTTCGCCTGGCCGTGGGTATTCCAAAACTGGTGCTTCGCAGAGACGTGCTTTCAATGTCTCGAACGCATTCTGGCATTGGTCGTTCCATTTAAATGGGCAATTCTTCTCTGTCAGCTCATGTAGACATTTTGCGATCCGGGCAAAATCTTTCACGAAGCGTCGGTAATACGTGGCTAGTACCAAGAAACTTCTTAGTTGTCGCTTGTCAGTTGGGGTCGGCCAGTTCTTCACAGCCTCTATCTTTTCTGAGTCCGTCCATATTCCTTCTGCTGATACTACGTGGCCCAAGTATTTAACCTCCTTTGCGAATAACGTGCATTTCTTGGGGCTAAGCTTCAAGTTCGCAGCACGCAGCCGTGTAAACACTTCCCGCAGATTTTGCAGATGCTCTTCGAACGTCTTTCCGATAACGATTATGTCATCCAGATATACCAAGCACGTTTTCCAACTTAGTCCTCGCAGAACACATTCCATCAGGCGTTCGAATGTAGCCGGCGCGTTGCATAAACCGAACGGCATCACCACAAACTGCCATAGACCTGAGCCGCTTGAGAATGCAGTCTTCTCGCGGTCTTCTTTTGCAATTTCGACTTGCCAATAGCCACTTCGAAGATCCAGTGTTGAAAACCATACTGCTCCGGAAAGTGTGTCCATAATGTCGTCTATCCTTGGTAGAGGATAGTTGTCCTTCTTTGTCACATCGTTTAGTTTCCGGTAGTCCACACAAAACCTTGTGCTACCGTCCTTCTTCTTGACAAGGACTACTGGTTATGTCCAAGGGCTATTTGATGTTTCGATGACACCCTGTCTTTCCATGTCCTGGATCATTCCGTCCACTTCAGTTTGTTTGGCCAGTGGCAGTCGCCTCGGGGGTTGTCGTATTGGTTTCGCATCTCCAGTGTCGATATTGTGTGTCACTTTACTGGTGCGTCCCTGGTCATCGTCATTCGCAGAGAATATATCGGCAAATTCCCTGACTAGTGCTGAAGCTTCTTGGTGCTCGTTCCTCTCCAATGTGTCAGGCTTCAGCATCGCCTCTGTTATACGTCGTACGGGTATTTCGGGTCTTTCAGGTGGTTGTTGTCCATCTATAGTTTTGATAGTTGCTACAGTCGCGCAACTTCCGATAACACTTCCTTGCTTTATTTTAACTGGCGTTTCCGAGAGATTAATCACTTTAACCGGCACGATTCCTGTTTTCGTTGATGTTACTAAAGTTTTAGCCAGCATAATGTTTAGTTTGTTGGCTGGCTCGATCATAAGGAATCTGTGGTGCCCAGTATTACCGTCTATTTTGGTCCATAGAACACTTTCTGACCATTTCGGTATTGTGGTGTTGGTATCATGTAGTACTTCTATCGGAATTTCCATACTACGCCACTTGAGCAACCGATTCGCCAGATCTATAGAGAAGCCGTTTGATCTGAGAAAATCCACTCCGAGAATGCACTCATCGGTGATGTTGGCCACAATAAACTCATGTTCCAGCGTGACATCTCCCAGCTGAACTTGTTCTTTGATCTCCCCCAGCACTGCCATTGTCTCACCTGTTGCCGTTTTGAGTGTGTATTTTCCGGATTTCTGCAATTTTGTCTTCTCAACGATATCCGGTCTTAGGATAGATCGCGTCGCACCAGTGTCGATTGTTGCTGTTCGAAATTTCCGGTTGATTCGTTCGCTCATGCTAAGGTCGTTTCCGTTGCGATGCAGTCTCGATACTGTGATAATTCTGTTAGGGCCACAGATTCCTCCGGCCAACCTCTGCCCTACGAAATTGGCTCTTAGATGTTTCCCAAACCCTCTTGGGGAACGGGGTGGTGTGCGGTAGATGTCGGTGGTGTCGGATATGCTGTCCGGTAATTCCTTCTTCTAGCCGCACAATCTGCACAGGACGTAGTTCGGATTGGTTTTCGGCAATCTCTCTTTAGATGACCTTTCTCGCCGCAGTTCCAGCATCGTGGTGTCCCGTTTTGCTTGTCTTTTTCGCAGTCTGTCCGCCTGCAACTATTCCTCCACTATTTCTCGGACTCGGGAGGGCGGTTTGCATGATTCGCGACTCGCCTCATATCCAAGACAGTATGCCAATGCTTCCTGTACGGTTCTGTCTTGCTGGGCCATGCACAAAGCGTGTCGCATATCCGGGTCGCGAAGGGCGCTGATGAAGGCATCGGTTCCTGTTTCCTTCCGCGTATCGGCATTTTCAGGATATGCTAGCATCGCCAGCCGCTCGATATCCTGAGCCAATTCCTGTAAGGACTCACCAGATTTCTGAGTCCTGCTCCTCAGCTGTGTGCGATATAGCGCGTGAAGGTTGCAATCGCCATACCGCATGTCCAGAGCCTCACACAAATTTGAGAAACTTTGGCGTTGTTCTGTCGATATTGACTGAAGTATGTTAGCAGCCGGTCCCTTCAGAGCTAGCACTAATGCAGTGGCCATTTCACCATTGCTCCAGCCGTTGTGTCTAGCAGCCGCTTCGAATTGCGTTTTGTAGACGCTCCATGCCACTGATTCATCAAAAATGGGCGCCTTCAGATTGGTCGAAACTCTTTCAAAATTTGCCGGTCCGATGGATCGTGTTTGACTTCCGGTTTTCAGTTTCTCAAGTTCTTCTTTGAGAGCCTCCATTCGAGCCCCTTGTTTCCCAACGTCTTCTTTGAGAGCCTCAAGTTTCTCTTTTCGTGCCTCCTGTTTTGCGAATCGCTCTTCAAGTTTTTCGTCGAGTTTCTCGAATCTGATAGTAATTTCTGATCCCATAGAACCTGTCTGTTCGTCTAGTTTCTCAATTTTCGATGCCATAGAACCTGTTGTTGCCATTATAGTTGCCAGCATTTCCCGAAGATCCGTTTGACCCCCATCGCTTCTTTCCGCTTGGTACTCTGGTGTAACCCTTGGCTCATCCACAGTCTTTTTGCTGGCAGCAGCCGGTGTATTTTTTAACGGCATGATGTTTTTTTTTACGTGACCACCAAACACAAGTGTCGCGATTTCACTTCTGACACCAGTGTCGTGGGCTAGGACGGGTTAAAAAAAAACGAGTCAGGAACAATTATAATTTTATTTGATTGATAATGAACTGATTATAATAATTATGACAATTGATTCATTAATTAAACGAAAGGCTTGCTATTTATATGATTTTTCACATAGTACACGCATACTATGTTTTTCTCATCGTATGCTAGGATTTTATGCTGTGTTTTCCAAGCACGCAACAATATGTATGTGAGTCCATCTGACGGTTCCATCGTAAAGTTTGACATTTTTGACGATATACGTACTCAGAACATTTTGTCGCACGGACGCTATGTGAATTTCTTAAGCATTTCTTCGCACCAATCGACACGAGCCTTTTTTTGAGCGATTGTCAAATTGTGTGGGATCCAACGCGAACATAACTTTGGCACAGCTAAAGACAGACAAAGTACTACGACCACGATTGAATTCACTAAACCAGCGATGATTGATGAACTCTTGTTGTGATTATCCACGTCGAAAATTGTAAAAAATCATCGCACGAAAATGTTCACGATTCAGTTCCAATTTTTGCCGAGACAAAACTTTCAACTAAATATAAAATAAATAAATAGCGTCCGTGCGACAAAATGTTCTGAATACATATATCGTCAGGTGGACTTACATGACAACAGTGTTGCCAATTCCCGAAATATAAATAGTCACCTCCGTAATATGTAAAAATCATCCTCTGGAGTCCCAAAATACCCCACGTGCTCGGTGGTGGGTTAACGAGCATTGAGCTAAACTAGAGAATTCTAATGTGCGCGTGTGCGTATGCCGTTTTTTCCAGGGGAATTAACAATAACAAGCACAGCAAAGATTACAGAAGAATTAAAAAACCAAAATAACTAAATCAACAAACAAAAGTCTGAGTTAATCTTACAAATGTTCTTTTCTTTTAGTTTATAATTAAAATGTCTACTATGGCGACAGCCATGCATTAAGAACTTACAGTATTGCTAACAATGAACTTGAAAGTGTCGCCTTGAAAATTAGTTAAAGTTGCGAGCTTTGATAAGCAATATGTACATACTTGCGGTGGATTTCCAGCTAATTTGAAATAAATTGACGTGAACCCCCGGAAGTTGAAGTTATTTTTCTTTGGCTCAGATAACGTTAAGTGTGGTGAACAGTTAGAAAATTGTTGTTGTTCTTCAGATAAGGACGTATTAATAGAAATGTTCTTTATAAGTATATATATGGATGAAATGGAACGAATAAGGTGCTTGACACACTGATGACGAATGACGAAAATGTGTCATAATTACATACGAATTTACCATCATTAGCACATAACCCAAATTAAGAATTTTGGACCATCATTTGCAAAATAATGACAGAAGACGCCATATGTTATAAAATTGAAGAAAAATAATGTTTGCAAAAATTTTAAATTTGTTGTTAATCTTCACACACATATCTATTCAGATTCTTTAACACAAATGCCAAATGCGTCTTAAAATTATTGAGCAGAATATTCATCAAAATATCGCTATCGTGAGAGACATTTTCACCATTTACTCACATCAAAAGTAAATGACGAATTCCAATGACGAAAATATACGTATACGTATGTGTCATCAAAATTTCGGACTTTCATCTTCATGACGTATTTTCATAATTATGATTTTCCTATCTGTCTAATGTCTAGTAAAGCATATAGAAACTAAATCTCGATTTTAGGTCAATTAGTTCAAGAAGACTATTTTTTTCCATTATTAGTTAACCACTAGTTTTGGATTCCTTAACTATATTTAAAAAAATCGATGTCCGACATATCCCATAATTAAGTATTTGCTAATTTCGTGCTCATCCCCTTTACTCAGAATTAACGATTCTAAATGGGGTGCTAGCAACACGTGATGAAACCACCATTTTGAATCCTTGATTCTGAAGGAACATGGACATGGCACATAATTCGGAAGTGAGATATTCCAGGAGCACATAATTATGGGATATGTACAACATCGATTTTTATACCCTTCGCTCATAGAGTGAAAGGACAATGGGGTCATGGGGCTGCCATACAAACTCAACTACCCAAAATAGGTTCTTCTAAGAAAAACTTTTTTATTTGTGCACCAATTTCAACAAAATTTCACACAAATATGTTTCCATTGATATCAGAAAACATGTATAAAAATGGATCAAATCGGACCATGGGGTCATGGGGCTGCCATACAAACTTAACTCCCCAAATTAGGTTCTTCTAAGAAAAACTTTTTTATATGTGCATCAATTTCAACCAAATTACACACAAACGTGTTTCTCTTGATGACACAAAACATATCTAAGAATTAATCAAATCTGACCATGGGGTCATGGGGTGGCCATACAAACCCAACCCCCATTTTGGTTCTTCTAAGAAACATTTTTTGCACCAATTTCGCAAAACCTTGAATTAATGTATCTTTACCAAAGCAACAAAAAAGTTAAAAACGAATGGAATCGTACTGTGGGGTCATGCTCCCGCAACACCAATCAAATTTTCCGAGTAAATGTTTTTATTTGCCCACCTATTTCAACCAAGCCCAAAACTTTTGTCAAGACGGAAGAAAAAGAATGAGGAGAGGGATTAAATACAAATAGGTACGCCCGAAAAAACTTTTAGTCCAAGGAGAGCGAAAGGTATCCAAATTTCGGCCGCGTCCGAAATTAGCCTCGGCCCCGGGGGTTGGTGAGCGTAGCGAGCAGGGGGCGAAGCCCCCTACTTGAAAGTGATACTAGCATCAAGGACGTCACAGATGAGAGGCGAACTCTGAAAACATTCATACAGATGATACGGCGCGCGTTTACAGAACAGAAAAAAGGTTTGCAAAGAAATAGTTTACGGGACAGACGGAAATATTTGTCCTATAACCCCTCCTCCTCCCCTTAAACAGAAATAATAAATAGAATAGATTTTTAAAATGCCATCAATTAAGAGAAAATAAAATTTTCCATGTCATCGTCTGCTTTTTCGCACAGATTGTTGTTCATTACCATCCGGTGCCGATATGTATATTCAACGACGATCATCGTCATCCTCATCTTATTTGCACTGTTCCTGCTTGTTTTGCCTCTTTGCAAATTATTCTAGCTGCTAACACTCAAGTGTTAATTGGTCTTATGATTTTGCAATAAATAACATTCTCAAGCCATGCAGATAAACAAATTGGCTGGAAGTATGAATAACTGAAGCGTTTCCAATCTCCGGCACGTCACTTAACTGAACTCTAAATTGATCGGCTTGCACCCCGGCCGGCCGGCCCTAACAAGAACAACCAGAGCTAGAGACAATCTTACTGTAGAAGGCTATATTGGGACTATGCACTATCCCAGTGGTTCCCAAACTTTTTGAATACGCGGAACCCCTGAGATCGTCGAATTCGTTCGCGGAACCCCAAAAAATGGTCGTTAAGACAAGACGAGCGTTGATAAACAAGACAAAACGTTCATCGTACCCATGCAAAAAGAAAAATGTGTTATTAGAAAAAAGTGTCGAATCTTCTTCTTCTTCCTTGCCTCGTTCTTTGTACCGCTCCATGGCTTCGCGTTGCTCGACCCGCGGTGTAGGCGCATCGCCCGTTTTGGCGACAATATCCCAGCATATTTCTACAGGCAGCTCTATCTTGGATCGTGTCATCGACGAAACCAATGCGTTGTTGTTGCTTTTTCATTTGACACATCCAGGTGTTCTTCGGTCTGCCTCTGGCCTTTGGTCCATCAAGTGGAACTTCCATTGATATCGCTTTCTTTGCGGGGTTCTCAGGCGGACGCCGTTGAACATGGCAATACCAATCCATTTGCCGGTCTTCGAGCTTTTCGGTGATTGGTTGGTCTATGGACAAGCTGCCTCGGATGTAGCTACTCTTGATGTGGTCCCTTTTCGTTACACCAACTGACATGCGTGCGTAGCATTTTCATTTCAATCGCTGTCATTTGTTTCGCGTAACCTTCATACATGGTCCAGCATTTTGATCCATACATGAGGGCGGGACGTACAACCGTTTTGTACAACTTGCCCTACAGCTTCAGTGGCATTTTCTTATCGCAGAAAACTCCGGAGTTTTCTCGCCACATCATCCACTCAACCTTGGTGCGATGTTTGATGTCATCATCGCATGTAGCTCCGTTGTTCACCATCGAGCCAAGGTACACTTGGTACAAGACTTAAGCTGCTCTCCTTTGACGTACATATCTGGTATCGGTGCATCTGGGTCTGAGAATGGGCAGCATAAGAACTCAGTCTTTGTTATACTTACCCTCAGTCCATGCTCCTTCAGAATGTCACACTATTTTGTAAGTGCAGCTTGAAAGCCAACGATGTGTGGGCTACTGAGGACTATATCATCGGCAAAAAGAAGAGATATTTCTAGGCCGTCGGATATACGTGTTAATAAGTAGCACATGATAATGTTGAAGAGCAACGGACTCAATACACTGCCCTGGTGTAATCCGACATTCACCGGAAATTCTTCTGATTCACCGGCCGTGCATTAAGATTAGATGTCGTAGCTCCATCATACATGTCTCGTATCATCCTGACATATGCCTCAGGGACATTAAGTGCTCTCAAGGCCAACCATATCAAATCACGAGGTACTCTATCGAATGCCTTTTCCAAATCGATGAACACAAAGTGCAAGTCCTTTCGTGCTGCTCTATACTTTTCCATCGCAGTACGAATGCACTGAATCGCATCGACT
This sequence comes from Microchrysa polita, assembly GCA_949715475.1. NCBI lineage: Eukaryota > Metazoa > Arthropoda > Insecta > Diptera > Stratiomyidae > Microchrysa > Microchrysa polita. Next base: position 52,699,364 of record OX454419.1, read on the forward strand.
GTAGATCGACCTTCAACAAAGCCGCATTGATTGTACCGCACAATCTTTCTCAATCGGTTGCAGACAACTCGTTCGTAGATCTTCAGTGTATGAGGTGTTAACTTTATAGCCCTATAGTTGTTGAGTTTGCGTGAAGCGCTGTTTTCACGATGGATTTGTCGTCCTACTTTTGAGCATTCAAACAAGTTGGACACCAAATCCATCGTGTAAACAGAAGTTGGACAACAAGTTTGAAGTGGAACGAGCATTCAAACAAATCCACCGTGAAAACAGAAGTTGGACAACTTGTTTGAGATGCATTGATTATAGTCCAATCGAAATATAAATATACTTTCTAATAATAAAGAATTAATGCGCCTGATTACCGATATCGGTGCGCTATCATCCAATTCTGGCGTTCCGTTGACTTTTGGAGCACGCTGTATACTCATTCGGGCATGTTTCCTTCAATGTTTAAAATATTCACGAAAAAATAAAAGAAAAAGCAAATATATTTTTCCTGAACTAATACGTGTTGCAAAAACTGATAACGTTTTACGACCGCTCCAACTTTCAACTACTGTTTACACGGCCAACAAGTTGGATAGGATTTGTTTAAGAGAATATCGTACGTGTAAACAGCCTTCCAACTTGGATAAGTTTGAGGGAAAAGTTGGATGCAAACAAGTTTGATGCCATCTAAACGCGCCTTGAGTCTCCCTTGTTCTTAAAGAAAGGAAAAAGAAAACTTTCCCTGAAAGCATCAGGCATCGGTTGCCCACCTTTGATTTTGTTGAAGAGAACTGTGAGCCAACTAAGCGCGACATTTTCCATTTTCAACCAAAATTCCGCGGGGATTTTGTCCGGTCCGACTGCCTTTCCGCGTTTCATCTCATGCATTACCTCCATCACCTCTTCCTCTGAGATATCTTCAATATTTGTGGTATTCGGCTCAACATCTCGAAAAGCTACTCGAGGAAATTCTTCATTTAGAAGTTTGTCAAAATACTCTCGCATCCTGCTACAAATTTCCGTATCATTAATCAGCAACATTCCTTGCGAGTCCTCCACGTACTTTGGCGCCTGTATTTCCCGAGCGTTCCTTCTCCTTTGTCAATATTTAGTCGAAGTATGTTGTTATTAAAAAATGGAGCAATTTAATGAGAAACATGTGGCTGGAGATTTTTACATATTTCAGTGATATTAATATATGACAGAGCCACTCGCATATCCTCCTCAAAGTTCCTGAGGCTGTCAGGTTTTCTTGTTTTTATATTGAGCATAGTTGAAAATTCGATTTCACATAAATATGAAGTTGAAAACAATGGTAGGATATTTCCAGCTTTTTTTTTTTTACAAAACAGAGAATTTTTCCTTAACGGATATCAAAAATTCTTCAGACGAACATTCTGCATGCCACAAAGATATTTCTTATCCAATCAAACTGCTGTGTGTTTAACAATAGGGGAAATATATTTCAACCGTTTTAGGTTTTCAAAAATGCTCGACTATTAGATTTTTGATTTAATCACTTGCGGTATGGAGGGATGAAAACATTTCCATTCCCTAGGGTTCCGCGCAAACCCGTTGGGGAAGCACTGCACTATCCGACTACATGCAGTAGTACTGAAGAGTATTGCGACTTTCAAATTAATGATGATGGCATAGGGAACGAAATTGTTTTATCGTCCGTAGACAACGTCGGCGGTGTCAGTTTGTATTGAATTCATATGGCCATGTGTCCTGTCTGTAAAGAGGCGCTTGTTTGCAATGCAACAATGTTGGTCGGAGGCTGACTAAAAAAATGTACTGCGCTGCATCGTTTATGTCAACAACGCTCAACTGCTTAATCAATTAAGTCGATTGTTTTGGTCCCATTTCAATATGAAGATTAAAGATATTGCAGCGAGTTCATATTTCATGGTTTCTGATTGTGAAGTTTGACATTAAACGAGTGCGCCTCTTTTATAAATGAGATAATTAGACCAAGAGGGATATTCAATTAATTATAGTCGGGGATTACAGCGTCAGTGTAGATGGAAGTTAGCGCGATTTATTAAGTACACAGTCAAGCTATAGCATTTATCAATCATCGAGATCAGAAATTTTTTTTTCAGGAATCTATTCCCAGAAACAATTTCATTTTTCTCATTTTCAATAATGATGGAAAAATTCTGAGAAAATCGATACCGAGGCTAATTTTGGGCGCGGCCGAGATTTGAATATTGGTTAAGATTGGTTCGTAACAAAAATAGCTTTTCATATAAGAACCAAATTTTGATTCCATCCGTTCCTAGATATGTTTTGAGGCTTTACTATAGGAACATACTTGAGTGAAGTGAAGCATGCCGTTTCGCCAAATTTAAATGGAGGGATAATGGGGGCCCTTGATTGGAGCGTCTCAATTTCCAACAAAATTCATCTTGGACTTCATGCGAATACTCACCCAGAAATTAATGGCTCAACTTGCATATTTTCGAGAGCCATGGCGAGTTTTAAACATTAAAATTCCTCATCATCATCATCAATGTGGCACGATAGCCCGACGTCGGGCTTTGGTCGCCTGAATCGTTGACCTCCAATTGTGGCGGTTACCGTGACCTTGTCCTCCAGTTTCGCAAGCCAAGCAGCTGGTGGACGTCTTCATATACGGAGTACTCCCAGCGAGTTCTCGGTCGTCCACGCAACCTCGCTCCGTCAATTCGTTGTGCGTTCATTACTTTCTTTGGCATGCGATTATCGTCCTTCCGCTGTACATGCCCCGCCCATTGCAAACGTTGAAGCTTCACGATTTTCATTACTTCCAGCTCATCGTACAATTGATACAACTCATGGTTGTACCGGACACGCCATTGTTCTCGCTCGCGAACGGCGCCGAAAATTTGCCGAAGGACCTTTCGTTCGAATCTGTCTAGCAAAATTTTGGAGGCTTGGACGAGGGTCCATGTTTCGCAACCATAACATAGCACGGGTCGGATGATCGTTTTGTACACGCGGAGCTTCGTGTTCCTTTGCGCAAGTTTCGAATTAATTATAGGGAGGACCGAGAAATAGGTCTTATTGGCTAGTTGTATCCGTCGCTTAATTTCGTCGGTTTCGTTTTCGTTCTTTGATAAGTTACAACCCAGATAGTTGAAGTTGTCTACATACTCGATATTAAGGTCCCCCACTGTGATGCTTGAATTTGCTGGCGTCCTTGTTTTCGATTGCATGTTGGCCTTTGTTTTGCTTTCGTTGATATGTAGTCCAACTTCCTTTGCGGCGTTATTGAGGTTATGCAGAAGGCTTTCTGCATCACCCAATCTTCGAGACATGATGTTGATGTCGTCGGCGTACGCTACTAATTGAGTCGACTTGATGAGTAGCGTTCCGCTGCTGTCCATTTTCATGGCTCGAATTACATACTCCAAAGCGAGGTTGAAGTACGTCGGCGCCAGCCCGTCGCCCTGCTTGAGTCCAGTACGAGTTTCAAATAGGTCAGTGAGTCGGTTCTGCACTCTGACCTGCGAGACGGTATTATAGTCATCGTTATCCTTGTGATTCGCACTATCTTTGGCGGTATACCAAAATGCAGCAAAATTTTGTACAGTACACCTCGATCGATACTGTCGTATGCCTGCTTGAAGTCGACAAAGATTTGGTATACGTCGATGTTGTATTCCCAGCACCTCTGGAGTCGTAGCTTCACGGTAACAAGCTTAATCGTAATCGAACGACCAGGTCTGAAGCCGCTTTGACATTCGCCAATGAATCGTTCTGCGTACGGATTGATTCTCTTTTCAAGAATTTTCGATAATATCTTATAGGCCGTATACAAACTAATGATATGCCCTTGTAATTCTCACACTTCGGAGGGCCTGGTTCGGCTAAATGCTCGAGAGCTGGCTCCGTGGGGGATGTTGATGATACAACAAAATGCGAGGCCCATCGTTTGTTTACGCTTTCGATGTCGCTGATGATGTTGCCATCCTTGTCCTGGGTTGATATTCGTTGTTGATATTATTTATAAGTTTGTACGCCTGTCTAATGTTCTTACTGGCTAATCTTTGGTTTATTTGTTGGAACTGCTCGTCAAAATGTTTGCGTTCCTTACGTCTAATTAACTTATTAGATACTCGCCGAAGTATCTTTCTTTCTTGGCTCGGGATGCGCGTTGTGTGTATTGGCGATAGACTTAATTTGTCGCCTCAACCGAGGCCCTGCATTCGTCATCGAACCAGTCTGCTCGTCTGCGCCGGCCTTTACAGTCCACGACCTCTTCTGCTACTCCTGTTATGCTGTTTTTGAGCTCCTCCCAGAACTCATGGATGCCTAAATTATTGATGTTATCAAGCATGGGCGACAGTTTTTCCTCAAGTGCTGTAGTATACGCAGCCGCCATGGCATCAATCAAATTGTCAACCTCGAAGATCTTGGCAGGGTTGATTCTCGATAGGGGCACCGAAGAGATTCTTGCACCTGTAGGTCGTCTTCGCCAAATCGTGATCGGAGTCGCAGTTGGCTCCTCGATAGGATCGAATATCCAGGATCCAGGTCTGCTTATGGATTCGTTGATGGGGGAAACATGTAGAGCTTATGACCCGGTTTCTGCCGCTCGCGTAGTCAATAAGTCGCTGGCCGTTGTTGTTATTTTCGTCGTGGAGGATGTGACCTCCAGTAGTTCCCCTATGCCAGCTTTCGTTTTCGACTGTGGCGTTAAATTCTCCTAGCAGCAGCTTGACGTCGTTTGATGGAAGTTAGTCGAAGAGAGTTTCTATTTGTATTTCCTTCTCACTGTGATTAATTTGCAAAATTAAGGCTTTCCTCGCATGTCTTCGCAAACCATAGTCTTCGCAAACCATAGGTTTTCATAGGGATTCACTCTACTGCCAGGATTTACTAAAACTGCTAAATTAATCTAGTTGAACGCCACCTACTAGATTAAATCCAATGTCGTTAAATTAAAAATGGGTTGGATACGGTATCCCGCCCATCATATTCCCGTTTTTCAAAATCCCGTCTTTCATTATACCACCATTTCAATATCCGGCGAGTTTTGAATCCCGCTTAATTGAAATCCCGTCTAATCAAAATCCCACCAACTTAATATCCCGCCATTTCAATAACCCGATAATTCAAAATACCGCTTTTCAATATCTCGCTTTTTAATATCCCGTCAGGTAGGTAGGTAGAAGGTAATCGCACGCACGATTTATGAAAGAATACGTACTTTTTATGATGGAATATTAAAAAGCGCCACCATATTTATCGTTAAAATAAGGGTCTACTCGCATGGGAATACTTAATTCTCGGAGACCCACGGACCAGGTGAATCAATTTGAAAAATAGGTGGTCTGGTCTTTCGGTATTCCAGACTTAAGTATCCCCTGTATAACATATAGTTTTGTTCAGTAGGGGCTAAATTATCATTTTGATCGAAGAAATAGCAAATACTCAAACGGATTTATGCTAAGAGAAAGTATCGTATTAACTGCTGGAAATCACATAACAATGAAAATAATTTTTGACGGGATTATTTCACTATGCACTAGCGGGATTTTAAAACGGCGGGGTTTTTAGTTGGCGAGATTTTATAATGACGGGATTTTTAAGTGGTGGGATTTAGTTATGTTGGGATAATGTAAAACGCGATATTTTGTAAAAAGCGGGATTATGAACAGGCGGGACTTCGTTTTTCGGGATTATGTAGGTATCCCAAGCTTAGCATTGAAAAATGAATTGATCATTAAGAAACGGGTACAAAAATTACGTGCAAACTTATTGCACAACAACATGCTAACTCTAAGCTTCATTGTAAAAAAAAACAATTCTTGCCTAAACTTCTGCGCATCAACCGGCGTACTATAACCGTCAGCTATACATGAATAGTTTCTGCACTGTGCAAGGCTTGTCCGTAGAGAAGGACATCGCATAAAATACGTTTATATGGGTCGAGAATGAATTCCCAAAGGTTTCTAATGAAATTGCTTCATCAATCGTCCACAGGCTCAGCGATCGAAGTTAAACCACCGGTTTTGAGCACTATATGAGTATATTTTATACAGACATGATCCTTTAGTCCATAATCAATACTAGGAAAGTAGAACCATTCAAAAAATATTTAAATACGGCTCGAAATGAGATGCAAAACTGCAATCGCTGAGCGATCATCACATGAATTGTCTCCACGAACACGTACCTTAAGACTTAATGTGTGGTGGTGATGGATGTTCTATAGAACAAAATAAAAACTGCAACGAAACTTTGGTGGGAAGCTCTGGATTCATGCTCAGCACCCCAAAAAACATAAGAAACAAAAAAATGGGCCCCCTACATTTTGCAATCTCAAATCACGTAATGACTTTACTATTAATGAAAGCAAACGTTTAATTTTGAGTAAAACGGCAAACGGAAAATGTGTCTTAGTAAGAGGGGAGCCATTTTACGTGTTTGAGGGAATACGTCCAGTTACCAGATAATTTGTATGTATGTTTATCGTAAATTACCAAAAAAAGAGGTAATTAAACAGCCGATATAAATTAATCAGGTATGCATGTGCATGTCGATGTCACTCCATCACCATAACCTCTTAAAATGTATACAATTTGTATCTGCAGCATCTCGGTTGCCGGCAACCTTATACGGAACAGGAATCTTTCAAAGAATTAACATCAGCGTTTTGATTTCGGCATCACTGGAGGCAATGCAACATAAACACCCTCTAAAAAATTTTGATTCCGGCAATACAACAGTCTAACTTTAATTAAAGTTGACGATTTAATTAACAATCTATTCGATATCATTTAATAACAAAAATCAAAGCCATGGACTCAGCTTTTTTATGTTATTGTACATTAAATATTGTGATTGAATGCATCGGATGTTTTTTTTTTAACCAATAAGTGTCAGGTGTAAATTTCACGATACCAGTTTAACTGTTTTTTTAAAGAAAATTTCAAGGTTTTTAAATATGCACATACATATGCACAAAAACACATTTTATGCGGGTATAAAGCTAAAGCTACACCGATTGCTAAGAGAGTGTAAATATTTTGTTCATAAGGTGAAGATTATGCACAATTAAGATAACATTTATAGTGATTGTAGAAGCAGGTATTATGGGGTGATAAAAGAGTGTAAATCTGTTTAATCTCGTTTATATGATGTTAAAGCGATTTATTCAAGTTAATAGGATTTATTATTTTTACTTGTAAGTAAATATAGGTACACATCACACATATAAATGCAAAAGTAAAATATCTCAGAAATAAAGCTTCGAAGTGATACAGGCTTTCTGATAAATATTTGCGTATATTTTTTTGAATAAGAGTAGGTACCTACTAACATCGGGAGTTCACGTGAAATTCATGCAAATACTGTCAAAATTTTGATGATCGTGAAATCGAATTCGCTTGGTGGTACTCACTTCACACGAAAGTCTCCACACCGATTTTTGACAAACAGATCGTGAGTGCACTTTTTTTTTTTAAATTTGAGTGAATAAAAGTCTCCAAGGCACGGGAGACATAAATGCAAGTTTTTCGCTCGGTGAAAATAGTATGTACTTACCTTTACCATGTAATGTTATCATCCATATTATGGTAGTAAATAATAATCTTTATCGCATATTTCCCTATTTTTTATTGAGTTCTGATAACACCTATTTTTTGCCAAGCGTATCAGACAAATCTATTTTCTTATTTCCTATCCGCTAAAAAATGTTAATCGCATTAATTCATTAATATTTTGTGTTTATCAATTTAGATTCGCTTTTAACTACCGCTATCAATTGAGTTATGTTATCTTATGCATACTTACGTATTATATGCAGGGTGTTCGAAAACTACCGCCACATAAACACACCGGAAAATGATTCCTCATGGAATGGAAAGGAACATAAGGTTAAGAATTCCGGGTATGTTCCGTACATCTTTTTTGTGGGAAATTACATGAGCAATTCGGTTTTCGGGAGACCCTATGTATACGTACTTAGATACCACCCAAGGTCGGACAATTTTCGGTCCAGATAGAGAGAGTGGTTAACTTACAGAGATTCGTTTAATGTAATGTTCAATGTATAAGGGCGGAAAAGACATGATCAATTTAAAGAGGTGGTCATGTTACAGAGTGGTCGACTTAGGGAGGTTCCACTGTATTCAAGCTTTCAAATAATATTTGACTAGAATAAAAGTCGAATCTATTCACAAGTCTATTGATATTCATATTTCCTATTATTCGATAAAAATTTCTGATTTTCCAGATATGTATAAAAAAAAAGAATATTCGAATGACTAATTTATTCGGCTTATAGAAGAACATTTCATAACAAATTCAAAAATTCCGACGCAAATTTTGCATCATTCATTCGTCTTTATACCGCAAAAAAGGTATGCACATTGTATTTACGCATCTAAATTGTTATTTCCACAATAACCACCAATACCACTTTTTCTCAAATTTAATATTTCCAAAGTACGCGAAAAAAATCCCTGTTAAATCTTTATATTTGTTCGCCAATTAAGGCACATTAAGCGTAGATAAACAATCAATTATTATGTATTTGTAATAATTTATTTGACTTCATAACGCGCGAGCTTTTTTTGCGCGTATAATTAAAACGTTAATCAACTGATTGATAAGCATAAAATATGATTGTTAGATATTCAGTCATTAAATTTGTCATGCTTATTCAAATTACCTGTCATGTTTGTTGTTGTTACATGTTTGAATGTTTGTAAAAATTTGTGTTTAAATTTGCACTTACATGTGCATATCCAATTAAAAATCTCTTGAGACGTTAACTAATTACATTGGAGGAATGTATTGAAAATATTTTGACCGATAGTGACCGAATTGGGTATGTGTGTAATTTAAAATTTTCTTTATTATTGTTTGTAGGATTTGTGTGTATTTTAATTTTATTGTTATGCAGTTATCAAGATGATTACAGCGATCAGTTTAATGCCTATATGACACGAAGACTAAACACTTCACTTGCGCAGCTACTCATACTGAAAATTTAAATCGAATTCAAGCTATGACACCCTTAAAAATTAGTCTGTGGTAGAGAGGGGAGGTAAAATGGGGCAGCCTATTGTTCGTGCATAGGTTTGCGAAGATGTGTGTCCGCTATGAATACATCGGTGCGCTCATGAGATTTTTTTTTAATGAAACAACTTTTTCCATTTTGCCGAAAACGATTCAGATCGAGAGCAAGGTGCCGCTGAAATTTTTGTTTCGTGGTCGTATCCATAGCTTTGGTTCAAGGTTCTTTTTAATCTGATTTTAAAGATCGAAATACGGGGTGGTTTTTCGCGTTATAGAAGTTTGTGTTCGTAGAACGAATGATGTGATGACCGCAATTAAATTACTGGTTCTGAGCACTATATGCGTATATTTTCTATGCAGAGATGTTCCTTTAGATCAGTGGTTCCCAACTCGCAAATTACTGCGGACCACTTTGCTTGAACATGAATCACTACGGACCACCATATTTTTTAATAAAGCGAATTTCGCGATTTTTTCGCAAGGTTTTATACTTTTTTATTATTTTTTTTTTACGACAACAAAGTGGACCGGTTTTACCGGATTAATTTTAACTTTTTTAACGAAGGATTGAGGTGGTTGATTACTCTAACATGGTTTGTCTTCAAATGATACTGGCAAAATTTGGAAACTGTGCTGCCACTGTGCCAATTAATCTAAAAAGTAAAAACAATTAGGTACAGACAATAGTGTTACATTATGCGAGGAAAAATCCACTGCTTCCCAAAAATCACCGGTACAATGTAGACTGAGACTACCGAGCTTTTTGCAACTTATCTTAAGGTCTGTACATCGCATTTTCAGATCGACCACATACCTACACTCAGAGAAATATTCACTCATATTGAACGAAATATATTTAATTCAAACGATTTGCGCTTTTGATTTGGCTCCACAAGCAAATGCGTTTAATTCTAACGAGTGGCGTTTCTTTCAAAAGCATAATTAGTTGTAAAAAGGCGTTTGAATTAAAAGAATTTGCGTTTACCTGGAAAGAAGGAGCCAGTCGATTCAAACGTATTCTTCATTGAAATAAACACTTATTCTTTGATTGTAAACGGGTAACACATTTTGAATAAATGAAAGGCAATTGTATCAAACGTCTTCGTTTTTATATTGAACATTTTTGTTATTTAAATTCAACGAATCATTCTTTTTAATGAAACAATGTTTATTTCGAAAGTAACGTATCCCGTTTTCATTTCATAGAAATTACCCCATTCAAAATAATTGAGTTTTATATGGAATTAAAAGCAAACTCTGCTAAAATAAAACATTCCGTTTGATTGTCCATTCTCCATTCAATTAGATACTCACTGTTACCTGGTTTGGCAAATCAATAAAAAATAAAACTTATGAAAACTTCAGAAAATATGATTAATATATTTCACTTTTATTTTAACACCCGCTAAACTTAAATTGCACGTGTGCAAGCGTCTATTCCTCCAGATGAATGCAAAAGAACATTCTCAAAAATACTTCTAAACATCGATTCTAATGACATTAGTCATGGTTCTTAAAGAACTGAACTACTATTTTGATCCCACTCCGTACAAGGAGTTGATCGCTCCCGTTCCGCAATTCTCAAAAGAACAGGTTTCTAGCATTGAATGAAACTAGTCTGATCGCTACCGTAAGTAAGTCACGTACAATCTTTCCAATGAACACATTCACATCAAGTACCAAAATAATATCAATATTCTACATACTAATAACATGCAAGCAAATTCAATAATACGCCCATAAATATGCACGCAATCAAATCAGTTCAATTCCGTCTACGTCTACTATCCAACCGCATCACAGCACGACTCAGATCAGTGAGACTCGTTTGAGACCTGAAGAGTCGATTAAACAGGTCGACCTGAAGAGTCGATTGAACAGGTCGACGTGAAGAGTCGATTGAACAGGTCGACCTGAAGAGTCGATTGAACAGGTCGACCTGAAGAGTCGATTAAACAGGTCGACCTGAAGAGTCGATTGAACAGGTCGACGTGAAGAGTCGATTAAACAGGTCGACCTGAAGAGTCGATTGAACAGGTCGACCAGACGAGTCTAATGATCAGGAATACCTGAACTGAAGAGTCGAATGAACAGGTAGACATGAAGACCAGTTGATTAGGTCAATATAATAGTCAAAGAAGAATACGATATTTGCATGATAGTTGGTTATGGCACCCTGATTATGGGAAAAGTGTTCTGACCGATTGGGAGTCCGCAACCTTGAATAATGGGAGGAAGGGGGTATTTCTTTAGTTTTTAGTGATTATTTAAAAACGGCTAAAGATGATGATGCAATGGCGGTAGACTAAACGATAAATTAGAATATTTTGGACCTTTTTAAAGAGCTCTATAATTCTTGAAAAACGTAAGTTCAGTCGTGGAATTTTATGCGACTATTAACATTAAGCTGAATGTGATTTTTGCTGAAAATAGAGTCGCTCCAATCAAGGACCCCCAATTATTCCTCCCATTTAAATTTGTCAGAAAGGCATGTTCATAACTCCCCCCATTAAAAAAAAAACTACAGCTAATTTTCACGTGTGCCTCCCAAAACGGGATACGAGTTGAGCAGAATGAAATGTAGATAGCTAATAGGGAAAATACGAGAATTTGTTTTTAGGGTTTTTTAGTTTTTTTTCAAAAAACCCTTATGAAATCGATTTTGTCCGTCCGTCTGTTCACTAAATAACTCGCGAACGACAACCATTCGTCATGAAATTTGGTAGGAATGTGTAGAATGGTAACAGTCTTTGGCACGAAATACTTAGAAGTTGATAAGGCAAAGATAACAGGGTGTCCCGCAGATTTTAGGATTTGATCACTAAATAACTCGCGAACGGCTTAACCGATCGTCATGAAATTTGGTAAGAATGTGTAGAATCCTAACAGTCTTTACCACAAAATACTTAGAAATTGGTAGGGCAAAGTTAACAGGGTCTCCAGAAGATTTGAAAAAGTCCACTTTTTTAGTGTTTATCGAACATGGACGTATGGGTACTCAAATCAAAGAACTCGATGGGTACATTTCATATCAGTTGCTTTCTTCCAGTTTGGAGTAACGGGAACGGAGTTATAGGCTGTTAAGTCTGCAAATGTGAAAATTATGATGACGGTTTTAAGAAAATTACATAAGTAATATGCCTGAAAATGTTCATTCGAATATCTTTATCTTAAGCGGAAATATAGGGAATCAAATATTTAGCAAAGGCGTTTCACAATACTAGGGCAGCGTCTGAAGCATTTGTGCATATCTTGTGACTGTACCAAACAATGAACATTAACTTTGGTGGGAATACATAGAATGGTAATAGTGTTTGTCGCAAACACTTATGACGTTTGTAAAATTAACAGGGTGTCTTTGAATAGCTTCAAAAGTCTACTTTCCCAAAATTCATAAGAAAGCTTTGGGTGGGCAACGGGCTCAGCGAAGCCACTTCATATAAGATCTTGTTTCTTGATTCGGAAAAAGGGTAACGGATTTACAGCTAATAAATTCAGTTGATATATGTAGCCATGGTACATTCCAGAATGAAAGGCTAACTCAGTTTCAGTTGCTGATTTTCTGACATAAACCGGGTGGTCATTCTTCATGCTGTGGTTGTGGCGGTCGTTCTCCATCGAAAGTGACCATGGATGTCAATGGATTTTTCATCGCCACCAAGCAGATAATTTTCGCTATGTCGTATTGTGTTGTGTGAACCGTGAGACTGTCATTTCAGATTGCGCGATAAATTGCCTAGTGTGTGCTGCACGGGCGTGATCAATTGACCAATAAATCGCTAGGTCTGTGGTGCTCTTTGGCTGCGTAATAGGTCAGGAAACCTAGTTTTAGAGACCTGTTCCGATGCATAAGATCATTAAGATCGACCTGTTCTCTCAAAAGAACAGGTTGTACCATGCCTAAATGACATACGCGTTTGTTGTTAGACACTACACACTTGTTTCGAATGAATATGAACACGCGAGACTCATCAGACCGGCCAGAAGTATTTACTAACAACTGTTGTACTACGTTGAAGCAAATGATATTTTGGCATCGCGTCCTTTGTTGTAGAGAGAGAATGTATTTTATCAATGCACAAATTGAGTTACACGCATTTATGGCAAAAAACGAGTTAGGGATGTACGTATGTGTATTTGTTACGCAAAGGAATGTATACACATTACTATGTAATGCGGAATATTTTGATTTAAACGACCGCCGTTTGGGGTTTAGTTGCTCTTTTGTTTTAAAAGAAATTCTCTTAGCGTAAATGAGAACTCGTTCAAATCAAACGAGATTTTTCAAACGAATACTGCGTTCAATTTAAATGTGGAGCTTTTAATATGAATGTGCATTTTTTTTCTCTGAGTGTAGTAGCGAAAGTATTCAGTTCTTTATTTATACTACAACAATTTTTCAAAGCTCTTGCCTGTTATTTCAACTAATCACGATTAAAACTACTTTTTGAGAAGTATGTAGTCCCCACAGTATCTCGCGGACCACTTACGGGTCTCTCACGGACCACCTTCGGTCCGCGGACCACCTGTTGGGAAACAGTGCTTTAGATCAACGTTGCGCAACATACGGGCCGCGGGCCACAATCCGGCCTGCGAAGGGGTTTATCTGGCCCGCGAGTGACTGAGTGAATGGGTCATATGCTTATTTAAGCAAAATTTTTAACAAAATTTCATGAAAAAAAACATTATTGGTTCAATAGAAATATTTTATATTAAATCGTTAATCCAAGGCACCGGCAATTTTTGGCATAAATAGTTTTTAAAGTTGCTTTTAGACAGCTATTCCCAAATCAGACTAAATAAATTTGGTAAAGTATGCAGATTAAAAATAACAGGCGCGACAATCCAACATTGGACTAAGGCCACAGGATGTGTTAGTGACATCCCATTTCCAAGATCTTATCTGCTTTTTGTTGAGGTAATGAGATCAGCATCACGCTCAGCAGTGTTATTTATCCCCATAAATGGGTATTCGTTTAACATCTGAGTGAGATCATAGTCCGTCACAAGCTCGTGAGTTCGAAAAACACCATGATCCACGGTGAGATTCAAACTCATGACCCTGTGCACCGAAGGTGCGCGCACTAACCGCTAGACCAGCCAGACTACTAAAGTATGCAGATTGGTGGCGAAAATTCAACATGACAATATTTTCAGCAGTTTCGCAGAACGAGTAAGCTCGGAAGTCAAAAAGGTCTCCCCGTTGTGGACATATGATGCAATTACGCATACTGTTTTGGTGTAATAGGCGCCTTACTATTCCCTTCCCAGCATGCTACAATTCGAAGGAAGACGACTTTCATTGTTCGTCCACTTTGGTCGATAAATGCTTTTTTTTTTTCTAAATGAGCGACGTAAAGATAATAACGCGAAACATGTGTAATTATACGGATTATATTGGCCGGCCTTATTAATTGCTCTATTAAAAACGATAACTCGACCTGGTCGGAAAAAACTAATTAGCGCCACCCATATTGTAAGGGGCCTACAGATTGTAGCTGTCAATAATCGGGACTTCTTTGGGCTTGCTGGCCAAAAACGACCTCTCGTGATTACGCCAAAATTCTTATTTTAAAATGTCCAGATTTTTCATCAGTCAAAACTGCTAAATCTGTTCTATTCCGCAAAACACTTCCCCAACAAAAGCAGCTTTTCCTCCATCGTATCGTCAATAACTGTAACCCAAATCCCGCGAAAAACGCTAGTGAAGTGCATCTGTTCTTAACCTTTTTGGTGCCGCGACCCCCTAAGTTTCAAAAAATTAACATTCAAGTAGCTCGCAACTTGAATGTAAATTTTGTAGAATATTTATTACTTTTCCGTTCCACTTGCAACTTAGCTGATAACAGGGAAAAAATGAAATCTAAGTGTTCAGATGCAGTTTCTACCACTTTTATCGGAGAGATGATAAATTTGCGAAAAGAAGCTACTGTTATGCCAGAAATTTTTCCAACTAAAGGGCTGGATAGACCTGTTGCGAAAGTCAAGAACTCATTTTCTCTCCGGGCCTCGTTAATAAATACAAAAAATGCCAGAGAAAAATTATTGAGCCATTTTCAAACGGTAGTTTATGGAATTCCCACAATAACAAGTAGCTATATGCATTTAAGAAATTGGAGACGAAAAAATTTAGACATGACTTTCGCTGGAGGTCCATCCAGGCCTTAAGACTGTCAGGTGACAGCGGTTTCTCTATCTTTATTCTGCAGGGAGTCCAGAATCAATTTTCTGGAATTCTTTAATTTGAGCTATATTTTCCAGATAAAAGTTCGTTGTGACCACCATATTCACTATGTAGCTACGAGCTTCGAAAAAAAAGAAAACGAATCACGTAAATCCCCCGATCTCCAGAATTCACAGTTAACATGGATCGAGGAATTCGTTGGATGTGTAGTGTTGATTCATCAGATTTTTTGTTCCAATATGGGGAATATAGTGTCACTTACTATAATGTACTATGTAGTCGGAATGAAAGACGATGCTTGAGTTCAAATCACAGACTGACTGGTTTTTATTCTAACTAGTTTCAGGTAGTTACAATAGTTACATTGTATGTGTGTATGTAAGGTGTAACATGAATATTGAGAGTTTCTAATACTCAACACGCCCTTCCTTAGGGTTTTTGTATATATGCAATCTTCAAAAATATGAGCTCAGATTTCAATAATTACAAATAATATAATTCAAGATAATAGTTCAAATAAAAATTAGCATTCATAACAACTTCTAATTTAATGGAATGTGAAAATAAGAAATAGCGATCATCATCTAGGCAAGCAAATTATCGGTTAATCATCGTCAGAGGGTTGGACTACTTTCCCGTCTCGTCTCGGACGTGTTTCGTGCCAATCGGGGTCATCAGAAGGTGAATTCAATATGGGTGATTCAAGCGAAATGTCTTCTATTGTTTCTGGAGAAATATTTATATTGTCTTTATTAAAACTAGTGTCTTCATCTGAATAAACTGTATCTATATTACTATTTCGAATCTGATCAAGATGTCTTTTTATTTCCTAACCACTGTGAGTGTAAATGCGTATACGTATACGAGCGAGGACCAATTTTTTGCTTCACTGTTGCATGCGACCACGAAGGCTTGTTAGGATCTTTATAGTTTCTAATTAGAACTTTTTGACCTACTTTGAAATTTTCGTTGCGTTTACCTTTAAAATATTTTTTTTGTTTAAGTTGGTTTTGGCTTATTTGCTCTTTGACTGTAGGAGGCTTCAATACACTAAAGCGGGAACGTAAAGTACGACCAAGAAATAATTTAGCTGGAGTTTCGT
Organism: Microchrysa polita; assembly: GCA_949715475.1. Taxonomy (NCBI): domain Eukaryota; kingdom Metazoa; phylum Arthropoda; class Insecta; order Diptera; family Stratiomyidae; genus Microchrysa; species Microchrysa polita. The sequence goes on from OX454419.1 coordinate 52,715,656, forward strand.
TTGTAGTGCAGTGAGTGGTGTTTCGATAGTCGAAAAGAATTCTATTAATAACGGTGTCTAAATCGAAATTTTTAGAGCTATTTGCACTTGCTTCTAGCGACTTCTTGAACGTTTTCACGAAATTTTCCGCCTGACCGTTGGTCGATGGATGTCTTGGAGCCGTCAATATGTGCTCTATGTTGTTTTTAGAAATGAATTCCTTAAACTCGGCAGAAGTAAATTGACTTCCGTTATCACTAACCAATTTTTTTACTACCCCAAATCGACAAAATAATTCCCTTAATTTGTTAATTGTGAACGTCGATGTAATCGATTTCGTTTTAAAGACTTCGACCCATTTCGAATACGAGTCGATGATAATCAAAAAGTAATGGTTGTATTTGGGTCCAGCGAAGTCGATATGAACTCGACTCCACACAGAATCTTCTGGTTTCCAAGGTATCAGTTCGGCTTTTTCAGGGCTAGCTTGAAGTTGTTGACAAGGCAAACAATTCTTCACTAGCCTCTCTATATCCGAATCGATTTTAGGCCACCATACAAAGGAACGTGCCAATGATTTTGTTTTGACGATACCCATGTGTGATGAATGTAGTTCGCGTAATATGTATTCGCGCAATTTGTTTGGAACTATTGTTCTATAGCCCCATAAGATGCAGCCATACTGCACTGTCAACTCTAAGGCTTTGGATTTGTATGAATCGTAACTAGAGTCTAGTTTATCAACGGTTCCATTTTCAATTGCTTCTTTTAATTTGCTTAGAGTAGGATCCCTACGGGTTTCAATTGAAATATTTTTAAAATTTATCTTTAATGTGTTCTCTTTCTCTACATAATTTATATAATTCATTTCAATAATATCAACATTGCTTTGATTTTGAGGAATTCGCGATAAATTATCTGCTATATTATTGCTACCATTGACGTACTCAATTTTGTAGTTAAATCCACTCAATATCAAGGCCCAACGTTGAACTCTTGCAGCAGACATCAAAGGTAGACCTTTGTGCTGCCCAAAAATTTTTAACAGAGGCTTGTGATCAGTGACAAGCGTAAAGAAGTTACCCAGTAAATATTGTTTTAGTTCTGTTACAGAAAATATTATGGCGAGTGCCTCTTTTTCAATAACCGGGTAATTGAGTTCATTCTTAGAAAGTGCTCTTGAAACGAAGGCAACTGGTCTTAATTTTCCATCAGAAAATTTGTGTGATAAGATACCAGCCACAGATGAGTTACTGGCATCCGTCGTAAGTATGATTGGAAGCTTGGGATTATAGTGAACTAGCACTTGCTCTGAAGAAATTTCCTTTTTTATATTTTCGTACGCGTTACGACAATTTTTGTCCCACAGAAACTGGACGTCCTTTTGTAAAAGTCTGTACAATGGAGTAATTTTTTTTAGCAAAATCGGGAATGAATCGGGCATAATAGTTTGCCATACCGATGAAAGCTCTCAACTCAGAAATATTTTTTGGAGTAGGTGCCTCTACTACCGATGAATATCGTTCTTTATTTTTGTAAAGTCCATTCTTATCGATCGTAAAACCGAGATACAACACTTTTTGCTGGAAAAATTTACATTTGTTGATATTCAACCGCAATCCTGCATCTAGTAGCTTTTGCAAAACCGCCTTTAGATTTTTGACATGATGACTACAATTTTTCCCTGTGACGGTAATGTCATCCTGATAAACAACTACACACTCAATCCCCCTTAACAGATTTTCCATATGCATCTGGAATATTGCAGCGGCGGTTTTAACACCAAAAGGAAGACGCTTCATTTTGAAGGCTCCTATATGCGTGCTCCAGGTGCATAGCTGTTGTGCGGTTTCATCCAAGCAAAACTGGTTGTATGCCGATGACATTATTCAGATGAAGACATGATAAATATTTCTCGTAGAAATTTCTAGATACAAATGTTCGCGGTGCTCCAGTATCACAAGCCATATTTAATTTCCATCCGTTTATCTCAATTGGCAAACAATACACTTCGGATGAGCCTTCATGCCAAAAACTGAACACTGAAAAATCAAAAGAATTACCATCAGACGTCGAAGAGTTTGAAATATAATTGAAACTTTTTGAAGAATTTTTGTTTTTGTTACGACAAATACTGCTGATGTGTCCTTTCGCTGAGCACGAATGACACGTGGCATCCTTAAATTTGCAGCTTTTCGATTCGTGGTTACTCCATCCGCAATGTTTACATCGTTTCTTGGTCCGTTCGGTGAGTAGTTTACTTTCGACTGTCCTTTTTGGTGAAATTTCGCATTATTTCGATGTGATTTCACATAGTTCACGTTTGTTGAGTCTGTGTCATTCACGGCAAATTTGATCTCATAGATCAATGCCTTTTTTAAAGCATCTTTGAGGGTCAATTTTTCGTCCTCTTCACACATCTTGTGATAAATCCGTTCTGGTAGCTCCATCACAAATTTCTCCAGTACGAATAGTTCCAAATTAACACCGTACTTACATTCAAGAGCCAGAGTCTTTATCCGTGCATACCAGTCGGATACTGATTCAGCCGGTTCCCTTCGAGAATTGTAGAATCGTCTGCGCTCATGGAAAACAATTGTTGGAGGCGTATAATGCTCTTTCAGGATTCCACACAATTGATCGAATGTTTTCGATGCTGGAGATTCCGGATCACAGAGACTACGCAGTAATTTGAATGGTGATGAACCGATTGATTTAAGTAACACTGCCTTCTTCGAGTTTTCGTCTTGGCAATTGATTTCGGTGAAATGTATTTCTAAGCGCTCCTTCCACAGCGCCCATGATTCTTCCGTTGGGTTAAATTCCGGTACAGTAGATGACTGTAGGACCGTTGTAAAATTTGCCAATCCGTTGTTGTCAGGCGCTTTCGCCATTTTGTTCGACAGAAATTTTTAATTTTTACACAGCACTTGCGACCGAATTAATTCCTTTATCTTCGCAATACGAAAGATAATTAAAATTGCGTTAAAAAAACGCTTGTTCCGATGAAATTGAACAATTTCCAAAAAAAAGTAACACATTCGCGGGGTTACAAGTTACCTCGTCGCCAATATAATGTACTATGTAGTCGGAATGAAAGACGATGCTTGAGTTCAAATCACAGACTGACTGGTTTTTATTCTAACTAGTTTCAGTTAGTTACAATAGTTACATTGTATGTGTGTATGTAAGGTGTAACATGAATATTGAGAGTTTCTAATACTCAACACTTACGCTAATTGTTTTGACATAACAAATGGGACTTATTGAGGTACTTCTCTCTAGGTCGTTCAGCTTCAAGCACCAAAACAAACCAAAATTTAGGCCCGTATTTATGAACATTCCTTAACTTAAGGAGACTTTTTTTTCTATGAAAAAGTATGGGAATGACATTTAATTTATTGAATTTCGGCATCCTTGACCCAAGGTCTCCTTGACCTGTGGACTTTCGCATAGCGGCGGTGACTTAGGAACAAAGCACAACCCTGGTCAAAGCAGACAAAAAAGTCTCCTTAAGTTAAGGAATGTTCATAAATACGGGCCTTAGACTCCTGCTCCAACTTTGGGGGAGTTATTAACATGCCGTTTTGCCAAATTCAAATGCAGAGCTAATAGAGCGTTCGGAGCGACTCAATTTTCGGCAAAAGTTATCTTCATTTTGATATCAATATGTACACAAAATTGTCAAATCCATATTAATCTAAAAATGAAAATACTTACCTCATTTTATTTTTCGGTCTAGTGAATAATTTTTCTAATGGTCGCCATAGACTCGGCGATTAATTGAACAATCGAAGCTCACTTCTGTGGAGAAAGCACATTTTCTGTGGAAAAAGCTGAATTTTCCCTTGCGAATTCGGTAGTGGAACTTAAAAAATAAGCTTTCTCCACAGAAATGAGCTTTGATTGTTCAATTAATCGCTGAGTCTATGGGCACTCTAAGAAAAGTCTGCAGTACAGGCTATGTTTTTAGATCATTTTCCCTAATGTTTTTGAAATAAACGTCAAAAACTGTAAAATTACCCTTTTTTTGTAAGAAAATGACTTGCGACTGGAATGTGTGAAAGGTGAAATTTTCGTAAATATATATAATATAATATAATAAAATATATATAATACATAATATATATATATAATATATAATATAATATAATAATATAATAGGTTATTATATCAGTATACTGAAAAGTTATATATGACAAATTTATAGCTTCTGCAGTTCCAAATGCAAAGAAAGAAATATAGTGTAATAGTGTAATAGTTTAAGGCCTTTTCTCTCGTAGATCTTATAGAATGGTTAGTCTTATCGCCCAGAGAAGACACACACAATATTCAAAAAGCTTCTCCATTATATTGAATTGATTTTTTGTTAATTGTGCATAGTTATGTTATCTTTGCTTTTTTACGCTGTTGGATGAAAGTGCGCAATGATTTTCTCAATCTAAGATGATGGCTTAAACAAGCAAAATATGGCGTAGCTATGCAAAATAAACAAAAATTCCATTCAATACAAAAAAAAAGCTTTCTAAATATGGTGTGTGTCTTCTCTACGCGATAAGACTAATCAGCCGACAGGTACTGAATAAGAGCTATCAGAAACCCGGCCTAAGTCTTCCAAATATTTTAAACTCACTGCAAGCGTATCAGTTAGGTAACTAAAAATTAATGAAGACTTTTACATGATGACTTAGATTTACGTTAATCCTTTTCCTGGAGTACACTTTTACCAAATCTGGACCAATCACAGGTCTAAAAAGAATTTGTAGGAGTAAAAGTCAAAACACGTGCAGGTGACACTTATCGTTAAAAGGCGGACAAAGTCATTCTCAATGCTATTTTTATGAAATTTATATCTAAAATTTTCAAAATGAAAAAAATGTAGGCTAATTTTAACCCGTCCATATGTTTTGAGAAGGCTTGTTCGTGCCTATACTAGCAGACCATCATGTATCTAAAAGTTTATACAGGGAACTCGGTATATTATTTTCTTTTAAAACTTTCCGGCGTTGTGGGCTGCCGCTGAATATTTTAACTATTTTGAACTACACTGAGCTTCAATGAAACCGGGCCACACAGTAAGCGCGAACTCTAATCAAAACAGGCATTGTGTTTGTTGCGTGAGTTAACGGTACACCAGTTAAAAATCATAGTCATTTGAATTGCCATTAAATGCACTTTCTCTAGATATAACTTTCATAGTTGCAAGTTTCATACTTTTTGAGAAAATTGAATTTGAGTTCGAAACTGGCGAGTGGACGGATTTTTGTGAAGCCGAGTGTATGTACTTCGAAAGAATTTATTGCGGCTGGACAACATTTTGCGGAATTCAGCCCACACATAAATTTATTGAGTAGAATTGTATGATTTCAAGGTGGCCAGTGTTGTGGTTGAAATGAAAATCGTCTGTAACGAATATGGAGTTTCTATGGCGGCAAAGAAATGCCAAAGTCCCGTCGATGCGTGCTCCCCAAAGGGACCTGTCCAACGTGTAATACTAACAGGTTGTCGGGAATACATACATAATACGAGAAAATTGTCTGTGACAAATTTATGGTTACTCTGACCCTATAGTCACGTGCGATCCTGAGGGAGCTAGGAAAGCTTGAACATTACAGTAAAGGTATTGAAAAAAAATGCCAATATCTCCATAAGGCAGTGGTTCCCAATCTTTTTCAGTCCGCGCCCCCCTTTGCAAAGTTTGCTGAGACTGGCGCCACCCGTGAAAATTTTGGCCAAAAACCGGAAATGAGTGGGGACATTTTTGTATTTCCGCCATTAGAATATAGTTCACTACGTGCCTTTAATATTTGCTTTCTGCGGTTAATTGCTGTTAATGTTAACTTCTAAAAGCTGTCAAAATACAAACACATGATTCGTCATAAATTTGAGCAATTACACACTGATCTTGGGCAGAAGTCCAGACTAATTTTTTTGTAATATAAATTATGATCAAGTCCCACAAAATTGTTCAATAATATCTCAATCATGCATGGAAAACCACAATGGTTAGTGAAGCCCAAGTTTTCGAACTTTTGGACAATTTTGAAAAGTACGCAACATGATTTCCGTCGGAAGCTCGATTCTCGCCAAAATAGTGACCAGACTTATTTTTTGATTGGATTTTGTTGGCTCAACGATTCGTCGATAAGTAAAGAAGTACTATTACAGGAGCTACCACAATCTGAAGGTGTTCTGAAAAATAAAGAGAAAATTAATTCAGCACGAGCCTAGACGTCAATTTCAAGTGTTTTCGGCCTTAATTGTTTTCAGCGGTCGTTTGGTTAGAGTATAAAAATATATTTATTGTTACAGCGATATATAAGAAGTACTCACGCCCCCCTTCCCAAGCCGTCACGCCTCCCCAGGGGGGCGCGCCCCACAGTTTGGGAATCACTGCCATAAGGTAACAATTACTTCTGTCACAAGCTCCTGTTTCAAATAAAAAATTGTTTTTCCTTTCTTATACCTTTCAAATCACAGATCGAATTGAATGTGATTTATGCAATCGATAACAATTCATTACACACGAAATCCGTAAAAACCACCCCCGACTTTCACTCAACAGCAAGAAAAGATTTTTCCCAAAGTTTCGGTAAAATAGCAAATGTACTGCGAGAATGAAATAGCACAAACATAAAAACATCCATAAATATCCAGAGATACGTCCTGGCGCTGGCATGCCGGAAAACTTAGCCGAAGCCGGAGCTAGGGTTGCTGAAGTTGATGCTTATGTGCAAAAAACTCGAGGAGAATGTCTTTTATCTTCCAGTCGGTTTGTTTTCTGTCGAAAACACATTCGCCATCGTGGCAAAGATATTGCCATAACAGACGACGGAAGTCCGGGAAGAAGACTTCGGGTGTGGGCTGTCAGTTTTTTTGAGTGATTCCATAAACTAATTATTTAATTTATAATTATTTATAAATATTAGTAGGACAAAGTTTGCTAAAAGTAGAAAATGGCGCTTCTACATTTACAAAGATCCTTGTTGTACTAGAGTATAGTCGATAATTTTTGCACTTTAGTTTGCCTCAATTTATGAAAACATCAAAGCCGAAAAAGAAACATCCAAAAACACGTTCTTCTTTTATGAAAACAAATCCCTGCTAAGACGAAAATCATTAGAAAAATCATTCTCTCTACTTTCTGGAAGGGATGAGATGCAAAACAGTGAAAAACATCAACCGACAGGATTCAAATAAACAACATTCTTACTCATCCACCTACATCTCTACCCTCAGCGTGCTTCAGAGGAAAACACGCTCAACCTAGATTCCTTCCAACATTTACTACCCTTCCAGCGAAAATCCACACACTCCACCCAGTAAACGTCAACGTCAAACATGCGGCTAGGAGGGTAGTTTATATTTATGTGCAAAACTATCTTTATTGATTTTTCGTATCGGCCAATGCAATGCAGGTATGTATAATCCGAAAGCCCGGGCCATAACATTTCTCCGACTAAGTTGCAGAATACTTGAAGTGGGTTTGTGGGTCGTGCCGGCTGATTTTTATTTACTTCCGAAATAATACATTCAGTTGGCGGCTATTGTGTTGTTTTTCATCAAGTTTGCCCAGCACCGGGCTTTTCGGTTGCTAAGGTTTCTTGAGTTCAAGGTTGAGGTATGATGACGTCGTCGTCATCAGCCATATAGTATGAAGGTCGTCACGAATCTTGTACAGACATTATTTTTGATGGCTTGATAGCACGATCCGGGTGGTGAGTGAGTCAAAGAGGAGGATGATTTTAGGTTTCCTAGAACGTAAAAAGATGAATTCCCTGGACGAAATAAAACGTCATTTGACTAATGGCTCCCGCTATGAAAAAAAAATGAGTGAATAAGTGAGGTATTTCACTTAAAAGTAGTATGTACTAGTGTATTTGTTGAGGAGTTAGGCATTTTGTGCGTTTTATTAGAATCTATTATTAATTTGAGTGTTTCTTTCACCTGGAATAATTCGCTAAAAATTTTTCAATTTCTGCTAAAACGGATCACATTTACATAAAATTGATTATCCCAATTGTTTCAATTTACTCGGTAGACGGCAATCTGTGTTTGCGTGGACCATCAATCTCTTTGTCGTTTTAGCTTATAAGCTCATTGAACCTACATTGTACTTTAAAATGTACTTAAGGACCAGTGTTGCCAACTGGAAATTCAGAAAACGGCTAAATTTAGCCGGAAAACCGGCTATATATTTTCCAAAAACGGCTAAAAATCCGGCTAAATACATTTCAGGCAGAGAAACGGCCAAAAACCTGCTAAATCATACAAAACAGACACATTACGAAAAAATATAGCAAAATACTGATTTTAATAATCTTATTACTTTTCTGGAGTACTACCCGTAAACTATGCTTTAGGCAGATTTCTTAATTTTATTCCATATATGCTACAATCGCTGGCATTACAGTCATTTATATTTTGATTAAAATTTAACCATTTTAGGCCCAAGACACATATCCAAATCATCATGACGATAATCCATCATGATGATGAAAGTTCGAAATTGGGGTGACACATATGCTTTCGTCATTAGAATTCGTCATTTACTTTTGACGTTTGTGTAAATGATGAAAATGTTCCTCAAAATTGCGATATTTTGATGAATATTCAGTTCAATAATAATTTGAGGACACACTTTCCTTAAAGAATATGAATAGAAATGTGCAAAGATTGACAACCAAATTTAATATTTTCGTAAACATTCTTGTTCTTCAATTTTACAACAGATGGGGTCCCCAGTCATTATTGAGCAAATGATGGTCTAAATGCGTAATTTGGAACTCGTGTTAATGATGATAAATTTGCGTCATTCGAAAATATGTGTGTCAAGCTTGTTATTCATTTTCGAATTTGAGCCCTCCAAATTTTATTTTATTTTCTATAGTTACGAAATTTATAACTGTGTATCACGAAAATTTACCATCATTAGCACGAATTCCAAATTACACATTTGGACCATCATTTGATCAATAATGACAGGGGACGCCATCTGTTGCGAAATTGACGAACAAGATTTTTTGCAAAAATATTAAATTTGTTATCAATCTTTACACAATTCTATTCAAATTCTTCAAGAAAAGTGTGTCATTAAATTATTGAACAGAATATTCATCAAAATATCGCTATTGTTAGGGACATTCTCATTATTTACCAAACCGTCAAAGTAAATGACGAATTCTAATGACGAAAACATATTTGTCACCTCACTTTCGAACTTTCATCGTCATGACGGATTATCTTCATAATGATTTGGATGTGTGTCATAGCTATTATGTTCCATTGTTCCATTGTTGATGTTCCGCAATTACGAATTTGATGCTCCAAAGATATGAAATTCATTTTCAAAAATTATGAGCTTGGCCAGGAAATGGTATAGATTTTTGATAAATTTGTTGCTACAAACCCAACAACAAAATGTAATGCATCTACGAAAATGTATAGTTTCTATGAATCGTCAGACGCTGTGCAAGTAGCTTGCCCAGTAAACTACAAAAGCTAGATTTAAGTGAGTATATATTTCGGGGACAATTTACCTCCTTTTTCAGCATTTAGCTTTTGTGCTGAAGAAGGGGGTAAGTTGCCCCGAAATATATACACACTACAAAGTTCCAATATGTATGAATCGCGCTAAAAGGTTTTCACCCTTGTAATCTGACATGATTACGTTATCTGTGGTAAAGAAAATGTTCAGGTACCCCCATGCTCCAAGAATTGCTCAGCAAAGAATGTTATCTAAGATACTGATAGATAGATAGATAGATAAGTTGTTTTATTAAAAAATATTCAAAATGTTACAATATACATATAGTTTGGTAATAGAAAACAATATAATGGCGTGGCATGTGCCGTCTGCCTGAATAGGTTTGACTTTATTAACTATATTTTATTATATTATATTTTAGTATATTAACTATATTTTATTATATTATATTTTAGTATATTAATATATTTTAGTATATTAATGTATTTTAGTATATTAATGTGTTTTAGTATTATTATATATTATTATTGAATTCAAAATTATGTAATTTCATTATTTGTGTGGATTATTTTCTCATGTGTTAATTAAACATAACTATATAATTAAGTGTATTCACGAATGCATTTAAATTTCCTGTATTAACGTTTCAAGGGAGCCGAGTGATGAAGTTCACACCACTCCATATTCAGCGTGTTCATCTACCCGGCATACCCCTTCAACGTGTTGTTGTTAATTAATTTTTAAATACTTTCATTGATGATCCTATGTCTGTAGCTTAGAGCTACCTCGCAGAATCCAGATAAACGCTCCCAATCAGGTTCACCATTTAGGACTGCATCCATTTCCACATCGCTCAATGTATCCTTTTCAAAATAGGATCGCCGGGTCTCCTTCAGTATTGGACATATTCCAAGGAAATGTCGTGTGTCTTCCCTCGTCCTCATATTGCATAAGCTGCAAATCAGCGGTAGATCTGGGCGATGCGGCACAAAATTGAGCGGTAGTAGCTCTCCCCTTGCTCGAAAGATAATCGATATTTTCTTCGAAGTGAATTGATTGAGAAAGTACGTCCTGTCCTCGAGGTTATGATTTAGGCGAACATATATTTCGCGATGCTGCGTTGACGATGCACTCTCTGCCGTTGTCTCTCTTAACCTTTGTCTCGTGATTCCTATTAATTTGAAGAGCTCATTCGCTGATTCCGTCGTCCCATCCCAATGGAATTGCATTTCGTTGCGATCGGCTATCATCTGCAGATCACAGTAGAAAACATCTCTCGTTACTACCTCGTGGTTCAGCATGATCTTAGGTAATCGCTCGTCACTCATAGCTGCGATTTTATTGAGATATTTCACGTGTAGTTTTAAAGTTTGTATGAATAACGGGCCGAGGCCAGTTTCTTGTAAGAGCATATAGTTGGGCGTAGTCATTGGCAAGTGGAATACTCTTTTCAGATAATATCTTTGAAGCTTCTCGACAACTTCATATTCTTTTGCTCCCCACACTTGGGCACCATAAAGTAGCACTGATCTTGATACTGCTCGAAATATGTTAAATTTCGCTTCATGCGACAGCACAGGGTTGTTGAAGCAGTTTTTCCAAATACTGTTGATTGCTGACTTAGCCTCTTTAAGACGTTGATTAAGGTGTGCTTCCATTGACAGGTTACTTTGGAGTAGGATGCCAAGATATTTGTATTCCTTCACCACTTCGATATCATGCCCGTGATACGTCCACTTTTCATCGCATGCCAATACAAAACGCTTCTTAAAGATCATTACTTTAGATTTTTCTAGGTTTATCGTTAGTTTCCATTGATCGCAATAAACTTGTATATGGTTGATCATTTGCTGTAACTCCTCCGGGGATTCAGCAAGGAACACCATATCATCTGCATACAATAGTCCTTTCAATTTAATTCCGAAGGCTTCTGCCCCACCCGGCATATCGTCCAGGATATCATTCACGAAAATTGCAAACGCATCCGGGCTAAGTTTGCATCCCTGGCGAACACCAACATTTGTAACGAATGAAAGGGAGAGCTCAGTTCCATTCCAGATCTGCGCAGTAGTATGTTTATACAGATGTTCGAAGATTTTCCCAAACTTTAGCGTCATACCGTTGTTGTACAATTTGTAGAATAGTGCGTGACGATCTACGGTGTCAAATGCTGCTTTGAAGTCCACAAAGAAGACGTACAATTTTCTACTGTCGTTTAAATATAGGCGTGCAAAGTTTCGTAGTATGAAAATGTTGTCATTCGTTGAATACTCTGGCCTGAATCCAGCCTGATTTTCTCTTATGATATTCTCAGCTCTCAACCACCTGGCCAGTCTTCCCTGCAGCAGCGTAGTAAATATTTTGCCTGAGGCGTTCATAAATGAGATCGCGCGATAACATGCCGGGTCATTTACGTCTCCTTTCTTGAATATCGGAAAGATAATTGAGTCGCAGAATGTTTGAGGGATGTCGCCCGTATCCAAGATTCGATTGAATTCTTTAGCAAGAGTTTCCTTTAAACTTTCGGGTCCATATTTATAAAATTCTACTGGTACCCTGTCGCTTCCTGGTGCTTTGCCATCTTTACATTTCGATAGTGCTGTTTCGACTTCTTCGACCGTTATTGAGGCATCCAATAATTGATTTTTCCAATTTGGTCTTGCGAACTGTATTGAACGTTGCATGTCGCCGATTTGTAGGATTTCGATGAAGTGTGCTTTCAGCCGTTCCACATCAATGCCTGTTCCAATACTGTATGTATCTTTCCCGTTTACCAGCTTCGCCGTTTTCCAAAAATCCTTCTGATTAACGCACTTGCTTAGACTTTCTGCTTGCTGCTCATAGAATTTACATTTTTTCTGTGCACATAATAGTTTGTATCTGCGATTAGCATCAAGATACATGCTTCTCGTAGTCGAGTTGTTATGCACTCTGAAGAGTCGCAGGCATGCAAACGATCGATTCCTACTTTTCTCGCACTGATAGTCATACCATGGCTTTTTGAAACCGCTTCTGTGTTTTTTGCGAGGAGTATCAGGATAGCTCTTTTTAATGATTTCCGGTAAGTGCGTCACGTTTAGGTTGGGGTTTTGTTCAATATGCCGGCTTAGATTTTCTTTGTAGGCTAATGCGAATTCTTTTCGCCACGTAATCTTCGGCAATAAATTCATTTTTTTCACATTCTGGCCGATGCAATCTAACCCTATCGTTGTAATAATAGGGAGATGATCGGAGAAGTGTTTTTCTGACACCGTGAAGTCCGTAATGAGAGGCAACCAGTCCCCTCCGGCCAGGCATAAGTCAATAACTGAATGACCTTGACGTCCTACAAATGTGCATTCGCCTTCCAAGTCGTTCTTAGTGCACCCATTGAAGACTCTCAGTCCAAAGGAGTCCATCATTTCCAGTATTTTCTTACCGTTTGCATTTAAAGTGCAGTCTTTGGTGCGCCTGCTTATTTCCTCGACCTGATTGGCTATTGGTTGCTCATTTCCAATTCTGGCGTTGAGATCTCCCATTATCAATAAATCATTGCTTGCCAGATTATTCAGTATGTCCATAAATTTATTGTATTCAACATTCCAGTTATTACAATTAATGTATATGGGCAATAATATGAGTTTCTTATCTCTAAACTTAAATAAGACGTAGCTCCAACCGTCAAGATTCACAAATGTGCATTTGTCTCTTAATTCTTTCTTAAACCCAAATGCGAATCCTCCACTCGGCCTTCCCCTTTCGCTCCTTCTTTTTGCAGAAATCCATTGTAATTCAAAATTTCTAAATTTTGGCGCATATAATTCAAAATCCTTTTCCATCACAAAGGTCTCTAGTAGTATAATAACATCAAATGAATTTATATACTCGTAAAAGTTATTAAAAATATTTTTATTTTTGAATCCAGCAATATTATATGCTAGAATTTTTAATTCATTGATTTGACTGTCGCAGACGGCAACACTTTCCTATTGCCCATGTAGTGACGCGATTCTCACATCAGCTGTTTTAGTGGCAACGTCCATATGATTGTTCCGCTTGTTTACATTCGCCAGTATCTCAGCTGTCATAGTTGGGGCAATGCCCACAAGAGCGCCTAGTTCCGCCGTGGCATCTTTTCCATTACAACTCACACTGTTTTGCTGTAGATTCCAGGTGAATTTTTTATTGTTTATAATTAATAAATCATCTTTCACGAATATTTTAACGTTGGGGCATTTTGCAGAGATTTGCTTTCGTAGGCCAAGCAGGCTGTTTCGTTTTTGGCGCACATCATACGGCAGGTCTTTTTGGATTTGGATACTAGTGTTTTTCAAAAGTTTACCATTTTGCAGAGCCTTGAACACTTGGTTTCGATCACGCAGAGCAACCTTGAATTTACGCGATTGAGTGGTGGGCCCCGGTAGTTCGCGTATTTGGTGATCGTCTAATGCGGTGGTGCAGCATTTAAGTGTTTTTATGCAAAGATCGTTTATTGTATCATTTATATTGTTAGTGCTAGCCGGTATTTTAATAATTAAATTATTGGAAAGCGCATTTTTCTGGAGTTTTTCAATCTGTAGTGCTTGTTTTTCGCATATTATGTGCATTCGATTGATGTTGTTTGTCAATTGCTCGTTGTGTTTTTCCAGAACCGAAATACGCGTCAACAACTCCTCTATATCGTTTTTCTTCGCAACGTCCTTTAGTTCATCTCGAATTATTTCGGAGATCATCCGGGTAAGCTCCAATTTATCGGCCGGGGACATTTTGCTAGTTTTTTTGCTCGCAGAGAAGTTTTCAGGGGATGTTAATGCATGCGATCGTTTTGACATTTACCTTCAATATTTATTGGTGCTTTTATTGAAGTAGTTCGGTCACTTTTCGATTAAACTTTATGTTTTAATGAGCTCTGGTCACTACCTCGCCAAGCACACAGGTTTTCAACTCAATTTTCGGGCTTTTTGTATGAAAAAATAAGCGATTAATTTCCGCGATTAATTTTCACTGTTCACTTTTCAGAACTGTCAAACGACATTCTAAGATACTGTCTTCCATTTTGCCAATTTTTCAGAATATTGGTGGCTAGTAAATTACATGCTTAGACTAGGTACTAATATCGTCAGTTTTCGTGAAACCCATTACCCTAAATTTATTTAAAAAAGGTCTCCGCGGCAAATTTTTCCCAGGAGACATAGGTGGGCATAGTAGGTCCTTACCCTAATACACGACAATAAGTGCATGTAGAAATAATTGGACTGCGATTAATAATTTTGTTTGTGTATATTGAAAAATTGATTCTAGATTCAAATTAAAAAAAAATCATAAAAAATGTTAGCCGGAAAAACGGCCGAAGAAAATCAATTCCGGCTAAAAATCCGGCCGCCCGGAATTAGAAATTTCTTCCGGGTAAACAGCACGCTTTCCGGCTAAATTTGGCCGAAAAACGGCACACTTTCCCGTCATAAGTCACAGTCATTTGCCATACATGTTGACGGTTTGTCAGTTAATTCAATCAATTAGAGAGTAGATCGGTTTTTTATATTTTGTGAAACTTACAATCAACACCCTACTAGATCAGGCCCCAAGGAGACAAAAAAACATTTTGTTCAGTCTTTCTATTAAGTCATGATTAACGATGAATCGACAAAAAAATTAGTTTGATACATTTTCCTTTGATGTAAATGCACTCTGAACAAAATCATAATGGCTAGCCAGAGCCACGACTTTTTCCTTGTTAAACATACATTTCAGTTCGCTGGACTTTTTGGCCAGATGATGTGTGAATTATGTATGTGTGCAAATATTTTAGGTTCACCAAAGTTCAACAAATTTCAATTTGTGTTAGCGCTTGTGTTGTGAGATTATCACTTGAATGCATATTTTTGTTATTTTATGTCTTTTCACACTGCAGTCACGTAATAGTGCATAATGTACAAAGATATTTATTAACAATGCCTTAATGAGATGTTCATGTTTGTTAAATTGTGTAACTATAGTTGAGTTTATTTTTGTTTCACTTTCGCTTTTCAAATAGATTGGAGGGTCGTTTTGTAGAACACAGCTAAATTAGATTGTATTTTGCCCAACCTCTTATATCAACACGTCATAACCTACTTAAGCCAGAAGTTAGAGTGATGGATGGATGGATGGATATGGCGCTGAGATAGGTTGGGCTAGTAGCGCCCAATACTGCAGCCTGCTGGCTTATTGTATTTCCCATCTAAGCGAGAAAGTTTCAGGTTATGAGTTCTGTCCTACGTAAAAGGCTAAGAAGAAAGTTATCCAGGTTTGCTTTGGGTGCACCCATACTGGTAGCTTGAGCCCGAAAGAAGTTTTGTCTCCAGCTCATAAGAGCGGGACATTCGAAAATAACGTGCGAGGCTGATTCCTCATCTTCGTTGCAGAGGCGGCATAGTGGGTCTTGTGTGTATATCCCTATTGTATGCAGATGTATCCGTAGGGTGCAATGACCGGTTATAAGGCCTGTCACTGCCCTGAGGTTCGTTTTACTAAGACTGAGGGCTTCGGAGCAGCTGGTATGCCAGTTAGATTCCAGCATACGTTTGCTATGCCTAAAGCTCTTCAGCGAGTCTCCATCGATCTTGGAATTTATCCTCAGTCCATCGTCTGGCAACGGTTCTGGCAGTAGATTTACTGATCCCGATTGCAGGTTCAGGACCAGTTTAGGGTAGTTCGGAACCCTCTCTTGCAAGGGCATCCGCTTTCTCATTTCCTTCGATCCCCTTATGTCCTTTCACCCATTTCAGAGTTACTTTGTTTCGGGTAGCTAGGTTCTTGAGATTTTGTTGGCATTCCCAAACCAATTTGGAGGTTGTTTTGGGATTTGCAATTGCTTTTATAGCAACTTGACTGTTGGAGAGAATATATATGGTCTTATTGGTATATCCCTTTCGAGTACTCTCCCCTGCTGCAAGGTTTATGGCTATAAGTTCTGCCCGGAAGACAGTTGTATATTGACCTAGGGGTTTAGAGATACTATAGTTGTTGGTTTTAGTATAGACTCCTGCCCCTGTTCCTTCGTCTGTCTTCGACCCATCCGTGTACCACACGGTGTCATTTGATAGATGGTTGTCGTTCCATTTACTCCAGTCTTCCCTAATCGTTGAGGTTTCGATGTTGGAGTCGGGGTATAGTCGCTGCCCATATCTAGGATTGGGTTTGCAATGATTTCTGTAATCGTACAGTGTCCTACCGTTTGAGGTGTCCACATGTTCGATGATTGGAGTCTGTACGCTGCGAGTCTTGCCTCTTCTGTGATTATGAGGTCCAGTGGTGGCAGGTCTAGTAGTCTCTCTAGAGTTAAAGTTGGTGCACTGCGCATGGCGCCGGTTATGCTTGCGCAGGCCAGTCTCTGTACTGATCCCAACTTCGCTGCTGCTGTTTTTTGCTTGATTTTAGTCCACCAGACTATCGAGCCATAGGTCAGACGGGGTTTGACCACAGCTTCGTATATCCAGTGTATCATTCGTGGTTTTAACCCCCACGTTTTCCCTATTGCTCTTTTAGTTGCATATAGGGTCTGTTTGCCTTTTGCAATTGTGTTTTGCAGCTGCTTGTTCCACGTGAGTTTGTTATCAAGGGTGACTCCCAGATATTTTACCTCCGTGGTAAACTGCAGTTGTTGGTTGAATAATGTTGGAGCGTTGAGCCCTTCCAAGTTGTGTTTGCGACTGAAGGTTATTAGTGTTGTTTTGGCGGGATTGACCGATAGGCCTACCCTCCTACACCAATCCTCCACTTGGGTTAGAGCTTGTTGCATGAGTTCAGAAAGAACTCCTGGAAATTTTCCCCTTATCAGGATACTGATGTCATCGGCGTATCCTAGGGTATAGAAGCCAGTGTTGTTTAGCTGGACCAGTAGGCTGTCCACTACAAAGTTCCACAGGAGGGGTGAAAGTCCCCCCTGTGGACACCCTTTGAGGACAGCTGTATACATGATTTCACCGAATAATTTTGCATGTACTTGTCGTCCTTGAAGCATTGATTTTATCCACCGACATAGGGTGTTTTGAACTCCATGAGGCGCCGTGTACAAGAGGTTCAAAGAAAGTGTTGTCGAAGGCCTCCTCTATATCTAGGAAGGCCGCGAGCCCTATTTCTTTGATTTCTTATGTGGTCTCAATCTTCCCAACTAGATGGTGTAGTACTGATTCACATGATTTCCCTGTCTGATAAGCATGTTGGTTTGGGTGCAACGGGAAAAGCGACAGGCACCTATCCCTGATATGTTTATCGACGAGCTTTTCCAATGACTTAAGTAGGAAGGAGGTTAGACTTATTGGTCTATACGATTTCGCTAGGGTTTGGTCACGCCCCGGTTTTGCCAGAAATGCTACGTTTACCTGCTTCCAAGTGATTGGGATGTATCCTAAGGCTATGCTGGCTCTAAATAGTCTTAGTAAGAGCGGAGCCAGGGTCGTAAGACCCTGCTGAAGCAGGGCTGGATAGACATCGTCTGGTCCTGGTGATTTGTAGGGTTCGAAAGAGTTGATCGCCCATTCCACCCTATTATAGGTTACTATCTGGTTCGCAATCCGCCAGTCGTCTTTGTTAGCCCTGATAAAAAGGGAGTTGTCATCCAATTGGTCTGTGCGCTCCGGTGTTATGGTTGATCCAGGAAAGTGAGACCCTAGAAGGACTTCCAGGGTCTCCTTACCTGTTTTTGTTTGGTTTCCATCGGAGTTTTTAAGTGTCCCGATGGGGTTTGTTGGATCCTTGGCTAGAATCTTCTGGAGTCTCGCTCCTTCATGCAAGTTTTCTATTTCTTCGCAGAACTTCCTCCAGGATTCCCTCTTGGCTTTCCTAATTTCTTTGCTATACTGCGTTAGGGTGCAGCGGTATGTGTCCCAATCCCCAGTGTTTTTGGCTACGTTGAAAAGCTTACGTGTCTTCTTACGCAGGATGTTCAGGTTCGAGTTCCACCATTTGCATTTCGCATTGGTGTGTCGTCTCGTTAACCTACAACTCTCTTCGAAGGAGGTTTTTATTGCGGCTTGCAGTTGATCCGCTGCAGCCTCCACACAAAGTGTAGTTTTAATATGTCTGGGAGTTTCATTCAGATTGGTAGCCAGGCGCTCTCTGTAGAGGTCCCAGTCTGTTTTTCTCGGATTTCGATACAATTCAGTTGGCTTATCGACTTTGTCAATTTCCATACTTATGTATCTGTGATCCGATAGCGATGGTTCGGCTAAGACACGCCAATGGCGGACGTTAGGAGATACGTTGAAGGTGGCTAAAGTTATATCAATGACCTCTCTTCGAAGTGTTGTTACAAAAGTGGGCTCAGTGCCCTTATTCAGAATTTCAAAGTTTTCTTTGATTATAAAATCATAAAGATACTCACCCCTTTTGTTCGTATCAGAGCTCCCCCACTCTGTATGGTGAGCGTTTGCATTCGCTCCGATGATGAGCTGCGGTGTGTGTGTTCCGCTGCTGATTATTAGTTCCTCCAGCTCTTGAGGTGGTGGAGGCGTCTGTGAATCGTATGGGAAGTAAGCGGCAGCGAGGATGAGCTCCCGATTACTACTCCCATTATGTGTTATTTTTACCGCTACTATGTCCCTGGAAATATGGTTGTGTAGTGGCAGCATTTTAACGGTAGGCTTAGTATAGATACAGGTCCTGGCATTGCCAAAGGCTATATCGTATATTAACTTACCTCCGGTGGTTCCTAAGCCGGCTACTTTGCCCTTATACAGCCAAGGTTCTTGGATGAGGACTATATCCAGACCCTCGGCTGCGATGACGCGGCTTAGTGCTGCGGTTGCAGCTTTATTGTGCTGAAGGTTGATCTGAACCACCTTCAGCGTCATGAGGTTGCTTTGATATCGCTTTGAAGGTTATTTGGTTCAGACCAAAGTAACCTATGTGGTCCCTGGCCTCCAGCGCCTTCCAGCTTGTTTCGTCGATCCACGCGAGATTTAGTCCGGGTTTGTCTTTTGTGGATGCAACGACGTTCCACTCCTCGGTGTTTAGCCCCTGGTTCTGGGTCTTTAGGGAGTGCTAGAATCTGTTTCGGATCCTCCGTACCAACTATGTCCGTATTCGGAATCCGAACCATAATTTTTCTGGTCTTGACCACTTCCCTCGCATCGCCCACACGATGGATTGCTCCCTCCCATGGATTGATAAAAGGTATTGTGACCCTCAACCAGTGCTTGGCTTCCTGATTTGCGCAGGTTACGTAGAGGACACCTTTGTCTGGGTAGCTATTCGTAAAGAGAGGAGCCTTCGATGGTTCACTCTTGAAAACCTCCAACACGATAGCCCGCTGGATGTCTTTAGCCTGCTCAGTGGTTAGTTTTTCGGCTGGGTACTTATCCAGGACCACAGCCATTTTAAGGGAGCAGAGAGCTTCCTTGAACGTGCCCCCTGATACTACTCCTGATGGTCCGGCTTTCGTCGACGGAGTTTCTCTGTTCCCGGTGTTCGGTCGTTTTCTCTCTACTCCTTCTGCGGGAGATTGGGACTCTGACCTTGTTCTTTTGGGGGGGTTGTTTTTAGGCCCCTCGGGCTGGTCTTGAGGTTTTCCGTGGGTTCGCTTATGTCGCGGCGTGATCGGTTCACCCCTTTCCCTCGCTTTTTCGATCGCGATCTTTCGTCGTTGAGCTCCGGAAAGCGTCGGTTTCTTGTTTTTCAGGATTAGTTGGCCCATTTTTGTTGTTGTTTTTGTCACGTCGGACCTCTCTGGTCTTGTGCAGAAAGCACTTCCCTGAGAGGGTGTCGTCGAGGGTTGGGACATGCCTCCCTCCCCTTTCGCTGCTAGGCTTATGGTTGAACCATTACCTTCAGCTTGGGCGGGTTGGTTTTGTTCTACCCCTGTTGTTTGTGTGTTTGTTTTTGTGTTGTTCTTGTTAGTATCCATATTTTGGTCCCACGAGTATGGCGGTAATGAAGGTACACGTGCTCAGTGACCCCTTAAGCACGCAAGGCTAGTTATTCTGAGGTTTCGCCCGGTTCCTCAGAAGCTCCGTTTGTGACACCATTTGTCCCTGGTGCCATTCACCCATCGGCACGGATCGCATTACACCTTAGGTTTAGGATTTGGAAGATGTTAGTTGGCTGTGTGTTGAAGTTCTGTTCTGTCATTTGTAAGTATACTGTCCTAGTTGTCCTGTGTTCGGTCAGCATGCAGCGCTAAGCCCCCGCACCGCGTCAAGGTCCCTTCCACGCGGGGGTGAGTGATAATAATTGAAGTTTTAATTATATTTATTCCTCACAGCCAAATAAGAGTTTTTAAATTATAGAATCCGGCGGATATACACCTCAACAAGTCTTCAATGCCGACGAGGCCGGCCTTTATTGGAAGCGTATGCCCAGCCGAAGTTTTATTTCAAAGGAGGAAAAAAAAGCTTCTGGATTCAAAGTGGCAAAAGAGGCTAAAAATTTTGTTCTTTGCCAATGTAAAAGGGGATTTAAAGTGTAAGCTACGAGTACTTCTTATAAAACTCGCACCCACGAAATTGGGAACCAGAATTAATACAGTAATTGTAAATTCGAGAGGGAAAAAATATCTAACTACCATCTCACTCCCAAAGCAATGTGAGCATTCAACACCGGTATAGACCTGCACGGTCGAGCGTCATGGTGGTAGCCTTCACGGCAAATCAAAAATCTCCATAACTCTCCCGCTAAAATTCAAGTGGGCGTCTTGTGCACAGATAGACAACAGACACAAGACCTGATGAGTTTGTCTATCTGTAAGAAACCACAAAACTTTGGGAAAAAATACCAAAAATTTAGGAAAGTGAGGGAAAAAAGTTTCGTCCCAATCGGGATTCAAACTTCCGACCTTTAGTCACAAGGTCAGCAACTCTACCTACTGAGCTATAGACGCTTAGAGGTCCTGATGCAAAAATTCCAATGTGACATTTCCGAAATTGAATAACTCGATATTTCTCCCGCTGGGGCCCTTCTCCTCCAAAAAGACAAAGTTCCGCGTAGTTCCCATAGAGCTGGTAAGTTGCCATGCCATAAATACTACAGACAGTTGGTGTATAGAATGAAACGATAAGTCAAGATTTTCACAATTAGTAATAACTAATATTTTTGTTTTGGGATCCTGATGTCCCAGTGTCCCAATTTCCTAATGTCCCAATGTGCAAATATCACAGTGTCCCAATGGCCTAATGTCCGAATGTCCCACTACCCTAGTGTCAATGTCAATGTCCCAGTATCGCAATATCCCAATGTCCCAGTCTCCCTGTGTCTCCCACCTAATTTCCTAATATCCCAATGTCCAATTGTCCTACTTTTACAAGGTCCTCATGTCCTAATTTCCTAATATCCCAGTTCCCCAATGTCCCAAATGTCCCAGTATCCTAATGTGATAATATCCCAATGTCCTAATGAACCAGTGTCCCAATGTACAAATGTCCCAATATCCCAACATCCCATTCTTCCAGTGGTCAGTCTCTCAATGTCGCAGTATATCTAGTGACCCAAGGCCCCAATAGCCTAATATCCAAATGTACCACTGTCCCAATGACCCCATGTCCCAATTTCCCCAGTGTACCTAATGTCCCAATATTCCAATATCCCGATGTTCCAATGTCCTAATATCGCAGTGCCCCAATGTCCAAATGGCCCAATATCCCGATGTCCCGATATCTGTGGCCTAATGTCCCTATGTACCAGTGTCCCAATGTCCGATTGTCCTATTGCCCCATTATTACCGTTCCAATGTCCTAGTATCCCAATGCCCCAACGTCCCAGCCTCCCACTGTCCTTATGTCCCAATATCCAAATGTGTCCATGTCCCAATATCCTAATGTTCCAATGTACCAATGTCCTAATATCATGATGTCCCAATGTCCCAATATCCCGATGTCTCAGTGGCCCAATGTCCCCTCGTCCCAGTTTTCTCAGTGTGCCTAATATCTTAATTTCCAAATGTAAAAATGTCCCATTGTCCGAATTTCTCAATGTTCCAATGTCCTAATGTCCCAATGTTCCAATGTCCTAATATCGCAGTGCCCCAATATTTCAATATCCCGGTGTCCCAATATCCCGATGTCTCAGTATAATGCAAGTTGTCTCCGGTAATCATAGACTTGTTCGCTTTCGTTTTTTTCCTTTGGCGGGCGATACGCTCTCGCGTCTCTTGATTTATATACATATGTATATGAAATAAAAAGAATGTTGAAAGGAACGTAGCAGCAATGCTGTTTATTAGTTGTGCATATATGTATTTCTTTTTGTACACATTACGTATTTTATGACTAAATACATGTTTACAGTACCAATGTGTTGATATAATTGATAAAATATTGTCAGGTGAACTTGCAATAAGAATGACTCTTTTCATTCATTATAGGTGGTTCTATGGTACGGGCTTTAAGTGCCGATCCTAATAACACTTTTCGAGTTTTTTTTTTAACAAAAATAAACGTCCATGGCAATGGCGGGATTTGGACGGGATTTTTTTCAACACGGACTTAAAATGGCGCATATATAACAAACGGAATTTTGAGATGTCGGGGTTTTGAGTTGACGGCATTTTGTAGTGATGGAATTTGGAAATCGTAGATATTGTAAATTGAGATTTTTTTTAGAAAAAGATGCAATATGAGTGAGCGGGATTTTGTAGGTATTTCAATTCTGACTTCACTCTTTTAAATATTAGTCGAAGAAAATTGGGCCAAAATATGGCCATCGAACGGCAAAAATCCTGCATCGGATTTGTTTTTTTGATTGTGGTTGGGGATGGTCCCTAGCTTATGACATTAAAAGTCCCAAGCGATTGGTTGTCCGCAACCTTTAAAAAAGGGAAAAAAGGGGGGAATTTTTTGTTTTTTTTTTGCGATTATTTCAAAAATGGTAAGAGATAGAGAAAAATGGTTTGAGGACGAAAAAACTACATAAAATTATCTTTGCAATGATACATGTATGTATTACACATTAGTTTAATTGAATATTTTGGCGTTAAATTAGAAAATAAATTAAAATATTTTCATTTTATACCTTTTTCAAAAGCTCCATAACTTTTGAAAGAATGCTAGTTCAGCCGTAAAATTTTGTATAAGTATTCACAATAGGTTCAAGATCATTTTAAGGTAAACATTGAGTCGCTCCGGCCAAGGACCCCCATTATCCCCCCATTTTAATTTGTCAAAATCGCATGTCCATAACTCCCCCCAAAATGGGAGCAGAGTGCTAAATTTTGCTTTGTTGCGATTGGAGGTCATAGTCACCCCACCCACCAAAAATCAGCTCATTCAGGTAAAAACTAAGGGTACCTCCCATACCAAGTGACCCAAGACAACTTTATTCTACATTTTATAAAATGAGTAGTACGTAGAACAAACTCCTGAAACTACATAAAGTTTCTTTCGTCCTCAAACAATTTTTCTGTATCTCTTACCGTTTTTGAAATAATCGCAAAAAAAAACAGAAAAATACCCCAACGGACCCCCCAACCGGTTGGGATTTTTAATGCCATAATATGGGAACCATCCCCAACCATAATCAAAAAAAATTCCGATGTAGGATTTTTGTCGACCAAATATGTATGCCATTTTTCTTAGACTAATACATATATGTCCTCTTCGAACTATGCTACGATATCGGGCTGCAAAAATAGGAACGCTTTATTATTTATTATGAACTGATCACTTGATCTCGGATGAAAGTATTGAAAATGCAACATATACGCTGATAAGTGGGAATCTGTTCATTTACAGGGGAAGTACCCAATTTTCAAAAAGTAAATGATATGAAGCAAGATAACGTATATCTCGTGTATTTAATTTACAATGTTCAACATATAAAATATGTACTTAACGGACAAAAACGTAATCCTAGTATAAAATTAAATTCATATACATACATACCTAAATAATGCACCATATTGTAGACAATTCTAATCTAACGCATTTAATTGACATGTATATGTCTTTGCGGAGGCTACCTGAGAAATACTGGGTGTCGTTCCGTGAAAAAGCGTCACGAAAAACTGTAACGGAAACGTTTGAACGCTTAAAATCGACCTTCCCGTAGTTCGATCTTCACCAAATTTGGTATACATTATCCTTTGATCACTCTGACTCAGAATCGACCATCACGATTTCGATAAGTTGCGGGAATAGCGGTATATTCGCCATTTAAGCGAACGAAAATTCATCCTTCAATTGGTTCTCCTGGCTCTCAACGTGGACGGATGTTGACGAAACTTGGATGGAAGTTAAGTGGTGCGATCCTTAACATTTTGGTGCCAGCATTTTTTTTGAGGAAGATGTCCTTGGACACAAAATGTCCTTTTTTCTGTGGGAATGCATTATAGACGCTATGTATAAGGATATGGATATCAAAATACAGAATCCGTTGCGACGAGTCTTGTAAAATCACGACAAGTTGATTTTGAGTTTTGTTCAAGGATATTACCACCAAAAAGGACATTTTTCTATCATAGGAAACAGAGTATGGGCATTATGGGTGTCGTTCGAATGGTGATATTTGAGGCACTGTATGTGATCGGTTTCAAAATATTTTTTTTTTAAAGAAAAAAAAGCGGATGTCCCAGGAGTGTTCGAACCATGGCCCAAACCGTCGTCAATACCTTCCAAAAAGTCAATGTCAATATGTAAACGCTCTGCAAAATGTTCGAACGTGATCATGTGATGATTGCTAGATTTATCGCGCCAATCTGTAATCGATGTAGCCTTGTTGGGTATCCGCCAGGTTTGGTGCGTTGGGCAATGTGTTCGAGTCCCCACAGCAACATATATTTTTTTTTCTTATTAGTGTCCAAAACAATTTTTTAAGCTTGGTTATAATTATGTATTTGGAACATAGTAAAACACGTGTGATTATTTTAAGGAAATTAGTATGTGTACGCTGGGTTGTTCCGTGACAAAAAGTGACATTGTAAAACATAGCGAAAACCTAACGAAGCTTTAAGTCAACCTTTCAGTGGTTTGATCATTGCTAAATTTGGTATACATTTTCCTTTGATCGCCCTTACAAAGAATCGACAATCACTGATGAGTTGCGGGAATAGCGGTAAATTCGCCGTTGAGCGAATGAAAAGTTATCTTTCAATTGGTACTCTTGGCTCCCCCTGTGGAGCGATTTGGATGAAACTCTGATGGAAGTTAAGTGGAGCGATCTTTATTATTTTGGTGTCGGCACTTGTTATGAGAAAGATGTCCTTAGACAAAAAGGGTCCCTTTTTCTTTGGCAATGCATTATAGTCGATATGCATATCAAAATGCAGTATTCGGTGAAGGGTCTACCCTTTAAAATCAATACAAGCTCATTTTGGGCTTTCAAAGGATATTATGTACATATGTACCACCAAAAAGGGCGCTTCTCTAAGGAAACTGAGAATGGGCATTATGGTTGTCGTTCGAAAGTCGATATTTGGGCTACTGTATGTAATCGGTTTTAAAGGATATTTGGGCTTCTGGAGTGACAAGATAACGGCTGATGCAATGTGGATTATTTTGTAAGCAATAACGTAGACATATACATGATCTAAGATTTTTCCCCTAAGGGAAAACTTCTCGGAGTTTTTTCTTTTCTTTTCAGGTGAGTTTTTTTTTATATTCATTAGAGCAGATAAGTATGCTATTGCTAACAAATTTCTATGTGTACAAAAAGAATATTCAAGTGTTCTTTACCGGGCATCGAACCTATGTGAGCATTCTATTATTGTCGAAGCACTAAATTGGCTAAAAAAGCAAGAATTTTCCAAAAATTACAATTTACATTTACAATTTTAGCTTGAAAAGCTAATGTTATGTTATTTAACTAATTAATTAAAATAAAGAGGTATTTGAAATTTTAATAAATAGGACATTATACAGTGTTGAATTTGGAGCTTTCGAATAGGACTCAGTTTATGCATCCACACTATCAACGTATCGTCTCCTTCAATGGTGTTCTTAGTTATTTTATTAACAAAGCAATTTCTATTAGTGCTCTGCTAGTATGTATGTATAATGTACTCTCAATTATCCAGCATGTAAAGTCCAACTTCATCATTTCAAACAATGAATGCATCACTCGTAAATTTCCCAGAACTCATCCAAGCAACAATATATACAAACAATGCATCTAATTTTAATTCAAAATAAGCACCTGACCGTGACCTTAACGATTACTATCAAAATAGAGGGTTTTACGTAACTTTTCAAATAAATCGAACTTGCTTCGTCATACGATAGTCTATATGCTATATACGGCTATTTTCCAGTTGTCGAGGAAAAAGTTCCAGCTCCAGACTGAAATTGTATAGGAATAATTAAGACACGTGTGGAAAACCCAACTAGCCTGTAGAGTTGTAGAGTTAGAACAAAATATGTAAAAGTTTGTCAATCCATTGGGTGGTACGGGCTACCACTACGTTACATATATGTAATGTTAAGCATACACGTTACTAATTTCGCCTCAACTGACCTTGACGAACGTATGGTAGCTAGTAAAACAATATTTACACCCCGACGCAAAGCACGATCATACTGTTTGATGTGTTTGTATTCTATGCTAACTTTGCACGATTATTTCTCAAATGAGCAATCTAGCAGTCATAATTTCCTACCACAAAATTCAAACTATCTTTTAAATTACGCTTAAAAGTATTTTAGGGTAATCACATGCTGTCAAATAATTGGAATTTCGAATGTAAATAAAAAATAAATTATGAAATAAATAAATAAATAAATAAAATAAATAAATACGCATCCACTGAATATTTTCATATTTTTAATGACTACCACGGGAAAACCACTTGCCCATTTCAGACTGTTACGAAATTTATCAGATGCTTTAAAATGTTCTTGATAACGTAGTACAAATATGATAAGATTTTTGTTACTCATGTCTTTTAACTGCGATATGCGTTTTATTATTAGTGCAGAATTTTGCGATAACAAGTGAATTTAATTTTTTTTTTAGTACTATACAGTAGTACGTAGGAAACACTAACCATTAATTTTATGTTTAATTTAATCATACTCTACAACAGGGGTGTCAAACTCAAAACGTGGCGCGGACCAAATAAGAATCTCCTCAGGTTCGGGTGGGCCGCAGGAGGAAAATTTTTTAAAAACTTTGATGTATTCGTATTACGAAAGCTGATTACATAATAATACTTTTAAAATATGGCAAAAAGTCTGGATCACTATAGCGGCTTCGGGATTCTCCGTGAGAACTATCACCTTTCGAAAATGGACTTCAAGAACATTACAAAATTAAAACTTTCTTCTTCCTTGCCTCGTTCTTTATACCGCTCCATGGCTTCGCGTTGCTCGACCCGCGGTGTAGGTACATCGCATATCGCACCGTTTTGGCGATAATATCTCAGCATATGTCTACAGGCAGCTCTATCTTGGATCGTGTCATCGCCGAGACCAATGCGTTGTTGTTGCTTTTTCATTTGACACATCCAGGTGTTATTAAAAAATTAGAACAAGAAGTGAAAACGTCAAAATATGATTGATCTTCAAGTGATTACATGATTTGTAGCACCGTTCATCCATGTCGCCCAAATTACTTTTGGGAGGCAAAATATATTAAATTAATTTCAGCAGAAAGGTGGCTAAAAGAGACAAAAATTTGTTTGTGATATGGTTTTAAACAAACTCATGCACCAATACAGTTTCATAAGTAGTATAGGTCTAAAAATCAGCACTTGGTCTGTCATGATTATGTTGGAATTTCATATCCAGGTGATTTAATCACCAATTCCAAGATTTCCGTAGTTTTTAAAGCTTTGCCATTTTTCCAAATAAATCTCAATTCATGTTAGCTAAAGCCAACCAAAGTTTTATTAACTGTATTTCGACAATTTTCTGAAGACGCTTAGTATTTTCCTGTACAAAAAAGATGAGCCGACTTATAAATCAAAATAACCAGCAGCAAATTGTTTGTAGTATTTGGAGAGAAATTCCTAAAATAATCTTGCATAAACCATTGATGAGTTTTAGTAATGATGATAAATTTTTTCACATTACCAATTTCACAATTTTTGTGTTGATATACATTGCGTTGCTTCGACATGGCCGCGGGCCGCACAGATCTGTGAAGTGGGCCGCACGCGGCCCGCGGCTCGCGAGTTTGTCACGTCTGCTCTACAATCTTAAATCCAGAAATCGTTAATGTTCAGGTCTCAAGCCTCAGAGCCTTTCTATGACTATACACTGTAATTTTTTTTTCAACTAGAACCCAGTAATTCACAACTAGATTCTAGCTCCTAGATTTTCTAGTTGTAAATCTAGTGAAAAAAATATTACTGGAAATCTAGCTAAATTTGTTAATAATCTAGTGTGGATAAATATATATCTAGGACAAATAACTAGAATTCTATTCAAAAGCCAAACTGGATTTCTAGTAAAAAAAGTGGTTCCAGTCAGATTTACTAGAACTTCTAGTGAATTGTGCTTAAGATAATCTAGTGAATCGTACTAGATTCATTTGAATTTTGAATTTGACTAGACGATCTAGATAAATCTGAAAGCATGTTTTTTATTTTTAGTATTTTCTTCATTTTATCGCGTTTAAAACGATATTTGACGTATAACAACCTGATTCATCTGAAAATATAATAACAAATAAACATAACTTATTCGGGAAAATCTATTTTATTGTTATCCTTTTTATTGGCCGTTGTACAAAATTAGTTAGGGTCAATAAATATAACTAATTTTATTATGGAGTGAGCCTTAGGTACATCCATGCGATTCTCCGATTTACTGGCACGAGTTGGGGACTTCAGTCTTTCACATTACTCTGCCCTAAAAAGAAAAGAAAATATGGACAATGCATCTATTTAATTAAGTATAGTTTTAAAAATGAAAAGAATAACATGACGAAAACGATGAAATTAAAACGAAGAGAAATTTAAATTAAATTAAAATGAAGAGAAATTTAAAATTGGCATACATTGGCATATGTATATTACAAAAATAAAAAGAAAAATTAATTGTACTTACCATTATATTTCTCCAAATTATGATCACTAGGCGAGACCCACAGTAACTGCAGCCGACTACAACGCCGACACCAAAAATTACATGAAGACTTATAGTCGACGTATTGGACTGCTTTCGTCGCTGCTATGCTGTTTCCATTCTGTCTGCCGTTTCACTCTTTCGCTGCGTTGTTTTGTTTGTTTATCAAAATATGCAATGATGAAAGAGAGAACAAAATATATACAAACTTATTACTTTGTGTCCCAATTTAGGCAATAATTTTTTTTACTACTTACCTTAAAAACTCAATTTCGCAAACACTTGGCAGTACACTTGTCACAACGCAAAGCACCCGGTGTGTTCAAAGATTAAAGATAAATTGTTGAAACATTAGCTACATAACTAAGTCGAGAACGAACTATGCACGTATGCACTTTCTACTTTCTAGTAGATTTTAATACATTTTCAGTAACAATTACTGATATTCTAGGAATATGTTATGTTTTACTAGAAAACTAGTGAAATGTAACTAGATTTCTAGGTTTGTTATGTGATTCAGTTGATTTTACAGCCAATCTAGTAAATATCCTTAGATACTAGTTATACTTTTTCAGATTCGCTAGATTTCTATTAATTTTTTTCGCTAAAAGTAGCCTAGTAAAAAATTACTAGAAAAAAGACTTGCTGTGTAGATTGCATTCTAAAATTGGGTTACTCTCTTATGTCGTTACGTCTTTCTGAGAAAACGAATTGCCGTTTATTGCATATATCTTTCCCGTTATTGCACCGACCGACCATTGCACTAGGTTTAAGGTTTAAAGATTTTAGGCCTGCCAATCGGTAAACCATGTTTCAAACGGTAATCTTTAGGTTAGGCTAAGCTGACCAGACGTACAGCATTTTGCTGTACTGTACAGCATTTTGACCTGTCGTACAGCATTGCGAAATGTACAGGAAAATGTACAGCATTCCCCATGACACACAATGAAACCTAATTGACTAAATAATAAGCTCCTCGATGAGGCTTTTGATCTGTTTTTTTTCTACTTTTAAGGTCTCAAGTTTGACTCCTGAACTTTGTACGATCGATAATGAGCGAGATAATGACACTTTTGTGTTTGACAATCGTTCATTTTCGATAACTCGGGAACCGGTCTCGATCATTCCGAAATTTGGCGCACTTGTAGAGCTACTTGGAGCTCACATTTTCTCGGAAGTTACGGCTGCCCAAATCGCAATTTTGAGTTTTGGTACGAACGACATTAACCGAGATAATTGCACTTTTATGTTTGTCAATCATTCATTATTCATAACTCGAGAACTGATCGAAATTTTGTGAAATGAAAACACTTGTAGAGCTGCTTGACGCACAATTCCTACAAGTTTCAAAGTCCTACCTATCAACGTTCGGAAGTTACAGCTGCCCAAATTGCACTTTTGTGTTTTCTAATCGAAAATTGTCTATAAGTTGGAATTTCTTGAGCGAAATTTTGAAATTTGACAGACTTGAAGAGCACCGCGCTGTCCACATTTGGTGGGCATTTTAAAGCTCTAGCTTCCAAGGTTCAATATTCCAGCCGTCAAAAGATGTGATTTTAATTTATCGCAAAAATGTACTCCATTAGATTCCCCTATCAACCTCTATAGGAAAAAGTATAATAAAGAAAGAACTCTGCAAGGGTTTTTACTTAAAGAGTTTTGCCCACAATATGTCCTTTGAATCCGTTACATAGCATCACTAATACCATATCGGAAATAGGATAAGGCACTTTTCCACCGCTCTGGAGGGTCTCCACAGACTTCTCTCCATAGCTACATTGAAACTGAGCCTGGAAGGCTATCACCATAGCTGAAGAATTCTCGGCCCAATGAGGTATCAGTTTATCTATTCCAAAAAACGAAACGAAGCTTTTAAATAAGTAGGTACTTTGCGGGCATCATGAAAAGCCAGACGCCGGATCATACGACTGTCCTTATACAGAAATCTATCTTTTGTTTTATATATAAAGAGTGATTTTTTAAGAGTTTTCGGATTTGATTTAAGAAAAAAAAACACATAAAATTCAGAAAAATGTATGAAATCTTTATTTTAATCGATAGAACGATCTATATAATTTAATGTTTAAAAATGGTTACATGTAAATGTTGACCGCGCAGCGCCTTCAATGGATCATACACTGGGTCCAATTTTTTCATACTCTCTCCAACATATCGGCTCTCACGAATAAATTCTTCATTATTGGCTTCCAGTGCGTCAACCGTTGCGGGCTTGTCGCTATAGACATAAGCCTTAACATAGCCCCACAAAAAATAGTCCAAAGACGTTAAATCGCACGATCTATACGGCCAATTGACCGGCCCCAAACTTGAAATAAACTGTTCACAGAACTCAGCTCTAAATTGGGCCCTGGTTTCGGGTGATGTGTGGCATGTGGCACCGTCTTGTTGAAACCACATGTCAGTCAAGTCTACCTCTTCCGTTTTGGACAAAAAAAAAAAGTTCGTAGTCATCGCACGGTAGTAACGTTCCGGCCTTCTTCGTCTATGTAAAAGTACACCAAACTGACTTTTTCGGAAAGCATTGGCAGTTCTTGCAATGCTTCTGGCTGATTTTCACTCTAAAAATGACAATTTTGCTTGTTGACGTATCCTTTCAACCAGAAATGAGCTTCGTCGCGGAACACTGATGCACCTTCTTAACGGAGCATCAATTTTGATTATAAAATTCAATGATCTGCTAGCTTTGTTCGTTTATAAGTCGATACACGATTAAATTATAGACCACACTGAACATGTTTGACAGTAACACAGAGCACGAAACCCGCGTGAGCTGCCAAAAACAGTGTTGCCAAAAAGAAAGTTCCTAAAAAATCACCCTTTATAATAAGTAGGTTTTTTGGGTCATCCCGTGTAGTTTTGGGTAACGAACTCCACATAAAAAAATAACCCACCTGTAATTTGTTTATTTGAAGTTTCGGTACCCAAACCTATACGGGATTACCAAAAAGACGCACTTAATCTTATTTCAAGTACTATTCCCTGTACTATTCGCCTTTCACAGGCTGATGATTTTTTGTCAAGGAAAACCAGTGGCGTAAATAGATTTTCGAAAATGGAGGGGATCAGTGGTCAGGGTTTTTTTTCCAGCATTAAACTCAGAGGTTCTAAATAAAGAATTTAAGGAATAGTCAACGATATATTGTTTCTACGCTTTTCGACCGAATCGCAATTTTCTTTAGTCCTTTAAGGTTTGGTATCGAGATCGAAAAATTTTACTTGTTTAGCTGAGATTCCGGAGGAGTAGGTTTGACACAGCAAAGCAAATATTGTAGTGGGGTGAACTTAAAATTAAAGGTTCGTCTGCAATATCGGAAATGTAAGAATCGTTCTTGCACTGAAGATGGGTGCGGTAAACATAGGTCTCAACGAGTGGTTTGTCTGCGGCATACAATAATGTTCTGCAGAGTGAGGAAGCAGTACGTAAATATGTCGAGGCAGCCTCTATGAAGTAATAGCGAAAGATGATCCGTCAGATGAGTGAATGAGATGGTTATAAGAAAAATCCTGCATAACTGCACATCGGGTAACATGATGTAGTATTGTTCAACTTCAAGCCCGCTCATATGCCGCTGTATTACAAAATTTTCTTAGTAAATCCGTGATCTGTTCTTGTGGCAGTCGCACTACCTGAAAAACAACTTTTGAAGAAATCCAAATATGGCTGAGAATTTGCCCGAAAACTGAATTCCGCAAGTATGTGTACAGCATTTTGTCTTCGGGATTCTGGTCAGCTTAGGTTAGGTTAGATTAGGTTTTTTTGCTTTAACCGTTGTGGAAGACATATACGGGAGATTTATTTGAACTAAAGATTTCCATTTTTTACAAAAACATACAAAGTATATGGATTCGTTTAAGTAAATATTTTAAGCCGCTAAAGGATACGGCAATTTTATAAAAAGAATAAAGTTGTCATAAATTTTTACTGTTATTAGATGATTATTCATTTGAATGATTTTGGATACAAAATGTTAAATGTTTTCAAAAATATAAAGGAAACTTTTGGATAAAATTTTACGAAGTAGTGATTCGAAATTATGTTGATTGTTGATATAACACGCTCGTTCTAGTTCGAACCTCTGCCAAGCGCGGAGTAGATGATGTCCATATTGAATACATGAGTTGTCGATCTCGACCTGAAAGGACCATGGCATATCATACGTGCGGCAGTTACAAAGATTTTATCCTGCTGTGAAATTCTTATTAATATCTTTGAGTTTATAAACTATATGTTTAATAAATTGCAAATAAGAGTAAATATGTTGATCGCAATCATGACGAAGTAGAGATTCGAGATTAAGTGGTTCTGGTGTTGTACTGCCACATCTGCTTATATGGCGCGCTCGTTCTCTCTCGAATTTCTCACAGTCGCGGAGTAGATGTTGTACCGATTGAATGCTTGAGACTTGAGTTGTCGCATGGACAACGATCTGTTCGAGCCCGTTTGAACCGAAACAAAATATTCGAGGTGATATCCGTGATTTGTTAGGAATTGCGTGGTCCCGAAGGATATTCCGCCAATACCTCGCAATCGCCGCACTAGTTGCATCGATGGCAACATGGAAAAACAGTGTCTGCCCTTGCTGTTGGGATTTCGATATTCGACTCTCCATTCGTTGTCGCTCTCTTCTTTGACGAGTTGTTTTATGTGTGATATAGGAAATAATGAGTAGCTAGTTTGTTCTCGAAATTCATTTGCGGCTTCCTTAGCTGCAACATCGGCAGCTTCGTTTCCACTAATATTGCAATGGGCCTTTACCCATGAAAACTTGACTTGGCGATTCGTCTGATTAATGGAATATAGCGCTTTGTGGATAGAATTTACAATCGGATTCGTGTTACTTCGGTTTTCAATAGACTTGAGCGACGACAAACTATCTGTGAAAATGCAGGCACTGAGTACATCTGTGTCTTGAATCCATAGAAGAGCTTTGAGGATCGCGTAGAGCTCGGCTTGATATACACTGCAAGCTGATGCTAATTGGTACTTTCTCACATCGGACTCTCCGTCGTTGTGTATAACTATCGCACACCCAACGTTACCATTCTCAAGTTTCGATCCATCAGTAAAAATTGTAGTTGATGTACCTTGAGAAACTGCGCTTACGTCTTCTTGGCAATCGCACTTTTCGTATGTTATCGTCTGTCGATGAGCTGGATGGAGCATATCTTTGGCAGGTGTACGGCTTTCATTCGTGCCCAGTTGTGCATACGTTCCGTGAAATTTGACATCTTCGATTTTAGCGATATCCCTGACCACTAAGTACAGGAGTTTGAAGTCCTCAAGGGCCAACGCTGAGACGCCAGAAACGGTATGAAAACCACGAATAGCCTTTATAGCGTATTTGCGTTCGAGCTGGCGAAGCCACTTCCTTACATAAACGAATTTTGAAGCACGTGCCCATATAGCTGAACCGTAAGTGATCATAGGTACAACGACTCGATGGTACAGGATTTGAATATTTTCGTACTGAAGGCCCCAGGTAGGACGAACAAATTTACAGATGTTATTAAACGTATGTTGAGCTCGTTCAGTTATATGCTTTGCATGGGAGGCGAATTTAAGACATCGATCAACAACGATGCCGAGGATATTGAACTCGCTTTGAAAAGGCACATTAATATTATTCATGCAGATGTCGATGGATTGAGCTTTATTAGTAAAAGCAATAGCTTTAGTTTTAATTGGGTTAAAACAAAGTTTAACTTCTTGGCCCCATTTTTCCACGGCTTGTAGGCAGTAGTTAGTCTTTTCTTGTAGCCTTGTTAGGTTCTTGTCAAAGCATATCAATAATAAGTCGTCGGCAAATGCTTGGAGAATGCATCCATCTGGTAAAGATTTCTGGAGTACCTCTTGACTAATCAAGTTCCAAAAAGTTGGACCACAAACGGATCCTTGAACACAGCCTTTCGTCATAATTTTACAAACTCGAGCGTCACCGTAATGCAGAATCACTTCCCTGTGCTTTAAATAATTTGTAATTAATTTAAATATATTTACCGGACACTTGATTTTGCGTAATTGTTCCATAAGAGCTGGCCACCATGCGTTGTCAAATGCTGCTTTAATATCGAGGGATACTGCTACAACTTGATGATTTCTCTTTTTCTCTTGGACGAGTTGGAGACCGTGCCGTAAAGCATCAATAGTGGATCGTTGTTGTCTAAAAGCGAATTGGCGGTCGGAGTATTGGTTGCTGACCTCCAAGTGATGAACAAGCCTTCTGGTGAACAATTTTTCTAGTAATTTACCTAGAATTGGCAGAAGCCCAATGGGGCGATATGAGGTCATGTCGCTATAGTCGTCTTTTCCTGCTTTTGGGATTATTTTGACGAACGCTTTCTTCCATGTCTTGGGAAAATAGCTTAGTTCAAGGCATTTGTTCATGATTGATGTCAGAATTAAAGGATGAGCGCAAGCAAGTTCTAAACATATATCTGATGTCAAACCATCAACACCAGGAGCTCTGTTTGGGCTCATTGACTTCAAACATTCAAGTACTTCGTCAGGTGTAAAATATTCTTCGTCGAAAGAAACAGGTTCCTCCAGTTGTTTAAGTCGTAAATCTGTATGGCTTGCTAGCGAATCTTCCGTGTCATCTGGATAGAAATGGTTGAGTAGACATCGAGCAGTCTCGTGACTTGACGTTGTATAGGTCTCCCCAATTTTAAGCGTTTTATTTATAGTTGCGGTAATAGGAGCATCCTTAATGATTCGATTAGTGAGCGAGAACACATCTTCTTTCCCTTGGTTGGAGCAGAATTCGCGAAAGTGCTGTGTAGATGCGGCATGAAGCGCATTAGCATATTTTTCCTTTTCTTCCTTAAGCATTTTAGCAAAATCGCTTACTTGAGGAGAGTTCTTATGTCTAGCAAGTTGGTGATGTAAACGAATTACCTCTTTTTTCATTTCTTCCAATTCGGCCGTCCACCAGGGGTTAAACTTTGCAGTAGGTCCTCGTAACTTCATAGAAGCAAAACAAGCAGATCGAATTGCCTTTGTAAGAGATTGAACATGCTTTTCTAATTCGAGCGGTGTATTGATGTTTGTTACATTCGCAGTAATATTCCTTAAGGTTAGCTCACGATGTAGATAGGATCGGAAAAGTTCCCAGTTTGCTTCTCGTGTTTTGAAAGTGTAAATTGATGTTTTTGCACACGCTTTGATTTTGTCTGATGAATGAAGACTGAATGTAATGGCATTATGGTCGGAACTTGGTACACCTTTTAAGTCGACCGTCCAATTATGTATCATGTCAATCACGTTAGTTGATGCGAATGTTACATCCGGGATAGAGGTATACCGTTGATTTTGGCGCACTATGTCAAAAGTAGGAGTGCGCCCCACATTGACCACGTGAAAGGAGTTCGAGTCCATTAGAACGGCAACACTGTCGCCCCTTTGATCACTGTGGTCACAGCCCCAATCTGCATGCTTTCCATTAATATCACCAGCAACAATAGCATATTTTCCTCTTGTACCTTCAAGCAAAGTGCATACAGCAGTAAGAGTGTTATGACGATCCTCATTCGGTTCAATGTAAACGCTGGCAATTATTAGATGACGTTGTTCGAACTGGAGTTGCACGGCTGCTAAGTTGGGTGTAGACAGATGAGAAAGTCCTAATGTCGCTCCAATGTTAGCATTCATAAGTACAGCAGCTTTAGTGTGAAGATCATTTGAAGCGAATTGGAAGATATTGATACCAGTAATGGAGCGCATCGTTTTGCTATTACCAACATATGGCTCTTGAACTAGAGCGATGTCATAATTATTTTTTAAAAAGTGTTGCAAAAATTCATGCTTTGTGGTGTAACAACGAGCGAGATTAGCCTGAATAAATTTGATTTTCATAATCTGTTCAACAGCCATAGTCGATTCGATCGCTGAGTATCTTCATCATGGCTTTTATTTGGGGACATTTGTGAGATGTAGCATTGTGGTCAACTGCAGCGATGCTAGCGTTAGCCTTCAAATTATGGCTCATGCAGTTTGAACATTTGCTAGGCAATTTTCTGGAAG
The DNA here is from genome assembly GCA_949715475.1 of Microchrysa polita. Lineage (NCBI taxonomy): Eukaryota > Metazoa > Arthropoda > Insecta > Diptera > Stratiomyidae > Microchrysa > Microchrysa polita. The sequence goes on from OX454419.1 coordinate 52,753,112, forward strand.
TGCATTCATTGTACTTATGACCTATCATACCACAATGAGAGCAAGTATTCTCAGCGGCTGAGCATTTAATTTGGGTGTGACCATAGCGAAGACATTTGTAGCATTGCAGAAAGGGCGAAAAGTCATCAGCATGGATTCTCTGGTATTCAATGTTGACTCGCTTCTCATTCATCAATACAGCGCGTCTGACAGCCGGTGTTACTTCTAAGACAGCATTTTAGAGCTTATCGTTCCTATTTTTGCGTTTAAAACGCATTTTGATATCATCTGGTGTAACTGTTGCTTAGGTTAGGTTAGATTAGGTTAACCTAGCCTAACGGTAATCTTACTTGTGCAAATCTCGGCGCTTCTATTAAGATTTTCGAATTTCTGTTCAATTAAAATCCAGAACAATCCGGACCACAACAACCATTTCTGATTTACGTAAACAAAACTTCATGCCGGTAATACGAGTAGAAAACATTTTCTTTAGTCTGTATCTCTATTCAACGACCAGCAGAGCAATTTTTATCACGAAACGTTTCATTAAATAATTTCATTATAAAAATTATCCCAAGATAATTGCTATGTTTAACCTGTTGACTACTACAGTAACTGCTTGTAAATTACTACAACCTCCGCGATAATACTTTTTGCCATAACAATATTTAATAGCGGCGATTACATAAAACACAGCGACATGTGAATCGTGAACGGTCACACGAGTGGTTCTGTGTTGAGTTCAAATTCACGAGCGATGAGTTATAATTCCCACATTCATTTGACGAATGCAAACAAAGTTGTAATTGATGTGCCTTGCCTACTATACGAGTACTTCGTCCAAACATGATGATGATGATCATCAAATGTCAACACAGATCATCGTTCTATAGAAAACAATAATAATGTTCATCTGTGACAATATCAAATCGATTTCTGTTGTTATTCTTTGGAATTTATTTATGTATCAATTGTTTGATTACTTCGGTAATTGAATACAGTGCAATGCGTAGGCCCGGCCGGCCAACTGGCTTCATACAGACAAGACGCGAGTAATTTGATCCACTTTATACCTATGTGATTAGGTTTCAATGAGCAATTGAATGTTATGTCGATACATACAATGTAAAGTAGCCTTTCAATTTCAATGATTGATAAGCAGAAATCACAAGTGTAACTTAGATGTCATATTGAATGAGAATTGAAAATTACACGAGGTGTGTGGAGTAAGGTGCTTAACCTTAGCTGGTAACGTGAAGGTGCTAACTTAAATTGTTGCATTTCTGCATAACTATGATTATTGTTAGTGGTACGGAAATTTCGCAAATCAAAAAGGGAATTTCCCTAAAATTCGCATAAAACATTTTTTGTTGCCCTTTATTCGTCCTTTTGTCCAAAACCGACCAGATATGTGGTTTCAGCAAGATGGAGCGCCTTGCGCTTGCCATACCGCTGCAGCCACAATGGAGATTTTAACGGACTTTTTCGGTGAAAGAGTCATTTCCAGAAGATCTGCAATTAACAATTTTATGGACAAATTTTATAGTAAGTTAATTTTAGAACATAAAACATAGACAACGAGCCAACAAATGAATTGGGTTTGGTTTTAGGGGTTTAAAAGTGTATATCGCCAAAAGCCATGGTACGGAAAGAAAAAAGTGACTGACTAGGTAGATTTGCTTTTTTTTGCCATGTTCTAAATTTTATTATAAATACGCCAGATTTATTTATTGAAATGTCTGAATCAGTTTCAGGGAGCCAGGGAGTATTGGGAGCGGTTTCAATACATATTAACTGATACAGTCTTCACTCAAAGCACTATCCACCCCCAGAAATCCAACGAAGTTGGTTTGGAATTGATTTGGCATAACTCAAAATTTGTTTCGGAGTGCCTCAATGCTTATGCTTAACGATTCTGCTTCAACCTGTACATTGAGGACCTGAAATAAGAAAATAAATTCATAAATAGTAGATACTAATCGATCAACCAAATTTTTGGCGTTTTCCTTTCTTGTCTAAAGTTTTTAGGTTTTTGATCCATATCTTAACCTTAACCTTAGCCTTAACCCTTTGTGTGTGCGTCAATGACACCGCTGCTCTACATAATTTTGAATTATTTCAAACTAACGTAAGCAAATCGAGTGAATATTAAAAAATGGTTGAAGTCGGAATTAACATAAAATTATCTATTTCTGAAATATTTTGAATCAGCAGTATCCGAAAGCTTATCAATCAGCTATCTAATGCAGAAAAATCTCATATGTGCTGAATATTTTCTTTTTTAAACTTTCAAAAGAATCGATTGACCAACAAAGAAGTTCTGAATAATTTAAATCATCAGTTTTTATGTGGACCACCATATACATATGTATGTCCCTATCGATAATACAAAACATATCTAGGAACGAACGAAAAAAGCTCATACAACTTTTTTACAACTTACATTTATGTATACACTGTAAAAAAAACGGTGTAAAAAATTACATTGCTCGGTGTATTATGGAGTACAGCCTTTTTTGTTGTGATTAATACTCTGAAAAGTAAATAGAACCGTTATAACATTGAGTTTTGATGAAATGTACTGTAAGACGAATTTTGTCGGATGAAACAAAGCAAAATATCCTTCATTCGTTTCTATATTAAAGCGTTTCTCGGTGTGCTTTTCTTTTCAGGCTGACGCTAAAAACATAAGCTTCCTCATAACAGAGTGTTGTTTTTGTTACTGTTCACGTACTATAACTGTAAATCTCAATGTGTTTCAAATTTCCTTTTTGCACTATAACAGCAATAACTGCAGCTCAATCCGAAAATTAACTTTTTCAGTTTTGAGAGAAATCTGACCTTCTCAAATGACTGCACTGTAAAAAATTGCATCAGGGCACTGCGGCATGCATTTCAAAAAGTTTACGCATTTGGTGGATTTTTTTACAGTACCTACAGTTATTTGAATTTTAATGAATCAACGATTTTGATATCTCGATTCCACAAAGAAGATCGAATTTGTCTCAAAACTTCGCTTCAATATATATACTAAAAGTAGCAAGTCCTGAAACAGGCTCTTGTGACGAAATTTCCCAATCGAAAAGTTAACTTTTTATACCCTATACCCATAAGATATAGATAGGGTATATTGTTTTTGTTACGCCAATATTATGTAACACCTCAAAGGAGCCACCGGAGGTATGGCAAAGTATATATATAAATGATCAGGGTCGGTCCCTGAATCTAATAAGCCATGTCTGTCTGTCTGTCCGTGTGTCTGTCTGTTAGCACGATAACTCCCGAAATAATGAAGCTAGCGGTTTGAAATTTTGGTCGAATGTTTGTTTTGCTAAAATCTTGGACGGTATTGAAAATGGGCAAAATCGGACCACGGGTTCCCCTATCTCCCATACAAACTACCCCTCCTTGATATTTCAATTCGGCCATAACTTTCGCTAGAAAATCGCTATCGACTTGAAATTTTGATCAATATAAGATTCTGGTCATGGTTGCTCCGAGCCGAACCTAATCTTTTGAACCTAGGTCCGGCAACTGCACCTAGGTGCGGTAGTTCCGGTTTTGGAAAAACCTAGGTCCAGTCGGACCTGGGGACCGGTCTGGACCTAGAGACCGGTCCGGACCTAGGGACCGGTCCGGACCTAGGGATCGTTCCGGACCTAGGGATCGTTCCGGACCTAGGGACCGGTCCGGACCTGTGGACCGGTCGGACCTGTGGACCGGTCGGACCTGGGGACCGGTCGGACCTGAGGTCCGGTCGATTTGTGTTTGGATCGGGTTCGTAGTGGCATGTGGTTGTACGATGAAGAACTTTTCCATGTCGAATCACCGTGCTGTTTAGACAATGCAATGTGCATTGCTGTGGCTATAGTATCGGGTTTGTATTGTAGTGGCATGGTGTATTGTATGTCCATATGAATGGTTTCGTGTCGTTTGAGGCTGTTTGATGCTAATAGAGAGCAGGATTTGTTTCAAATCGGCTTCGATTGCCATATGGAATTTTTATACTATATACACATACATACATATGTCTCGATGATCATGTATATATTGTGTTATAGATTTGCATATTTATTAAATGAATGGATAGTCGTATGAAATGTAATAAGGGATTGGTCTACTAAATTTACAGTGCTGTCCAACCAAGTTCGTAGCGTATGAGTAACCACAAAAGGGCGAAATTTGGATTTGGCAAGAATTGTTTTTATACAAATCTATGAATGGGTCGCAATGGAGTAAAATTCGTGGAAATATGCAGTGCAGCACAACCCGGTCTATAGCGTACGCTTACGTATAGGAATGTTTCGGACAGCGCATATATTTGCAATGAATTATTGAAGGTAGCGGATAGGTCACTTGTGGGAACATACGATGATGAGAAAACCGGGGTACCATTTTGGAACGAGCCTAGCCCTAACATTTTTTTCTTGTTTTTGACCTTAAATTCGGAATTAGCGACCCAAATGTACCTAGTGTTCTGCCACGCCGATTGGACGAGTATTTTCCCAAGGAAACAGGGGTGCCATTTTGGGGTGGGCAATCAGTGGCCGATAATTCTCGCCGATTGGACGAGTATTTCCCCGAGGAAAGAGGTGCGCTGTTCTGGGTGGGAAACTCCAAACAATTTTTTTTCTGGTTTTGACCTCAAATTCGGAATCAGTGGCCCATAATTCTTTTAGTGTTTCTTCCCACACCGATTGGATGAGTATTTCCCCGAGAAAACAGGGAGACCATTTTCGGGCCGGAGCGGAAGCGCGAACGCTTCAAACTAGGTTTCATTGGACTATTTCACCCTTACAACAATTTAAACTAATACCGATGATGCTATACTTGAAGCGCTAACTCACGAGGCCGATCTAAAATCATACCCGTATCATTATCAAACAGCGCCAAACCGCATGAGGGAGCGCCGGTATAAAATCCACTGAAAAATCAGGTTTTCTTCCCATGAAAACAAATCGCATTGTCTCGCAACAAATCTCATCGCCCCTCCGCCCCCACCAAGTAAGAACGAGAAGTTTATAGAAAGGATTTTGAGCACCAAAGTGTGGAATATGGGTGAAATACGTGGCATGATAGCGTGGCGACCGCGCCCACGATTTTGAGTTGCCTATGAATGGACAAAAATCTAAATGGATTAGAGAAAGATTTGAAAAGTAGCACTTTTTACGACCGTTAGTCTCAGCACGGATTTCATTTTTAGGGTTTTTTAGAATTTTTTTTTTCAAACAACCTTTATGAAATTGACTTTGTCTGCTCATGAAATGCGGTACATTGTGTTGAATGGTAACAGTCTTTGGCAAGAAAACCTCAGTAGGTACCTTGGTAGGGCAAAGATAACAGGGTGTTCCGAAGAGTTGAAAAATGTAGATTTTTTATTTTCTATCAGAGATGGGTACTCAAATCAAAGGAATCGACAGGTATATTTTATATGAGTTGTTTTTCTCCAGTTTCGATTAACGGTAACGGAGTTATGGATGTCTGAAGTTTAGATTATATTTCCTCATCAGTTTTTATAAACCATTAGGGGTACCGATATGAAACTTTGCACAAAGGTTAGTATGTATGTAGTATGAGCTTACGTTACGTTAAAGACTGTTCACATTTGCAAAGAAAAAGTAAATAACAGAAAATTTATGAAATTTATTTTTGTGAGTGAAAGATTTTTAGGAAATTACGTATGTCATATGACAAAATTTCACTCGAATTACTTTATCCAAACCGGCAATATAGCGAGTCAAATATTTAGTAAGGGCATTTCAAAATACCGGGGCAGCATTTTGAGCATATATGTTCAATGCATATCTTGTGACTGGATTAAACAATGAACATGAAATTTGGTGGGGATGCTAAGAATGGTAAATGGTGTTTGGCACGGAGAAACGGAAACGAATTTACAGCTAATAAATTCCGTTTATATGCTTAGCCATGCTTATATTTGGCTAAATTCTTTTTTGTTGAAATCATAAATCGAAAAATGTTTGTAGATTTGCCGTTGAGTTCTTTTATCTAAACTGGATTCAAAGTAAATCTGTTTTTGGATTGGTTTAATTAAAGGTGTAAAAGTTCTAAAGCCTTTCATTCTTGGAAGCGTTTATTTCTAACTAATCCAAAAAGATATTTACAAAACCCTTGTATTGCGGTCGCAGCCCTCTTTACGCTATATAAAACCAGAGAACCTTAAATCCGAAATGGACAATCTCAATAAAAACTGCAAGTCGAAACATTTTAATAGTAGGTATTTGTTACTATACTCGAATTTAAACTAAACCTAGTAAATAAATATGCAGTGATTAGTGCGCGCACCTTCGTTTCACTGGGTCATGATGACTTGGAATCATCACAATGGTGTTTTTCGAACTCATGACCAATGTCTGTCACATATGATATCACTCAGATATTAAACGATTACCCATTTGTGGCGATAAATAACACTACTGAGCGTGATGTTCATCTCAACACCTCAACAAAAAAGCAATTAAGTTCTTGGAGATTGGATGTCACTAACACATCTGTGGTCTTAGTTTAACGTTGCACTGTCGCGCCAGTTATTTTTTTATTATATGAACTTATTAAACACTAAACCAAAATTGTTAACTAAATTTAAGGGCCTGATAATGAAGAAAAAAATAAAAGCTGTAAATGAACAAATAATAATCTTCTTCTTCTTCTTTCTCCTTTGTCCGAACAAGGGTTTGGTATCCTGATGTCACCACTGCCGAACAGAAGTCCACAGGTGGGGCTCCTTGTATCGAACGGTTGGCTAACCAATATTAGGTTGTGTTGCCAGGTTAAATGTGCCTAGCCATGTGGCTTAGGTCTTTTTAATCAACCGTTGTTTTTTACAACTGTAGTGAGTGACAAACAAATAACCGAATACTAGATCAATGTCAACAATAGCCAATGATAGTCTTTCGAGAAAAAAAACGAGACTAGCATGGGCCATGGGGTAGGTCCACGAACCTAGGTTTTTGGACCTAGATCCGACATCGGACCGGATTAGGTCCGCTCCGCTCCGCAAAATGAAAGGATCATACCATGACTATAAGATTCTGACATATACTGCGAGTTGATGGAAAGTGGAGTAGGTCCAACTACCCCTATCCCTACTTCCCCTACAAAGTTATATTCAGCCATATCTTTTGATAGAATGTCACGAAAAACTTCAAATTAGTATCAAATGGTAGCCGTTGGATGCCTTGACAAGGTAATAAAGATGTGTCAGGTCCGACCCATCTACCCCTCCCTCCCCCACAAAAAATATGAAATTGAATATTTTGGGTTTTGCGTGTCTTCTAGGTATGTACATGGGTATAGGGTATACACTCATCGTGCTATTCGCACGATTAGAACTCGGTCTCGTTTTAGCTAGGGAACTTTGATAGAAGCCACACCTAAAGGCGGCCCAGACCAACCGGAGTGTGGCAAACACCGCACAAAAGGTTGATACGAAAAATCGTGCAGCAGCGTGGTTGGGCGACTCCAAGGTATCATTCTTGGAATCGGTCTTTTGTGCGGTGTGTGCCACACTCCGGTCGGTCTGGGGCCGCTTTAAAACAGTCCACAAATGCGAGCAATGATAATTGATAATCTTCCGTTTTACCAATATGATCTAGAGTTTTTTTAGAGACATTTTTGTGTGGATTTGTCAGAATATTTACATGGACTACGACAACTACATATAGTCGTTGGTGTGGCCATGCGTCCAAATGGATTAACATCAAATGAAAAAAATGCCACGCAAAAGAAACGGCGGCGGATCGATTCTAGACAGAATCCAGTTTGCAGCTCAAGACTACAAAGTTTCTAGTTTCGGCAAGTTTTGTCACTGTTTTAAAATTTGGGGTCCGCGTGCCGTTGAACACATGGAACACTGTAAGTTACGGCACCGAGGAGAAAAATATTCACAAAAAGAATAACGCAAATAATTTAGGAAAATCATTTCAAATTTTTTTCAAATCAGATTTAACATTGCTATCGTAAATAAGTTTTCGACAAACGATTTAATCTTCCAGTTCTTGTGATTTGTATTACAAATAATATTAGTTGAAAGCTTAAACGATTGCCATTTTTTACTTTCTTGAAGTTTCCGGGCTCTCCCGAAAACCCGAGCCCGGGGCGTTTCGTCCTTTCCGCCCCCTTTCAGTGAGACGATCCTAGGTAATGGTAACTTTTCGTACACCTTTCCCCATTGCATTATAATCTGTGTTGTGTTCAAGTCCCAGAGTAGATTTATAAAATTTTTGGAAAAGAAGTTTCACATTCCGCAATTTTTCTAACTTTCATGCAACGATTTGAAATTCATATGGTGTATGTAGGTATGTATTATTTATTCTTTTTTTTGTTAACCTATTACAGTGAACCCCCGGCATTCGAGGGATGCGTTCCACGAAATCGTCGCGAATGTCGGGGTTCAGTGTCCTTGGATAGTGGGAAATATGTTCCAAATATTCATAAAATATGAAAAATGTTACATGTATAGGGTGGGGAACATCACCGTTTTTAAATCGTGGAAAGTGCTTGCCACAAAACCACTGAAAGCAATTGAGAATTTAAAACTCTCCTGTAAAAAACTGCACGTAAACAAATGGTGCTCGTTTCTATCACTAAACTTTTTGAGTGGTTTTTGATTCCTTGCACTTTTAGCAGCAGCTTAACGTCCTTTGGCTTTCTTCGCGAATTTCTTCCTTCAGTTCAATTGGCAGCATGGAAATCTTGCAGGACTATCATTTCCAGTTAGGTTTTCGAAGCTTTCGCCGCCAACGCTCCTTCCAATTTTGACCAACACATCTATGTAACTTTTAGGGCACTCAATCATTCGTTTTCCATGATCAGATTCTGGATGAACGAGTTCCCAGATCCCCCCAAATGAGGAAATGATCGACGCTGTCCATGACCTCGTGGTAGCCGATCAATGAATTGAATAAAGGCAGATAGGAGTGGTGAAGGGCATATCATGAGATTATATGAACATGTGGGAAACATCGGGTACTGCTCAGGACGATCATATGGGCCGAAAAGCCTTTGTTTCAATTTTGGGTACTCGGAAGGGGTGATCCACACAAATTTTTATATAGGATAGAAGAACGTTTACAAAGAAATGCAGCAGTATTTTATTGGCTAAATCTCGATTAGAGCGAAAAAGCTGCTCTCTCATAACGACAACGCATCGTACTCTAATAAACCAGTGCCGTGTCGCTTTTTTGGCTCCCAACCCTGACTTTCAGATCAAGAAAAGCTGTTTACGTCTCTTGTTTTGCAGTGATTTTCAGATCCTTTAATTTTAATTTAATTTTAATTTTCGGACGACCAGAGAAAATTCTATTAAAAGTGCTTTGCATACGCGCGAGGTAATAGTGTCAATTGATCTTTTGCGGCATTTTTAGCCCCAGAGTGCAGTTGTTTGTTCCGGTAGGATAGAAAATATGCGTGCCGTAGCGGTAAATTAATTGTATTGCAGAAATCGCTATGGTTAAAACGAATACGAAAATTTAGTTCTATTTTATCAAATCTTGCATTCGAACTAGAACGAAATCGCGGATAAGCATAGTGAATGTTGAAGAAGTGTCGCAAAATATGAATCGCGAATAAGCGAATTCGCGAATGGTGGGACCGCGAATAACGGGGGTTCACTGTATAAGATATCAGTGCCACCGGTTTCGTTTTCATTATCCCCGAAGCAAAACGATTTTTGTTTCCAGACAGAAAGAATCATCAAACATGTCCATATAACATGAATATATTTCATGCATGTCCTTTTTCAAAGCACCGTGGGCAATGGGCATTTTGCCAAAACACAACATGTGTCAGTTCGTTTCTTCATTCACTGGAATATTGATTGCCCGGTTCTCTTTGGAGAGCATGCGAAAGGAAGCAATTTTCCTTTGTTCTATACGTATGATGTACGTAGTGACAAAAGGATTAGTCCTCGTCTGGGACTATCGTTGCGGTCGAATAGGACATGGGAAGTACTTTGTCATCTATAAAGATATTCGCTATTTTAAAAGAGGGGAGTTCATATGCACTTCAATATGTATAGACGTAGTTATTACAGTTAGTTAGAACTTCCAGCTCTCCATTGTATACCCAAACATTTTGGTTAGGCTTTGTAAGGGCAGTACCGTATCCATATCCTGTGATACAATGTCACGTGAATTCACCTCATTTAATATGTAATTTCATAGATGACGGAATGGACAATAAAACATTAGTCTCCACCAATCCGGCATAGTGTTACTTCATTTATTTCCATATTTTTACGTCTTTTTTGCGTGAATGTCCGTTGCGTGCGCAAGACAATCGAGCAATTTCTCTATTTATCTCCACATTATACGTACACTCTGCACTCCGATTAGCTTGTAATGTTCCAACGGCATGCAATCCTTGTAAGCCGAAGTCCATATAGAGTTGGTCAACGTGATTTTGCAAACACTTGCCGATTTGCTTACGAAATTAATGTATGTAAATGAAGTGTTAAGTAAAAAGCACGCGTTAGTTAGTTTTCTGATCAATGAATGCATCCGCCATTTTTGCATATTACATACTTACATTCGGACTGTGTACTGTACTACATACTACCATATTCTTTAATTGATTTGAATGTATTTTTCTTTTTAAGTTAACCATGCATTTCATTTAAATACGCTCCTTGGAGATACATACTTCACATTTTTACTGATAAAGTGGCAAATGCGTTCCGCTTGTTGATTTCTTGCAATTGATTCTTCTCGTATTTATGCTTAATGCTAAAGAGCATTTAAATTGTGGAAACGAATTAAAATTTGTTTTGATTGCTGGTAAATGTTTACATCCATTGTGTTGGGTGTTTTTTAAGCTCGACCCCAGATAACCATCATCCGTTGCCATCAACTGTAGATTTGACGACAAAACACTTTTCAGTGTTTGCACAGACAATGACATTTTGTGCAATTTGCAATTCAAATTGTCCGGCTTACAAAGTCGAATTTGAAATGCAACTTAAAGGTGAATATGTGCATGTATTCCATATGCGGGATACTTGTTTCGGTTGGTGATTTTCTCAGTGCGGAAATGTTAGAATACCAAAGGTTTTGCATATGTACATACATACTTTAATTTATGATTATTTGGAATTGTCAATATCTTCGTAATTGTTGGTTTTCAGTCGAAGGAGATTCGGTCTTAAGGTTAAAAATATTTCTCTTCGCATCTTCTGGAAGACGACGCTTTATATAGAAGATTTAAACAAATCCAGCAAATGATGCCATTCATGTTGGACGGAAAAAATGGGCTAACCACGTTTAGTTAAGAAAGAGCTTTACTATTACTGAACTCAGTAACTCCCTTGCATTTCGGGCATTCTGTCCAGTTGTCTAGCTTAAGCTGATGCAAGTATTATCGGCACCTTCTGTGGCCGGTTAAGAACTGGGTCATGTAAAAATTTCGGTTAATCCAAATGGCTATGCCTGGGATAAGACTATATGTCTATCGGACCAATTTGAGGTAATAGCTCCTTGTGTCGAGGAAAAAACAATGGATATATGTACTCTAATATACAAAAAAAAGTTCTTCTTCTTGTAGCGGTGCAGAAAGGTGTGAAACCTCTGTGCATCTATGTGGGTACGATTTATGGTTCGTCAATGTTTGTGTCCGTGAGGTCTAAGGACAAAAACATAGTTGCTGCGATAGGGTTTTCCCCACAGCGATATAGGGGTAAGATCAGTGGGCGCAGCGGGGCATTGAAACAAGTGACCCACATCATGAGGAGTACCATTGCAGTTTGGACAGATGTTTTGGATTTCCGGTTTTATGCGAGAAAGGTACGAAAGGCGAATTAAGCCCGACCGAAGTTGAGCTAGTGTTACTCTAGTGGCTCTCGGGAGCCTAATCTCCTCAGGCGAAATTGGTGGTGGGCGCTCTGAGAGGACTCTATTCGCACCTAAACTCGCGATAGACCGATTCACTTCTTTAGTGTGGATCGCTGCAATGGCGGCTCGGTATGTAACTTCATCGTAAGGGTCCCGTTTGTATCCCTGAACCTCTCTCTCAAGGTCTCGTAAACCACGCCTGACATGTCGTGGTGGAGGAATTCGGTCCATGAGATGATTATTGGGATGATCCTCACGGTAGCAACCAACAAGATACTGTTTTGAGAGTAGGAGATTGTGATCACGTATTGGCATCAATTTTGTCTCCTGATCTAAGTGATCCTGGGCAATCAGAAGGCAACCTGTCGCGATGCGTAGAGCGGCATTTTGGCAGACCTGAACTTTGGACCAGTTTGTGTCACATAGACTATGTGTCCAAACTGGGGCTTCATAATCAGCGGCCGCTCGACCCACCGCTTTATAAGTAGTTAGCATGGTTTCTTTATCTTTGCCCCATGTGCTACCAGCTAGAGCTTTTAGGATGTTGTTCCTACTGCGCATTTTTTTACAGACTGAAGCTGCATGATTCGCAGACGTCATCATGTTCTCTAGGTGAAGCCCGAGAATTTTGGGGTTTTTAACAGTAGGAACAGAATTGTTGCCAATCCATCTCCCATCTGATGTCCTCCCACCAAGTGGTTAGAAAAGTCGCAGAGGATTTGGACGCAGAGATGGTGAGGTTTCGGCTTTGGAAAAATGCCTGTAATCGTCCTAGATAGCGATTAATTCGGAGGCGCATTTCATCCTTATCATTCCCTGTGGCGAGTACGGTGCAATCGTCAGCATAGGAAATCACCTCGATTCCTTCAGGTGGTGTGGGAAGGCCGGACATGTAGATGTTGAACAGAGTGGGGGAGAGTACCCCTCCCTGTGGAACACCTAATTTGATTTTCCTAAGCTTAGAACGTTTGCCTCGAAACTCGGTGAAGGAGTGCCGACCAGCTAGATAATTGGCAATCCAACGGATCTCTTGTGCAGGAAGATGCATATTCAACAGGTTTGCTAGGAGCATTGAATGATTGACCTTATCGAATGCACTTGATAGGTCTATTGCCACCAGAATAGTTCTGTGACAACGACTGCGTTGATTTAGCCCATCACGAATGCGTGTAGTGATCGCATCGAGGACAGTGGTGGTACTATGCATCTTCCTGAAGCCATGCTGGTGAGGTTCTAGCTTCGCATGTGCAACAAGAGTGGGGTGAATAAGGGTCTCAGCGTCAGGAGAAAGTATCGTAATGGGGCGGCAGGATTCCCCGAGATTTGCGCTCTTCCCTGGCTTGAGACAGGGAACAATTCGACCTGTTTTCCAGATTTCAGGGATGGCAAGCGTGGACATCGACAAGTTAAAGGCGGCCGTGAGATACTCAATGGCTGTTCAAAGTTCTTGATACAACAATACGTATTTGTACCGTAAAACTCGGTTCCGAAAGATACGAAAATTAACAAAAATTTGTTCAGATCAAGTACCCATACATTGACATGTTTTTTTTTTATAGAAAAATTATCCCATAAATCCCAATCTGATAAATATTTGCGTTGAATTGAATTGACTCCTCAATTGACACGTAAAGTTTCCTGGACTTCCTTTCACGTGTTCAGACTTCATGATTTTCTGGCTGAAAGCATCTCAATGTATGGGGAGTTTTTTTTTGACAATTGAAACAATTCGAATATGAATAAAATGGACGCCAAACACCAGTGGCGTAACGTTTCCACAATTTCTTGTTTTCGAAATCGACATGGGGGCCCCGAACGTTAAATTTTTTTCATCAGGAAAAGTGACAAAACATAACTCACATTTAAGCAGTAAAAAAAAATTAGCAAGAGCAACGAACATTTTCGGCTTTAGCAATATGTTTCAAAGCTTTTTTTAACAAAATTACAATTTGAAAAGTTTCAGGAGAACTTGTGAGATCATCTATTTATCACAAAATCTAAGAGGCATAAAGAAATCACCTTGTGGATTGCCCCTGCATACCTGCCTCGAAACTGTCATTGATCTTTGACGAAAAGCGATTGTCTTAGATATGAGGATCACATCAACTAGCTGAAGAGTTTTGACGATTCTGATTCTGAATTTCACGCAAGAAAATTCAGGAGAGGCACTCCTAGCAAATGAAACCTTTATTTCAATATTCTTGAGCAAAAACCCTGAAGAAATAGATATTGAGATACTCAACAACTTGAGAGACGCTGACCAATAAGTTGCGTCTCACCAGCATGAACAAAGTGTTTTTTAAAGAACAGTCACCCAAAAATCCATTGTTACCAATTTAGGGGAAAGTCCTCTAAATTTAGGCATTTTTCGACTTACTAGGGGAATTTAAGGGATTTTATTTTTTAAGGACGAACATAAATTTCTTTAGTGGAATTTTGGGGTTTGTTTCCTAACAAACCATAAAATTCCATCAAAATCTTGGTCTGGGATAGACACTTAAAAAATTTGTTCGTCCAGCGGAATTTTTTTTTGTGGAGGACGAAAGATAAAAGTGCCCCATTTAGAAGGTTTCAACTAGTACCCTGATAAGCTAAGCTAAGTTCCTAGCGCTTGTTTGTCAACTATATCACAAAAGTTGAGATCAGGTTTAGGTTTAGTTAAAAATTTAGTTGAGATCAGGTTTAGGTTTAGTTAATTTGATCTATTTCTAAGTCCCTGTTCACCTGAAGACAAGTATTCTCGACAGCTGTGTTGTTGTTGCGTAGTAGCGCTTCAAGAGTTTTTATTCTTGAATCGAGAGGGCTTGGCAGCTCTTGGTCGGTATAAAAACAACTCCATAGAAGCATTTTAACATTTTTATGTTTTGACTCTGGCGCATAAATTCGAAAAGCGTCACGAAAATTGCAACGAAAAAGCGTTACGTTTTTGGCATTACAGTGTGAGTTTTGGGTGCCATTCAAGGTTCAACGGAAGTTGGGCTAGGTTGTACCCTGTGAGTGTTGGGTGCCATTCAAGGTTCAACAGAGGTTGGGCTTGGGTTCAATTTACGTTCAACTTGAGTTCAACTTGAGTTCAACTTGGGTTCAACTTGGGTTCAACTTAATAAGATAAGAGAGATAAACTACAATAGAAACATGAAAATGTCCCACTGAGTTGCGGACTTGTACGCAAGCTGATGAAAAATGAAAAATTAAATGAAAAATGAAAAATGATTTCTTAAGGCCTGTCAAACATGACGTCACTTATTTTTTTTATCATTTTCTGTCCTTATACCAATTTGGGGGGAAGACCATCATTTTGAGGGAAAACCAAGTTTCGTTTAGGGGGAAGTCACGAGGCCTATCGAGCAACACTGCTAGAACCTATGAAATATTTTTTTTTATGTTTTCGGATTTGGGGGCCCCTCTGGCTTGGGGGCCCGTGTTCCGCTGAACACATGGAACACCGTACGTTACGCCACTGCGAAACACGTATAGATTGTGGGTACACATAGCTATACTCTGGACTAATGCATGCAATGGGTAAATTACTTTGAATCCCGTTTTCTCTAAGGTTCCAACGGTAAAAAGCCGTGGGGCTTTGAAAGTTGACAGTCTTGGCTTGACCTGATCTCTGAGTCAATGAAAACAGAGTGGGCATTTTTTCCACTTTTTGTGATTATCTTTTAAATGGTAGCTAGCTGTAGCTATAAAAGCTATAATAAAATGTACCAAAGACGAGAGAATGCTAGGTTTTAGCCAAGTTTCAGTAAAAATCATTTGTGACGATATTTTAAGCTCATCAAGTGTTGTACATATTCCTCGGGTGCTCTGATAGTAGGTTGATAGGTTTAGTTTTTTGATGTACGACTTTTAACATTTCGAGGAACAGTATAGTGATGTACTTAATTGTGGCATTTGAATTAGTCTTTTTAGTCTATCCAAATTTGGCTCTAACAAATTTTAAGTATTGACGTTGTCCCAAAGTTTGATCCATTGTTTTGTTTTTTACCCCGCAGATAATTCCTGATCTCGATATTGCGTTTCTTTTCGTTATAATTAGTAGTGGTAGATTACAGTCAGAAGTAATAACCTTGATTGGTCTTACTTTGCCATTAGCTGGCTTCCTGATACGTGTTAATGTGACATCTGATTTTGATAGACTTTTCGGTTGAAATATTTTGTTAATAAATCATTATCAGTGCTACCCTCGGATATGTCGTAAGGAACCAAGTCCGTTGCTCGCTTACGTCGATCATCTAATTCCGATAGAACATCTTCCGTGTGAATGGTATCAGGATGGATAATTGCTCGATTTATTAGGTCAGTTTTCAATTCAGCTTTTTCGTTTTCTAATGAATCAACTGAATTGGATAGCTTCTTAAATTGGTCTTCCCGATGAGTACAAAAAGTGCAGAAAAATATGTTCCGCTTACCCGGACCAGGTGATTTAAGGGCCTTATCCGTGTTTAAAAGCTTCGCTGGGTCTTCACGTAAGACTTCGAGGGTTTCCCATGGGTCCAGTTTACTAGGTTTTGTTACGTAACGCAATACCTGTAGTCCGTCTTGAATAATCCTTTGTTCTTCGTTGGTGATGTGCGCGGCAACTGCTGAGCGGATGTTTGAGCTCGGTCTTTTCCTCGATGTTGCCTCTCGAATGTGTTCCCGGAACGGGAATAGCGGCATATACAAGATCTCGTGCAGTAAATGCGACCAATGCTACATCGGACAAACGAAGAGGTTAGTAACACTCTTCGTTTGTCCGATGTAGCATTGGTCGCATTCACTGCACGAGATCTTGTATATGCCTCTATTCTCTGCTATATTGAGTGGGTCCTTGGCGTTACCTAGGGCGGTCCGTAGCGTAGAGTTCCTGCTTGATCCTGATACCTGTAAATCGAAACGGTTGAGAAGGTTTTTAATTTTTTGGAAAGTATGGGTTACTGGTATGCTGATACGCCGTACTGGCTCTTCAGGGACCTGATCAAAGAGCGTTGTTTGCTTTTTCCTTTCCACTGCCATGGTCTTACGCCGGATAATTTTCTGGATGACGGATTGCTCAAATCCGTTTTTTTACCGCTGTGTCCAGGATGAAATCCATTTCAGTGTTGTCTGGTTAAAGTTTGGTTAAAGGGTAGGCTACCAACCGATGCTGTGGAAAGCGGCCAATTTTTGCGGAAGTGTATGGTACGACGATGCCGGTATCGTTCGCTGCGAGGCAGTGGGTTTCCGTAGGGTAGAACTAAATTGTCTAATATATACCATAGTGGTTTAAATACCACTAGGCAATGAGATGCAGAGAATAAGACTGGGAGCCAAACATTCAATCTCATTTTTTTTTACAAAAATAAAAATAACGAGGCCGAGGCTAATTTCGGGCGCGGCCGAAATTTAGATACCCTTCGCTCTTCTCCGGGCTAAAAGTTTGTTCGGGCGTACCTACGACTTGTATTTAACCCCCTCCCATTCGTTTCCTTTCGTCTTCACAAAAGTTCCGTTGCGTCGACAAAACAATATTTGTGTGGGGTTTGATTGGAATAAGTGGGCAAATAAAAATATTTACTCAGAAAATTTTATTGGGGATGCGGGAGCATGGCCCCATAGTTCGATCCCATTTCTTTTGACCTTTTTTGTTGCTTTGATTAAGACACATTAATTCAAGGTTTTGTGAAAAAATGTTTTCTAGAAGAACCAAAATGAGGGGATGGGTTTGTATGGCAGCCCCATGACCCTATGCTCCGATTTGATCCATTCTTACATATACTTTGTGTCATCAAAAGAAATACATTTATGTGGAATTTGGATGAAATCAGTGCACAAATAAAAAAAAATTCTTCATCATCATCATCAATGTGGCACGATAGCCCGACGTCGGGCCTTGGCCGCCTGAATCATTGACCTCCAATTGTCGCGGTTACGTGACCTCGTCCTCCAGTTTCGGAAGCCCAGCAGCTGGTGGGCGTCTTCACCTACGGAGTTCTCCCAGCGAGCTCTCGGTCGTCCACGCAACCTCGCTCCGTCAATTCGTTGTGCGTTCATCACTTTCTTTGGCATGCGATTATCGTCCATCCGTTGTACATGCCCCGCCCATTGCAAACGTTGAAGCTTCACGATTTTCGATACTTCCAGCTCATCGTACAATTGATACAACTCATGGTTGTACCGGATACGCCATTGGTCTCGCTCGCGAACGGCCCCGAAAATTCGCCGAAGGACCTTTCGTTCGAATCGGTCTAGCAAAATTTCGGAGGCTTGGGTGAGGGTCCATATTCAAACATACAAACTGCCTGCAGCAAAAAGAAGCAATTGTGCAAAATTTCAGCTTCATAGCTTTTGAATTGGCAGAGTAAAACGCGTAGCAACGGACGGACAGACAGACGGACATCGCCCAATCGACTCCCCATGTTATGCTGATCATATATGTACACTTATTATATGTCTTAGATCCTTCAATGCGTTACAAACTTCATGACAAAGTTAATATACCCTATGAGTAAAGCCTAACAAATGTTATACATATTTAAGGTCACTCGGCAGTTGTGATCAGACAGTGGCGGATGCTGGAATTTGAGAAGGAGGGGGGGGGGGAGGGTTCCAAATTTTGGCTATTGAAAATTTGTTCTAAGATGATTATTAATCAATTAAGGGAAAGAAATCGTTCCGCCGTTTTGATAGATCGTGACACTGCACAAAAGGCTTCTCATAACTTTTGTGTGCAATCTTAAAGGTTTAATTTCAAATTTCACGGCAGATAATAGAATCGATGAATTCACTATGGTTTTGCCACTGAGCTGAGAAAAGCAGTCGAAAAATCTGTATTAAGCAGAAGCCATATGAGTTTAGCAGACGATATTTTTTGGGATTTAAAAAAAGAAATGGCGAAATGTTGTTTGGCTTTCATTATCCCGGCAGTCAAAAATCCCGCTCAATTGAAGTCCCGTCTAATCGAAATCCCGCAAACTTAATATCCCGTCATTTAAATGAGCCGCTAATTAAAAATACCGCTACAATGCAAAAAAATTGGCGGTATTTTGACGGAATTATTTCACTATCGACTAACGGGATTTTAAAATGGCGGGGGTTTTATTGATCGGGATTTTATAAGGATGGGATAATTTTATCTCTAAAGTTAGAATGTGGAGACAACGAATTCGAAATTGAATACAAAAACACACAAAATGTATTTGATGCCTTATCTGTAAGTATTAACGTTGAAAAATACGATCTACGAGCGAGTTGTCTGCAACCGATTGAGAAAGATTGTGCGGTTGAATGACAATCAACCTTGTTGAAGGCCGATCTACAGTCGATTCGATTCAGTGCATTCGTATTGCGATGGAAAAGTATAGAGCAGCACGAAAGGACTTGCACTTTGTGTTCATCGATTTGGAAAAGGCATTCGATAGAGTACCTCGTGATCTGATATGGTTGGCCTTGAGAGCACGTAATGTCCCTGAGGCATACGTCAGGATGACGAGACATGTATGATGGAGCTACGACTAAGGTTAGATGCACAGCCGGTGAATCAGAAGAATTTCCGGTGAATGTCGGACTACACCAGGGCAGTGTATTGAGTCCGTTGCTCTTCAACATCATCATGTGCTACTTATTAACACGTATCTCCGACGGCCTAGAAATATCTCTTCTTTTTGCCGATGATACAGTCCTCAGTAGCCCAAACATCGTTGCCTTGCAAACTGTACTTACAAAATGGTGTGACATTTTGGAGGATCATGGACTGAGGGTAAGTATAACAAAGACTGAGTTCTTATGCTGCCCATTCTCAGACCCAGATGCACCGATACCAGAAATGTACGTCAAAGGAGAGCAGCTTAAGTCTTGTACCAAGTTCAAGTACCTTGGCTCGATGGTGAACAACGGAGGTACATGCGATGATGACATCAAACATCGCACAAAGGTTTGGTGGATGACGTGGCGAGAAAATTCAGGAGTTTTCTGCGATAAGAAAATGCCACTGAAGCTAAAGGGCAAGTTGTACAAAACGGTTGTACGTCCCGCACTCATGTATGGATCAGAATGCTGGACCATGTATGAAGGTTACGCGAAAGAAATGACAGCGACTGAAATGAAAATGTTACGCATGTCAGTTGGTGTAACCAAAAGGGACCACATCAAGAGTAGCTATGTACATCCGAGGCAGCTTGTCCATAGACCAACCAATCACCGAAAAGCTCGAAGATCGACGAATGGATTGGTATTGCCATGTTCAAAGGCGTCCGCCTGAGAACCCCGCAAAGAGAGCGATATCAATGGAAGTTCCACTTGATGGATCCGAGGCCAGAGGCAGACCGAAGAACACCTGGATGTGTCAAATGAAAAAGCAACAACAACGCATTGGTCTCGGCGATGACACGATCCAAGATAGAGCTGGCTGTAGAAATATGCTGAGATTTTACCGCCAAAACGGGCGATGTGTCTACACCGCGGGTCGAGCAACGCGAAACCATGGGGCGGTATAAAGAACGAGGAAAGGAAGAAGAAGAAGAAGAAGATTAACGTTGAAAAATAAACATGGAATATGTTTATACATATTTCACTTTTTAGATACTACTACGTCTCAGAGATTTATTTGAAATAAAAATATAAAAAATGAAAAATCATTCCCAAACGTAACCTCACTCCTAAGAATTTTGGCAGTAATACGAGTACCCCTAACAACAGCTACCTCAGAAAGAACATTTTCCACGCTAAGGAGAAAAGAAACCTTTTGCGGAACTCTATGGGTCAGGACAGTGTCTTATTGGACTTGTTTCATTAACCCTTCTGTCGGCACCTACTACAATATGCATATTATATACCCAATAGGTCTGGCTGGACCTACTGAGAAAAAATTTTTATTTTTTAGAAAAGGTGAAATTTTTATGGGTAGAATCATTCTATCAACTCCTTACTGCCATTTTTAAACAATAAAAGTATTAAAATCTTTTTTTAGATACACTAGCAACGTTTTTAAGTGGACATATTTTGAGGTGGTATTATTATAAACATGTTTTTCCTTTATTTTCATATCTTTTTGCTTCTCTATTTTCATGGCACATATCTAGTAGAAAGTTTGTTCGCATTTTTCAATACCAATATCTTTGGGCAAATATTTGGCGCTTTGTTAGTAGATTTTACCTCGATATTAGTCTGCAGATTTAGGGAAGTATGTGGAAAGAAATAGGGAACTTTCATGCACGAAAATCATTTCATTCTAAATTTTTCGTAAATTTCTTGATCAAATCTATTTAGAAAGACGTTCGTAAGTCTCTCATACTTAGTCCTAACTATTACAAAGGAAAAAACTGGTTTGAATTTCTTTGAATCAAATCTCAGTTGACTAGGTGATGTTATAAAACGTGATGAAATTAGGCATACTTATTTCCCGAGCTTCACGGGTGTTCAAAGAAAAATCTCAGAAATTTTTATCGTTTATAGTACAAATTGAATTTTAATGATATTCTTACATCATAAATAGGAGAATTTTAGGAGAATTTCATATTTGCACCTTTTGCCTCAAGAGAAGAATGGGGGGAAAAACTATAGGTCTGGCCAGACCTATTGGGTATCAAAAAGCACTATAAATTAAAAATCATCAAATAGGCCAGTCAATAAACCGAAAAATAAGGCGTTAGGTCGCAAAAAATTGCTCGGCTCTGGTTTTTTGGGATATTGTTAGGATAGATACCAGAAGTGTACCACCAAGTTTGCAACTTCGAAAAACCTGTGCTAACCCCATGACCCTCAAAAAACCTCAAAATTTTCGGACTTTTTTCATATTTTTGTTTGTAATTTCTAAAAGGTGCTTCCTACAAGTAAGTTGTCCACTGCACTGTTAAAGCTAAGAAAATCTTCTTTAATTTGAGTGTAACCCCAGCTTTGTAGGCGCAAAGGATCCCAAGATACAGCACTTTAAACATTGTCTTTTGAAAAAAGTTCGAAATTGTAATTTCAGTCATTTTCCGAGCTGAATATCGGCTTAAATGCGCATTCTACGGAGAAAGTCATGTGACATGAAGTTATAAACCAGTTCCTTAGCTGTATATATGTCGGAACGAATGGAATCAGACCATGGGGTCATAGGGCTGCCCCTGAAAATTAGGTTCTTCTAAGAAAAACTTTTTTCTTTATGTACCAATATTAACCAAACTTCACCCAAGTATGTTGGTGGTTAAGCTTAAAAAAATATCTAGGAACGGATGAAATCGGAACACTACGTTATAGGGCTGTCATACAAACCAACCTCTGGAAATTAGGTTCTTCTAAGAAAAACTTTTTTCTTTATGGACCAATCTTAACCACCCTTCCCCCAAATGTGTTTTTTAGTAAAGCTTCAAAACATATCCAGAAACGGATGAAATCGGAACACTAGGTCATAGGGCTGTCATACAAACCAACCCCTGATAATCAGGTTCTTCTAAGAAAAACTTTTTTCTTTATGAACCAATCTTGACCAAACCTCACCCAAATGTGTTTCTAGTAAAGCCTCAAAACATATCTAGGAATGGATGGAATCGGAACATTCCGTCATAGGGCTGTCATACAAACCTCCTAAAATACAATTTCGGACTTTTTTACAAAAAAGCACATTTTTTAAAGTGCTGTATCTTGGGATCCTTTGCGCCTACAAAGCTGGGGTTACACTCAAATTAAAGAAGATTTTCTTAGCTTTAACAGTGCAGTGGACAACTTACTTGTAGGAAGCACCTTTTAGAAATTACAAACAAAAATATGAAAAAAGTCCGAAAATTTTGAGGTTTTTTGAGCGTCACGGGGTTAGCACAAGTTTTTCGAAGTTGCAAACTTAGTGTTACACTTCTGGTATCTATCCTAACAATATCCCAAAAAACCAGACCCGAGCAATTTTTTGCGACCTAAAATCGGTAATTGACTGGCCTAAAAAACTTCAACCGATTTTTTCAAATTTTTGCAAAAAGCTTCTAAACATATTATTCTAGGATATCATGAAATATGAAGTCGCTGCGATTTCATCTTATATACTTTTATGGCCAAAATATAGTGCCAAAGGTCTGGCCAGACCTATGTGCCACAGAAGGGTTAAAATATTCAATCTGAAATTGAATTGACCGAAGATTAAATCCTTGAAGAATTCTGAATTCTTCAAGAAAAATACCTTAAGTGAGGTTTAGTTAAGGCAATCTTCACCCTCAATCAGTGCCGTGACCATTTCATAAATTAATCGCGGTGTCGTGGGATACTACAGGGCCAAAATGATGTATCTATTTATTTTGGACATTTTATAAAATAATTTTGTTGTTAAATTTAGTTATTACGATAAAGCGATAAGATTCAAATCGTAATGGCTGATATTTTTCTTTTAAAGTTGGTGGTTCTCGAAAAAGTGGGAGTTTTGACAACTTTGACAGTTTTGTAATTTCTTGTAGTTTTTCTAAACTTTGTGAGTGAGTGATAGGTACTTCCATATGCAATTAATTTATCAAAAACATAACTAGGCTACAACCATAAGATCGACTCATAAGCTGTAAGTTTTATCGACTCATCTGCAAAATAGCAATTTATCAGATCATTTAAGCATATTACATGTACTATGTACATTTACATAGTACAAAATCGCCCATACGTCTCCGTTTCCAATTAAATATCCTATACATACTTAATCGTGAACAAGTATTTTGCATTATAGATGCTATTATAGTCCCGCAGTGTAATCAAGCGCCTGTATCATTATTGCATTGTATATTGACTTTCAAACGTCTCTTAGGTTGTTTGAATAAGCTGCGCAAATAGACTTCGAACGTTTTTATGCATAAGCTGTGCTCTGTCTATTAGATCAGCAAATAGCAATTTCACGAAAACCATCCAATGAAGATACACTTAAAAGATAAAATAGAAGTGCAGGTTTGTACTTGTAGAGCTGAGAAATATGGATCGAAAAAAGCTAAGAGACGAATTTGAAAATTTCAACGCTATTATAATATAACCCTCCCCGTTGTATTCCCTGAGATAATTGAGGTATTTTTCCCGGATTCACAGTATGAAATATGTACTTATGAATATGATACCATTAAGTTAAGACACATTTTTTTGTTTATTGATAAATTAAATTATGGTACATATTTGAAATGGTCTCAAAGCTTTTGTGAAAAATTTAGATAATATCCAAGTGTTTTTGTTGTTTTTTTTCATAACGATACGATTCTCAGTATGACCGGACAATTCGTATTTTTTTTTTGTAAATTCGAAAGAATACAGACAGGTATTGCGGATGGGGCTTATTATTTGCCGCTGTATCCCTCTATCGATCGTGTCCAAGTATTAACAAAATATCCTTTTTCAAAGAGGATTTCCTTTTTTTACAAAACTCTAAAAAGATATGATACTATCGAAGAAATTTACACAATTATCTATGCACAGTACTCAGTACATACTCAATACAATTACCATGAATGAAAACAAAGTCATCCATCTACTATGAACTTGTACCGCAGTGCCGATGTTTACTTGTGCACTGTTTTGTAAATAATGGCAATAATTATTTCAACACAATTTTCATTCACCTTGAACTTGGCGTGTGCAAAACTATAAAATTTTCAGAGAAAAAAGTGTTTTCTGCATTCGTGCAAAAAATCACCTGTATGTCGGGTCGTTCATTTGGCAAATGTGAATTACTCCATTAAAAGATAATTGCTTACACATACAGCACACGATGATGGTTTGTTTAGGATGGAAAATTGGTTTATTATGGCTTTCTGGTGGATAGAGAAACATAATAGTAGAACAAAATATAGTGCTGGTTATATCGCGATCGCGAGTATTCTCCATCATTTAGTTTAATTTGGGTACAGTATCTATCTTGGGTTGGTACTTTGTTGATCAGGTTTTCATTATGTATTTATCCGAAAATGTCAAGCATCAAGCAATCGTGATTATGATCATCACAATTTCGTTAGTTTGTTGTACTTTCAAGTACATAATATTTGATACGAATTAGATTCTTTCCAGCATTTTCTGTTGGGAAAATGTCATTTAGATATAAAAAAGCACTTTATTTTTATACCCTTCACTCTATATAAGTGAATGGGTATGTGGGTAACTTTGTCATTAAGTTTTTAACGCCTTGAAGGAATCATCTCCGACCATATAAAATTTGTATGTATGCACGTACTTGATCAGTACGATGGGGAGTCGATTGGGCGATGCCCGTCTATTCGTTGTTGTAGCAATTCAAGAGATTTTTTTTTCTCTTGAATCGAAGGGGGTCTTGGCAGCTCTTGGCCGTTTTTAGCAACGGGTAGCTCCGGGACGATTTACATCGAAATGCTGACCAAACTAAACCTGCGGCTCCCGATAGAAGTCTGGCGACACGTACCGACAGCAGATCAGCACCTTTCCGGGGCTCACGCTCGATGGACCGAAAAAGCTACAAAAAAACGGAACGGAAACCTCACAGTGAGAGTGATTCGGCTTCACCTGAAAGGGAACAGGGGCGTACTCATTACCCGTGGACTAAGGTCCGATGTCGCGGAAAAAGCGCCTCCGAATACCGCGGCCCTAGGCGCGGCAAGGACGAACGAGGAGGGCGGTCTCGACAAGGCAAACGTAGGAGCCTTGTAAACCGCTCCCTCAGCTATAACTGAGTAACATCAAGGTACTCCAGGCGAACTTGCACCATGCCAAAGGAGCATCGGCCATCTTGTGCAGGACCTTCGCCGCAAGCACAGCCTCGATAGCGCTGGTACAAAAACCATGGGTGGCCAAGGGCCGCATCTGTGGACTAAACATTAACAACGGTAAGTTGATTTACGACAGGTCAGTGGACCGCCCTCGAGCGGCGCTCGTTGTTGACAACCAGGTCAACTTCTTACCACTAACCAACTTTATTTCCAGAGATTTAGCAGCCGCTCTGGTTAACGTGTCGACCGCGTACGGTAGTCAAGAAGTAGTCATATCATCTGCCTACTTCTCGGCAGACGACGATTTTATTCCACCAGAGAGAGTCTCCAGCCTAATTGACTACTGCAAATCCAACAACCGACAATTTATTATCGGTTGTGACGCAAATGCTCACCACACTGTGTGGGGTAGTACGGATGTGAACATGCGAGGTAAGAAGCTTCTTGACTATTTAGTGTCCAAAAATGTGTTCGTCCTCGACAAAGGGTGCAAACCCACTTTCATGACCGCGGCACGGGAGGAGGTTCTTGACCTTACTCTTGCCGGTGGACCAATAACGGAGTTTATCTCTGATTGGCATGTATCTAGCGAGGAATCCTTGTCAGATCACAGGCACATAAGATTTAATCTTGCGGGGAGCTCAGTGCTCCAGGATGCTTCCACGTGTCCAAAAAAAACAAATTGGAAATTGTTCAAAGACCTGGTCGTTTCCAGTGTCAGTACTTTACCACTGTTACTTGAATCCCCCTGCGATGTGGAGCTTGCCGCAGATCAAATAAATAGTGTACTCATCTCCGCATACCAAGAGAGCTCTTTCATTCCAAATTATAGGTCTACCCGTAAGGTCCCCTGGTGGAATGAGGAACTCGATCGAAAACGGTCCCATGTTCGGAGATTGTTCAACTCAGCCAAGCGCTGTGGTCAGTGGGAGGCATACAGGCGCTCCTTAACTGAATACAACACGATGATTAGGCAATCCAAAAGGAAGTGCTGGAGGAAGCAGTGTGAAGCAATTCAATCTTTACCTGAGGCTGCACGGCTTCACAAAGCCCTTCATAGAGGTACCTCAAACGGAGTTGGGTTACTAAAATGCCCAGATGGTTCGTTTACGACTGGTCCCAAGGAGACCCTCTCCTCGATACGCACTTTCCTGGATCTGTCTCCTCAGACTGTCGTCCAGAACACATACAAGGTTACACAGGACAACCGGCTAGATGGTTGGTGAGTCTTTCTGGGGTAATCTTTGACAGTGACAAAGTGAAATGGGCTATTCTGTCTTTTGATCCGTTTAAGGCTGCGGGGATCGATGGAGTATTTCCTGCTATCCTTCAAAACTGCCTGGATATCATCCTGCCATACCTTACAGCTCTGTTCAGAGCTAGTTATTATTTTTGTCACATCCCTCTTGCTTGGAGGAAGGTCAATGTAACTTTCATCCCTAAGCAAGGTAATAAACCTGAGGACTTACCAAAGTCCTATAGGCCCATCAGTCTATCCTCCTTTCTCATAAAAACTATGGAGCGTTTAATTGACCAACACATCAGTAATCTGATGATGAAAAATAACCCTTTACATCATACTCAATTCGCCTATGTAAAGGGTAAGTCGACGGTGACGGCACTTCACAAGCTCGTCAGCGCTATTGAAAAATCTATAGATGAAAAAGAGATCGCTTTGTGTGCTTTCCTAGACATCGAGGGTGCCTTCGACAATACTGGTTACGATGCGATTAGCAGAGCCCTCGTTAGAAGAGGGGTGCCACAACCCACCATCAGGTGGATTGACGCCATGCTAAAAGGAAGAGAAATTTATTCCTCCCTCGGCGGTCACATTCTCAACATTAACGCTATCAAGGGATGCCCTCAAGGGGTTCTCTCGCCCCTATTGTGGTCCTTGGTATAGTAGATGAATTATGTGCTACGTAATGTGGACTTGCCGAAACTGCTACGGTAAGACTTGGGGTCTTTCACCCAAAATGACAGAGTGGTTATACAGTACTCTAGTACGACCTGTAATCACTTATGCTTCCTTAGTATGGTGGCCTAAAACACTACAACGCAACGCAATTAAGAACTGTAATAAGCTCCAACGACTTGCCGGTCTTGGTATCACTGGTGCTTTTTGGACTACATCTACCCTAGCCATTGAAGCTATATGGGGAAGGACGCCACTGCATATTTTCATACAGGAAACTGCAGCATTGAGTGCTTTGAAAATCAACCTATCAGCTGATACTCGTGTCAGTGATCGGGGACACATGCGTATCCTCCAGCAAGTTCCTGGCCTATCAATCTGCCAGGTTTCAGATTACATGATCACGGAACTGCGCTTCGGCAGGAAATTCACCCTTCACATCCCAGATCGGGCGGAATGGGCTAATGGCAACACTTGTATGGATCCTAGAAGCATCACTTGGTTTACCGATGGCTCTAAGACCGATCACGGTGTAGGTGCTGGAGTCTTTGGACCCAATACCAGGATCTCGGTTGCAATGGGCAAATGGCCTAGTGTCTTCCAAGCCGAAATTCATGCCATCGAAATCTGTGCCAGGGAGATCCTGGGACGTGGTCTCCGTGGCGCACACATCGCCATTTGCACTAACAGCCTGGCAGCAATTAAGGCGCTAACTTCACACAAGTTTACCTCGAAAATGGTCATCAAGTGCTTTGACATCCTTCAGAGCCTCTCCAGCCGTAACTCTGTTTCCATCTATTGGGTTCCGGGTCACAGAGGCGTTGAAGGAAATGAATACGCAGACGAATTAGCAAGAGAGGGCTCATCTTCAACACTCATTGGTCCTGAGCCCTTCTGTGGAATTAGCTGGAAAGCTGCTAGAGGCGTAATTGGTAACTGGTCCTCGGACCTGAGGCATAACTACTGGACATCGCATCCTGGTTTAAGAGTTACTAAAGAGTTAGTGCGCCCTTTCAGCTGCTCCGATATTAAATGTCTGCGCAGGACCGAGCTCAGACTATTAATAGGCTTTCTTACGGGGCACTTTGGGCTCCGCTACCACCTTCATAAAATAGGTCTATCAAGGGAGAACCAATATCGCCTTTGCCTGGAGGAAGACGAAACCTCCATTCATTTATTACTGGAATGCCCGGCGATCGCCAGGCCCAGGAGATCACTCCTTGGGCGTGATTTACTCAGCACTAGTATGATTAGGTGCTCCTCTCTGAAGGATCTTCTAGCGTTTATCAAACGGGTTGATGACCTTCTAAACTAAAGGACTATGGCACAATATACCTTGTAGGTAGCAGTGCCCACCTCTATGGTTAGGTCCAATTGCTTATTATTATTATTATTATTACATCGAAGAACCGGCTGCCGTAGGAGCATTTTATGGACAACACAAACATCCATGGGTCACAGTGGGATTCGAACCCACGCACCGGCAACTCATAGATAGACATCTCTGCCACTGAGCTACCGAATGCCCCCTACTTTTGTTGCAGTCTGTATGTATGTTTGTAGCGCAATTTGGATCTTCTAAGAAGATATTTTTTTTGTACCAATTCCAATTAAACCTTATATTAATGTATCTTCAATGAAACCATAAAAAAAATTTACAGTAGATCTATCGGCCCTCGGCTCGTTCGTAATTCGGTTGGTCCGACCGTTGCGTACCTTTGGCGACTTGTCGGGGACTCACCGCCTAACATGTGATTTTTTTTACTAAATAGTTTTTAGGGTTTTTAAGATTTTTTTCAAAAAACCCTAATGAAATCGATCTTGTTCGTCCGTCTGTCCGTTCGTCTGTTCACTAAATATCTCGCGAACGGCTCAATCGATCGTCATGCAATTTGGTAGGAATATGTAGAATGGTATCAGTCTTTGGCACGAAATACAGGGTGCGGCAGAGAGGACGGACGGTTTTAGAAAAATCATAAAATCGTTAATTTTAACTCAAAAGGAAATTTATTGATGGAATCAGGTTCACAAGGAAATACCATTTGAGACAGTCAAGTGTAGAAAATCACATCAGTCATGTGGTGGCCGAAATTGATGATGCAGTGCTGGAGGCGTTGTTTAAAGTTCGCATAGACTGTCTCCAACGTCGCTCTCTCAACTTTGGCGACTTCCTCGCGAATTACCTCCTTCAATTCGTCCAGAGTTCGGGGCTTCTTCTCGTTTACTCTAGCCTTGACGTGTAAGAAAAAATCGCATATGGATAAATCTGGGGACCGAGGAGGCCAATGAATTTCGCCAAACCTGGAAATAAGGCGACCAGGGAAGAGAGGGCGAATAACGTCCATTGATGCTCTGGCTGTGTGTGCGGTCGCCCCATTCTGTTGGAAACACACACGTCGCCGTCGTAATTTAGGCAAAAAGAAGTTGGTGATCATTTCGACGTAGCGCTCTGAGTTCACGGTAACAGGACGACCATTACCGTCTTCGAAAAAGTAGGGGCCAATGATGCGAGTTTGTGATACAGCGCACCAAACCGTAACTTTTGGGCTGTGCAGCGGTCTTTCGTGTAACTGTCATTAGCCCAATAACGGCAATTTTGCAGGTTAACCATGCCGTTAAGGTGAAAGTGAGCCTCGTCACTGATGAACAAAATGAGGTTCTCAGTGCTTCCATCTCACGTGCGAAGCTCATTCGTTGTCCATAATAATAATCTGTGGGCTGCAACTGTTGCATAATGGCCAATTTGTAGGGGTGAAAGCGCAGATCCGTACGCAAAATTCGCCTTACCGAACGATCACTGAGGCGAAGTGCAACAGTATGTTTCCGTGCAGATCGAGTCGGACTGCGTAGAAAGGCTTGTCGATCGCTTTCAACATTTTCAGGAGTTCTAACTGTTCGCGGAGCTCCTCTTGGTCTTGTGTTGATCAGTTCACCACGACTGCGAAGTGATTCAACCCAACGAAGGATGGTGTTTCGAGAGGGAACAGCTCTATTCCGAGGAATGTTGAAGTGGCGACGAAACTCACGATGTACGACCGTCACTGACTCACTATTTCGTACGAAACTAACATACGCGAAAACGCGGTGCTCCACCGTCCACGGCTCCATGACGCCAACTGGTAAAAAAATGGTAGGAACTCACGAGTCAAATGGCACCCTCCCCACCTCTCTCGTCCTAAGAGGGGGAGAGTACTACCCATCTCAAAAACGTCCGTCCTCTCTGCCGCACCCTGTACTTAGAAGTTGGTAGGGCAAAGATAACAGGGTGTCCCGAAGAGTTGAAAAAATTTAATTTGTTAGTTTTGATCGGAGATGGACGTATGGGTACTCAAATCAAAGGACTTGACAAATACATTTTATATCAGTTACTTTTTTCCAGCTTCGAGTAACGGTAACGGAGTTAAGGGGCGTTTGAAGTTAAGCTGACGTTTTCACCTAGGTTTTTCTAGACCATTATAAGTACCGCAACATTGCATAAAGATTGGTCAACATGAGCTTATATACGCTAAATACTAAGACTGTTGGCATTTGCTAAGAAAAAGTAAGTTACAGTAAATTTGTGAAATTTCAATTTGTGCGTGTGTAGCCCTTCTTAGGTCTGCAAATGTAAAAAAAAATATGAGCGTTTTTAGGAAATGACATAAGGAATATGTCTGCAAATTTTCATTCGAATAACTTAATCCAAGCCGCAAATATAGCGAATCTAATATATGGTGAAGGCGTTTCACAATACCAAGGCAGCGTCTTAAGCATTTATTTCACTGCTTATCTTGTGACTTGATTAAACAATGAACATGAAATTCGGTGGCAATGCAATGTTTGGCACGAATATACATTTTGAAGTTTGTAGGGCCAAGTTAACAGGGTGTCCTTGAATAGTTGCAAAATTCTACTTTTTCAATACGCATAGGAAAGGTATCAATGGACTCAACGAAATCGTTTCATATAAGTTCCTTTTTCTTTATTTGAAGAAACGGTAACGGATTTACGGCTAATACATTTAGCTTATATGTACAGTAGGGCCTCGGTTTGCGTCGGTAATTGGTTCCTAGAAATCGCGACGCAACACGATACATCGCAAAACGAATTGTGAGTTTTCCATAGCAAATTTTGGAATTTCGTAATAAAATAACGACGCAACGCGAATTTTCACAACGCAAATCGGAAAAATGGTGTTACTTCTAAAACAGCACAATACGAAAACAACGCAATGTGAATCGACGCAAATCGAGGCTCAACTGTATAACCATCCTTACGTTTGCCTGAATTTCTTTTTGTTGAGAACTCACCAGAAATTATAAATCCAAAAATGTCTGTCCATTTGCCGTTACGTACTTTTATTTAAACTGGATACATGGTAAATCTATTTTTGGATTGGTCTAATTAAAAGTGTTACAGTATGAAAGGCGTCAGCCGTTCATTCTGGAACGCGTTTATTTTAGACCAATCCAAAAATAGATTTACAGGAAGCATTTCATTAATGTTGTGCACAATTCTTATTGCTTATAAAATATATGTACAAGAAATATTCACTATGTATTAAAATTCCAGAAAACCCTCGTATTGCGGGCGCAGCCCTCTGTACGCTCGGTATTTTTTTTACATTAGACTACTGCAGGCATGTCATGCCGCCCGGAGTTTTGTGCGACCCTCCGCTTAGTCTAAAAAAAACATTTCGAAACAATTCGGACTGTTTAACCAAGTCTAAAAAATGCTAAAACTCGCTTATGGCTGGTGGCTTATGCAATCTGAACATATGAAATCATCATCGATCTGAACATTAGAAATCTTCCTCTTTATAAATATTAAAAACATTTTGCTGAGGCCAATTGATCAGCGATATTTTAGCTTTTTTACTTCTTCTCTAAAGTTTCTAAATTTTTGTAAGTTCATTTTCATTTCATTTCACGTAAAGCATCTTTGTAGGAGCTCTAGCATGAATTTTATTGCAGTGTATTTAGTTTGCCCTGGACAGGACATGCTGGTGGTCGTTTAACTTGGCCAGAATCGTCCAAAACACTTTATGTGAGATAGTTTATGTGATGATCTAGGGTAATTGTTTTAGTCTAGTTATCAACGAATTTTACGAGACAGGAGCACCCCTAGAGGGTTTATTTTTTACGTCTCTTGGATTTTTTAATAAATATATAATTATCATATTATTCAAATTTTAATTTTGTCTAAAAAAAATAACACTTGAAATATGTTTTGCTAAAACAGAAAATTTAATTTTGTTTGCCTGACTTGTGTTATTTTTCCTGATGAAAAAAAAAACAAACATGAGGGGCTCCCAATTTGATTTCAAACACAAGAAATTTGGGAGGCACTGATCGAATCGTATGTGACTAAATTCAAAATGCATCGATGCATGTATGTATGTACTAGCATTATCCAAATTGCACTACATTATCGTAAATTTGTTCATCGAATCCAGGATTTCGAAAATCCTGTCCCCTTTTCGCCTCGGTTTTTTTGGCATTTAGTAGAATCCGGATTGCATTACTGAAAAGGGCGATTTGGTTCTCCAGTCCATTACATGCATATATTCTCTTTGACTGTATAAGTATCGTGAAAAACCATACTCGGAGTCTGTTTCATAGGAAAAAATCTGGAGTAATGTACCAAGTCGACTGTAACCTCTGTCTATCTATAATATGAAAGTCGCATCTGATCATGACATGCAAGCCAATGGAAAATTACACTTTACTAGCTCAATACTTCATTAAAAAAAATGTTTACTTAATTTACAATGCAATGATATCATCACATATTGTGATGATCTATTCTGCATAAAAGTTTAGTCAGTGAATTCTGCGTGCATATAGCGTGCCCAATGTCAAAAGGGTGATTCATGAATCATAAAATAAAAAAAAAATGTATTAATAATGTATTAAATAATTAAGTCAAAATCAAATTAATAGAGTGTTTGGTTGCCGCATGGAAGGTGCATGATCATTCTGCACAATGTTAAATCACATAAGTACGAGTGCTTCCCCGGAAGCGCAATGTCGAACGGTGACGGTCACTTGAAAATATTTTCTACGAACCTGCTTCCCAAGAAGCGCAATTGTGAATGAAGAGGAAGCGCAGCAAAGCAACTCCAGTAGAATAGCTTTCATATAAGCGCGTTTAGACGGTGAAAATGCAATTTTTCCTATTGGGCACATACTGGCCGCCACTAATTATTTTGTGTATCGATTTAATATGCTAACCACAAATGAATTTTATACTTTTATTGAACCCTGTGACAGGGGCGTACGCAGAAAAATATTTCGGGAGGGGTTTTGGCTAAAAGGTTTACGAGCTCATAACAAAAATTGATATCAAAAAGCTGTTAAGCGCTACCAAATCATTGTGATTGACAAAGGATATAACAGAATTTATATTTTTTTGCCTACTAAACGTCACTATATTTTGTTTTATTTATTGATCTATGGAGCTATGGAATCCACTTTTCTTCTCAAATTTCGTTAAGGAACCGAAGGACTTACTTCCAAACTAAGTGAAGCTCTTACGGTCAATATCCGTTAAATTTTTATTCTATCAGTTTCTATACATTCCCGTTGATCAGATGTGGGCCACATTATTAACTTAAGTTGATCTTGCCAGAACATCATTTTCTGTGATGCTAAGTTGTCTTCCTTATATTTTATTAAATTCAGTCGAAGACAATTTCTTTTTTGCAATTATGGCGACCATTGCCCAGGCGAATTTCATCAAGGGATTCGCCAAGAAATATTACAAGATTTGAAATGTCGAAATTGCAGTTTCTGAGGAAATTTGTCGTCACTTTCCCGAAGAATTCCTCAAGTACACCCAGGACTGATCCAGAGGAAAGTTTAAAGCTCGAAGCTCTAACGTATATTTACTATCTTCACGTGTGAAGGGAAAATTTGAAAACATTTCCCGCAAATTGGATTTAGTTTTTTGGGTGTAGTTTTAATACTGACATGCGTAGAGTGTCATGATATTTTGTTTTTTGGACTAAGTTAGACCGCAACCACCATGTCCAACAATGCCAGGCAACCCCAGAAAACGCCAAAATAGGTTCGCCACTGACTGGCAACATGGAAATCCAACCACTCTCGACCATTATTTTCGGGTAGCGCAATGTCTGAGGAATGGAAATGCTATGCCGAATCATTACCATTGTTTTACCTTGCGAAGTATGTAAATGGAGATAGCATCATGGTCATGGCATAACACTCAGAGGCGTACACAGAAAAATATTTCGAAGGGGTCTTGTAGTGCGGTTTACCCTTCTTCTTCCTTGCCTCGTTCTTTATAACGCTCAATGGCGTCGCGTCGCTCGGCCTGCAGTGCAGGCACATCGCTCGTTCTGGCGGTAATGCCTATCCTACCCTGATACAACGATTGTTGAAATTAATTTTGGAGACGGCGACAAAGCCCAGCTACCAAATCTCAAAAGCTCAATAAGCTCGCCCGAGCACCGTGATTTGCTTCTTTCTGGTTTTTATCTTTTCTAAACGTAGTCTGACTGGTCTAGCTGTTAGTGCGCGCACCTTCGGTCATGAGTTCGAATCTCACCGTGGATCATGGTGTTTTTCGAGCTCACGAGCTTGTGACGGACCATGATCTCACTCAGATGTTAAACGAGTACCCATTTATGGGGATAAATAACACTGCTAATAAATAACTGTGCTGTGTATGGAGCCGACATTACACTTATATCACAACCGTAATCTAAAAATCCGCAAAATTCTGTATACTCGACATACATCTTTTTGAATGATAGTCAAGTCATATTAGCATTTCAAATAGAAAAAAAAAGTAGACTTATTTTTGTTGTTTTTAAATCAGTGGGCTCGCAGGAATCTAAAACTCATTTTGCTAAAAAAAATTTGATCCGAAATGTCCCAAAAAAGACAAAAAAGGATACTATTGAATCCTTGACTGGAGGTCAGCATGCGGAGTATCATATCAAAGGGGACGTCGAGTACATTACATATCTGGGGGTGCGGGGTGTCATATCAAAGAGAATGTCAAATACATTCCATATCCGGCATTTGTTACTTGTTTCAAGGACCCTCAAAGAAGAAAATTGGGCTCAAATGAAAAATGTTCGTGTTTCCCGTATCTGTATCTCTCTAAAGCCGTAATTTTCCATCTAAGCCCGAATTATTCCATTTAGTGTCATTGAAACAGGAAACAAGCACCGCATATCCAATGCACTCGACGTCCTCTTTGATATGACACCCCGTATGCCCACGTTCGATCAAGGTGTGTAATTAGTGTCCTTTTATGTCCTTTTTCAGAGCTTTCCGATCAACTTTTTTGTTAGCAAATTTAATGGTAGAATCTTCTTCTATTGGGCACATACTGCCCGCCACTAATTATTTTGTGTGTCTGTTTAATACGCTGACCCGCTCTGTGGCTCACTTGGTTGAGTTGCAATCTACGATGCTAGAGGTCCTGAGATCGAATCTCGGCGTGGTCCAAAATTTCCGCACATGTGCGGATAGGAAATATATACTTAGGTACAGGGTGTCCGGAAACTGCCGCATAAACGCACCGGATTGTGATTCCTCAAGTGATTTCCAGCAAAAAAGTTGTACGGAACATATCCCCAATTCTTAACCCTTTAGCTGCCACAGGCATTTGAAGATTTTTGAAAAAATCATTTTCTTGTACGACTAAAACCTCAATATCTCCAAAGCTAGACAAAGCTAGCGAAATAATATGATTATTACAGCCAACAAATTCATTCAAATTCCTAAAAAATAAAACTAACCTCACTACAATCGGATAAGAGGTTTGGTTTTTACGGAACTTCAAAGTTAAATTTTTGTGATTTGACCCAAAAACCATCTATTTTTCCATCTCAATTTTCTCCAATTCTGCCAAGGTGAGGTGCGTGTACCATTATTTTTAAAGTTGGCGCATAGTATTGCAATCATATCTTCCTTACACAATTTTATTCTGGCTCCACTATCTCTAACAGTTTTGACACGTTAAGTGTAGAAAACTAGAGTTAATTTAAGCTCGATTCAATTCAATCCAAACTGCCCCTAAAGTTCTGCAATTTGGTAAACTTTTTTCAAATTATGAAAAAATCGAGCCAAAATTAACCCTAGTTTTCCTCACTTAAGGCACTAAAACTGTTAGAAATATTGGAGCAAGAATAAAATGATGTTAGAAAGATATGGTCGTAAAACTATGCGCCAATTTTTAAAAGAATCGTACGAGCACCTCACCTTGGCAGAAGTTGGAGAGAATTGAAATTGAAAAATATATTGTTTTTGGATCAAATCACAAAAATTTGACTTTGAAGCTCTGTAAAAATCAAACCTCTTATCCGATTTTAGTGCGGTTAGTTTTATTGTTTAGGTAATTTAGGATTATCTTATTTCGCTTTTCTAGATAGTCTAGCTTTGGAAATATTGAGGTTTAAGTTGTACAAGAAAATTATTTTTCCAAAAATCTTCAAATGCCTAAGAAAAGGGTTAAGAATTGAGGGGGGGGGGTATGTTCCGTACCACTTTTTTGCTGGAAGTCACAGGAAGAATCAGAATCCGGTGCGTTTATGCAGCAGTTTCCGGATACCCTGTAGTGCTTGCAACATTATTTATACACTCAGAGATGCTATGCAATATAACGTTGACCCGAAATTGCCTATACGGCTGAGTTAAGGCAATATGGCTATACGGTACTGAGAAAAAGAGAAGTTTAATATACGCTAACCACAAATGAGTTTTAGACTTCTATTGAGCCCTGTGCACCACTTGTGTGAGTTCCTGGGAGTATACCTATAATATGTAATCTTTCAAACTATTCGAATCGTCACAGCTCATACCAGCGGGACAGTGGCGTAACATTTCCCAAATTTCTTGTGTTCGAAATTTAATTAATTATACAGGAGAATTTGAGAGATTATCTATTTATCACAAAATCCAAGAGTCGTGAAGAAACCACCTTGAGGAATATCCCTACCTCTCTCGTAGTAGATTTTCCTAGATCTGAGGATCACATCAACTAGCTCAAAAGTTTTGACAATTCTAATTCTGACCAAGTTTAACGACTACTACCATGACCTGTTCAAATACGAACTAAATCCACAAAAATCAAATTCGTACTACAGATTTTCTAAAGATCGACATTCCTAATCGACGACGACGATCCTAATTTCTCGAGACTCTATTAAAAAAAGACCTTCTGACTTAGGCCTTATAGAACGATCTTAGTAATCGTTGTTATCCATTTCAATCAATAAAATTGTGAACATAGTGATAGTGTAGCAATGACTTCAAGATTCCAAACACTCTAACATAGGGATCAAATCAGGCTCGATTTTACCCAAGAACCTTCAATAGAGGAACTCCTCCTAACAAATTGAACCTTTATTTCCTTTATTATTTTTCTCGTTGAGGACGAAAAATAAGAGACAGTCCTCAAATTAGAAGGTATCGCCTATACGAGTTAAGCTTTAAGATAAGGGCCCAGTGATATTGGTCAACAGTACTAAAAAATTTGAGACCAAAGACAAGAATGCTAGGATGTCATTCGAAGGGTTTACTTAATTTGATCTACTTCTAAGTCCATGTTCACCGGGTATGAGCCCTTTTCCCGACATACTCTATGTACAATAAGAGGATGCGGCTTAACCTATGCTACCCGTTTTTTTATGTGAGTTTTTGGGTACGATGGGGAAATCCCAACTCCGATAAGCAGGGCTCCAGCTGAAGAGAAGTCTTCTCGATAGCTGTGTTGTTGTTGAGTAGTAGCGACTTCAGAATTATTATTGAATTGAGAGGGCTTGTCAGCTCTTCGTCGTTGTAATAACAACGGCTGGCTGTAAGAATATACTTCATTGTTGACCCGGCTGCCATAGGAGAATTTTTTAAAGACAACACATTCATTCACATTCAGCGTGACTCAACTCAGGCTCCGGCAACTTAGAAATAAAATGTCATCTCTCACTCAGTCTCAAATAGCTGTGTCAATCACCGTCACGGTACCATCCATATATCACATTCGTTGTCGAGCATGAGGCCTTTTTGGTCATTTTCTGTCCTTATACGAATTTAGGGGAAAGATCATCATATTAGGAGAAAATAAGTGAGCGGAAGTCACGGATGCAAGAAACTATGAAAAAAAAATGTCTTTTGCGTTTTCGGATTTTGGGGCCCCTTTATAGCTTGGGGCCCGTGTTCCGCTGAACACATGGAACACCGTACGTTACGCCACTGCAGGGGGACCAATATTTTCCTCGAATTTTGGTAGTTATCATACGCCTTGGTGCTTTGGAGCGCTTTGATAGGATATTAGAACAATAAATTTACTCGAATACGAGTAGTAACACTATATCACAACCGTAATCTAAAATCCGAAAAATTCTGAATACTCGACAAACATCTTTCTAGAATCTAGATGAATATAATAAATGAATCTTTTATGCGACTTGTCTTTGAAAACGTTCCCATTGGAGCGACTATACACTTCAGACGAAATGTACCTGGATAATTGTTCACGTTTTCCTCATACTTATGCAGACATCGCGCACCTCTCTCATGCCAGCCTAGAAATGCTTGCTTCCTCCTTTAAAGCTTATGTCGTGACCGCGATGTCGTTGACTTCAGACCTTATCACCGTATTGCAATCACAACAACAACAACAAAAGGTTCTCAATCCGAAATGCAACGTGCATTTTTCTATGTCAGTGAGTGCATGTTTGCAACTTAGGCAGAAACTAATTTAACTCGTTTTTTGTAATGTTGATAAAATGGAGTGCAGAGTTCGGAACATTATGTACACTGTACTTACTGCTGAACGACGCTTTTTGAGTGTACAACATTTTTATTGAACCCCATAATAGTTGTTGACATCGCATGCACTCTTGCAGTAATAAAAATGAATCCTTCAAGTAGAGCGAGGTTGCGAAGCATGTAAAAAGGACTTTGAACCCTGTGTGTGTGTCGAGAAATATTGCTGCACTTAGAGGCGAAGTTCTAATAGTGCTTACATCTTGTTGAGACGGAACAGTTATTATTTATGAACATATTACCCATGCTTTGTAGAGTTTGATGACCGATAGGATTTATGAAAGAGTCAGAAGCACTAAACTGACCAGGAAGGCAGGAAGAAAGAAATATTTTTTGAGGTCAGTGCAATTGATGAGCTTGTAAGGCTTAAGCGATAATTGCTTGTAGCAGACGAAAAATCATTGAATGAATCGTGACTGTGACTATACAGGGTGTGTAGAAACTACGCGGAAATCGGGGAAATTATTCCTCATGCAATTTAAAAAAAATCATTTCTCACATACATATTTTAAACCTCAATATTCTTAAATTTAAGAATGTCGCGGCGCAGCCGAAATTTGGTAGCCTTCACTTTCCTTCGGCTAAAATTTTGTCGGACGTACCTATGACTTGTGTTTAACCCTCCTCCCCTTCCCACATTCTTTTCGTTCCATTTTCACTTGAAAGATATAATTGTGAGACTATGCGCTGATGATTTTTTTCAAAAATCTTCAAACGCCTGTGGCAGCTAAACGGTTAAGAACTGGGGCATGTCCCATACAACCACGGCTGGTCCGCGGTTGAGCTGCCGTCACTGCAACATGACCCGGCGAGGTCACCTAATATCGAGGGTTGTTTTGGGGCAGAGCACTGCGATCCTTACTAAGCTGCCATTATCATGTAGAGGAAGAAAAGAAAGGCCAGTAGCTGCTTGGTTAGTTTTGATATGATTTATTAGTCGTCGTCGGTCCAGTGTGTTCTACGTCCCAAGCCCAAGTGAACTAGTGAACGAGACGTTTCACGGTGTCGTGCGATGCAGCTGAGGTACGCGTTTGCGGTATGGTGCGCACATAAGGGCCGCTACAATCATTCAAAAACGGGGCGGATTGTGTTCATGCCCATCCTTTGGGACACGTTAAACCATCAATGATAAGACTAATTCCAGTGGCACAACCACGGGAGGGGCTAAGGGGGCTAAAGCCCCTCTCAGACCCAAAAATCGGGAAAGAAAAAATGGCAAAATGACAATAATGTGTATAAAGCAAACCTCACATCGACAATTTTTCACAGTCTTCTTTGGCGGAAAAAATTAGTACAAATATGTATTTGCTAATGGGTAAGCTTCAAATTAGCCAAATTTTGTCAAAACACACACAAATATCCGAGTGAAATTTGTATGATTTTTTTTAACCAAAATTCACCAGACTCGCAAAAGTTTATTCAAAATGTCCTTTTGTACAAAAATTCATACAAAATTTTGTCATTGCGAAGCAAGCCTGACATTAGCGAAATTTGTTTAGGCCTTAGAAAAAGCATAGTAACCCATGCCATGCGTTAGTCCAGAATGCCCATCAGAAAATAAAAATGGCACCGTTTTCACACTATTGCAGTTCATAGTATGCGTGAAAATTTTATTCAAACGTCAATTTTTTGTTTACAATTGAGAATATAAAATCCGCGTAATATTTATTACTCTCTTAAAATGCCAACGTGATATTTAACCCTTCTGTTGGCGTATATATCCAGACAGACCATTGGTACTATATCTTGATGAAAAATATCGTTCAACAATATTTTCCACCCCTTTCCATATAAATTTCAAAGGAACCGACGGCCACAAATGCGATCAAACGTTCGGCGAAATGTAAACTATGTCTAAAGAAACGAAAAACCGGCGCATCATAGTAAGACATAGTATGTAAACTGTTTCAAGATCCAAAATTAAACCTCTTTAAAAATTAAGATTGATTTCACAGAAAATTCAGCTACACCTTAGGCATAATAGCTCGTAGGCGACGACAGAAGGGTTAATAATTGCATCGACAATATTTTGACGTTTGAATTATTTAGTGGAGTGTAGTGTAATAAATTTGGAGTCAAACACATATGGGTTGTGTGATCACATAGCCATTCTAGACTAACGCATGGCATGGGTTACTATGCTTTTTCTAAGGTTTAGGCCTACTGCTTGCCCCAATCCATTTTACTTGTGGGTGGCCTGGTGTACGCGAAGAAGGTAGCATTTCTGCACGACACGCGACATTAAGTAAAAAATATGTTAATGTTAATTGTTGTACAAATATTTTCTGGTAAACAGATTTAAGCTGGATACAAGCGTTGTATTCTTTGACCTATGATGCTATAATGTAACATAACGGAAAACATTGGGTTCATTGCTTGATAGCGTTCTTTAAGTGATTAACTATTTCACCTGAGAATATTAGGTTCCCTGCATCCATTAGAAAAATATTAGCCCAACTTCAGCCAATCTACATTATTATTATCTATTGATCCACCGCAATGTCACTCTTTGCGCACTGGCAACTAGTATGAAGAAGATCAAAATGACCGACCCAAATCTAAGCCGAAATGATAGAAACCAAGCCTCGCTAACGGTATTCTTGGGAGCGACGATTACGGAATTGGTCATCATGATTAGTTGCGTCCTTCCCTTAGAGAAAACATAGTAACCCATGCCATGCGTTAGTCCAGAGTGGCTATGTGATCACACAACCCATATGTGTTTGACTCCAAATTTATTACACTACACTCCACGAAATAATTCAAATGTCAAAATATTGTCGATGCAATTATTAACCCTTCTGACGCCGCCTACGAACTGTTATGCCCAAGGTGTAGCTGTATCTTCTGTGAAATCAATCTTATTTTTTGAAGAGGTCTAATTTTGGTTCCAGAAACAGTTTACATACTGTGTCTTACGATGATGCGCCGTTTTTTCGATTCTTTAGACATACATAGTTTACATTTCGCCGAACGTTTGATCGCATTTGTGGTCGACGGTTCCTTTGAAAATTATATGGAAAGGGGTGGAAAATATTATTGAACGATATTTTTCATCAACATATAGTACCAATGGTCTGTTAAGGTCTATGTGCCAAGAGAAGGGTTAATTATCAAGTTGGTATTTTAAGAGAGTAATAAATATTACACGGATTTTATATTCTCAATTATAAACAAAAAATTGACGTTTGAATAAAATTTTCACGCATACTATGAACTGCAATAGTGTGAGAACGGTGCCATTTTTATTTTCTGATGCCCACTCTGTACTAACGCATGCTTTCTCTAAGGTCCTTCCTTTCTTAAGCCTCAACTTTTTGTTTTAGCATTTACCAGGTCCTGATTGAGGTCCGTTAAAATCAGGAATATGCAGGCGGGTCGCAGTCGCTAAATCCGCTGGGGCCGTGCTGAGGAAAACGTACCTTAAGGGCGTTTCACATTGCCAGGCTAGCGAATTGCCACCTGTTTATACTAAACTCGTTATTGGCTCAACCAATCGACATGAAATTTGCATGGATGCTTAAAATGGAAATTCTATTTGTTACGAATATATTTAAAATTTGTAGGACTAAGTCAACAGGGTGTCCCGGAATAAGTGCAAAAGTCGGCTTTTTTATTATCGGAGAGAGGTGTGTTGGTAATCATATCGAAGGGTTCGAAGACATTTTCGTTTAGTTATTGTTTTGTAACTCGGTATAACGGTAACGGAGTTAGAGCTATTAAATTGTATCTATAACCGTATATAACCTTAGGATTGCAATTCTAAGTTTTTGGTTGGGACCTCTGTATAGAAATGATAAATCAAAAATATCTGTAGGTTAGCCGTTAAGTGACTTTATCAGAACCGGAGAAATAGTAAATCTATTTTGGATTGGTCTAACTAAAATCGAATGAAAGACACTAGCCTTATAACGCGGTTATTTAGACCAATCCAAAAATAAATGTACGGATTGTATTACAATGATTTTAAGTTATTTCTGATTTGAAGGGTTAATGTACTGCAAGTGTTACGTTCGTTTAAATAGGTAGATATATTCTGGAGCGGAAATGAGTTATCGCCAATAGATCGATGCAGTTCAATTATGATGGGTGTTTTTTTTTCAAGCCCAATAAAACTTGAAATTGTAATTAATTTTAATAAATAAAATAATTTTAATCAAAATGTTTCTTTTTTTATTCGAAATATCAAATTACATTACATTACAACTTAACATTTGAAAATGATTTCGGGCATATGGACGATTATGTGTAGGTACCATAAAAATCACGAAGTCATCTATAAGTTGCGCGAAACGACGACTGATTTTCCAATTAAATTTGAATAATTTGGTAGCGTTGTTCAAGTGTGAGTCCAGGGCCAGATTTCCCATATGGGCAACCTGGGCTACAGCCCGGGCGGCATTTGTCCATTGGACTATAATTATAGAAAAGACGTATTTTGAAAAATGTCTTGAAAAAAAAAATTAAAAATATTTTTGGTAATAGCTATTCTTTAAAAAAGTTTAATCTAACCACACATTTTCGTGTGTTCTATTACTTCTTAAAATTTTCCCACCTCATATTCGCTGGGAAGCAAGGATTTAATTTCGGGAGAAGTTCAAGTCTCGATATTAGATGCGCGGCATTGGCTATCAAATTTTTGAGTTTCGTGTGAATAGGTTTAACTAACTTTTTAAGAATTTTTACGCTTAGATTATTAAATTTGCAATTTGTCATTCAAAGTAAAACGGGAAATTCAACAAAAACAAAAATAATTTAAAATATTGAAATCAGGAAAATATTGAACTTTTTAGGCCCCGAATGATTTTTGCTGAATAACATCAGTAAATGTTCTCCTCAATTCTTTTTCGTTATCTTTTTCACCGAATACAAATTAGGTCAAGGTGTGTTTAAAATTAACCGTAAGCTTTCTTAATTTTAGGTTTTTTTTTCAGTATACGTTTTCTGGTAACATATGATAATATAGGAAATTTTATTTGTTAGGCTAATTCGAAAATTATTTCCAAAACGATCGCCAATGAAAATAAAATTCAGAAATTGAAAAGGTATTTAGAATACATGAACGCATTTCTAAAGAAAGTCAAAAGCCGAATGTAATAAGAATTGTACAGTTTTCTATGTTGTCATTGGGAGTTTCAATCATTCCTAAAACAATTTTGGGAGGTTCACGGAACACCTGGATCCCTCCCCTGGGAAGGAACATAA
The DNA here is from genome assembly GCA_949715475.1 of Microchrysa polita. Lineage (NCBI taxonomy): Eukaryota > Metazoa > Arthropoda > Insecta > Diptera > Stratiomyidae > Microchrysa > Microchrysa polita. The sequence continues at coordinate 52,797,471 of OX454419.1, forward strand.
AAAATTTTCAAGCAAACAAAATACGCTTACTGGTAAAAAAATACGAAATTTTCAATTTTTCACATACGCCCGCTAACGTTTTGTGTATGTGACAACTACTATCTTCATGCTTATCTAGTGGTGGAGGGCGGCAATTTCGTCACTGCCCAGGGGCGCCATAGAGGCTAAATCCGGCCCTGCGTGAGTCTATGTATGATGATTGGCAAGAGTATAAAACAAATAAATAATAACTGGCGCGACAATCCAACATTGGATTAAAGGTACGTGTTCGCTGTTCGTAGAGACAATTCATGTGATGATCGCTCAACGATCGTAGTTTTGCATCCAATTTCGAGCCATATTTAAATATTTTTTGAATGGTTCTACTTTCCTAGTATCGACTATGGACTAAAGGAACATTTCTGTATAGAAAATATACCCATAGTGCTCAAAACCGGTGGTTTAACTTCGATCGCTGAGCGATGATGAGTCGTCTCTACGAACACAAACCTTAAGGCCGCAGGATGTGTTAGTGACACCCTATTTCCAATATCTTATCTGCTTTTTGTTTGACCAGCCAGACTACAAGAGTATACTGAAACAAATAAAAAAGCATTATTGAATCAAATTTAATTCTTAGTCATTAGTTCTTACAGTTCTAAGTTTTATCGGGCTTAAAAAATCCTTATGTTTTAATAATCTATTTTGTAGCTAAGCTCGATCATTGGCAAATTATTTGATATGATCGAAATAATCAAGCGTCTTTGCACATTGCACAGTGTCATTTCAATTGACAGCATTCAATTGATCTAGCGTCATGGTTTATCGCAGGTACCTTTTGTTTAGCTTCATTTTAGGAAAATTTCTTTCACCCGATCCTACCGTCACTGGTATTGTTAATTAAATTCGAAGCATTGGCGACGCCGAAGAACGGATATTACAGTTTGTTTTCGAAAATGAAAGCGAGCCCAGTAATTGTAGTGCTCTTGTCAGCAATTAAGTTTCTGGATATTTTCAATTATGCACTCCTATATGAACCCGATTAGTCTTAAAAAAATTCTTATAGCAATAATAATGATAAAGGTACGTTGTGCTCGACACGACTGCATCGGCTCTAGCGACAGCGACTCGCTCATTTCATATAAAAACTCATTTTTCTCTCATTCTAAAAACTAGTTTTTATATGAAATGAGCGAGTCGCTGTCGCTAGAGCCGATGCAGTCGTGTCGAGCACAACGTACCTTAAAGAAGTTTTACACTTATTATAAAGTGTAATATAGTTGGATTATGTAAGTTGCACGGAATCCCCTTGAAAGTGAGGCCCTTTCCTAGTAGCGGCCCCCTGAAAAGTAGAGGTTTCTTCAGAATAGTGGCATCTTGGAAAAATAGGGATCCCGGGCGATCGCTCAGTTGACCCGCCCCTAGAGACGTCCCTGCTTGAATCGCTACTACAACAACATCGGGCAGAGGGTGTATGGATACTTATACCAAACCAAACATAAAAACTGTTTTTCTAGAGTTCATTGCTATTTTTATAAACATAACTGAAGCATGTTTGCTATTTGAGTATCTACTAGGTAACTAGTGTGAAATACTGTACATGACTAAGTCTTTCTGTCCTTGGGCCTAAAATCGAAATAACGAAATTTGAAGATCATTCCCTTGAAAACTTTACTTTACAACAGCCAATGCCATTTCTCCGTAATATGTGTACACAGAATGTGCAATTCGACCAAACTTTCGTAACAAATTTTGCGCTATTGCAATAATTGTAATTCCCATATAGAACAAACAAATAAAACACAATAAATTGATCGATTATTCTGACATTTATCGCGGGCAAAAGTTAATCGCGATTTTTGCAACCTATACGTTCATTAACACCATGCATCGATAAGTTGAACATTTCTCACGTGTGTGTTTACATTATGTTTTTATGACGGTGTTTCGGGAGACACCTAAAAGGAGGATATGGGTTGGGTTAGGTGCACTAGTGGTGCATATCAAATTGAGGAAAAATAAAACACAAGTATGTATGTAAGTCATGTTCACAAATTTTCTGTTTTAAACTTTGGATTGCATTACGACTTTCTTTTATCGATTGAACATGAAATTTATTATGAATGACAAATGTCCGGTATGGTATGACTATTGTAGCGAAACAATTTCTTTTGAATGTCGATTTGTACAGACCTCGATAACAATAAAATCCGCGATATGTTTGTCGCATGTAATGTAGAAATTTTTTATATTTTTATTGCCAGACAGCGACTTTTATGTCAATCCATATTTTTATTGCTAAATTGATTGATACGTGTTAATTGGATTTGAACATGATCACGTAATTTTTAATTGATATGACTCTTACCTAAATAAAACGTACTGCAAAGTGAATATTTGAACTTACGTAATTTGTAGGGATGTAAGAAGAAAGTGGTAATTTAATCAAAAATAATTTGAATATAATTTTCTTGTATAGTATGTGACTATAAGAATCTTACATTCAAATTATTCAAGTATGTCTCAAGAACCAAAAAAGTACGGCGGAGTATGGTATATTTGTGATTTGGTGTTAAAATTATATAAATATACTTACGGACAAAAGTATCGACTCAACCTATAATCGCGTGTATTTGTACGTGTTTTTTTTTAAAGTACGGTAGTTATCCATAAAAATGTCATTCTAAAGCTTGAGACCTCAGCTTTATTATGGTACCACTTTAACTAATATTTGGTGAGTATTTTTAAAATGATTGCTTTTTGAACGAGATCCTAGGGAAAATGGGAATTTATGAAAATGGTTTGTGGTTAGGTTCTTTGAAAATATAATAAAAGCTCTTGGAAAATAACTTAAGTATTTATTATTTTAGTATTTGGTATTGGCTCGTCTTGCTCCAAGGACAGCTTCCAGTCGATTCTTCATTGATCTGATCAAGTTGTTGATGGTATATTGAGGAATACCGTTCCACTCCTCTCATAGGGCTGCCTTCAATTCTTCAGTGGACGAAAGGACTAGATTTCTGGCTCGGACTCTTCTATTGAGCTCGTCCCATAAGTGTTCAATGGGATTGATGTCGGGACTGCGTGCAGGCCAGTTCAGTATCGACATTTTGGCTTCATTCAGGAACTGCCGAGTGAGACGCGATGCGTGGAACCGGGCATTGTCGTGCATCAAAGTGAAGATCTCGCCAATAAATGCTGCATAGGGCACAACGTGGGCACGGAAAATATCGTTAACGTATCGATCAGCTGTCAGCCCTCCTCCTGCCCTGCTGGCACGAATACGAGCTCCGTTTTTCCTTCCAAGGAAATGCCAGCCCACATCATACAAGAAACGCCGCCGTATGCAACCGTTTCAGTGAAACAGCACTGCGCAAATCGCTTACACTGAAACAAAAGACGTCGTATATAGCATGAAAAGCTACTTCAATTTAACGAAAAACTGCATTAAAAAACCTGCAAAACAGTAGTTTGTTACGCCAATGAAACTAGTTTCGTTGAAATTTCTAGTACACCCAGAGAAAAAACGTTGTAAAATCATTAAAAACATTAATGAATCAAATATTTTCATATATAATTTGGCGCCATTAACGTTTTTTAATGATTCATATACGTTCAACTTTATTTCATTGACGTGAAAAATAAATGGAATTATAATAAATTCAAAAACGTTTATATTACTTTCAATAAGTAGAAAGATTTATTTCAAAATGGGTCAATTTTGTTTCAAAATTGTTTCGTTTTATTTCAAACAATAATAATAATAATAACGTATACCTACAATTTTGATTCAATTCCGTTTTCATATAATTTCAAAAATGTATTTGAATGAAAGATATGCTTAAAATTTTGTTTCAAAAAATATCGATTTGAATCAAAATGTAGGTAATTTTATTTCAATTCATTTTCATATTATTTCAAAAACGTATTGAATTGAAAGATATGCCTACAATTTTGATTTAAAAAAAAATGATTTGAATCAAAATGGGGGCAATTTAAATTCAAATCCATTTTCATATAATTTCAAATATATATAAATATGAAATTATATTCCAATTCAATTCAACTCAATTCAATCGAATTGAATTGAAAGCAGATAGTAGTAGTGCTAAGGAAGATGTCCTGAAAATCTTAATAAATAAAACAACATTTTGTAAATATTATAGCATTTTTATTATAAGTACATATATACATACATATATTTATTGTATCGCACTTAAAGGTATTTTATAAACAAGATGTTTGACTTAGAATCTAGAGCATTTTATTTCGGAAGTACGATTTTCCATTGTTATTCGGGTAGATATGAATTGGTGGACTTGTGAAGAAGCTAATGTTTTTAATAAAGTATTCATTTTTTCGGACACCCACTTCATAGGATTGAAAATGTTCGTCAAATGTTATTACATCTATGGTGTTGGATAATACATAAATTAAATCTTCTTCAATTATCATTTTTACAATTCTGAACAATGAAATCTGTTTATTTTCCATATTCGTTAGGTAATAGTTTTCTTTGTAACATGTACCTTTGTAAATTACTGTCTTGGCACATTTAACGCAACACGAATCTGCTACATTTTCAATACCATTTATAAGCGAAAAATAATTTAACAAGTTTAAATTAAAAGTGAATTAATTTTCAAAAGTGAATAATGGTTCAAACCCTCGTTCATATTTAATCAAAAATTGCGCAAACCGTAATCCTTCTTTTGTATTAAGGGAAAGTGACGTATTTATTCTGGACATAATATCACTCAGAGAAATATTCACTAATATTGAACGAAATATATTTAATTCAAACGATTTCCGCTTTTGATTTGGCTCCACACGCAAATGCGTTTAATTCTAACGAGTGGCGTTTCTTTCAAAAGCATAACGAGTTGTAAAAAGGCGTTTGAATTAAAAGAATTTGCGTTTACCTGAAAAGAAGGATCCAGTCGATTTAAACGTATTCTTCATTGAAATAAACACTTATTCTTTTATTGTAAACGAGTAAAACATTTTAAATAAATGAAAGGAAATTGTATCAAACGTCTTCGTTTTTATATTGAACATTTTTGTTATTTGAACTAAACGAAGCATTCTTTTTAATGAAACGGTATGTATTTCGAAAGTAACGCATCCCGTTTTCATTTCATAGAAATTGCCCCATTCAAAATAATTGAGTTTTACATGGAATTAAAGGCAAACTCTGCTGAAATAAAATAATACATTCCGTTTGATCGTCCATTCTCCATTCGATTAGATACTTACTGTTACCTGTGTTGACAAATGAATAAAGAATAAAACTTATGAAAACTTCAGAAAAACACTTTATTTTTTATTTAGGTCTAATATTAATACGATTAATACAATACACTTTTATTTTAACACCCGCTAAACTTAAATTGCACGTGTGCAAGCGTTCATTCCTCCAGATGAATGCAAAAGTACATTCTCGAAAACACTCTTAACATCGACGAAGATTCTAATACGCGTTTGTTGTTAGACACTATGCACATTTGTTTGGAACGAATATGAACACGTCAGACTCATCGGGCCGGCCAGAAGTATTAACTACCTGTTGTGCTACGTTGACAAACAAATGATATTTTGGCATCGCGTCCTTTAGGTATGTGTATTTGTTACGTAAAGGAATGTATCCACATTACTATGTATTGCGGAATCTTTTGATTTAAACGACCGTCGTTTGCGGTTTAGCTGCTCTTTTATTTTAAAAGAAATTCTCTTAGCGTAAATGAGAACTCGTTCAAATCAAACGATATTTTTCAAACGAATACTGCGTTCAATTTAAATGTGGAGCTTTTAATATGTATGTGCGTTTTTTTCTCTGAGTGTTATGGCAATAAGTTTTATGACGCTTATGTTGCGCTTCGAATCGCATGCTCCATAAATATTTAAGAGGCCCACATTTTTTTATTGCCTCGGGATAGTGTGTGAGGAAATGGTGTTTCGGCTTAAGGGTAGGTTATCCCGGCGTCTGAAATATCAAAAAAAAATACATCTGAGATGAATGAACTCACTTTTAAGGTCCGCTGAAACTCCCTGCAGGTCCCAATCTTCTAATAAAGACTGAAGTCGGTAATCGATTAAAGGCTCGTCGTCTATTAGCAAAATTTGAACGTTTTTTCCACTTTCGTCCACGAAATTCATTGTAAAGACACAATTCGACAACGCGCAATGAAAAAATGGATCACCCGCGATAGTGTAGAATTGGACGCAACACCCACTAAATTCGCGAGTCCATCTAAAAACAATGGCAACCGAACCAAACACGACGTAAAGAAAGGCACAATTCGAAAACGCACAATGAAAATGTATCACCCGCGATAGAAAAGAATTAGTATACGAAAACATTTCTTACTCCAAATGAAAACTTTCGTTGGTATTGCGTTTATTAATTCGTATGATTGACGATTTGATTTCTTTAAATTGAAGAACATTATACTTCACTGAATTGAATTTAGCATTAACGAATTCGTTGAGATAATGTATATTGTTCGTCAAATTAAGGTACGTTTATCACAACTTGTTCATTGATAATGACCGAGTTTGTCAACCTTTTTTTTTATTAAAAAAAACTGACACAGTCCAGTATTGAAGACCTATAGCTCTATCTATAGGTAAGTGTTGACGACGTTTATTTTACCTCTGCTCTGAAAAGCATCATAAATAACCTACACCTACAGTGGGATTCGATCCCAGGACCCTATGATTTAAAGACTTGCGCCCTACCTACCTACACTAACCAGACTATACGTTATGGAGGTTTTTAAGATACACATAAAGTGATAGCGACAGCAATATGTAATCATTCGTGAAAAGAATGTATAGGTTTATAGTTCTAACGAATGTATACATAGATCTTATGTATAATTTACATTGTTTTAATGAATCAGTTTATTGTTTCTATGTTCATTCTTGCATTCTTAAATGAAGAAGATAATAGAAAACCAATCAGGTGGTAAATGAGTTTAATAAACCTGCATACATTATCCTTATGAACTGTACATAAAATAACTTTTTGAAAACTATAAAGGGTTCAATGTGATAACAGGTTCGTTTTATTGCTACATTCCGTAAAAGGTTTGGGTAGCGAACTCCATTTAAAAAAATGACACTTACCCATAGGTATGTTTCACGCATGGCACTACCTTGCGCGGGATAGGGTTTCGGGAATTCGAATGCATAGGGAAAAAATACGGGAATTTTGTTTTTTTTTCTATGTTGGCGTGTTACGTGTAAAAAATATCTATTAAAACCAAATGTGAGAATCTTTCTCGTGGTCGTTTTAGATTTCGCAGATATTATAATCGTCTTTTGTGATCAAATCCACCAAATCTAAGAAATAACCCAAAGAGAGTGAGATAAAGATGCAAAACAACTGTCATGTGTCAGCTGTTTGGCCGAGTGATTCTTCAAATCAAAAGTTGTTGACTTTATAAAATATTGGTTTGGATTTCAACTAACAGTAAAAAATTTCTAAAATTGACGTATTTTAACGAATCAGTTTTCTTTGAAATTACGAAAAATGGTTTAAATTAAATCCGTTTAAATCTTTACGAAACGTTTCCTCGTCTTTACGAGAATGTACGTTACAGTAAGGAAAATAAGACAACGAATGTGATACGTGAATATCAGGTAGAAAAGTGTTCCATCAATGTATTTAACTTCCTGAATGTAACGTAAAGATTCTTCAAGATGTTCCTTAATTTGAAAGAAATTTCACGTTAAATTTACGACAAGGAAAATAATCATTAATTTTAAGAAAGACGTTTTTGTTAACCTAATGAACGAATATTTTCTTCATGTCAATGTGATATTGACGAAAAACAATTTTAACGAATCAGATTTCTTTAATGTGACGAAATGTGGCGTAAACCTTTATGAACGTCTACACGGTCGGAAATTTAGTTTATTTTTAAAACTTTTACAGTAAACCAAAAAAGTTTACTCCATATTTTAAGCAAATTTTGTTTCAAATCTAAGCAATTCAATTGTTTTATTAATTTTAGTAAAATTCGGTTTATTTCTTAAGAAATCCAAAAGTTTTATAAATTTTTAAGGCTAAAAGAATTAGAAAGTAAACCAATTGGACCTTAATGATTAACATTTTTCAATAAAACCAGACTTATATTAAAGTGTAAACTAAAAGTTTAAAATTGAGACTAAAAGTTTAAAAGTTGTAAACTCAGAGTTTAAAATCCAAACCATGAGTTTAAAATTTAATCTTTTGGACAAAAATTTTAACTTTAAACCAAAAACACATGCTAGTAATCTAGGGGTCCGGAGATCGAATCTCGGCGTGATCCAAATTTCCATACATGTGCGGCCTGATCCAAGTGTCTGAACATTATATACTTCAAATAGCCCATAAACGGTTGAGTGAACGCACTCATGCCCCACAAAAAAATGTAATAAGATAAAAAAAAAACACTTAAAAAAAACATTTTAAACTAAATTCTTTTTTAAAGTAAACCTCTCCAGTTTCAATATTTCACCCGATTCTAGTTTTGGATTTAAATATTTTAGTTTTGGATTTAAACTTTTATTTTATTAAAACCTAAACGGAATGTATTACAATCAAATATAATGCAAAGTTTTGTATTTAAACTATTCAGTTTTATTTAGGTGTAAACAATCGAAAAGTTTAAAAATTTAACTTTTTTGTATTGGAACTATATACAATCAAAAAAGGTTTAATAAAGAAACTAAATTTCCGACCGTGTACCTTATCATAACGAATAATTACGTTATGGCAATGAAAATGAGTCAACGAATGCGATTCGTGGATAATAGGAAAGATTATTTTTTCAGTGCACCCGGAAGCCTGTCGCTTTCCTTAATCGCCTCCTCACTATCCGGGCACTAACGGCTACTCCGCGAACACGCCTCAGGTTCTGCTGCGCAGCAACACCCGTGAGGAACCGCTTTCATAACGTACTTGTAACAATGAAACGATTGTCTCTCTCTGAAGTGGATCGAGGGCAGCCTGTTCTTGGTCTCGAATTAAAGCTACCAGTCTCTTGAAATCTCCTGCTAACTCTCGGACAGCAGACTGACTCATTCCCAGCGCTCGCTCTAGCACTTACGCCGCCCCGGGCAAATAGACAAATTGCCGCCCCTTCGGGACTATACCAAACAGATTGATAGTAGATATACATACTATCTAGATCAGCGGTTCTCAATCTTTTAAGTTCGTGCCCCTTGCGAGTTCTGTTGATCCTGGCGCCGCGCCCCCAAGAAAATAGATATGCGAAAATTGCCGTTGGCAAGGAATGCTCTTAATTTTATACGTAAGTTCAGGATCTATTTTCGCATTTTAAATTGTTTGAACATTTTTTTGTTAGTGCATCCCATATTTTAAACTACTGGAATTTTTTAGAAGTACATATTTCAATTTCTTGATCTCAGCATGCTGAATTTCGTCGTCAGTTCGGCCGTTACCATGGCTTCAGTGATACCAATAGACCAAAATCAGCAAGATTTTTACCTACAAAAACTATCTGACTTGTGCGTTTTTTTCAGAATCGCTAGCTTTATCAATTTCATTCGGTCATATCATCAGCTTAATCAAACGGATTAAGTAGCAGCGATTTTTTTTATTAAGAAAATAAAATTGTTGGCAATTTGCAACGTTTTGCAACAACGGATTACCCTTGGTGAGTTTCGAAAGAGTTTCGAATGGTTGGTGTTGAAGGAAACCATAATCGTCCCTAATCGTCGCGTTTCATTAAGGAGTGCGCCCCTGAGCTTGGGAAACACTGATCTAGATGTATAGAATGGTTGTTGTAGAATCGATTCAAAGGGGTTTTTCTCCAAAACAATTTACATAGTGAAACCAAGAAACTAAGAGCATAAAACACAAAAATTCATGGTTACATTGGGATTCAAACCACCGTTCAGCTGTCATTCATAGGTACTCTTAAGCGCAATTCACCACAGTTCAGCAAGGCCTTATAGACTTTGTTTGGAATTTCCAAACTTTAAAGCTTGATCTAACAAATCAAAAATACATGCGGAAATTCGTTTTCCACTAAAACACTAAATACATCGAAAAGGTTTGTGTTGGAATAAAATTTTCCCCGCAAGAGGATTTCAAAAAGTTTGTCATTTTCGTTTTCGACCGGCAGTTCATGGCACGGCACCTCTCATCAGATGCCGTCGTTAAGTGCCGTGCCATGTACTGCCGGGGACGGCATGACCGAGAATGCAACGATCGATTTAATTTTGCCCTTTATATAGCAATGGCAAAAAGTTGAGGGGACGGATCATTTTTTAGGCGAATAGCCACTTGCTATTACTATAATGCGTCTATTATCCGCAGCGTGTATTGGCATAGCGCCAATGGCATGTTTAACTACAAAAAAAAAACATGTTTCCGACGCAGCCTCTGCACACCACGACACTCCCATGAGCCCTCTACGCTCTAACTAAATACATTTTTAGAAATCTCCGCCCTTAAAAATGTTGGGCCAAAAAATTGTTCTCGCTTTCATTAACCTCCTGTAGTTGTTTTCCATAAATTCCTTCAAAACTTCAATTAGCCGGATTGCTTCAAGCTTTTCAATGTGCATGGCTTATTTTCATAAATGCGTCATCTCGAGAATTTTTAAAGAGAATAAGGTCACGGCTAGTTAAATCGGGAGAACCTAGCCAAATTCCGATATTAGGATGTCCGAACACAAATTAGGAAATTCTGGCAATTTGTTCTGTGGTTCCATCCCTCATCTTGTTAAAACCCTAACCCCCTTCTTCGCAGTTTGCCCTACAATGCTAGATGAATCAATACAATCGGTACCAACTTAAGTAATCCATTCACGCGAAGGTTTGGCGAAGTAAATTTAAATTATGCTGCAAAATGTCGAAATTTTGGAAAACAACTCCAAAAATTTATTGATAATGCCTTTGTGGATAACAATTCTCACAGAGGAGTCTGTTTTAAATGCCTTAATGTGCTCAGCGTTTATTCGACTCCCTATTTCTCATTCCATATGAGTTTCTTCTTTGGTAGTTCAATATTCATTTAGTGGATTTGCTCTCCTGTTACTCAACAGACTAAACAATAAAATTTCTTGCAATTTCGTCCTCTGAAAATTAGGCAAAAACTAGGTTTCGAAGGTCCTTAATTCTGGTGAAAAGAAGATGAACTAAGTGTTCAATCGGAGGACGAAATTAGCACATACGAGTAATCTTTTTATTTTATCCGTAGAATGGAAACCGCAGACATTTCCACAAAATCGAAGTTGATGTTGATTTTTTTCTTTCGGCTTTTTTAATCTTTTTTTTTATTCGAGTGCTAGCCAAAAAGCCGCCCCTAAAATTTGGCGCCCCGGGCGACCGCCAGGCTTGCCCCCCTTAGAGCGGGCGCTGCTCATTCCAAGACGGCGAGCGACGGTTCGCTGACTCAGACCTTCAGACAATAGGGCTACCAAGCTTGAGCCGCTTGATCAGGCGCGCCGTATCCATATGACAAAATATTGATTGAAATTACCTTAGATGTATAAGTAAGCTCACTTTCCAGATGCAACTGATAATGAGAAATCGATTACGGGCGCTTTTGTAGGGGTAATTTACATGATAGCTAGCCACCATAAAATTAAATTTTTCTGAGTTTTTTGTTACAAGTCACAGCAAAAAATCCGGTGTGAATTTAACTCCGAAAATTGTCGAATAGGGTCCCTCCGTTTGGATAAAATATTGTTTTATCCAAATGGATGAACACAAAAGTGTACTTCCAATTACACCAAAAGGAGTAATACTCGATATTTTTGAGATAAAAATAAAACACAAGTTTCACAGAACATTTAACTCATAAATGAGTTTTGTATAACTAGCATTTACCTGTCTATAGGTGTTGGCGACATTTCATTTACCTCTTTACGCTCTAAAAATGCATAATAAATTACCTGCCTACAGTGGGATTCGATCCAGCGAACGTATGATTTGAAGACTAACGCCCTACCTACTACACCACACAGACTATACGGGATGACGTTCGTAATTTGCACCATATATTACGTGCGGAATTAACTCCATTTTAAGTAAATTTTAACACCATATAAACAAAAACTGATATAATTTCGAATAAAAGTTATTATTTATCCAAATGAATTTTATTTTGAGTGTTTTATCCTAATGGATAAAAGGAAAATGTTATACTCGGGACGGAGTGAAATAAATGTATTTAACTCCATAGGTATAAACAAATTAAACCTTTTTGGATAAATTTTGGTTCACACCGCCTGATTTTTTGCTGTGTGGCATTAATTTAAAAAGTGCGCAGCAAATATTGATAAAAAGGGTACCAACAGGTAACTAAGGTCTCAAACTTTAAAATCACATACGAGTTTTATGGATAACTATCGTACTTTTGAAAAAATACGTGCAAATATACGCGATTATAGGTTTAGTCGATACTTTTGTCCGTAAGTGTATATATCATTTCGGTAGATTAGCAAAAAATGAATTCTTCATTCCATTTTTTTTATATAATTTTTTTTAGTTCATCACCCACTATGAAGTTAAATACGACTTTTTCCTTGTATCGTATCATATTGTTCGCTTTAATATTTATTTGAAATGAGAATATTAAAGCCCCAATTACCATTTGCCCGTATGAATTTCGTGTCCGAATACTACTATGAGAATAAAATGTTACCATGTCAAGGAGACCACGACCACGAGCATGCATTTATTGATAAAAGGTACAATAACCACAGTAGAAAATCTTTTCAAGACTTATAATTCTCATAACAGCGCTGCCATGATCAATCTTTGCTTGTCTTGTAATAATAATGTATACACATGGCAAGGAGAATGCAATTGTGCGGTTATCGTAAATTTCCTGCACATAATTTTGCAACAAATTCAGCATGTATACGTACATATAACATTTAATTGAAATAAGGCGCCCATCGTACATGCCGCATAAAATTTCAATTTTTCTTTGCTCTTTTCGCGAAAAGATATTTGTTTTTATGATATGCTCAATTACCACAGAAAATTATGTGCGTAAGTATATTTTCTTTTTCATCGGTTCACGGAAACCTGTATATTGTCAAAATCAGATTCGCTTTCACCAAATATCGAGGTTTGCATTTCGGTATTGTGTCCAATCTTATTATTTTTTGTTTCTGCTGAAAAATTATTTGGCATAATACCTACATACCAATAAAAGAGGAATGCGGAAAATACTGCTTAATTTATTATTTAATAATTTCAACGATTTGACCGAAAGCTTAAGAAAAGTACATTGAGTTCGTGATAGTTGAAAATGTGTGACACACTACTTCGAAAATAAAATCCTGCATACGTCCCTGTCTGCACCCATAGGTTCTTATAAAATTGATAAACCGTCAATCAGCAAAAGAAGAATAATTTTAAACTATACATACATATATGTATGTATCTACCATTCTTTTAAATTATATAGAGCTTGAGGAAATTATGATTGAAAACACGGTAAATCAGATCTAAAACACTTTAATAGAGTTATCAACCAACTATATGGATAAATAAATTGCAAATCAAATATGTACCGTACAACAACATTAAAAATTTTCACATTTCATTTATCATCATGGCAAGAACACTTTATTCCATCAAAATATTCTCACCATCAATTTTCCAACCATTGCAGAAACAAACACAATCATTAATTTGTTAGATTAACGGCGCGGCGTGATCTAAGTTCATGTGGTGCCTCAAGGGGTTCCCTTCTAAAGGCCTGAATAGACCTCGGGCGGAATGAAAATGACATTTTTGTCCGCTGCGATTTTCTCAATGAAAATGCATGCTTACTGTCGTGGAACATGTCGGTAATGATGGGGAATTCCATAAGCTACAATCCGAATATGGTTCCAAAATTTTTCTCGGCCATTTTATGTATTATTTTTCGATTCCCCCGTCATTAGATATTTTCCACGGTGAAATACCGGGGAATCGAAAAATAATACATAAAATGGCCGAGGAAAATTTTGAAACCATATTCGGATTGTAGCTTATGGAATTCCCCATCATTTCCGACATGTTCCACGACAGTAAGCATGCATTTTCATTGAGAAAATCGCAGCGGACAAAAATTTAATTTTCATTCCGCCCGAGGTCTATACTGCGCTTAACTACCTATAACGGACGCGCTCCGAACAATATTCCCATAGTTTTTCAATTACTATAGATTCAATAGAATCTATATTGTTTTGACCGTAAACCAATACTCGTTAAATGTGAATCGAAGACTTTAGTTATAGGAATAATGAACTTTAGCACATTGATTCGAATACATCATAAAGGTATCCCAATGCAGCTGATTTCAGTTCAGAGTTAAGACTTAAGACGCGTGATTGTTTCGCTTGGTTCACAAAACCATTAGTTTCTAAGTCCAGTAAATGCCAGATAATTGCTAAGATTAAAGTTTGTTTTCATGAACAATCTTAAAGGTGAGGTGAGGTTCAGTGTACAGTAGACGTCTTGAAATGAAAGGCATCACTTCTCGGTTCTGATCAACACGTATTATAAACCGTGACAAGATGATTGAAGTTACTAATCATGATGCGATAGGAGTTGGTAACGACTTCGACTTTTAAGGAAAATGCAGCTGTTACAAAATTTGCACGACTTTGTAGAGGCTAGTGAAAGTGATTATTATGCAACCATTCTATTTCCTTAGACCAGTGATTCCCAAACTATGGGGCGCGCCCCTCTAGGGAGGCGTGACGGCTTGGGGAGGGGGGCGTGAGTACGACTTATATATTGCTGTAACAATAAATTTATTTTCATACTAGCTAAGAGCCTCTGGCCAAAAGATCGCTGAAAATATTTTAGGTCGAAATCGCTTTACATTCACGTCTTGGCTCGTGATGAAAAAAAATTCTTTTGATTTATTACACCTTCGGACTCTTATAGCTCCAGTAATAGCACTGCTTTACTTATCTCATCATTAAGCCTAAAACATTTTTTTTTGTGTTATGATGACTATTTTTTTGTCAAAAAACGATTTTAAGTAAACATTTTCCACTTGCTTTTGGCTGTACAAATCCCCACCATAAATAAAACTGCTTGCTACTGCCAAACTTCCGAAGAAACTCACGTTGAGTGCTTTTCAAAAATGTCCAAAATGTTCCAAAACTTGGGCTCCACTAAGAAACAATTGTGCTTTTTCTACGCAAGAGTGGGTAACGTGTTTGCATACGAGTATTTGCATTGTTAACAGGAAATTCTCTGCATTGGACTATGACAATTCGGTGGCTCAGTGGCAGAGATGTCTAACTCTGAGTTGCCGGTGCGTGGGTTCGAATCCCACTGTGACCCATGGATGTTTGTGTTGTCCATAAAAATGCTCCTACGGCAGCCGGTTCTTCGATGTCCTGGAGCTACCCGTTGTTAAAAAAAAAACGGCCAAGAGCTGCCAAAACCCCCTTCGATTCAAGAGAGAAAAAGAAAATCTCTTGAATCGCTACAACAACAACAACCAAGTCCAATATTTTAAAAAAAGTCTAGACTTCTGTCCAAAATTAGTGTGTGATTGCTTAAATGTTTGCAAATCATGTCTCAGTATTTTACAGCTTTGAGAAATTATAAGGAAGTTTTAAATAAAATAAAGCAATTAAACGAAGAACGCAAATATATAATTAAAGTCCCCACGAAGTGAACAATGGCGGAAATAAAAAATTTATTATGCCTATTTTCGGTTTTTGGCCAAAATTTTCTCCGGTGGCGCCAGCCTCAGCAGACTTCGCAAAGGGGGGCGCGGACTGAAAAAGATTGGGAACCACTGCCTTAGACCCTTGGGACCAACTAACATGGAGAGATTTAAGTCGCGGCGACGAAACGACCTCGTGACGAAAATACTGCGCGACTAAAAACTACGAGAGTGTGAAATGGGCGTAGCCAAGGGGGAGGGGGTAGAAAGGGGCGCTTCCCTCCTCAGTGACTCGGATATTCCGAGACAGAACAACTAACAAACTGCACATTACTGCTGAGACTGCAGTCTCGAAGATGAGATTTATACTCGTACTTTTCAGGCCTTTTATATTCGAGGCTTTGATAAAGACCCTGTATCTTGAATCTGAAATTAGTGACACCCTAAGGTTTTGCTTTCGCGATGATCCCGAGAGTATAAACGAGCTACGGAATAAAAAGCAGAAATCGTAACCGAATTGAATGTAATCGGGAGTAAGGGGTTTATCGTTAAAAAGCGATCAATGGGAAATTTCTTTTTTGTTTCTTAAGCTTTTTTGAGTGCTGAACTCGACTACGGAGCTTCACACCATAATTCCGTTACGGAAAAAAGCTAAAACCGCAAAAATCCCCAAAAATTTTTTGAGTTTTTCCGTTTTTTGGCTTATGACTCCGAAACTGTACATTTCTGCGAAACCCTGTCCATTAACATCTTAGAGAAAACATGATTGCGGGTCAAACGCGACATTAATCTTCAAAACGCGTTAAGCGGTATCGCTACAATTGATTCACGGAGAGAAAAAATGTAGTGAAAATGCATTAAAACTCTAATAAAAACTATTGCATTTGTAATGATTTTTGACCCTATTGCAACTGGTGTAAAAGTTATTACATCTGTAATGAAAAATGTCATTGCGCTGTAATAAAATTAACAATTGGTCTGTGAAATTTTGATAATAAAATTTGTCTGGAAGATAATTTGGCGATAAAATAACATTATTTTTTCATACATATGCCTACTCCAGAGGTCGCGATATTAGAAAACTTCGTAATAAACAAATCGTCGGTCGACTTCGTCGAAAACGAAATCAAAATGTTAAACAACGGTTTAGCATTCGCGCTCCCCCCTCGAAATCCCATAGAGGAAACGGTCGTAAAAATTGAAGCGGGCATTAAACGAATTGATATCGACTCGAAAGATGAAATTAGATCGGGAATCGCGAAAATATTACGAAACGCGAACCGCGAAAAACTCAATAACCGCGACATACAAACCCTACAACAGCTTCGCCAGAAACCGGTATATTTCGTGAAGGCTGACAAAGGGAACAGTGTCGTTGTGATGGACAGAGCGGATTATGACAGTGCGGTCGAGTCGAAACTGTCGAACGGCGACTTCTTCAAATTAAGGATTAACCCGCTACCTCGCTCGATAGCAAGAGTTGAGATCGCCTTAAAAGAAGCTAGTGCTGTGTTCGACGGGATGACTTGACTGCGCATGCCAAACCCCTCTCTGCCCCGAATCAGATGCCAACCAAAGATATAACATCGCAAAGTGGCTTGTCAAGGAGTTTGCCTTACTGGGAAATACTCACAGTAAATATGCAGTGAAGAACTCCCAGGAACTCATTGGCAGGCTGCAGACAGTCGATCGCACTCAAGGGGATGAGTCCATGGTTTCTTTTGATGTGAAGGCATTATTCCCAAACACGCCGGTTAACCAATCCATCTACCAACTCGAGCGATGGCTGAACAGGTTTGGTAGCGACTCGGAATGGAAGAAGAAAGTCAAAATCTATACAATGCTAGCACGGCTATGTATGAATGAGAATTACTTCACATTCCGGGGTGCTTACTACAAGACTACATCTGGAGTAGCAATGGGAAACCCACTCTCACCGCTGCTTACGGAGATGTTCATGGCGTCAATCGAGGAGGATATTGAGGCTAAGGGAAACATGCCTAGGGTATGGTTTAGATATGTCGATGACGTGTTCGCCATAGTTAAAAGGGATCAAATTGACCAAGTCCTCTCTAGTATTAATGGTATTCACCCAAGAATTACATTCACTACTGAGATGGAAAAAGATGGAGCAATACCATTCTTGGACTTGATGATTCTCAATAACAATGGCGCACTAGAATTTGAGATCTATCGAAAACCAACTGCTACCCAGCGAACAATACCAGCTACATCAAACCATACACACTTCCAAAAAATGGCGGCATATAACAGCATGGTCCACCGACTGGTCACTTACCCCTTATCAAACGCGGGGTTTACCAAAGAACGCCAGTTCATAGTAGACACCGCGATAAAGAACGGGTATAATGCGACGGACATCGAGCGAGTGATTAGTCGGAAGATCATGCGGTTGAACAGAAACACACACACGACATTGTTCACCCAGGCTACTGAGGAGCCCCCAAAGCGGATCAGTATCCCCAACTCGGGCATGTTCTTAAAAATTAAACGGTTCTTGGCTTCTTTCAATTTCCAGGTTGTAGGATCAAGTAGGAGTGCATCACTTCGGTCGGTACTAGGCAGCCCCAAGGACCATTTGCAAATCGAGGAAAAGAGCGGTATCTACAGGATCAACTGCGAGGATTGCCAACAATGCTACATAGGGCAGACGAAGCGATTAGTGACGACCAGATTCAACGAGCACATCCGAGAAGCCGAAAATGCCAGACGTCATCCAGGTAGAATCATCCGATCATCAGTCGCTGCGCACATAGTGGAGGAAGACCATGCCGTTAACATCAGCAACTTGGAGGTTATACGAAGCATCCCGAAAACCTACACCTTGGACGAGTGGGAGAGCCTGGAAATAATGCACGAGGACGCTAATAAACTTCTTAACACGGATCAAGGAAATTGCCCATCGAAACTAATTAAAATCGCCGCAGGATATCGTAACAGGTAGGGGACACTAGAATCATAAAAACCGCCCTTAAAAGCATAAGTTTGTGATCCTGGTTTACCTGCCTAAAAGTGAATAGGAATTTAAGTTAGTTATAAGCAGGTTAGGTTTGCCATTGTTGTTAGTAGCTTACATACTGAGGAAGGAAGTAGATAGCTTCCGAAATACATGTATATATGAATACATAAAATAAACTGTGGTTTAACTGGGTGAAGCTACTCGTGTTTTTGAATTATTATTTTTTCCTTTTTTTATTTTTTACTTCTATTTTATCCTTAACTTCTTTTTCCCTATGTTAACTTTACCTTTTTACAATTTGCTTCTAGTGGGAATTGAACCGGGACCTATCGTTTTGTAATCCTACGCCTAAGCTATCTAAGATTATACAAGTTATGCGAATAAATTAGTCGTTTTATTTTTTGGCACTGTTTCATAATTATTAAGCGCTCTTGTTAATTTCATGTACGAAAGGATGAAAACTATTACACCAGACAATAATAATTATTACAGATCCTTGTAAATTTCAGTAATTGTTGATTACATACTGTGGTGAAAACTACCTCAAACGCAATAAATGCAACTATCCATACAAATATCATGCAATGATTTTTGTCATTACACTGCAATCATTTTTACAATAGGCCAACACCAGTAAAAACAACTACATTGCAATAAATTTCACTACATTTTAATAACTTTCACTACAAACTTAGTGAAATTGTATGTTGTGAATTTCATTGTATGATTTTGTTGAATTCATTGCACATTTTTCTCTCCGTGTAGTAATTTTTTTACGTATTTTTGCGATGTTGACCGTGTTCCTTAACGAACTTTTGATGGGAAGCTGTGGATTCGTGCTCAGCACCCCATCCCATGAACTAGGTTTATCACCTACTTACTACACTAATTGTGTTATGTTAAATTTTGACTTTAAATGTTTAGAACCTTTTCTATCAATACTTTAAGGGTCGACAATAACCAAAACTAACGGGAAACCTTAATTGTTGTTGACGATTTTGAATGTTTATCCTCTGGGAAAAAAGTCCTGGATACGATCATGAATTTGAAAAAAATTTTGGAAATGAAAATGGGCAACATTCATTGGCATAAATTTGTTAAAAGGAGTGTCAGCTAAATTCAGCAACTGAGTGTTTTAATGGCAAAAAAGTGTGTAGCATGAATTTACGATTTTTTACAACGTTTCAAATATCGACAGATTCCCGTGTGGCACCCTGTATAAGCGACCCCACATATAAAAAATGTTTAGTTGATTATAGTCATTTTGCTTGCCCACTTACCGTTGACTATAACCGGGGTCTACTGTATCTCTAAAATTCTTGAGCGTGTTTCTGTCTTCCCAATAAAATAATGTGGTGCTTCTAACATCATTATTTTAAGTGTTCACCACTAAATAACTTCATCTTCCTGCAGCCAAATGTGAGAATTCAATTATATATATTCACTAAAATGAGGTGTAATAATTATATAGATTTGAATATCAACTTGAAAGCAGTTTGTCCTCGTCCTAAAACCAAAATTAACATTAATTCCATATTATTATACCATTGTTCCGCTTAATTCATATAATAATCGGGGCTTTCAAATACATTTTTTCAATTCAACCATTTTCCTTTCAGATATTCTTTTAAAAATCCATTCAACTAGTGTCCCACATTAGCGTTTTTTTTATTAAAAATTTGCTCAAAAATACAATATTTGCTGTTAACATTCCCAGACGAAAAGTTACTTTCAATGCAATTCCAAGCAAATTACAGACGACGACATCAAAGTGATAATGTCGAATTTAAGTTCCATTCATTTTTTCGTGGCATTTACTGTAGTGGTGCTTTTATTGGCTTTTGTTTCTGTACAAAGACTTGAATGAAAATGTTTGTGCTGACAACATTTGGATTTTTGTTTTCGGGCGATAGTCGTTCCGTATAGCATTTCTAGTGAAAGTATTTAGGTATTTTTGAAGGGAAGTCGATAGATCCTATATAAGCATTCTTGTACTATAAGACACAATGAGAGTACGAGTAGCTATTATTGTAATAACGTTTCTAATGATTTTTTGATCAAAAGATAATTTGAATTTGGATGTTGTTAAGTGATGTTAGTCACATGATTTTAGAATGTATACGTAAAAATAAAAATTTGTTTGTGTACATATTATACGGGATTGTATTTACATGCAAGTGGATACCAATGAATTAGGTTCTATATTTTTAATTTAGATACATTCGTGGCGATGGTAGCAAATTAGTTTTGTTAATTTTGTTTGGAAATTCTGTTAATCGAACGGAAACGTTACGAAATTCACATTAAAGGGTATTCAGATTACCCAAAAGATTTACTAAATAATAGATGTAGTGTGAATCCCTCTACAACGATAAGACTGTCGTCAATCTTTCAAAACAGGGAGGCCTGTCTTATACCACAATTTTTAATTTTAAGCACTATAGAGGTCTAGTGCTTTCGTTAGTATAATCGTGGAATATGTTCGCCTACAGAAAATGAATCTCTAAAATACCAATTCATACTGGAGTCAGTCACAAAACGGTCAAAACAGTAGAATTTCCAAAGGCGAATCGGAAAAAAATTTACAGGGCTGCCTGAGAAACTTTTAATCTGTAGAAAAGTAAAAATTTTGGTCGCCCCCAAATTAGCCTCATTATCAATAACTTTTTTATCTAACTAATTGTGGAAATCTTGACTTATCGTTATATTCTATACACCAACTGCGGTGCATGTCTGTAGTATTTGGCATGGCAACTTACCAGCTCTATGAGCGGCGGAGAAGAGCCCCCTGCGCGAGAAATATCGAGTTATTCAAGTTCGGAAATGTCACATTGGGATCTTTGCATCGAGACATCTAAGCGTCTATAGCTCAGTAGGTTAAGTTGCTGACCTTGTGACTGGGGGTCGGAGGTTCGAATCCCGATTGGGACGAAACTTTTTTCCCTCAATTTCCTAAATTTTTGGCATTTTTTCCCAAACTTTTGTGGTTTTGTACAGTTAGACACACACATCAGGTCTTGTGTCTGTTGTCTATCTGTGCATAAGACGACCACTTGAATTTTAGCGACAGATTGTCAGTTAATTGATTGACTGACAATCTATCAACGTGTATGGAAAATGATTGTAACTGTGATTGATGACTGAAAAGTGTGCATCGACCTTAACTTGTATGATAAATGACTGTGACTGATGACTGAAAAGTGTCGATGGACCTTTAACGGAATATGTATAAACTAAAAAAAAGTTATCCATATATGTACTCAAGAATGTATCTCAATGCTCACTTAATTTAAGGCAACCCTACGTTAATGCTACCTTAACTGAATACAACCTTAAATCAACGATACCAAGGGCGCAATTTGAAGTGGAAAAATGCGCTTTGTTTATTACAGCATTCCATGTAATTCGCGTAGCCGATCCTGTTCGACTTCACTACTTAAGTCACATGACTTCCAGGCGGTTGGTTCGTAGGTTCTATTAGGTTTTGGATTATATTTTGCAGTTTTCGCCTCCAAAATTCAGGCGTGAGCGTGATGCTTTTATTCTCGGTTGGCGACTGGGTTGCGAAATGTTACCTGGACGATATGTTATTTTTTTAAATGAGAAGAGGACGTCAAAAGGAGGACACGGGTTTTGATATGTCGAAAGATGGCGGTCATGGAGACGCGGCTAGCGGCGCACAGTGGGGCGACTAGAACAAAAATTCGGACATAGGCAATTAGACGAAATCTTCGAAAAGTTTGTTTGGTTTTTAATCACTAAACGCGAACGAATTTTTGTGGTCTGATGTTAAGTTTGGTTTTAAAAACGTTTTCTACCTTATAGACCGCAAATTATATACATATAAAGAAAAACTCCGGTTTTGTGAAATTTTCCTTTAATTTATTCTGAATGCATTTCGGTCAAAACAATGGTATGACCATCTTAAGCAGAACGTTTGATAGTGCAGGTGTCAGATTTAATTACAAATAATTCATTGTGTTGCCATAAGTGTGTTTTTGGATGTCAAATATATAAGAAACAAAATCAGTGAGAAAAGGAGATAAAAAATTATGACTAGAAAAGTATGAGAAAATTAAAAATTAAAGAACAAATTGTAACAAAACAAATACTAAAACTAAATTTACAAAATGATAAATTAACATATAATGAAAACAAATACTAATTAACAAAATAATTAAATATGTAAGTGGACAGAAAACAA
This sequence comes from Microchrysa polita, assembly GCA_949715475.1. Taxonomy (NCBI): domain Eukaryota; kingdom Metazoa; phylum Arthropoda; class Insecta; order Diptera; family Stratiomyidae; genus Microchrysa; species Microchrysa polita. The sequence goes on from OX454419.1 coordinate 52,820,280, forward strand.
CAAAACTGTATTCAGGAAACCTACGACCAGTGCAAGATACATTACGGCTGATTCATTTTGCACATACGAAAATAAAATTTCTGTTTTTTACTCGATGATTTATCGCTTACTCCGATTACCCCTTTCTGCTTCAGAATACATGAAAGAGTACACACATATACTAAATCCGGCTGCAACTAATGGCTATAAAAAGTGTATTCTCGAGAATTTAGTTCGAAAAACAAGTGATAAATTAAAAAGAGAAGAACGGTCCACATTATTCGCTCAAAATAAAGTAATTATGTCAAATGAACGTCGTTTTACAGTTACTTATGCGCCTAGGATAACCAATCCCTTAAGAGCAGCTTTCGAAAAAGTTAACATGAAACTAGTTAATATAAATCAACAGAAATTAAGCTCTCTTTTAGGCTCAACTAAAGATAAAAAGCCAGTTGAAGAACGTAGTGGGATATGTCAAATAAAATGTTCCACGTGTGACAAGAAATACATTGGTCAAACAAAACGAGCCGTACATTATCGTTTCAAGGAACACTTACGAAGTATCAAAAACAAAGAGCTCCAGACGGGAGTAGCCTCTCATGTGTACGATATGGATCATACTGAATTACATAAAATAAAATCCATCGATGAAAATTTAAAAATAGTCAAAAACGATAACAACCCACAAAAACTGGATGCATACGAATCGATATTTATATCAATCAACGACGACCTGATGAATCTATGCGATGGACCGATCGAATCACCTCTTTTCAAAATAATTAAAACAGCGTAAATTCGTTAAACAAATTTTCATTTTCTTTTCGTCTATTCGTTCACACTTCACCCTGTTTTTCAATTTTTCAGTTTTGTTGTTTTCTGTCAACTTACATATTTATTTATTTTGTTAATTACTATTTGTTTTCATTATATGTTAATTTATCATTTTGTAAATTTAGTTTTAATTTAATTTATTTGTTTTGTTACAATTTGTTCTTTAATTTTTAATTTTCTCATACTTTTCTAGTTATAATTTTTTATCTCCTTTTCTCACTGATTTTGTTTCTTATATTTTACATCCAAAAACACACTTATGGCAACACAATGAATTATCTGCAATTAAACCTGACACCTGCACTATCAAACGTTCTGCTGAAGATGGTCATACCACGTTCGATGGAATGCACGACGATAGTGGATGCGCTTGTACTTAATTTCTACAAAAATGTTCACAAACACTTAAGATCCGAAAATATATGTTATCAGTGGTATCATCAGAAATCGACTACCGGGAGGAAAAAAATACGAAATTTCGTTCAGAATATACCAGTGGTATATTTAAATTCACTGAAATTATACAGGTTGTCCGGAAACTGCCGCATAAACGCACCGGATTGTGATTCCTCATGTGATTTCCAGCAAAAAAGTTGTACGGAACATACCACCTTAGCTTAACCATTTAGCTACCATACATAGGCATTTGAAGATGTTTGAAAAAATAATTTTCTTGTACGACTAAAACTTCAATATCTCAAAGGCTAGACTAGCTAGAATAGCAAAATGAGATGATTATTACAGCCAACAAATTTACCTAAAATGCACTAAAATCGGATAAGAGGTTTGGTTTTTACAGAACTTCAAAGTCAAATTTTTGTGATTTGACTCGAAAACAAATAATTTTTCCATCTCAATTTTCTCCAACTTCTACCAAGGTGAAGTGCTCGTACGATTCTTTTAAAAATTGGCGCATAATCTAACGATAATTTCTTTTTTACATCATTTTATTCTAGCTTCGTTATTTCTAACAGTTATGCCTTAAGTGCAGAAAACTAGGGTTAATTTTGGATAGATTTTGATATAATTTGAATAAATTTTACCAAATTGCAGATCTTTAGGGGCAGTTTGAATTGAACTGAAATCGAGCTAAAATTAACCCTAGTTTTCTGCACTTAAGGCATTAAAACTGTTAGAAATAACGAAGCTAGAATAAAATGAGAAGTTGGAGAAAATTGAGATGGAAAAATTATTTGTTTTTGGGTCAAAAATTGTACTTTGAAGTTCTGTAGAAACCAAACCTCTTATCCGTTTTTAGTGCCGTTAGTTTTATTTTTTAGGATAATTTGTTGGCTGTAATAATCATCTCATTTTGCTATTCTAGCTAGTCTAGCCTTTGAGATATTGAAGTTTTAGTCGTACAAGAAAATGATTTTTTCAAATGCCTGTGGCAGCTAAGGGGTATGTTCCGTACAATTTTTTTTGCTAGAAATCACATTAGGAATCACAACCCGGCGCGTTTATGCGGCAGTTTCGGGACACCCTGTAGAATTTCACAACTCTCAAATCTTTCTTTACTATGTTACCCGGCCGGATTCTAAGCTCCATCACACATTCGCATTTTGAAAAGTAGAAAGACGCGACCAGACGTTGAAGCGATATCAGAATCGATCATCATAATGTATATCCCGGTTTCATCCTCCAACCTTGTAACGTTCAATTGGAGCACATATACTTTAACCTTAATATCTCCAAAGCTAGACTAGCTAGAATAGCGAAATAACCTGATTATTACACTTAGCAAATTTACCTAAAAAATAAAACACCACTAAAAATCAGATAAGAGGTTTGGTTTTTACAGAACTTCAAAGTCAAATGTTTGTGATTTGATCCAAAAACAATATATTTTTCCATCTCAATTTTCTCCAACTTCTGCTAAGGTGAGGTGCTCGTACGATTCTTTTTAAAATTAGCGCATCTAAAATCAATTCAATTCAAACTGCCCTAAAGCTCTACAATTTTTTTTTTCAAAAATCTTCAAATGCCTGTCGCAGCTCAAGAATTTGGGGTATGTTCCGTGAAACCTTTTTGCTGGAAATCACATGAGAAATCACACTTCGATACGTTTATGTGGCAGTTTCCGGACACCCTGGATAATACAGTGCAAGTAGGGATGTCAAAAACCGGCCCATAACCCGGTTGTCGGTTTTTTCGGTTTTTTTGCAAAGCCGGTTAGACCGTCCGGTTTCAACCGGGCTCCAAGTACCGGTTTTCAGGTTAACCGAGTGTTTTCATTGATTTGCCTAGAATTTTAGTAAAAAAATGCTTACACACTCGTATTGCTGGTGTTCGTATCGTATGCAAAATCAACTTAAAATGTACGTACTTGATGTAGTACAGCTAATTTAAAAGAGAAACATGTTGAACAAAAAAGACAATCAAATAAAATAGTCAGATGTGATTTAATTATTTTATTAGTTTTTGGAAAAAAAATTTCCAAAATTTTACAACAGGGGCCATCCTAATTTGTCTTGCGGAATACGAAATCTTTTAGCGACACGATGATACGCGAAATGCATTGATATACTATACACGAATATTAATTCACATTCACGTGGTACAACCAAGATACATGTGAAACGCATTGTAAACATAAACAATATCTGCCTTGGAAGAGATAAGATACAAGCATAGTGCAGTCAAAATATCCCAATTCAGGCCTCCAAATAGAAAAAAATAGAGTAAGGCTAATTTTTGTTGTTTTTGAATCAGCCAGCTCCCAGGAACCTACAACTGGTTTTGCTAAAAAAAAATTTGATCGGAAAGGTCCCCAAAAGGACAAAAAATGATACTCTTTAATCCTTGACCGTAGGTCGGCATGCGGGATATCATATCAAAGGGGACGTCGAGTATATTACATATCCGGTGTTTGTTTCCTGTTTTAAGGATCCTCAAAGGAATAAATCGAGCTTAATTGGAAAATTTTCGAGTTTCGCGTGTATCTTTCCAAAGCCATAACTACATGAATAATTCAAGTTGTCCCTACTTTTATCACTTTTCAGAATCTATAATAGCTGGAGATTCTACCATTAAATTTGCTAAGAAAAAAGTTGATCGGAAAGCTCTTAAAAAGGACATAAAAGGACATAAAAGGACACTAATTTCACACCTTGACCGAACGTGGGCATGTGGGGTGTCATATCAAAGAGGACGTCGAGTGCATTGTATATCCGGTGCTTGTTTCCTGTCTCAAGGACACTAAATGGAATAAGTCGAGCCTAAATGGAAAATTACCGCTTTAGAAACATACAGATACGGGAAACACAAAATTTTTTAAGTTGAGCCCAATTTTCTTCTCTGAGGGTCCTTGGAACAAGTAACAAATGCCGGATATGGGATGTACATACTTGACATCCTCTTTGGTATGACTATGACACCCCACATGCCCACGTTCGGCTAAGGTGTGTAATTAGTGTCCTTTTATGTCCTTTTTCAGAGTTTTCCGTTCAACTTTTTTCTTAGCAAATTTAATGGTAGAATCTTCAGCTATTATAGATTCTGGAAAGTGATGAAAGTAGTGACAACTTGAATTATTCTCGTAGTTATGGCTTTGAAAAGATACACGGGAAACGCGAAAATTTTCCATTTAAGCTCGATTTATTCCGTTGAGGGTCCTTGAAACAGGAAACAAACACCGGACATGTAATGTACTCGACGTCCCCTTTGATATGATACCCCGCATGCCGACCTCCGGTAAAGGATTAAAGAGTATCCTTTTTTGTCCTTTTTGGGACCTTTCCGATCTAAATTTTTTTTAGCAAAGTCAGTTGTAGATTCCTGGGAGCCCATTGATTTAGAAACAACAAAAATTAGCCTTACTCTATTTTTTTTCTATTTGAAATGCTAATGTGACTGCACTAGCAGAGGTAATTTGAAGAAGCGATTGTTGTACGAGTAATAGCCAAAAAAGAGTGTTCGACAATTGTTAAAGGGCTGAAATTTGATAACGAAATTTTCCATAGGGGATAAGTAATAGAATTGCATACTGAAAAATCAAGAAAGCATAAAAAATTGTATGATTTTTGAAAGAATTTTTTTCCGGTTTTAACCGGATGGACCAACAACCGTCCGGGTTAAAACCGGGAGGAGGGAAAACCCGAAAAAAAACGGTTAACCGTTCTGAAAGTACCGGTTTTCGGACTAACCGGCCGGTTTTTGACATCCCTAGTGCAAGTGTCCCGCCATTTCTGCATATTTGAAGTGAACTTTTTACACTTAAGCCTAGTATTGACCTCGAGAGTGAAATTGTTTTCCGCTGCGATTTTTTCAATGAAAATGTATTCTTACTTTCGTGGAATATGTGGGGAATGCTAGGGAATTCCATAAGCTACAATCCGAAAACAGTTCCGTAATTTTTTTCGGCCATTTTATGTATTTTTTTTTTCAATTCCCCGGTCATTTCATTGTGAAAAGTGAAACAGGAGCAATTTATTGAGTTGTCAACGAATGAAGAGTTGAAACCTAAATTCGAGTAAGAGTATCATCAAAAACCATACCAAGTATGTATCCTGAATTGCGGGCCACGGTTGAGACCCTCTTATTCGCTTATCCCTCAACGTAGTAAGGCATATGGTAAAAAAAGAAACCCGTTTTTAGTTTTTCAATTTTTATGTTGTATCTATTTTTAAATAATTTATCAATTTGAACATTCGAGACTTGAAATTCGAATCAGACTGTAGGTAGGTCATTTATTATGCATTTTAGAGCTTAAAGAGGTAAATCAAATGTCGCCACACCTATAGAGAGGTCAATGCTAGTTATACAAAAGACAAAACCCACATACGTTCTTTCACTGTGAAAATTGTGTTTTTTTTAATCCCAAACATATCGTGAATTACTCCTTGCTCATCCATTTGGATAAAACAATATTTTATTCAAACGGAGGGACCTTATTGGACCCAGTTTGGAGTTAAATTCACGCCGGATTTTTTTCTGTGCATAATGGCATAGTCTTTCAAATAAAATAAAAAAAAAACCGTTTGGTTTTTTCCATTGTACAGGTAGATATTGCACTTATTGGAAAACCCTACATATTTCTCATCTAGTCTATTTCAGTTAAAAAGAAAGTATGAAACTTGTTTTTTTCTTCCATCATTCATTTATTTTATTATTGAAGAACAAGGCGCACTTCAGCAATTTTCCATATCCGAAAAACATCAATCAATCATGCTAACATAAGTCAAAGAAAATTAGAACAAAACGGTTTCAAATAGCCGTCAAATTGATCTAACCCGCCTTACATACCAATTAGCGGAAATCAACGTAAATGTACGTATCTGAATTACCAGGTGAATGCGATTGTTAACAATAAGACGATAATATCACCACTATGCAGTCGTCAGCTGAAGTGGTCACGCGAAATTCGACTCCCGATGTGACATGGTGTTACTCACGTTGAATATTAATTTCACAGTGTCGAGGTTCCGCGTCCAGGGACTTCTTAGACCGTAAATTACATGCATACTCGGATAACAGCGCTAATGAACATAAGTTGACACCTTCTGTAAGACACTCATGAAGCAGCTGACCGAAGCTATCGATGAATGGAGCTGTTGCTATTTCGACGAAGAGAAATAATCCATTAACCATTGGACAAGGAGAAAATCATACTTTTTTTTCAATTATGCCTGGATAGCGTAGAATTACAATACAACAGATCAATTGGGTGGATATGGATATGGAAGTGAATGTATTGTAAAGACTTACACCGGAAGATGAGTAATACGTAATTGGAAATTAATGACGGAATGGTGAATAATAACTTTCAAATTCACTATATCCTGTTTTCAAAAACCGGATATGTATATAAAAGTGTGCAATTAATGTTTTTCTGTTTAGTATACATATATGGTACATACATACACACCAATATCAAAATAAAAGAAACAATACATTTATGTATTATTCTTGGTTCGTATTTCTAAATTTCAGTTTAAGAATAATTTAATAAACCAAATCGCAACTACATATTACCAGCGTGTTATATTTTTCGAAAACATTTATCTTTAATTTTATGATCAGTTCATTTGGTGCCAGTAGAAAGACCCCAACAGTTTACCTCACCGGAACCATTCATTACTTTAACAAGACATATACATTTTCTATGATCACTTCAGCATATGTCTTCGATCGTATATTTATGTTCAGAGCTAAATGTAAACTTATTTCAACAACTTGACACCTCCCACGTAAAAAATTATCTGCAACATTAATTCCAATATCTATGCAAATAATAATAGTCACCGTCACCGCACGATCTCCGTATTCTGGGACGCGTGTTTACACTTCATGTGTGTACTATGTAATATTATTTATTACAATTTCCTCGATCAGCATAATAATGAATATAAATAGAGCACGCGACAAAATGTTTACAATTTTTCAAACAAATTATACGCTTGTTCAAGATAATCGACATGATGTGATGCTGATGATTATATTTTCAAAGTTAATAAGGAAGACAACAATTTTCGAGTGGAGATTTTTTTTTTTATAAGAACGAAGACTATCTAAAAATTGATCGTATTTCTCGAATTTATTTCGAACGAGCGGCCGGCGTTGCTTTGGAAAACAGATGCGCAACAACAACTGATGATTCTGTTGTCTCAAAATTTTAATATTAATTTTTATTATTATTGGGTCAAATAGCATCTATAAAGAGGAGTATTTCACATGTTAAAATGATTTATCCTTGTCATATCCTCGACTGCTAAAAGTTGATTCGGAAACTATGATAGATTTTCTATTGAATCGGTGCCTCTTTTTACTGAAAATAGTTACGTTCCTACTGCGACCGGGTCTATTAACCGGAACGACCCTTGTCATCGGCATGGCCACGAGTCGCTACGACCCCGTTCGACGCAAGAAGGGGAAGGAAACTATACCGTTTACCGTTTTTTTCCTTGGGGAGCAGTCTTAGCCGGCCCAGCTGCTCATCACTCTGCTACTGCGTGCCGGCATCGAATCGAATCCAGGTCCATGGATTTGCTCAGTCTGCGGTAATAGGATTTGGACCAATGTTGAATGTACCTGCTGAGGGGAATGGGTTCATCTAAAGAACTGCTCGGGACTTACCCACTATAATGAACGAGGTCCAACCTACAAAAAGGGCGACGCTCTTCATCCAACCAACAACCGTTCAACCAAGGTTCCCAACAATCAACACCTTCCACCCCGGCAAACGTTGTACGCCCACCAGTTCAACCAAAACCAATTTTGACCCCAGCTCCACGTATACCATCGATGTTAACTACGCCAATACTAAAATCGTACAACTAAACTGCAGTGGACTCCAACATAAAATCGTCGAACTTACTGATTTCATGGACAGACACCATATCTAGATTGCAGCTGCTCAGGAGACTAAACTCAACTCCAACCATTCGCTCAGCTCACACGGGAACTATAACGACATCAGGCGCGATCGAGTAAGCAATGCTCAGGAGACTATACTCAACTCCAACCATTCCTGTCTCCATCTGTTCCGGTAGTTTCAAAGCAGGGCCGGATTTCCCATATGGGCAACCTGGGCTACTGCCCGGGGCGGCAAATTCTTAAATTTTTTCATTGGTTTAAAATTATGGGAAAGATGGATTTTGAAAACTCAAACATAATTGTAGAAAATATTTTGCTTTTTTAATTTATTCTATAGTTAGATGTTACATATTCGTCTTAATCCAAAGCACTTAATCGCAACCTCAACTCAATGTGATTTCGCCTTCAAAAATTGGGACTACACAAAATTTTGCTTGAAGCACACACTCATTCACTCTAAATGGCGTGGCTTTTAGTTCAATTAGAGTAGGAGCACTCAGAGAAATATTCACTCATATTGAACGAAATATATTTAATTCAAACGATTTGCGCTTTTGATTTGGCTCCACAAGCAAATGCGTTTAATTCTAACGAGTGACGTTTCTTTCAAAAGCATTATGAGTTGTAAAAAAGCGTTTGAATTAAAAGAATTTGCGTTTACCTGGAAAGAAGAAGCCAGTCGATTTAAACGTATTCTTCATTGAAATAAACAGTTATTCTTTGATTGTAAACGGGTAACACATTTTGAATAAATGAAAGGCAATTGTATCAAACGTCTCCGTTTTTATATTGAACATTTTTGTTATTTAAATTAAACGAAGCATTCTTTTTAAAGAAACGGTATGTATTTCGAAAATAACGAATCCCGTTTTCATTTCATAGAAATTACCCTTTTCAAAATAATTGAGTTTTATATGGAATTAAAAGCAAACTCTGCTAAAATAAAATAAAACATTCCGTTTGATTGTCCATTCTCCATTTGATTAGATACTCACTGTTACCTGGTTTGGCAAATCAATAAAAAATAAAACTTATGAAAACTTCAGAAAATATGATTAATATATTTCACTTTTATTTTAACACCCGCTAAACTTAAATTGCACGTGTGCAAGCGTCCATTCCTCCAGATGAATGCAAAAGAACATTCTCAAAAATACTTCTAAACATCGATTCTAATGACATACGCGTTTGTTGTTAGACACTACACACTTGTTTGGAATGAATATGAACACGCGAGACTCATAAGACCCACATCAGACCGGCCAGAAGTATTTACTAACAACTGTTGTACTATACATTGAAGCAAATTATATTTTGGCATCGCGTCCTTTGTTGTAGAGAGAGAATGTATTTTATCAATGCACAAATTATTGACTTACACGCATTTATGGCAAAAAACGAGTTAGGAATGTAGGTACAGTGCGTACTCGATAATCCGGACTATTGAAAACCAGGGTCGATTCGGACTACAGAGGAATTCGGACTAGTGGAAGCCTTCAATTTGCTCTAAATTTCGAGGAAATGGACGAATTTAATCAAATTTTTCGAAGAATCTGTTTTCTATTTTCGAAGAATTTCACTCTGTTATTCTAGATTTTGTTTTTTCCAAGAAGAAAGAAAACTGTTGTTTTTATTTCGGACGATAATATCACTGTTATTATGAGAAAAAAGTCAGATTCGGATTAGAGAAGCTCTTGACATTCGGACTACAGAGTGTACAATGTTATCTTTGAGGTGATCCGGATTACTGGAAATTCGAGGTTTCGAGGCTTCGGATTATCGAGTACGCACTGTATGTGTATTTGTTACGCAAAGGAATGTATACACATTTTTATGTAATGCGGAATCTTTTGATTTAAACGACCGGCGTTTGGGGTTTAGCTGCTCTTTTGTTTTAAACGAATTTCTCTTTGCGTAAATGAGAACTCGTTAAAATCAAACGAGATTTTTCAAACGAATACTGCGTTCAATTTAAATGTGGAGCTTTTAATATGAATGTGCATTTTTTTCTCTGAGTGAGTATAAATCTTCTTTGGCTTCACCTTAAACAGTATGCCTGAAGACTATAGATGATATAAATACGCGAGTATTTGACTCCCAGCTCCTGTTTCCAAGCCTCTAAAATTGCCCCAGACTTAAAGAAAAAAAAACCAAAAATATTTTAAACTTTACGTTTAAGAACTCTTGCGCTTAAATTTTCGAATTTGCAATTTTTTGTTCAAAGAAAAACGGGAAATTCCACCGAAAATAAAAAATAATTTAAAATAGTTGAAATCAGGAAAATCTAGAACTTTTTAGGCACCGAAAGACTTTTCCTTAATATAACATCAGTAAGTGCTTTCCCAATTCTTTTTTGTTATCTTTATCACCAAAAACAAATTAGGTCAAGGTGTGTTCAAAATTTACCGCCATCTTTCTTAATTTTGGTTTTTTTTCGGTATGACGTTTTCTATGGTTAAATATGTTGCTAATATGTATAGGAAATTTTATTTGTTGGGGTAATTCGCAAATTATTTTCAAAACGATCGACAAAGAAAAAAATTTAGAAAACATGAACGCATTTCTAAAGAAAGTGAAAAGCCGAATGTAATAAGAATTGTACAGTTTTCTATGTTATCCAGGGGCGTAACGTACGGTGTTCCATGTGTTCAGTGGAACATGGCCCCCAAGTCACAGGGGCCCCCAAGGCCGAAAATATAAAGAATATTCTTTTTTTAGATCCTTAGATAACTGTTCTTTTCAAGATATTTATTTTGATTAGTTTGCAAGACACAAACCAGCTGCAGAATGTAACATATACAGACAAGACATTCCGAAGAGTAGCGTAACGTTTTTGACAATCTTTGTGTTCAAACTTAAATCGGGATTCCTTTCTTTGTGCATTTTCGATTTCCATAGTTGAAATCCCACTGTCACCATGAATGTTTGTGTTGTCTTGATATAGAAACCCCTCCTGCGACATCCTGATCAAATTGATGAATTCCTAAATTAAATTTACGAGCTTCCATGTTCAATTGAAGAATTTAAAAGTTGTGTTAACGAATTTCAATTACGAATTGATAAATTTCCAGATTATTGACGAATTTTCATTTCAAATTGTTATACTACAACATCATGTTGACGAATTTCCATGTCAACTTTACGAATTGTCAAATCATTTTGACGAATTTCCATGTTAACTTTTCGAAATGTCAAATCACATTGACGAACTTTCAGATTCACATTTCAAATTAGTCTTGGTTTCTCAAGATATTTGTCAATATGGGATGGTCAACTTGTATCGGAAATTCCTTCACAATATTTTGAAATTCATCAATTTAACATAGAACATCGTTACTAGGACACGAAAACTGGTCAATTTATAATAGAAATTCGTGTACATCATTTTTGAGTTTCCCAATTCGTCATGGAAATTCGTCTATTTGGAGCATGTTTGTGTTAATACTTTAATTAATTTAACTGAAAGCATAAATACTAAAGTTACCTTCAGGCAAAAATCGGCGAAAATAGTTCGGCACTTTTGTTCCAGCGGCTTTGTGATCACACTAATGAGCATTTGAAGCAATTCGAAACAAATATGGATTTTGGCCTTTGGGGACCTGTGTTCCAATGAACACATGGGACACCTGGCACTGGCATAATTTTGCAATAAAACTATGAAGAAAGTGTCTGACAAGCTTATTGAGTGGGGATTTATCTAAATATCAGCTTTTCTGGGTTTTGGTCAGGAAAATATTGATTAGAGTTTGACTTGTAAAAAGGAGTGTTTACCTTAAAGGCCCTTGCTTCAAATTGAGCCTTTGTGAGCCAGTTCGTTAAGTTTTTGAATACTGAAATATGTTCACAATGTTGTGGATCTACTTGTTGAAAAATCGTTCTTTAAGTTTTTTTTATCCAGGAGTCATAAAATCAAGAAATATATGCATGCCGCTAAACCCTTCTGTCCAGATAACGGAACAGTAGTTTCTCCTACTGGACACATTTTTCTTTGGAGGAACTCTACCATTAATCGATGAAATTCGCTATGGATACGCCAACTTAGCCAGGGTTGTCAGCGCAGTACCTATGCCAGATAGCTTGATCCTCAGATTTAGGGTAAAAAGTTCTAGACTAGACAAGGCGCACGTCTTGAGGTGGTGTTTTTTAGTAGCTTCTATTTAGTTTAGTGATAAATATTCAAATAGGACATGTAGATCCTTACAAGTTCTCCAGTTTATTTATTCAAATTTAATTTTTTGTCTCAAATTATAAAATGTTGGAACATGTTGCTTTAACAGAAGATTGCTTTTTCTCATTTGTGGAGTGCTGTAAATGCGATTTTTGTCAATATTTCCTGCGGCTAAAAAGTCGTATGTGGGGGGCCCAACTCCAATTTCGAACACAAGAAATTCAGAAAACTTTACGCCACTGATGTTATCATTGTAGTTTCAATCATTCCTAAACAATTTTGGGAGGTGCACGGAACACCTGGATTCCTCCCTTGGGAAGCAACATAAAAAATTTTCAAGCAATCAAAATACGCTTAGTAGTAGTAAAAAATATGAAATTTTCAATTTTTCACATACGTCCGCTCGCGTTTTGCCTACATTTCCTTTGTGAGACCGAAACTGAGAACTGCCACCTTCAAGCTTATCTAGTGGCGGAGGGCGGCAAATTCGTTACTGCCCAGGAGCGCCATATACGCTAAATCCGGCCCTGTTACAAAGTCAATATTAGCTCTCTACTAAACGGCCAATATCGTCTTCTGCTTGGTGATTTCAACGCACATCACAATCTATGGCACTCCAACCTCCACAATGACACCAGAGGTAACAACATCGCCGATCAGCTGTAAGCATGAGATTTCTGTCCAATAAACGACGATAAACCGACTCGCATCGCTGGATCCTGCGCTAGCTCACCAGATATTTCCATCGAGCCCTGGACTTATCAATGACATCACATGGGAGCCAATCCTCACTATATCCTCCGATCACTTACCAATTGTACTAAAGCCCAACGCCCCAAGTGATGTACGTATGGCCGAAAAAACAACTCAGACAGATAATTCTCACCGCAGCTAAGAGATTCATTCCAGCCGGCCGCATTCCCAGCCTAAAACCCAACTTTCCAACATCCGCGGCTAAATTGCCTAAAACGAGGGATCAGCTAAGGAGTGCAGACCCCAGTGATCCACGCATTGATGACAATATCATCGTTAAACAAGTCAATGACCACAGGAGAGGTATATGGCACTTACACCTACGAAACCTGAATACCACCACAGGTGTGGACAAACTATGGAGCACAGTTAGAAACCAATCAAACCCCACTAAAACTCAAGGGAGGGTCGCTATCAAGTTTGGCAATTCTACCGTGAGCGACGACAAGAAATGCGCCAATCAATTTAACAAACAGTTCGTTGAGCACCCACCTATAAGGATGGAATCAAGCGCAAAATCACACGAGCTATCCGCAACACCAAGGTAGATGAATATCTTCAAACCACCACCACTGAAGTAGCCAATGCCTTAAAGAAAAAATGCCTTAAAAAAAAAAAATTCAAAATTGGCCCGGACGGTATAGCAATGATAATGCTCAAACACCTCAACATACCGGCCTTAGAGTATATCACTGCTACGATGAACCTATCACTCCGAACATTCATCATACCAGAGATTTGGAAGAGAGGCCGCATCATTCCTTTACCCAAACCTGGCAAACAACACTCCTTAGGAGAATCCTACCACCCAATCACGCTTTTATCTCCTGTGGCAAAGATACTAGAACCGCTGATGCACAAAACTCTTGCGACGCACATACAACTCGCTAATCACCATCACGGCTTCAGGAAAATGCACAGCATCTTCACTGCATTAGACCGAATCATGTCTAATAGAATCAACCAGCCCAAGCCGTTTAAGAGTACCATCCTAGTGGCTTCGGATCTGTCGAAAGCGTTTGATACGGTGAATCAGTCGCTCCTACTGACGGACCTTCACAACTCACCCTCACCGTCGCATATAGTCAAATGGATCGCAAACTACCTTGTCGGACGTCAATCCAGCACAGGGTTTAGAAATGAGAAATCTAAATTAAGAAGGATCACACAGGGAGTACCACAAGGTGGAGTTCTATCCCCCACCTTGTTCAACCTCTACATGTCAGGGCTTCCCACCCCAGCCTATCGACATAATATCCCACGCTGACGACTGCACTATCCTGACATCCGGCAACGATATTTCCGACATGTGCGACCTTATCAATTGTTACTTGGAACAGCTCAACAACTTCTTCATTAGCAAGAACCTGAAGTTATCAGCGTCCAAAGCCTCGGCCACCCTTTTTACCACATACAAGGAATACAACCTATACGGCTAGACATTAAAGTAAATAATACCGAAGTCCCCACTGTCCGTCACCCCAAAATCCTTGGCGTCACAATTGACAATCATAGCATCTTCAACAGCCACGCCGACAATATTTGTGACAAAATGAAGAGTAGAAACAAGATCCTAAAATCTCTTGCTGGCAGCAAATGGGGAACAGATAAGGAGACGTTTCTTACTATACATACTTACAAAGCAGGCCCGTGCGCAGGAATCATCCAAGGGGGGGGGTTTAACTTATATATTCAAATTTTCCATTGAAAGGTATATTTAAAGTTTAAAATATACAGGCTATAATAAGGTGACCAGACTCCCAAAAGCCCAATCCTGTACACAAACTAGCGGATTTCGGTTGTCAAGCAAATCCAGAGTCATATATCCAGGTTCCAGGTCCGAGGTCTATGTCGCAAACATGTTGGCTGTTTTTCTAATGCACGATAGACAGAGTGTGAGCGCGCAGAGTATTCTGAGCTACAGGTTATACGGACGAGTCATAGGCTTAAATTTCACGAAATGGCGTCCATTGGCTTACCTCGCCTTATCATTCTTAGCACCATCACTGCGTCGCAAATTTAGGCGAATTCTGAAAAGCGCAAAAGGCATGGCGAGGTCTGGATGAAGCGAAGGGCAAGGCACAGGATTTAGGTAAACTTAAGGACGAGCCAGAGGTCTAAATTTTACGAATTGTCATCCATTGGCTTACCGCTCGCTGGACTTACCTTGTTCCGCAACAGCACTACGTCGCGAATACTGAATAGCGAGACAGATAAGGTCTGAGCGGAGTAAAGGGCGAGGTGCAGGGTCTGAGTATATGTATGGACGAGTCAGAAATATAAAGCTTACGAATTGCCTGACATTAACTCACCGAATTGTGAAAAGGGCGACAGACAGAGATCTTAGTTAACAGACGAGCTATAGGATTTGAGTAAATGTATGGACGAGCCAGAGATCTAAATCCAACAAATTACTTTCCATTAGCTCGCTGCGCTTGCACTTCGTCTTATCCTATTTCGCAACAGCACTGCTTCGCAAAAATATTGGCGAATTCTCTAAAGGTACGTGTTCGTAGAGACGACTCATGTGATGATCGCTCAGCGATCGCAGTTAAACCATCGGTTCTGACCACTATACGCGCATATTTTCTATACAGACATGTTATGGTCGACACATGGAAAGTAACACCATTACAAAAATATGCAAATATGGCTCGGAATTGGATGCAAAACTACGATCGCTGAGCGATCATCCCAAGAGTCGTCTCTACGAACACGTAGCTTAATGCGAGACTGACAGTGTGAGATCTGAGCGGAGCGAGGGGTGAGTCACCGAATTATAGTAAACCAAATACCAAAGGACGAGCCCGAGGTATAAATCTTATCTAAACCTGGTGGCAATATTTCATGAGGAGAATAAGGATTTCTTCATAGTTTCGAAAGGGATGCCATGTCGTTCCCCTAGGCTTTTACCTACCTTGATTTACCCTAACTCCTAGTGGAGGATGGTGCGTTGACGACTACCGTGTGGCATGTGTAATCGTCAACGTTACAAAGACAACAAAATTCGGAGTGTGATACGGTTGTCAGCCATACCACTTATTAGTCGCATTGTTAGTTTATTATTCTACAATAAGAATGTTTCTTATCATCATCTTCTGAATAATAAATTTGCGGCGGGTCATGACGAGTTTAGAAACTCTCTCTCTCTCTATGAATCTCTATATCACAGAGTAGTGACCGAACAATCATGGCCACAGAGCACGGCTTGTAACGCCATTTTAAATGGATTTTAATGAAATTTGGGAAAAAAAAACTACCTAAAACCCATACTGAGTCATTTCATTAGTATGCATTTTCCTATAGAGGTTGATAAAGGAATCGGAATAGAGTACAATGGCTGATTTTTTCATCTTAAAACTCATCTTTTGACGGATGTAACCTCTAAACCTTGGCAGCTAGAGCCTTGAAATTTCGCAATCAACAACAAATCCCCTGCAATGCCCTACAATAGTTCACCCACTACAATCTACACATGCCGCGCGGTTACATTTATCTTTGAATTACAATACGTTCGGTATAGGGAAAATACCGCTTTTCGGATTGCATACCAACACTTATGAGTTTCTACCACGAATGTGCTTGAACTGTCCGGAACTGGATGGTGTCTTGCGGCGAGAGAAAATTCTTTTGGCAAGGTATAAATTAACAACGGCAGTTTACATTTTTATGAAGTTAAATTTTTGCCCCCTGCGCACGGGCCTGTTACAAAGCCATCGGTCATTCAGTGGTGAACTACGCAGCATCCATATGGACAACACTCATTGGAAACGGATTCAAACAAGCCAGAATGCAGCTATGCGTACAATTACTGGATGTGTACGCATGATATCACAAGATCACCTCCACCAAGAGACAAAGCTGCAAAATCTGAAAACTAACAATGAGCTCCTTGCTTGCTGTTGGTTGTTATCGTATTCAACACCCGAATCATGATCTTATGAACAAAACCCCACCTCCACGTCATGTTAGCCAGTGGTTTGCAACCCGCAGATGTCTGCGGACCACTTGTCCTCAAAGGGAATTGCTACGGACCACCGTTCCGAGGATGGATTAAAAAGTCTGGATGATTTCCTACCCATTCAGTTGTGATCAGATTTTTGCTGTTGTATTTCAGCCCTTCCGAGTCGATGCACTTTGTGGTATTCCACCTTTTTCAGGCTTTGTAATAATACGATGTTGAGGACAAAACAGTTGCACGAGGTCAACCAAGTGGGCCTAGTTCTTTGGGATGAATAGACTGAAGCGTTGTCGGAATGGATGAGCATTTTCTTGCGGCTGAAAGCGTGGCTCACCTTATAGCGCACCGAATTTACCCAATAAATCTTCTTCTCTGTACCGTAACCCCTTGAGGGGCATGGTGCGTTTACTGAGCCGTTTATAGGCTACTTCGAGTCAACGTTACATTGCATATAGTTTCGGAGTGTATATAATGTTGCAAGCACTTTATATTTCCTGGACCACGCCAAGATTCGATCTCCGGACCTCTAGATTACTAGCATCGTAGAGTGCGACTCGACCAAGTGAGCCACAGATAGTGACCCAATAAATCATTTTCGTATTATCTGGCCGGACGTGACTGCAAAAAAGACGAAACAACTGCTAATTTTCGGATGCGCGAATTGATAAATGCTTACAAACCAAACATTTGCTTTTATGGTAAATGTAACTGAAAAGTCATTGGTGCAATGGAGATCAAGCTTAGTTATTTGCAAATTCGGTTCGCTATCGATTTTTTCAACTTTGACTATTTAGAGATCAATTTAACACCGTCAGAGACATTGCTTAATGAAAATCCAAAATTTGATTTTGTCACAGAAGAATATTCCGTTTTTCAAGAATAGTCACTAGTTTCTTTCGCGGACCACCTCTAAAGCTCTCACGGACCACCTCCGGTCCGCGGACTACCAGTTGGGAAACAGTGTGTTAGACGTACATTAAGGGAAAAGGAAAGGGAAGTCCAAATATTCAAAAGAGTTCCCCTCGATAACACCAACACCTACAAGGCGGTTCCAAAGCTGTTGCTTACCAGCACGGTAATAAATGCCACGAATGATTTATCCGGAAACCATGTCATTCGCGCTCGACCACCGGACATCTCCAATGATGAACTACAGCTTCCTAGAGCCACACGCACCACCTTGGCTTAGCTTCGCTCTGGATGGTGCTCCAGACTTAATTCATTTTGGTCCCACATCGACAACGCCATTGTATAGACATTTGTCCAGCGTGTGGAGCCAGCCCGCACAACGTGGACCACCTTTTCAATTGCAGTGCATGCCGCATCAACGCACCTAACACCCATTGCGCTTTGGGAAAATCCCATTGAGGTGGCACTCTTCTTAGGTCTTGAACTTGAGGAGAGGATGCCAATGCCAACCATTCACGAATAACGACACTGGTTCCGCCCCCCTCTTACTTGCGCCACTACAACAACAACTGAAAATGGGGCTTCATGCCTTTACTCTCATGAGCACAAAATTGGTGGGTTCATTCATTTTAACATCCAAGTTAATTTTGCTGATCTGTGATGTCCTTAACAACGCCAAAATCGATAAAAATACAAAAGTTATTTTGATTTAAAATCTGGACTATAAGATAAGGTGACCAGATCCCTGAATGGTAAATGCTGTACACACACCATCTGGGTGAGTTTTTAGATAGTTTTAACCTGGATACTGCAAGAACTGCAAATAATCCAAAGAAAGCCATACGGAGGCTATTTGAGCCAATCCCCTATCTTGAAAGGATCCCTCATCTCCGTTCTCTTTAGTTGAACCAAATTATCAAAGTTCAATCGGATATCGAAAGGGTTCAAGGAAGTAAAGATTTACTGGGTGAGTAGTACACAATCGAAGTCAGTCATTACTTTTTTTTAATCGAAGAATGATGCCTTGAATAGTTCCATAGTATTTTCGAAAACAAAGTATTAACCCCCTTACTGTATGCACCCAACAATTTTGGCTATACAATATTTGTTATTCTATTACAATTCATTCAATAATTTTAATTTTTTATTTTCTTTCCTTTACAGGACGGCCCGACCGGTGCTAATCGATGCCACAAGAATACCAACCGTGAGCTCATCGCATGACTGTGGTTCGCTGTCACGCGTTGTGATGGTCCGGAAAACTGATCAACGTCTAATTAACCACAAAAAAGCACAGGGTGTGAGTGATATTTTTTACCCATGCATATTTCTAATCGTCTGGTAATCTATACTCGTATTACAAGCAAAATTGTTCAATCGCACCCGACATAGTGTTCTTGTTTTGTTTAAATATTGTCTACACTTGTGCACAATGTATTCAGATTGTATAGATAGACACTGACTATTGAATGTACCTACTCGTATTATTATCAGAATAGAATGGTTGATTTATTGGTGTTTTAATTTCACATTTGAAACATTTACAATATGTATGCAGAATATAGTAACCGCAAATACATGTGGTTTTGAAAATCGCCGATATATTCTTTCTCGATTAGGCGCGATGTTTGGTATATAATGCATAATACGCTTGGGGATTGGCGTCTCGTTAGATTACGATATCTGCATTTGAGCAGATAGAAAACAGCTTGGGGATTATGCATGCTTAGAGTCACTTAGAACATAATCCTGAGGGTGTATTGTATTTCAAAAATTGAAATTGTTTATGGTTAAAACGAATATTTGAATTTGAAATATTAGTGATATTAACTGTTTATTTATTATTAATGCTATACTGGGTGCTCCACATTCATCATCAATGTGGCACGATAGCCCGACGTCGGGCCTATACATGCCCCGCCCATTGCAGACGTTGAAGCTTCACGAT
The DNA here is from genome assembly GCA_949715475.1 of Microchrysa polita. Lineage (NCBI taxonomy): Eukaryota > Metazoa > Arthropoda > Insecta > Diptera > Stratiomyidae > Microchrysa > Microchrysa polita. The sequence goes on from OX454419.1 coordinate 52,840,146, forward strand.
TTTCGATACTTCCAGCTCATCGTACAATTGATACAACTCATGGTTGTACCGGATACGCCATTGGTCTCGCTCGCGAACGGCCCCGAAAATTCGCCGAAGGACCTTTCGTTCGAATCGGTCTAGCAAAATTTCGGAGGCTTGGGTGAGGGTCCATGTTTCGCAGCCATAACATAGCACGGGTCGGATGATCGTTTTGTACACGCGGAGCTTCGTGTTCCTGTGCGCAAGTTTCGAATTAATTATAGGGAGGACCGAGAAATATGTCTTATTGGCTAGTTGTATCCGTCGCTTAATTTCGTCGGTTTCGTTGGCGTCCTTTGATAAGTTACAACCCAGATAGTTGAAGTTGTCTACATACTCGATATTAAGGTCCCCCACTGTGATGCTTGAATTTGCTGGCGTCCTTGTTTTCGATTGCATCATGGCCTTTGTTTTGCTTTCGTTGATATGTAGTCCAACTTCCTTTGCGGCGTTATTGAGGTTATGCAGAAGGCTTTCTGCATCACCCAACCTTCGAGACATGATGTTGATATCGTCGGCGTACGCTACTAATTGAGTCGACTTGATGAGAAGCGTTCCGCTGCTGTCCATATTCATGGCTCGAATTACATACTCCAAAGCAAGGTTGAAGAGCGTCGGCGCCAGCCCGTCGCCCTGCTTGAGTCCAGTACGAGTTTCAAATAGGTCAGTGAGTCGATTCTGCACTCTGACCTGCGAGACGGTATTAGTCATCGTCATCCTTGTGAGTCGCACTAACTTTGCCGGTATACCAAAATTCAGCATAATGTTGTACAGTACACTTCGATCGATACTGTCGTATGCCTGCTTGAAGTCGACAAAGATTTGGTATACGTCGATGTTATATTCCCAGCACTTTTGGAGTAGTAGCTTCACTCCACATTAGGTAGGCAATTACCACAAATGGACTCCAAAGGACCTCAATGCAACGTGTCCAGTTTTGGTCAGTTAATATTTTTGCATCGCTTGATTTTCAGCTTTCAATTTCGTATTTATTCAGACTTTAAGAAAAATATTTTATTTAAAATTATAATGGAGTGCAACTTCACTTCAGAGAGAGAGAGAGATATGGCACTCCCGTAAAAAATGCATGCCATAGAATAGTGCCCGTTTTCATCATTAAAATTTAGAGTAGCTTCCTTCCACCTTTTCTGTTAGCAGAGTTGAGTCGTGTAAACGGACACCTTTCCTTGGCATTTAATTTTGTACAGGAGTGTCATCTAAATTCCTGAATTGTGCTGAGTATTTTGGCGGCAAAAAAGAAATGTAGCATTTTGAAACAATATAAATAAATAACGGGCGCGACAGTCCAATATTAGACTAAGGCAGATGTGTAAGTGACATCCAATTTCCAAGATGTTAACAGCTTTTTTGTTGAGGTGTTGAGATCAACAATGTCCCGATAACTATTTGCCTGTTAATTAATTTAATTTTTTAATAAAATAATTTTGAAATAATATCATAACCCGATTAATGACTATGCCAAAACTTAATTGCGAAAGTTTTAATTTATCGTTCCACTCCATAAAGCAAATGCGGTGTATGTCTGTATTATGACATAACACTTTACCATATCTGTTCAAACTACTTCATTGTATCAAACCACACATTTTCTGAAAAATATAAAATTTAAGGAGGCTGAATTCGATTGAATTTTAATTTTTGCATAACTTATTAACGAAATATACTAGACTGGCATGAGTCCTGATTTTTGAATAAGCCTTGTGAGCAGTCTCTCTCATTTTGGTTATGCTTCCTAGTAAAAAAATATTTTTGATGCAATTCAAATCAATGTTTGATATTGTCAAATTAGGTCTTTGTGTCTTTTGTCTATCTAAGTACAAGATGTTAATATTCGAACCCACATTAAAGACGAAGTTAATGCAAAACGAGACCGAGTTCTAATCGTGCGAATAGCACGATGACTGTATACCCTATACCCATGTACAGACCTAGAAGGCACGCAAAACCCAAAATATTCAATTTCATATTTCTTGTGGGGGAGGGAGGGGTAGATGGGTCGGACCTGACACATCTTTATTACCTTGTCAAGGTATCTAACGGCTACCATTTGATACTAATTTGAAGTTTTTCGTGATATTCTATCAAAAGATATAGCTGAATATAACTTTGTATAGGAAGTAGGGATAGGGGTAGTCGGACCTACTCCACTTTCCGTCAACTCAAAGTATATGTCAGAATGAGACATTGATCAAAATTTCAGGTCGATAGCGATATTCTACCGAAAGTTATGGCCGAAATAAAATATCAAGGAGGGGTAGTTTGTATGGGAGGTAGGGAAACCCGTGGTCCGAACGAATGAACCGCTAGCTTCATTATTTCGGGAGGTATCGTGCTAACAGACAGACATACGGACAGACAGACAGACAGACATGGCTTATTCGATTCAGGGATCGACCCTGATCATTTATATAATATATACTTTGCCATACCTCCGGTGGCTCCTTTGAGGTGTTACACAAAATCGCCGTAATAAAAACAATATACCCTTTACCATCTTATGGGTATAGGGTATAAATATGTAATTGCAGAATTATTTCATCATCATCAATGTGGCACGATAGCCCGACGTCGGGCCTTGGCCGCCTGAATCGTTGACCTCCAATTGTCGCGGTTACGTGACCTTGTCCTCCAGTTTCGGAAGCCCAGCAGCTGGTGGGCGTCTTCTCCTACGGAGTTCTCCCAGCGAGCTCTCGGTCGTCCACGCAACCTCGCTCCGTCAATTCGTTGTGCGTTCATAACTTTCTTTGGCATGCGATGGTCGTTCATCCGTTGTACATGCCCCGCCCATTGCAGACGTTGAAGCTTCACGATTTTCGATACTTCCATCTCATCGTACAATATTGATACAACTCATGGTTGTATCGGATACGCCATTGGTCTCGCTCGCGAATGGCCCCGAAAATTCGTCGAAGGACCTTTCGTTCGAATCGGTCTAGCAAAATTTCGGAGGCTTGGGTAAGGGTCCATGTTTCGCAGCCATAACATAGCACGGGTCGGATGATCGTTTTGTACACGCGGAGCTTCGTGTTCCTGTGCGCAAGTTTCGAATTAATTATAGGGAGGACCGAGAAATATGTCTTATTGGCTAGTTGTATCCGTCGCTTAATTTCGTCGGTTTCGTTGGTGTCCTTTGATAAGTTACAACCCAGATAGTTGAAGTTGTCTACATACTCGATATTAAGGTCCCCCACTGTGATCTTGAATTTGCTGGCGTCCTTGTTTTCGATTGCATCATGGCCTTTGTTAGAATTATTTAGTTTCAGTTTTTATTTGGCGTAACAATAAGACTTAAACGTTTAACTAAGAATATTAAATCGCAGATAGCAGAATTAACGAGAGAAAAATATACGCTGCTTTTGGCATGATGGGAATCAGAGGGGTTAATGAAATAGGAGGTTGCGTTTTGCAATATTTGGAAAAAATGGCCAACAATAGGAACAAGTGAAAATATTCAAATTACGTGTGTGTGTCTGTTGACAATTCTTTAATTATTATTTCTTGACAGATTTATGCTAAGCATGTATTTGTATGCTGTGAGAACATTTGATCTAATCCCTATCGAGCCAAAATTTCTCATTAGGGGCATACCCAAAATGAAGATTATACTCTTCATAGCCCTATAAAAAAGGCTGTGAAACATTCCAAAAAAATATAGGGCCCATATGCGTGCGTGCCTGATCAATATATTTCTTAGACGAGAAATGCAAGGAAGTTTAATTCTTATGAAGGAAATGAAATGTATTGATTTCTTTAACATAAAAGAATTAAATGACCGCCCAAAGTTTAAATGCACCAGAAATATGGCAGGTAGTATAGTGATAGCTTAAACCTCAAACATAAAAAAAAGATATTTTTGATTTCAAATTGTTGAATACACTGCCCAACATACGCAGTAAAAAGTTACACTGATTTCCGCCATGAGCTAAGGAGGGAGGGGGTGGCAAAGGTGTTAAAATTCATTTGCAAATATGTATCTGGAAAACTATGAGTCTGACCGCAAAATATATCCTAAAAACGACAACAAACTACACAAAATTACCTTTGTAATGATATATAACACTCTAGACATTTTCTCAGAAAAATTATACCCTAGACCCAGAAGTATTATAGTGTATTTACATTTTTTGAGTTTTACATTTCGCACTGTAACTCTTGATAGAATAGACCTAGGGTCATACCATAACAGTTAATTCTAGTCTCATGAATGTATATTCAAAAGTTTGTACCAGAGCGTGCCTTACAAATAGAAAATAATTTCATTTTAATTTTGTTCTATTTTCAAAGTAAAATAGATTTTAAAATTTCTTAAAATAGTTTTAGCCAGAAGAACCGCTGAAGAATATTCCGGCTAAAAATCCGGCCGGCCGGATTCAGTAATTTCCTCCGGCTAAACACTACAGTTTCCGGCTAAATTTTGCCGGAAAACGGCTAAATTGGCAACACTGATTGTAACACACTTAGTTTTACACAAATGTAGGTGTAATTTTTTACACCAAAATCGTAATATTACATTAAAATATACACTGAAAATGTAAAGTCACACAGAAATAAAGTGATGACACATCTTCACACCAAATGTGGTGTAAAATTTCACCAAAATAGAGTAATATTAAAAAATCAGTGTACACTATTTTGTGGGTTTACTAGAAATTTTGTTTAAAAATAAACGTTTACTGTAATTTTGCGAGAAAAAAGGTGTAAAATTCAACGAGTTTTCGATGTAAAATTCAACCTTGTTTTTACAGTGTACATTCAGAAGACTACAATTAACTGGTATAGTGACGTTCTAAGAGCTAAAATTTTAATTTAGAAGTGAAAAAATGTGACATTTGTTAGAATTTTGGTTCACTTTGTATAGGGTGCCCTTAGTTTTGAGCGAATGGTAATAATTTTTGGTGGGTAGCATAATGGGGCTCAGGTTAGGCACCCTACCCAATTTGATCTACCTACTACTCCTAGAATTGTAAAAGCCACGTGAAAGAATATTAAAATGCAATTTCTGGCGAATCAACAAATTTATGCTGTTGCGTCGTTCTTCTTCTAGATGTGCGAATGTCTAATTGTCCAAAACGCCAAACACAACTGTTCTATTTATTCAATTTCAAATGATTGACGTACGTTTCGAATTGTCAAATCTATATGATTGGCGTTTCGATTTGTTATTTCTGACAGTTATATTTTTGAGAAATGTCAAAAACTACGGCCAATAATTTAGTTTTTATGTATGAGTATTTATATTATTGCCATATTATTTGTTCGGAACCAAAACTTGATGCTCATCAATCCATATAGGGGTTTAGCAATGAGCGGGTAGATGTTGAAATGGAATAAAACAACCTGTGTGTGAGGTATAAATGATTTTTATTTTATTTGAAAGACCCATATATGCCATTACACTCAAAGAAAAATTATCGTAAAATTAACAAAAAATGTACAAAATTGACAATTTTTCCCTGTTGATTCTCAGCTAATTAGTCATATCTTTTATATGAAATGAACATATTTGTTGAAACAAAATGTAATTATCCTGGTTGGAATAACATGCTTCTTTGTACAAATTGAAAGTACCCACGTCATAATAACACTTGATTATAAATTAAATTAATTTGATAATACTGTCAACTTGACATTGAAGTTGGTCAAAGTGAAAATCTTATTTAATCAAATTAATATGCCTTTTTTGTCGTGTTGACGCCAAAACCTTAGCCTAAAGAATAATGGTGAAATTAAAGGCATATGTATTAAGACTTTATTCTTTACAAATTCATACATACATACATATACTTAATAAAAAAACTAAAACGTTCTTCCGTTGTGGGTTCCCAAATATAGAAAATACTTAAGTATCTGAAAAAGTTAGTACAGAAATTGAATCTTACATTATTGACTCGGCACCTTTGAATAGAATCCTGTCGTCCACCATGAAATGTCATTATGGTCCTAGTTGGGAGTAACATCTGCTTTTCCTCTTTTTAAACTCTTCAGTTCTTGAAAGTTCGGATTTTGAATGCTGAAATGTGCAAATTGTTTTATCTTATCTTAATTTTTGTTCTTTACTTTATCACTTACCTAAATATGTCGATGTTTAACGTAACTCGAAGAAAATTATTTATAAATAAATCACACGTTTTGACATATCATTATAAAAATTATCTGTCAACTGTCAATTCATAGTTTAAAGGACAATCCGTTCATTATGACATTGCTCCCTGCTACTTTAACATGCCTGTTTAGAGCTCCTGTTTGGTTCACATTTTGTCCTTGTGGTTGTAACATGTTTGAGTTGACAAATGTTGACAAACAATAAACGATTAATCAAACAAAAATGAATGTTTGTTTTAATATAGAAGAATGTTTAAAAGAACATTTTTCAATGTTACAGACACCTTTTCATGTTAATTTCACCTGAATTCGAAATAACAGCAAAAACTTGTCAGTATTAAATGGCATGTTTTTTTCAGTGTAGGTATGGAATATAACATCATTGAAATGTCCGCCGCGGCTTGTCACGATGGCACGGAATGCTGAATTTGAGCGGGGGCTTGGTTTTTATTGACTTTAAGGGTATCGGTTGATTGTGGCTTATTGAAATGCTAGTGGAAAAAGTTTAGCGATGTCAAATCGCACGATCTTGGTGGCCAATTCACGCCACCTCTGTGAGAAATAACTTTACGCTCAAATCGTTTGATTTGACTAAACATAATTTCGGTGCTAGAATTCACCTTTATTAGATTTGCATGTGAATAAATGCTGAAAAAATTCGTGATTCCGTTTACCGATCATTCAATTTTCGTTGTGTCAACCGTGAATTACTTATGTGAAGTTAGCCCACCCACATTTTTTTGGAGTTTTTGGCGAACACATATTTAAAAAACGGTAAAAGATACAGAAAATAGTTTAAGTTAAAAAAAAATACATAACATTTCCTTTTGTTTTAGAATTAAATTAAAACTAATCATACCCCTCCCATACAAAGTATAACCCCGAATTTACAAAGTATGCAATACACCTTGACTTAAACTACATTGACTGCAAATACAGTCACTCCTCGACTTATGTAAGCATTGACATAGTTCCAAAAGTATATGCGTTGTTATTTAAAAATCAGAAGATGTTGAAAAAAGTGTTAATTTCAGACTAAAAATAAACAAGTACAAGGATGTTTTTAATCTCTTCTCGAATTTTGTAAAATACCTATTTTTCCTTTCACAGAATTTTATTTAGGTGGTTCATCAAAGGATTTTTCAAAGCTTTTAGCTTTTACGTAGGTACGGAATTACGTAATACCACGTTATGTATGTCGAGGAGTGACTGTAGTCAATGCGGAATCGATTCGCAGTTCCCTCAAAGAATTGATCATTTTACCGTTTTCATACACGGTTATTGGCCCTTTAATCTCCACTCTATACAACATTTTCAAAAATTCAACCCCCATTGGAAAGGAAATAACAAATTGGAAAGAGACTCATTTTCTCGGTCTTTCCAAAAACCAGACGAGCGAATTACAATTTTCCACATTTTCGGTTCAAAACATTTTAAAGAAAAAAATCCTAAATGCATTTTGATGAAAAAAATCCATTGAGGGTCCTTGAAACAAGTAACAAACGCCGGATATGCAATGCACTCGATGACCTTTTTGATATGACACCTCACATGCCCACGTTCGATCAATGTTTATAATTAGTGTCCTTTTATGTTTTAGAGATTTCCGATCAATTTTTTTAGTAAATTTAATCGTAGAATCTTCCGCTATTATAGATTCTGAAAAGTGAGAAAAGTGGTGACAACTTGAATTATTCTCGTAGCTATGGCTTTGGAAAGGTACACGGAAAACACGATAATTTTCCATTTAAGCTCGATTTATTACGTTGAGGGTCCTAGAAACAAGGAACAGGCCTACATGCCGATTTCTGCTCAAGGATTAAAGAGTATCCTTTTTGAGACCTTTCCTATCCAATTTTTTTTAAACATTTTTTTCTATTTGAAATGCTAATATGAGTGAAAACGCAACCACCTAGGTCGTCTTTGGGTCCAGATTCCTACTCACCTTGACCAGTTTAGACTTTTTCATAAAGCTTCATCCCTTTAGCTTTTAGTTAAATTGAACTTATAAAATGTACATGTTTGAACGCGTCTGTTTTGAAAACGCAACCACCTGGCTCGTCTTGCTGTGTGGATTTTAACTCATCCCGTCCTACTTGAGACTTTATACAAAATGCAGCCGTTCAGGTGTCGGTTAAATAGAACCCATAAATTTGACACCTTAACATAAAAAAATCTCAAAAACGCAACCGATTTGGACAGCAAGACTTGCAATTCATTTTTTACCAACAAACGGACTATCGATTAAGAGTATCGCCAATCATTTAGCTTTCCAGAAAATAAAAGTGTTAACCATCTCCTGGACTATTTAGTCAATAGTCAATATTTAGTCAATAGTCGATACTAGGAAAGGAGAACCATTCAAAAAATATTTAAATACGGCTCGAAATTTGATGCAAAACTACTATCGCTGAGCGATCATCACATGAATTATCTCTACGAACACGTACATTAAGCGGTGAGTACCCATTAGCGCTTAACCTAAAGATTAGCTTTTAATCTAGTACAGATAGCTCAAAACCCAAACATAAAAAAAAAGAAATGTTTGATGCCAAATTGTTGAATACACTGCCTAATATACGCAGTAAAAAGTTACACCATTTGCGCCATGGGTTAAGGGGGGAGGGGGTCGCAAAGGGGTAAAAATTTACTTTTTTGCAAATATCTGGAAAACTATGAATCTGACCATAAAATCTTCTGAGGACGAAACAAATTACACAAAATTGCCTTTGTAATGATATATAACACTCTAGACATTTTCTCGGAAAATTATACCCTAGACCCAAAACTATTATAGAGAATTTACATTTTTTGAGTTTTACATTTCGGACTGTAACTCTTGATAGAAAGAACCTTATGGTGACGAAATCTTGTTCATTCTATTACCAACAAAATGTATTTGGTTTGTACCAAAAATTAAGGTGCTCCGACCATTGACGCCTCCCTCACTCCTCCTAACATTTTTCAAAAAGGCATGCCTGTAGCTTCTTTTCAAATTGCCAGCCAGGCAGATAAAATTTGGGGAGGTGCCTAAGTCTAAGCCCCATTATCCTCACCAAAAATTATTACCATCCGATCAAAACTAAGGATACTACCCATGCAAAGTCAACCAAAATTCAAAAAAAAATCTCATTTTTTCACTTCTAAATTCTATCTAAAATGAAAAAAATAAAATGTATTTCTTAGAACGTCATTATAACAGTTAATTGTAGTCTTCTAAATGTATATTCAAAAGTTTGTATCAGAGCGGGCCTTACAAATACGAAAAATGGGGTTTGAAGGTTGCTAGTACACGTTACTCGATTTATTCGGAACTAGCCTTTGAACTAGTACCAATGACTTTCAAACACAATTTGTTGATACATGTAGTGTACGCTTTGATGCAAAATTTTGAACATACATTCAGAAGACTACAATTACCTGTTATAATGACGTTCTAAGAGATAAATTTCATATTTCCATTTTAGATAGAATTTAGAAGTGAAAAAATGTGAAATTTGTTAGAATCTTCATTCCCTTTGTATGGGGGGTACCCTTAGTTTTGATCGGATGGTAATAATTTTTGATGGAGGGGGAGTATAATGGAGCTTAGACTAGGCACTCCACCAAATTTGATCTGCCTGGCTCAGTTTAAAAAGAAGCTACAGTCATGCCTTTTTGAAAAATGTTAAGAGGAGTGAGGGGGGCGTCAATGGTCGGAGCACTCCAATTTTTGGTACGGATGAAATAAATTTTGTTATCAATATATGGACTTATGACAGTAGGTCTATTCTATCAAGAGTTACAGTGCGAAATGTAAAACTCAAAAAATGCAAATTCACTATAATATGTACTTTTGGGTCTAGGGTATAATTTTCTGAGAAAATGTCTAGAGTGTTACATATCATTACAAAGATAATTTTATGTTTTTTGGTTTGTCCTCAGCTCATTTTAAGGTCAGACTCATAGTTTTCTAGATATTTGCAAGAAACTGAATTTTCACCCCTTTACCACCCCCTCCCCCCTTAACCCATGTATTCAACAATTTGACATCATTTTTGGATGTTTAGGTTTGGGGCTATTTTGAACTGGACTATTTTCAAAATAAAACAGGAGCTTCATTAATGTTTGAAAGCCTTTGTTTTAGTTATTGAGGAAGACTATACTATGATCGGGATAGGAATGAATTATTGCATTTTGTCGATAGATAAAGGTGTAAGACTCATCTTCCTCATTGCAAATGAATGGACTGGACACTTAATATGTATGAATATGTATGCACATATATGTATGTATGTATCTCCACAAAATTTATTATGATTTATCGATATTATCTGAAAAAGAAAAGAAAACCAATAGACCCATCATTATCGTGGCCTTTCTACATTCACTCCATTAACTCCACAGCATAATATCGTGTACAAAGCGCTCTTTAAACCACATTGCTAGCATCGATAACTACCGCATTTCATCAAAACCAGGTCGATCAACCAAACACAATTCTCTAACGGCCTGCACATCCAAGCGAGCACATTATAACAACAATCAACTAGCACAAAGTATCTTTGCCCTTTTAGACAATCTGCAGACAAAACCACAACAATCCGCGTACTCGGCGTACACAGAAAGAGCCCCGTTAACCACTATTTAAGTATTTCATAATTTCCAGCATCATCGTAACGATTAACTATCAATTAGACAAGAGCAGAGTCAAAAGTATTGTACAACCTTTCCCACAATTTATACTTGACGTCATGACGGGGCTTTTCAGTCAGCAGTATCTAACTAAACATCTGATAAACGAGCACTTCGTGTCGAGCACGTTATGTGTGCAGTGTATTGTAATATGCTAGAAAAAGGATTGAAATTTATAGTGTAGGGAAAGTGGAGAACATAAAGACATAAATGGATCTTGACTTTTCACGTCACTCATATTGACAAGAAGTAATGTGAATAATAATAGGTGTGTTTTTTTGGTTATCCCGTGCAGGTTTGGGTAACGAAACTCCATATAAAAAAATGCCAGCTGATCCACCTGTCATTTTTTTTATATGAAGTTTCGTTACCCAAACCTACACGGGATAACCAAAAAAACACACCTAATGTCATTCATTGAGGTAGTTTTATGCAGTCGATTGAAGGCATAGCTTCCGTTACTCTTCCCGACGAAGGCAAGAAGATTGACATATTGTCAAATTCAAAAGTCCTCTATGAACCAACTTTCTTCAGCGAAGTGTGTTCCTATAGTAAAGCCTTAAAACATATCCAGGAACGGATGGAAGTGGAACCCCTATGACGTAGGGATAACCAAACTTAACGCAAGTGTGCTCCGTCTGTTTCATATCCTGGAACAGTTGGAATTGGAACACTAAATCATAGTGGTGCGATATAAATTATTAGCATAAAAGAAGCTTAAGTTGCATTCAAATGTGAAGGGTATGAATTCAAATTCCGGCCGCGCATCGGTTTACTTTTGTGTTTATTTGATGGCATCACAACAAAGCATCTTGCATCCGGGTGCTCGGCTAACATCTAAATCTATAACCCATGGACTCTTCGTTCTGTCATCCTCCATTCCATATAAACGAATTACCAGCGGGCAAATTGTAATTTGTTTATATGGAGTTTGACAAAATGAAGAATCCATGGATCCTCTATGTGTGTGCGGCATTAAAGACCTAAATTCAGCCATTCATCAAAATGCATAAAAGCAAGGAAAACGCATAGAAGGTTGAATGAAACAAAATAGAAATAGACAACCCCATCTCCGCTAGATGTATAGGAACCATTTATTCCTATCAGTGGCGTAGATAGCTTTTCAGAGAGGAGGGGGATCATTTTGCAAAATTACTTATACTTTTACGGTTATCAAATGCTGAATTTCAGAATAACAATTTCCGTATTTATTACACTTCAAATTAACAGTTTTTTTTAGCAAATTTTGCTGCAAAAAGATATGAATTTGACCATACGAAAAAAACTGAGTCCTTAAAATATTGCATCAATAGTTTTTGCTTTTTGACTACGGTGAGTTAATCAACTTTATTTCATTACTGTGATTGATTGAAGTATCATTATATTGGGTTAGATCAGTGCTCGCCGAACTTGTCGGAGTCACGGAACACCTACACACTAAAAAATCAGGCGGTGCAAATCGAAAATTATAAAATGGGTTTCTTTTTATACATATGGGGTTAACTACAATTATTTAACTCTGTCCACAAATAAAACACTTAAAATAAAATCCATTTGGATAAATCAGATAATTTATTCGTAATTATATCAGTTTTTGTTTATATGATGTTTAAATTTAAAGAAAATGGTTAAATTCGCTCCAAATGTGGTATGTAATTCCATTTTCTGTATTTCCGACAAAATGCCGATTGTCATTTATTTTTGGTATACCTACCTACCTACACTCGCAGTCGGTCGACAGCAAATGGTAGAGCGATGTTACAATGTATGGTATAAACTACAAATTTCATCACTTATAGCCTAGGTGGTGCAGTAAGTAAGGTGTTCGTCTACGTCTGCAAATCATAGGGTCCCGGGATCGAATCCCACTATAGGTAGGTAATTTATTATGCATTTTAGAGCGTAAAGAGGTATATCAAATGTCGCCAACATCCATAGAGAGGTCAATGCTAGTTATACAAAACTCATTTATGAGTTATATGTTCATTCCCTGTGAAAATTGTGTTTTTTTCATCTCAAAAATATCGTGAATTACTCCTTTTGGTGTAATTGGAAGTACTCTTTTGTGTTCATCCATTTTGATAAAGAAATATTTTATCCAAACGGAGGGACCTTATTCGACCCATTTTGGAGTTAAATTCACACGTTTTTTTTTCTGTGCAGTATTGCCGCTTTTCTGGCCGAAACACCTCAAAACAGGGATTAAAATAAATCATAGCCATAGACAGTGCGATTTATTGGACAATCAAAGCTAACTTCTGTGGAGAAAGCACATTTTCTGTGGAGATAGCTCATACTCTATAGCGGATTCGGTAGTGGACCCTAAAAAATTAGCTTTCTCCACAGAAATGCTTTGATTGTTCAATCGATTGAAGTTATGGATTGTTTGCTTCTTGTTGTTAAAAGCTCCTTCTACATTTTTTCTATTTTGTGATATCTTCGCGAAACCGTTGAGAAATCTTTATACGGAACCCTAAGGTACCGCGGAACTCCGGATGTTTGTTAATTTGTTTTCGAATTACTGCCTGCATATGATGTCTTATCTTACAATTTTGGAAATTTCTTCAATTTTTTATAGAAAATTATGTTAAACAAATTATCATGATTATGGCTTTGAAAGTTTTTCGTATTAAATTCAATAAAATTGCGAAAAAGAATGTTGAAAAATTCAAACAATAACGAATACTCAAAAATTGGAAGCAGTTTTGCAGCGTTTTCTCTTCATTCGAATTAGTTTTCCACTCTCCTGAAGAAACCTTTATAATCTTATGTACTGCATTTGTATTTCCCCATTGGAAATTGTGCTTCTGTGGAAGAGCTCCCCGTGCTCCGCACTATCTTTTAATTTGTGCCTGTGCGAGGCTACAGAACCAATGTGAAAAAGTAGATGAACGTAAAGCCCTGTGCTGTAGTGTTTCTATTCTATCGATACGCTTCTATGATACTATTGAAATTTCAGGAAGTGCTAAATTTGTTACTGCAGTTCTGAAAAATGGTTTCACGTTTTTATGAAACACTACACACGCTGAATAATTCCAGCAAAACGTTTACTTTTACTTTGTTTTACGTACCTAAAGTAATAATAAAAACAATGTGTGACCAAAGGGGGGGGGGATTGATCCCCTTGATCCCCCCCTTATCTACGCCACTGATTCCTATATATGTACATCGAAGTAAATGAAAAAGGGCAATGGGACCTGAATGTGACTTACTTTCACCATTATGCTACACGGACGGACTCTGTGGTCTGTTTTCCAGTATGTACTACATGTAGCTGGGAATATAGACCAAAGCATCCGCATCTATAGTCCATATCCATTCTATGTAGCCATGAATGCACAATCATCCAACTGATATTAAATGATTGTATCGCGTTGGTTGTATTGTGACATTCATATAATATAAGCTCACTAAATGATGATCTCAATCGAGCAAGCTGAACCGATACTCTCATACATAACCCCATTAGAATTTCAATCAATTTGTCATAATTAGAAATAGGCATCAATTGGCAAAAATGTTATTGGCAATTGTCATTAGTTCAATTAGTAGAGGTGATGTGAGAAGAGTGGCTAGTTTTCAGAAAATGTTAATGAAAAGTTATGCAAATGTTGTTAACTATAGCACAACACATTTTATTGGTATGTACTCTTCACATAGTAAGTATGTATACAAATTTTATAAAAGTTAGCAGTAGCGCTGGTAAACTGATAACACTAGCATCAAGATGATATCGGTCAGTGACTCTTTTTAGCATCTTTGAGTAGCATCAATATTCAGCAGATAGCAAGATAGCAAGATAGCAATATATGTGACCGGGGATCCAACTCATTTATTCGATGAGTAAGTAGTTTTTTTTTTGGAAAAGTAAGTAGAAAGGTATAACAGTAAGTAGATTGAAAAAAACACGCATTAATGTAAGGTGACCAGACTCCCGAAGGCCTAATGCAAGCCCTCAATCATATTATTCCCCCCCCCCCTCTTTCATGCCGATTTGGAGAAAGCATAATATGTCACGTGGCTACCACCATGCAGCATGTCCTTCCTTTCATAAGTGATATCTCCGTAAACAGGATTGAGGAAGGATATAGCCGATTTGTTTTGTTGATACTAAACAGGACCCATAAAGAAGTCCAAAGAATCACAGTGTCCTCATTGATCATCAGCATGTGAGGAACAAATATATGTTTTAACACTCACAGGATCTCGTTAGAAGGGGCAAAACAAAAATCTGTTCAACACCATGAACCCGGAAATGCCCCATTTTGTTAGAAAATATGTTACAAATTTCAAAACCTTATTTTAAGGACAATTGAGAATCACTCATACTCAATGCTGTACGTCTGGTCAGCTTACATTATGCAATCGACTAAAACAATTATTGCGCTGCAACGTTTCATTTAAAAAAGAAAGTTGCATAAATCCTAAAAAAAAGAGGAAGAGGAAAACCATACTACCAAACTCAACTAACAATTTTAACACTTTAAGACTTCATTGAATATATCCCACAATAGTAATTGGAGGACACTCCTTGACCTTGCTATAAAAGCGAAATAATAATCGAATAAGGGCATTTGGTGCCGATTTTTTTAAATTTGCCAAACCATCTACATACAAAGCCATGAAGTAGAAACTTTGCATTGCCAGCGGGCCGCGCGCCAGGGGTATTGCACTTCGTACTAGTGGGAAGAGTGCTATAAATTTGTTATTGCATTCAAACCAATGAAATTCGTAATATCGCTGGCGGTCGAGTAATAATGGAGATTTTCTACTTCAAGGCTTTAGATAAAGGTTTTGTAGTGTTAGTGATGGAATCGTATTTACATTGAAAGAATGCAATACAAATATCGGTTCAGAATTTTTATCAAAAGTAAGTAGAATTGAGTGACCAGTAAGTAGGTAAGTAGCAATGCGAAAAAGTTAGTAGATCTACTTACTTTTAGCTAGAGTTGGCAAGCCTGCCGGGGAAGTAAAAAGGGGTCTGTCGTATAAAAAATTGATTAGCACTTTTTCAGTGATTTGTGCAGAAAAGACTATGCTCTCTCCGATGGGGAAAATCGCGGATGCGAAATAAATATAAAATACAGGGTGTTTGGTACATCGTTTGCCAAATTAAAATGGCGGTTAGGTGGGGTCATTTTATATCCGCACCCTTTAAAAAATTCTTGGGCCCACGTGTATTTTTTTTTGCCTTTTTTGTTATTTTTGAAAAATCTTCATGACTCACTCGTTTAAACTTAAATAAAACAAAAATTAAGTGGTACAGAGATGCAGTGTTTAGTGCATAATGATGTGTAACGTAGCACGGTATTATGAAAGTCAAAATTACTAACATGTAACCCGTTATTTTTTCTTTATTGATTCTCAAATGTTTTCCAACATGTAAAAATTTAGTCTAAGATCAACTTTGAATTGCAATTAAAAAAAAACTAAAAAGGAACACATTCTTGAAATTGAATTTAAAAAATCTGTATTCTATCCTTTTTCTAATGGTGCGCAAATATCCCATACAACCTTTATTAAACATAATTTTTTTCCGATTTTTGTAACAGATGCAACATGAAACTATCGACATTCAGGTTAAAATAACACATTTTTTTTCAAATTTTTTATTTAATTAGCATTTTGTTATTACAGATCAACAAAACAAAAATAACAAAAAAATAAACAAACTTAACCAAAGACAGTATAAGAATTACAAATGCGTAATAGCCACCACAGTGGCGTATTTACAGGGGGCACAGGGGGTACGTGCCCACCCTGTGAGCACATGAAACTTTGTTTCACGTCATACTAAAAATGCAGTACCAAATCCCAGCCAGCATCGGCCTCATGTACCGTGAACATAGCGACAAATAAGCTTTACTTCATGAATCACGAATCGGCATTATGTATCGATAGGACGCATTGAAAGTTAGATACATGATGGTCAGCTGAAGGAATGTCGACGGATCATGCATATAGGAAATATAATGGTTTTCTCCTCAAGTGTGATTTTTGTTGCTGGCGTGATTAGAATCACGAATAAATCATGATCATTCATATAGTCTGGCTGGAGCAGTGGTTAGGGCGCGCACCTTCGGTGCATAGGGTTATGAGTTCAAGACTCTACGTCGCCCGTATTTTTTTAAATTATTCATTGATGCATTGAATATATATGACACTTAACTATTACATAATGTTAACGAATAACGATTTTATAATGATTATCCGTAATAAGGCGCAAATGCGTATATACATGAAATAGGGGGACATCGTCATATACGGCTTGTATGAAAACGTGATGAATGAATAAGCGTATTGCATGAAATAATGATTACAAATGTGTTAAATGCTGGCTGGGATGTTCCCTCTTTATGTTGAGCGTTTCCATTACAAAACTTTTGGAGTTCTTCTTCGAAACATTATCATCAGATCATCTTCTCAATTCGCCAGATCTTCTCGCTGATGGCCTCTTTCAGTTTTTCCAACGGGATGAGTTGAATTTCATAGACGCGTGGTTATGTCGGGGCAACGAGGTGGTGATGAAACGTTGCACAATATCCACATGAATCTGTTCGGAAACAAGGACCAGTGGCGTAGATAAAGGGGGGATTAAGGGGATCGATCCCCCCTTCGGTTGCACATTTTTTTTATTACTTTAGATACATAAAACAAAGCAAAAGTAATCTTTTTGCTTAGAATTATTCAACGTATGTAGTGTTTCATAAAAACGTGAAACCATTTCCAGAACTGCAAGAGAAAATTGTGAGAACTTCCTCATATTTCAATTGTATATTAGAAGCGTATCGATAGAAAAGAAAACTACAGCACCGGGCTTCACGTTCATCTACTTTGTAAGATTGGATCTGGAGTTTCGCACAGGCAAGCCCTACTGAAGTAATCTAGAAGTGGCGATGGAAAAATTGATTGGACATTTATTGCCGGAAAATCTTAGTGTTCAGTTCAAAAATTTAAAAATAATGTGGAACACGGAGTTCTCTTCCACAGAAGCGCAATTCCCAATGGTGAAATATACAGTATATAAGATTATAGAGATTTCTTCAGGAGAGTGGAAAGCTAATGCGAATGAGGAGAAAACGCTTCCAATTTTCGAGCATTCCTTATTGTTGGAGTTTATCAACAGTTTTTTTTCTTTTTCTTTTTTTTTAGTTAAAATTAATCGAAAGGTTTTATTATGTATAGCAGGGCAAAGCAAGTCTAGACTTTCTCTAATTGTTCGCATTTTATTGAATTCAACACGAAGGACTCTCAAGGCAACAGCCAGGATTATTTTTAATTAAATCTTCTATGAAAAAAATTTTTTTTTTGGAAATTTCCAAAATTGAAAGATAGATATGTAGTTTTATGCAAGCAGTAATTCGAAAATAAATTAACAAGCAAACAAAATGAGTTCCGCGGTACCATAGGATTCCGTGAAGATCTCCCAGGCGTTTGGTAATGATATGCAAAAATTGGAAAAATGCAAACAATCCATACGAAAAAAAATGTTTATAAGTTTTAAAATTCCGAGGCTTAGAAATCAACATAACTGTAAAATATCAGCATCAGAGACTTGACCGATTTTCTTTTAGAACTTTTTACTATATGAAATGGAAAAAGAAGTAAAGCGTACCAGAAAATAAAGAATGACCACAGTGTTTGTGGTGCTATACCATATCCTATACATGTTTGAAAATTTTAGAAATATCTACTCACGAATTTCTGAGTTATCTGGAAATTTCGATTTAAAAACTCAAAAGCTGTACTTTATCCACATATACTGGGCATTCCCAACGAGCTCTCATCTTCACAATTTGCCCTTTCTGGACATATAACTATATGCTTCCCTGTCTGGGCGTGTTCTGGCTAGAAAAGCGGCGATTTTAAGTGTTCCGTGACTCCGAAAAGTTTAGGAACCACTGGTATAACCCAATATAAAGCTCTGCTCTGATACTCCAATCACAAGAGCGAACAATTATACGAAAATTGGAATACTGTGGATTGACACACCGTAGTAAAAAAGCCAAAATTATCGATGCAATATTTACAGGACTCAGCTTTGTGCTAAAAAAACTACTAATTTGAAGTGTAATAAATACAGAAATTTTTAGTCTGAACTTAAACATTTGATAACCGTAAACGTATAAGTAATCTTTCAAAGTGATCCCCTTCTCTCCGAAAAGCTATCTACGCCACTGACAAGGACTGCTCGGTCTGATTTATCGGTTGGGGTTATGTATTTTAATTTGGCCGTAAATTCGCGTTGCGGCTGCTGTAAAGGTCTTTAAACCAGATGCTAAAAGTTGAAGTGTTTTGATGGGAAATCATTTTTAGCATAACTTTTCGAATTCCTACGGTTAAAACAAAGGTTCGGTGCCTGTGGTGCCCTCTGTCTGCCCCGGCAGTTTCAAATAAGTGCGCGAAGGCTACAAACTGGTTCTTATTGAACTAAATGTCTCCGTAAATTACCTATTTCAATCATTCATATATGTATATGTTAACAACAATTTATACCACAAATGTCCGCACATATACACTGGCCGGCATATGTATTTTGACATCTGGTACTCTTGAGCCCAGATACTGATTTTGTTTAACTAGAGCGAATAACAGTAAATTTCTTTTAAGAAAATCAGAGTACATATCAACAGCAATAAATATGCTCAATATTTTTCCTTTCCGTTTTCGCACTCTCCTGCTATAAAGAAGAGAACAGATTGGTGCGAGATTCTGGCGCGGCATAAGTATTTTGACAATATTTTAATCTTTGATTGCACACCAATTTCTCTGGAAAAAATTGACAAAACATAATTTTATTAATGGTTTGTGTTTATATTTTTAGTTCTAAGCAGAAAATGTGTCCAGTGGCTTGAAACATTGGAGGAAAAACCAGAAATTCAAAGTTTGGTTTAAGCCTCCGTAGAGGCAAACTTCAACCCTGGTTTAAAGGTTGGAGATGCTGCAATTGAATTTAATTTCATAAGACAGACTGGTAATTATTAAACACCAAAAGTGATTAAGAGAAAAGAAATAGAAAAATATTCCATGCATCACAGAAATGGGATGTGTATATCGAAAAATCTTCCAAATATTTATGGAAAATGTTCTAGTTAAGCCAAAAGATATTATGAATATGAAGAATGTGCCATCGGAGGCAGAGGTAATAACGACCACCTTCGGCCTAGAGCTAAAAAAGGCAAATTGCATGCATGCGCAGATAAAATGAAACCAAAGAAAGATTTATAAACCATACCAAAAGCAAACCTCTGTTACTAAGGAAAAAGTTCAAGCCGCTGCAACTTTTGGAAAAAGTTTTTTCGGCTAATAGTCGTTATTTTATTGCATTTTTACAAAAAAAAAATCAATATTTAAAGAAAATGCCCGGTTGACATTCGCTGTCTTTCAGACAGCGCCAAGATTAATTTTTATTTTGTTTTAAAGTATTTTTTGTTTGGTAATACACAGTTTACCATATAAAATAAAATTCAATAGTAGCGTATTCAACATGAAAACCAGGACTAAGGCTTGCATCTATCGATGCTCAAACCAATCTTCAAAATTCTGATGTTTGTTTATGTTTCGAGCCACTGGTGATATTTTTTACTTTAAATTTAAAATGGGGGTCTCAAAAATTAGTAGGAATATGTTTTGTGCATCAATTTTTGCGAAAAAATGGGTGCAATCAAAGAGTTAAATGTTGTCAAAATACTTATGCCGCACCAGAACTACGCCTCCATTATTTCTCTTTTCTATAGCATGAGAGTCCGAAAGAGGACAGGAAAAATATTTAGCATATTTATTGTTGTCGATATGTACTTTAATTTCGATAAAATAAATTTACCGTTATTTTCTTCAGTTAAACAAAACCAGTGTCGGGGCTGGAGAGTATGAGATGTCAAAATACATATGCCGACTAGTGTAGTGTACTGTGTTTGTTTAGGGGCCCCATTTTGTTTTTGAACGCATTATACATATTTTAGAAACATTACGCCACTGAAGGAGGCTATAGCTGTGATATAATGGTAAATTAAAATATTTGACCAAAATATTGTAAAAACGGAAATGAATGGTGACTCAATCCTCCAACCCTCAACTTAAACGTAATGTTAATTTCTCTTTAAAAATAGAGAATCAAGACGGCTGTGTAGTGGGACACAGACACAGATTTTTGGTGAGTTGCGACACCACGTACCCGAGCAGCGCAGGGAAGCCCCTTGTGTGGTTGATACGCCATGGGTTGGACCATTCGGACGATGACGCTCCCGTGGGCATTCGGTGGCTTAGTGGTAGAGATGACACTCTAACCCTGAGTTGCTGGAGCGTGGGTTCGAATCCCACTGTGACCATGGATGTTTGTGTTGTCTTTAAAAAAATACTCCTACGGCAGCCAGTTCTACGATAAAATCGTCCCGGAGCTACCCGTTGTTAATACAACGGCCAAGAGCTGCCAACCCCCCTCGATTCAAGAGAAAAAAAAACTCTTGAATCGCTACTACAACAACAACAATGACGCTCCCGTGCTCCCGAGTCATGTACGGGTAGCTCTTGGCATGACTGACCTACTCCCATAGTTTATGGAGGGTTGGTCATAAACAGGCCGAGCACAATTGCGGTGATTCCTGGGTGGGGAGGTTTCACCCTCAGCAAATCGTGTGAGCTTCAGAGCTGGCGGCTTCGCATAACCCGAGCCTCGAAGAGACTAGTTAGGGAGAATGGAAAATGCCTACGCGCCTATCTAACTAGTTTGTGGAATGATAACCACACGGTCCGAATCGCATTACTGACTTGTAAATTGAATAGGCCGCCTTGATGTGAAAAGCAGTGAGTGACGAGTCTGCTTTAAGCAGACGAGTAGTCACAGGTCCAACGAACCTGGGACATGCACGTCGGAATTTTCTACGTGAGGCTTAACGAATAGGGGGGCGAGGGAAGATCACACCTGCTGTAGGGAAGTCTTTAGTGAATAGTGTCCCTATTCGACTTCCATGGTCCAAAATATCCATTACTTGGGATAGATGAAAGCTCACTCTTGTGTAAGACATCCTCCTACATAATGCTGTGCATTTAAAAGCCCATAACTATGACGTCCTGAATAAGCTATTACTTAAAAAAAGTAAAGAAATCAGTTATGTATGTATGTATTTATTATCTCTTTTCAGGACTCCCAATGCGAAGTTGTTACCTTCGAAACAATACAAACCTACAAAGGACACAAACCCGATCGAACAGTCGTTACCAAAGAGCGACGTGACTTCACTAGTCCCGATGTTACCAAATCGCCTAGTATTGTGCGACTTATGAGTCGTGGCAGCTCCACATCACCGCCCAGTGAAAGAACTCGCATTTCATCACATCATGATGTCAGCAGTTACGAGTACAGAAATGGCTTCCTTAGTAACGGCACAAGTAAATCAGCAACCCAGTTAAGCTTCAGACAAAAATCACCGTCGCCGGGATCTGTGAAAAAATCCCTCTACGGAGAGTTTGAATTGGAATGTCTAAAAGCACACAATGAATATCGAGTGAAACACGGTGTCGAGCCACTGAAGCTCAACAAAAGACTATGCAGATTTGCCGAAGAATGGGCAAAAGTGCTCGCCTCGCGTGGCAATCCGGTGCACAGAAATAATTCGCCATATGGCGAGAATATTTTCTGTGCATGGAGCTCAGCACCGAATGGGGCCATTGTTGATGGACGTGAGCCTGTCGAGCATTGGTAAGTAAGAGACATGTGGTGAGCGATATTGAAAATGCTAAATTCACTATATTACAGGTATAGTGAGGTGGATAATCATGCTTTTGGACGCGAGCCAACTACACTTCGCACAGGTCATTTCACACAAGTTGTGTGGAAAGACAGTCGCGAAATTGGTGTTGGCCAGGCGAAGAATCGTTCTGGACAAGTTTATGTTGTTGTAAATTATGATCCTCCAGGCAATTTTATAGGAAGTTTCGCTGAAAATGTTCCACCACTTGGCGGTTTCCCGTTGACGCCACGCATTGTTATTGACCGTGTACCTGAATCGCCAGAATCGTCCTTGTCGTCCAGCGGCTATAGTGACGAGATGTGCGATTTCATAACGAAAATATTGAAATATCACAATGACTATCGGAGGAAACACGGAGTGCATGAATTGAAGTATTAATTTACTATTTTTCAAGTAAATACTGTTAAGCATTTATTAACGTCCATTATTTAACGCAAATTTCAGATTAAATCCTGACCTCTGTCAGTTGGCTCAAGAATGGAGTGACAAACTCGCAAAAGAGGATCGTTTCGCCTACCGTCCAAATACAATCTACGGCGAAAATATCTATTGTCTTTGGTCGTCGGATCGCAATGCCAAGGCCAATCCGAAGGATGTCTGTCGTTCGTGGTATGAGGAGAATCGCGAGCACAGCTATGTAGTCGAACCGAAAGGTGCCTTTCGTGCCGGACAATTCACACAAATGGTGTGGAAATCAACTCAGGAATTGGGCGTTGGTTTGGCAAAAACACGTCGCGGTAAAGTAATTGTGGTTTGCAATTATCATCCACGCGGCAATATTGTCGGTGAGTTTATGACAAATGTGTTGCGACCACGTTGAAGTCTGACGACGAGAATGAATCTCCTTACGATAAGGATCGAACACATATGCATATGTAAACATTAAGAAGGAAACATGTATGGACTTATAAAATTGAAATGAAAAGGCTGTAATCTACTATTTTTCATGTTAATTGGTCGAATTTAATATTTAGAAACACAACGTTAGCGAAATTATTGCGAGTGAATAACTTTTGAAAGCGGGAAGCTAGCTAGCTCGTGAATGAGATTGTGATTGTGTGCCGATGAATTGAAAGACCAGTATTAGGTGTAGTGCAAAATGTTGTTCGAAACAATTTTTTAGGCTAAGCAAAACATGAGCTTGAATATTTATGTTCTGAATTTTACTACACTTTTAAAGAGAATCAATCGATCGGCCTAAGGTACACCGCCAAATTAGCATTTTGTAAAAAAAAAAACTTAAAAGATGAACAGTCGGTGAGATTTTCAGAGTTGATTTTAAACATGCACCAGCGCTTATTTATGTCGTTTGTGCACAACTTGTCATTGGCTTTTTAACAAAAAGATGCTTCCTATATAATGTAGTATGTATTTCAAAATGTGACTTCTATCCGTACCCAAAATTTGACTTCTTCCCGGCTCAATCATATCTAAACGCCGTCGCCCTTTTGTTAAATACTAAAGTGAAAAAATTCCGCCCAGAGGTCAGTGCGCTAAAATATTTGAAAAAATGTCGCCACTTCCATACTTCTATGCTAATTCTGCATTTAGTATTGAATTTAACAGACAAATATTCAAAAGCCTTGTCTTATAACGTGACACGAATTATTTACTTTCCGTTATGGAATAACTCAAATTTATTTTGACTAATTAAAAGGTTGTTTATCAATTTGTTTGGACAAACAACAGTTGAAAGTACGCCGAAAGATTGTGCATGAATTTTTAATTATTTGTTTTACGATGAGCAAATCCATTTTTATCGACAGATAATAAATCTTTGATTTTAAGTGTTCCTGTAAGTAGCTAGAATTATTGCACGTATAGGTTAGGATAACATTATTTTTAGCGTAGCTTGTTGAGTAGTTTATGATTACAATTAAAATTGTATAAACATTTTCTTTAGGGTGGCTTTACATATTTTATTTTTCTTATTCAAATTTCTTTAAAGTTGTTGTTTTGATGAGGAGGAATTCAATTTTTTTGGTAGTATGTGCCGTCCGGAAAAAACAAATTTTATTTTTTCGGATTTCTGAGGTCCTACTGATAGCTAGGACCTTGAAATTTTTAGCAGATATGCCTGCCAAGGTACGCTAAAAACTAGTGAAAGAAGGAAAAGAAATATTGGGTCCTAGGTTTGTGAGTAATCAAAAAATGTCGAATTGAAAGCACAAAAGCGTGATTTGGAAGGATGTAGCTTCATATTGCTAAGCCATTAACTGGCAGATCTTTACTAACGGAACATCCTGTGAAAGATAAGGAAGGTGTTCTGCTCGTTACTGAAGAACAACAGCTGCAAAGATGGAGAGAACACTTTTTAGAGGTCCTTAATAACACCTTCGGGCTGCAAGTGCATCTTCATTACAAGCAGAAGTCGACCTCGAATAGACGGCATTAGTTCTGGACCACCATCCAAAAAGGAACTAATAGACGCTATTAAATCAATGGACGCCGGTAAAGCCCCTGGGATTGATGGAATTCCGTCTGAATTCTTGAAAGCGGATATTATCGCTCAGCGGATATTCTCCTTCCCTTAATCCAAGAGTGTTGGGAAACCGAAACTCTTCCCAGTGAGTGGAAAAAGGGCGTAATTATTAAGATTCCGAAGAAAGGTGACCTGAAGAATTGCAATAATTGGCGTGGGATCTGCCTACTTCCTGCTGTTTCCAAGCTAATGGCTAAGATTGTTTTAGGACGAATCAAGGACAAAATCGATGACACATTGAATGATGAACAAGCTGGCTTTCGCGAAGGGTTTTTCTGTAGCGACCACATTAACACCCTCCGTATTATCATCGAGCAATCCGCGGAATGGAGATCCCCTTTACATCTCATCTGGAATGCCTTACGGAGACGAAATATCCCAGACAAGATAATCTCCATCATCAAGGAATCCTACAATGGAGCCCAATGTCACGTCCTGCATAAGGGCAAGCTTTCAGATCCTTTTGAGGTGCACAGTGGAGTGAGGCAAGGCTGCATTTTGTAATCTATTCTCTTCCTTGTTGCCATTAGTGATGTACTCGGCTCCGCACTCCAATTACATCGTAACAAAGGTATCAGATGGAAATTGTTTGATCACCTTCAACATCTTGACTACGCTGACGACATTTGCCTTCTATCAACAAACACGGATGATGTCGCTCAAATGACAGAAGCTCTAAATTGCGCGAGTCGTAATGCGGGGCTGAAAATCAATGCTGTCAAGACTAAGTTCTTGAGCACATATCCAGGTGGGCAAAGCGAAATTTGTATTTCAGGACAGGCAGTCGAAAAAGTTGATGAATTTTGCTATCTCGGAAGTGTAGTTACAGCAGATGGTGGAGCGGATGCTGATGTAAAATCACGGGTAAACAAGGCTAGGGCGGCTTTCTTAAATTTGACTCCTTTTTGGCTAAACAACAATATTTCCAGACGCACAAAAATACGTGTCTTCAATTCTAATGTGAAATTCATTCTGCTATATGGCTGTTCAACCTGGAAGGTGACTAAAGAGATCACTGATAAGTTGCAAACTTTTGTTAATCAGTGTCTGTGGCGCATCCTAAATATTCGTTGGCCGGAGATCATTTCGAACGAGGATCTCCTTACTATAACTGGCCAGGAAAGGATAGGCACTTCGATCAAAAGACTTAAGGGGCAATGGATAGGTCACACCTTCCGAAGAGGGCCCAAAAACGTCGCAAAAAAGGCTCTAAACTGGAATCCACAGGACTCCGTAGCAAGACCCCGTGTTGGGCGGCCAAGGAACACATGGAGAAGATCGGTAACAAGCGTAGCGAAAACGCCAAATCTTACATGGTCGCAGCTAGCGCCGTTGGCGCAAAACAGAACGAGGTGGAGAGTAGGCGTGGTTAATGACCTATGCCCCACAAGTGGTTGACAGGAACTAGAGAGAGAGAGCTTCATGTTGCTAACAGGTAGGAGTTTAAAATGTCGTGCCAAAAAAAATGCGCGAAATTTCGGTAAGATAGACTAAAAAAGTGTTGTAATAATCGAAAAGTTTCGAATGCGATTATTTCTCCAATTATTGCTCGGAGAGGAGTCAACACATTTTTCGGGGCCTTGGGCGACTCTATCTTCTGAATGGGAAAAATTGATAAAGTTTTGAAAAATAGGGTTCGGAACTTTTTCGATTTAAAGTTCAGCAATCAAACACGAACCCCCGGGCACACAATCTTCCCTTAATCCTTAAACTATAATTTGACATTATGTATTGACATGCATAATTATTTTACAACAATTCTTGTTCAAATTTGTAACCAAACAGAAGCAATAAAGCAAATTATTAATAATACGTAAAATATTCGTCAGTCTTCACCGGGGAGACATTGACATTCATCCCAGGAGGCGTATTTCGAAATGCTTGTTCAGCTCGTCCACACGTAAATGACGAAATCGATCAGCTTTTCAAGTGTCAAAGTACTTAGAAACCCTTATCGATTTCATCCCCTGATGATAGTGGACGAACTCGCATAGGGTTTCGAGTAAATTTTTCGTGTGAAACAGCTTGAAACCCTTGTTCAGCTCGTCCCCACGTAAAGTAACGAGATATCCGCTTTACTAGCGCTAAAAATAACAAAAGTCATGAAAGTAACGCTTATTATTTTCAGTTACAAGAGAGGGAAATATTTGTTGTGCGTATACATTACTAACGCAACGTATACATTAAACAAAGCAAGCACCAGCAGTCAAAAAAATATAAAAATATTGTGATTGAGCAGTTTATGCATAAGAATGGCTGATCGATGTTGTAACATCGCGTGGGGACGAGCTGAACAAGGGTTTCAAGCCGTTTTAGACCAAAAAATGTACTCGAGATTCTATGCGAGTTCGTCCACTATCAGGTGACGAAATCGATGAGGGTTTCAGACGGTTTCAGCACTTGAAAAACTGCAGCACTTGAAAAGCTGATCGATTTCGTCACTTACGTGGGGACGAGCTGAACAAGGTTTTCGATATACGCTCCCCGGAGAACCGTTCCCAATTTCTTCATTATTTTTTTTTAATCTAACGTTTGATGAGAAGAAGAGCACTTGCAACTTTATTTTGGCAGAAGCCAGCATATTCGACAAAAGGTTCAAAGTAGCTGTTCAAAAGTGAGTTCGACCTGTTTACAGGTGTATTCTTGGTATACATGTGTGCTCCGAAGTTCTCTACAAACTTCAGGAGATTTTGCAACTTCCCTTGGTATTGAGGATCTTGCGATCTTAGACTTTCTACAGACTTCAGAAATTTTGCAAAATCTTAAGATTTTTCAAAATCTAGGCTATAGTCTTCAAAATTGATTTTGTGCCGAATTTATAATCAAAATCTCTACAAAATCGTGGTGAGATCCGCATTTGACTAAAACTGTCGATACTACAGTAGAGGCCGACCAATTTTACGCTTTGTCCATAGTTTTGTACACATAAGTCTGATTTTTTACTCTTTAGGGTTTACAGAATTTAGAAAATTTTGCTAAAATCTTGAGGTTTTACAAAATCTAGGCTTCAAGATTTTCCATACATTTTCATAGATTTTGTACCGAGATTATAACCAAAAACTTAAGCAAAATTTCTAGGGTAGCTAGCTATCCATCGTGCCTGTGTATTATTATATTACTTTTGACGATATATTTGAAAGATTTGGGAGAACTTACACCCGTTTTAAGGCTCCTAAATATTACAACTTTTAACTGTAGTCAAATTAAATTCCGTAACTTTCAAAATTAATTGAAAAATTATCAAACATTTTTTCTCGGCCAATTTAAAAGCTATGAAGCTGAATTTAAATTTAAAAGCTATGAAGCTGAATTTAGGTACGCCCAAACAAAACTTTTAGCCCGAGGAGAGTGAAGGGTATCCAAATTTCGGCCGCGCCCGAAATTAGCCTCCGTCTCGTTATGCTTTAAACGCCCCATTCAAGCTCGAACGACTCAAACTACTACTTTTTTCTTAAATTTGACAGCAGTTGTTATTTTTTTCAAAAGAGGGCAAAGCAAGGCACAAAAAAATAAAAAATAAAAAAGGGCTTGGTTTTGAATTTCAGTTTGTAAGCCATTGACTGCACCAGCTAGGGTCGTTGCATTATAATAATGAATAAAAAAATCGGACCATAGAGTCAAGAGGCAGCCCTAGAAAATCCATCCCCAAAACTTAATTTTTTAGAATTTTTATTTGTTTTAACCCTTTCCGGGGCAAATTATGAGAAAATGTGTTATAGAAATTCATTTTATATACATATTATATTTTCATTAAGGATAATTTGCATTTGTCGTGGTATATTTTTATACCACTGGGAGTGGTAAATTTGGAAACGTGGTTTATTGCCACTCATGCAGATAAGAACATTTCACAAAGAACACTTCGTTTTACACTGATTGATTTGAGACACTATGCTTTCGTGTGGGCAGACAAATGCTGGCTAAGTCACATATTATTTGTAACTTGAAGTCCTGTAGAGTTTCTTTATAGTTTTCGGGGTTATCGTTTTCGACCTTTACGGCGCAGCTCATAATACTCTCTGTCATTTGATCGAACTTATCCACGTTGTTCAAGTGTACATTGTAGTCATACTGTCTGGAGGCTTCCATCAAATCCTCGTCTTTGAACCTCCGAAATATCGTGAGGATTATGGAAGTTTGATAAGACATAGACCGTTTTTTTTTCAAAAGCCCTATACTGCTCATCTGCCAGTCGAAATCACCTCTGAGTTTTTATCGGATACCAAAACATTTGGTTAATGCCTCCAGCTTCCTCTTATATAGCTTGCACTGTTTCACAAGTATAAATACCCAAGCAAATCGTGTCAGTTACAAAAAAAATTGTCGAAATATAATCTGGGATTTCGGCTGGCGAGAATGGAAGACAAATGCAAAACAACTTTTTCGCTTAAATTCTTTGTAGTCGTTTCATCTTTCTTCCCGATATGTATTTCGAAATTATAAGTACTTTTACTGTAAAGCGTCTATACTTTGTTTCCTTGTTATTATTAGCTTTTTGAGCATATAATGTATCGGCAAGACAAATCAATGGTCTATACCGACATATTTCCAAATTCCAGCCAGTGGCGGAACTAGGATCTTGGTCTGGAGGGGGCTAAGGCCATCCAAATTACTGGCCATTTGAGTTTGCCTCCGCAAGTTTTGTGATTGTCTTATATTCCAGTATACGATGATGTTCTAAGCTCCCATTGCATCCACGCTTATTTCTATCAAACCGAAACGCTCGTTGAGGTGACGTTTCATAGCGAAACAAACGTCGCACCGTAGTTAGAGAATAATTTGAATGCCCGGTACTACACGAGAGAAATAGGAATTTAAGCACATAAACTGAATTCCGACCGAAGTTGAACTAATGTTCCAATGATAATCTAATTGCTCCAGATCATTTTCACAGATGGGAGCGTTGACAGTACTCTACCACGCCAAACCATATATAGACATATGGCCAAAGAAATAAGTACACCCATACGAATTTTTCTTATCACCCTGTAGCCAAGTAGTTATTTTAGGAAATAAACTCATATGGAAAGATTTAAATACTTAATTGGTGAGGAATGAAATAATATGTAAATTAGCATATTATAATAAATAACAGCTTTCATTTACCTTGAAAAAGTACGAACTGACTAAAATAGGCTGGACAAAATAATAAGTACATGTCAGTTAATTTGATTGAAACTTGTTTTAATTAAAATATTAAGTTCTGATTCGACAAGAATTTAATTTATGTTATTATTTAAAAGTAAATGGTCCATTATTTTGAAAGAAAAATAGGTTTTTGTTGGCCTTTTGGAGATAATTCTTATGGTATGTTCCCATACATCCATATATCCAGTTACTTCCAGGAAATTCCGTAATTGGTCCGTTTTGTGAAAACTGTGTTTCTGTTTCATTGATTCAACTAAACCCCCCCCCCCCCCCCCTAAACATTCCAGATTCAATTTAACTCTAGTAACAACGTGAAAAGCCACCCGACTTGGTTGAAGCGGATCCTTGACCAGTTTGTGAGGTACGGTTAGGGTGAATATCCTGCTGAAATCCCAATTTTGAAATATTCTAGGACTCTAGAATAACATTTCTTATATGGAAATTGTCTCATTGTAACGGTTATTAGGTATATTTTAACGAAACCAAACTATGAAAATTAAACCATAGACCACGTTTTTTTGACTCCATGGGAAATAGTCAGTAGATGTAGCATATATTATATTACTTTTTTTCCTGAATGAAGATTATTACGATAAGAGTAGTTTCCAATCAAATTTATTACGATCTCATAAATAAAACAGAATATTCTGTAAGTTTTCATTGTTCGGTCTGGAACAAGAAAAACTATCCCTCCCAAATTTTCTTAAACCGTCAACACTTTTTGACGTCGCCATGGGAACTTCCAAACTTTTTGTCAAAACTGCTTTATTTCTTGTATTCTTCGATTAACTTTTCAAAGGTATTCTATATTTTAAATATTTGCCGCGAAAATCACCAAGAGAATTGTTCTCGCCATAGTGATAATGAGACCGACAGTTGTCTTTAAGGCCCTTACATGGACTTCACTGTATTTGAGACTGCTTATATTTACTTTTTAATGAATTACACAGTAAATACAATGTTTAGCTGGTTTATTTCGTTATTGAGAGAATAATTTTTCCGCTATTTCAAAGTCTCGAACTTAAACTTCTTTTTTCGTACCTACCATGCGTTTTTCGCCCCCTTAAGTATTTTTGTTTGTTTTTAATTTAACGCTTCTTGCATACACCAATTAATAAAAAAAATAAATCCTTACGGAAAATAGCAACTTGTTGTCAAAAGATTAAAAAAAACGATGGTGTACTTATTATTTTGACCAAGCTGAAAACCCACTTCAAAGTTAATATCGGGAGGGACTAAGAAAATAGGGGGATGCTATTTAGTTTTTCGATTCCGTTGGCATTGTTGTATCCTAATTGTTGTAATGATTATCTATTTGGAGTAATTCGATTTTAAAAAGGGTATGGACATTTGGCATAAAAAGGTACATGAGGGGTGTACTTATTTTTTTGTCCATATGTGTATATGTACATAAGTATATGGCTGCAAAAAAAACAATACACTCCACTAATTAAATAAAAAGAATATTTAAATAAAATTGTCAGACTTCAAAATTGTATAAACGTTATTTGACATATAACTCTAAAATATATATTTTTTAACGTCAAAATGACTGGATTTTGATCAAGTATAGGGATAGTGTGAACACTAAATTCACCACAGCTTGATTTGCCTGATTAGGTTCGACTGAATGGTGAATAAAATCAACTCGTTCTGGGTACTTGATTTGTAATAGTCAGATTACGTAATCTGTAGCTTAATTAGAGCCCAGATTACATAATTTGCCGCAGATTTTGTAATCTGGCGTAAGTGTGAAAACCTCCTTATAACTCCTATCTATTCCAAAACTTGAATCAAATTTGACCCTTTTCAACTTATAATTTTAGTTTATTCAAAAATTATATTAATTACCGCTACAGAATAAAACTATCCAAATACCCGTGCCCCCCCCCCCCCCCCCCCCCCCTGTAAATACGCCACTGAACATTTACACTGTATTCACATACAGTTCACACACACATACATAATTTTTATATTTTTGGTTTGAAATACATAATACAAAAATCCACAATTTAAAAAATCGTAACTACATAAAAATTGCTTTAATGAAATCATTCAATTTTCGTCGTGACGATGGGGGGCGCGTTGTCTCCCGTCTGACCCGATACACTGAATTCGAGCCTGTGTTCGAATCCCAATCGCGACTCGAGCAATTTAACGTCTTTTCTCCGTCACTATTTCACTTTTTTTAACCGAATACTACAAAACTTCTATATTTTATATTTTAATTTAACTTGTTTTTCACACCGAAACACTAAAATATAATCTAAAAACAAACATATTAAATTTGACTTTGAATCATGTGACATGGTCTACCACGTTAGTCGATTTAGTTTAGTACTAGTACATGAAGGGAATTTTGACTAATTCATGAGGCAATACCAATTACTCGAACGAGTTACATGATACCAAATTGCTTTCGAATCGAATACGACAGTGGCGGGGACTTTCGTTTTCGCTTCGAATTACATGATAGGCCCTCTGAATAAAGTCACAGGTTAGCGTTTGTATGAAAATTACCCCGTATAGTGTAGGTTAGCTGATTAAAAAACACGGCCATTGTTTAGTAACCAGCTGAATATTTTTTTTGGCATCAAGTTTGAAATTAATTCATTCTGCAAGTCGCGACGCGTGAACCAATAATCTCGGTAGCAAGCCCGATGATTAAATCACATCAGGAAATTCATTCCGGTGAAAACACGAATTTCTTCGGAAGTTGTTTGAATGTAGTGCTTTCCCGATTGTTGAGCTGACAAATTCGTCTGGAATACTATGTGTTCAACAATTTGCTAGTAAGCAGTTCATTATAAATGATTTTTGCATCCTTGGTCTCTAGGTTCATGACAATGGCAGTTGGCCCAAGGTTGATGCGAGTGAATTCTTTCGGCGGATTAAAGGAAAACATGTTTCCTCAAGTTGGAGAACATTGCGGTCTTATTTCATAGCTCTCATCAAAATTGTTGTTGCAAGTCACAAAAATGTGAAAAGACCGTCATTTATCTGCATTACTATTTTGTATTCAAAATGACTCAATTATAGGATCAACCCTATCCAAAAACAATTAAGAAGAAGAAGAAATATGTATCTGAAAATGAAGGGGACAATTTGATTTTTTTTATAGCTAGCAGTGGCGTAGGAAATTTAGTGTTTGGGGCTGGTATGGTTTAATATTTTTTGGCTTTTTCATTGGTTGGAGTATTCAACCGCAATGCACTGGAATACACACTATTCAAATTTTTGTATTTAAACGAATTTTTACCACCCATTTTTACCACCCATTTAAATGTACTTTTCGCAATAGTGTAAATTTTGATGCTGTTGGTATACAATTATGCAATAAGAACGTTGCTGATTAATTAATTTTAAGCATCTATTAATTTTGAAATGTC
This sequence comes from Microchrysa polita, assembly GCA_949715475.1. Classification (NCBI taxonomy): domain Eukaryota; kingdom Metazoa; phylum Arthropoda; class Insecta; order Diptera; family Stratiomyidae; genus Microchrysa; species Microchrysa polita. The sequence continues at coordinate 52,873,733 of OX454419.1, forward strand.
GTATTTATTGCCCCCATTTTTCCGACGCCCCTACTACGAATTTACAGTTGACCAAAGAACCTTTTTAACATATGTACTTATTCAATTTCTTTTTCTCCAAAGGTTATAAACCGATTTAACTGAAATTTTTAATGCGGGATAGTTTCGGACTCCAATATTGAAGGGTACATGTTGTAGGTTATAGGGCTGTCATAGAAACCCAACCTCCAAAGTAGTTTTTTCTAAGAAAAGAAAGAATACAATTTCCTTTTTGAGAACATATAAGGAGGCTTTAACGCGAGCTGAACGAGTACATGCTAGTTTTGTATAAAATTCTTGTTTTCTTTTTTACTTTTATAGATCTGTCACATAAGCAAAAGTTTTGTTCTGTAGGTGTTGCCTAGTATAGTTCTTTCCAAAGGTGGCATCAAGCCGACTGTTCATCGAAGTGATATCGCAATAATTATACAGCCAATATGCCGTTACGCACAATTATTTATGCTATCACCTTTTATACTATCGCGCATTCAAATTGTTTTATTCACATGAATAAAAGAAAGTTTTCCACATTTAATATACAATAGTAATTGAAATGCATATTGATTTCTAAATAGATTTGAAGATACAACTAGCTTCTAAGATGTTCTTTTTATATACATTTATTACTCGTAATAATCAAACAATTTATTTAAAATAAAATCATAAATCAAATATGTAATCTTATCGATATTTTTTTCTCAAAATTGCAATTTAAATAAGCAATATTATAATATATGAAGAATATTATTCACACGCATAAATATTGAAGAATGATAAAGGTATACAAACGCAATGAGAGAAGATATATAATAAATGTGCCATTTAAGTGTTTGTCTTTTTTTTGTACAATTGGCGCCTAATGGATCTACTGTTCTTTAAAATTGTACAATCCAATAATATTAATATTCAATAAGTGGAAAAATAATGAATAGTCCTAATCAAGCGCCTTCAATTGAACGAAATTGTTAGATATTACAAAGTCAACAGTATATTTTACAAGAAAATACTATACACAAAAATGTTTCAAAAAAACCAAATGTCAGCAATCAATAGCCTTAAAAGTAGATTTTGTACAGATGTCGACGATTAATAAGCGTTTGTATGTTAATGGAATTGGATAATCTTATTTGTTTAAATTACCCTGTCCAAATGAGATGAATATTCAGATATTCAGTGAGTCTAGCACGTGTTTACGTGTTAGACTCACTTATCTTAGGGTTTCTCCAGTCTTCACACGGTGACACTTTAGTTTCCGCGTGTCAAATAGGAAGTGACTCGGCGACAAGACGATTTATGTACTTGTATAAAATCAAACGATGACCCTCTCATAGGGATATTTAGTCTCGGAAGTCGAAGTCCTAGAAACTGGAGAGACCACCCACCGAGACTCAATCTAAAGTAAGTCGTTGTGCAAGCAACGTGTTTGTGCAACGAACAAGCATGCTCAGTCTTGGAGGCGAATATCATAGTGTGAAGACTAAGTTGCGAGGACTTAACTCTTTCCGTGAGTTTTAACTTACTTTTCGGCGCTACTTATTAAGTAATAGTAATTTTTGACTTCTCCTTAACTGAAAAGTTTGTTTAATTCCGTTAACGTATAAATGCATATTTGCATGAAATAACCCAAACATTATCCTCTCCCTGTTATTAATTCTGTCACAAAAATAACCAAGACAAAGTTACCTTGTACTATCGAGTAAACTATATAAAAACAAACTGTTAAAATACAAACAAAACTTATTTGAATGCATTATGAACTAACACTGTAGTTCTCTAGAATCTATCGATATTGATCTTCAATTTAATGTTGGGACTAATATCGATATCATTCTGCTGTAGTACCTCATTACACTATAGATACAAAACACAATAATTATATTGTAGATTAAACCAAAGTTAGATTATAAATGATAAAGCAGAAAATGAAACAGTGATTTTTAAAATATTGAATAAAAAAAAGAAATATCTTATGCATACTTAGACATTTGATAAGTCCCTAATAATCTTGTAATCTTATATTGTATTTAGGTTTTAAGATATTGCATACACAACCATATACTATACTTATATTCGTATTTACTATACAAGCATTTGTATATTATATTTTTCGCATATATTATTTGTATCATATTATGCATTATTGATTTGGTTGAAGAAAAAATGTAAACAATAATGTGAACCTTCGAAGTATGGAATCTTGCAAAAATAAAATCGATTAATCGGATAGAAATATGTTTTTTTTTTATACTATGATAATGCCTCGCACACACGGTCAATCTATAAAATGTTTTTTTTTCTTCTGTCAAATGAGTTCAAATAGAAAATCATTTTTTTTTATTTAAAATCCATGGATTGAGAGATGCAGAGGACTCACAAGAGATGCAATGATGATATATAGAATACAATCAATATCCCAAATAGAGCAAGGATGATTTTTGTTATTTTGGAATTACACTCAAACTTGTCAATAAGAGACTACTATTATTTTTTTCTCTTATTCACAGGATTCTCTTAATTGCAGGGAAAGTCAACATTTCGTATTCAATCTACATAACACAGAACTATTTCATACAGCTATGTACATATTTGTTGTACATAATGTCACAACGCAAAATATACATAAATAAACTCATTTAAAAACATGCATATTTGCTCGAAAATTTAGCATTTCAATGATGATGGTTTTTGAGATGTTCACTCTTCAGAGTTCAAATTGGAAAAGAGAACTTTTATTGTCAAAATTACATGATATTGAATTTTATCGAAACGTATAACAAAGTGAAGTTAGTTACTTAAAAATGTAAAAAATGTATGCTGTTTCTAAATTAATTATGAAATGTCAATACTTTACATCTTTCCACTGAAGCTTGGTTATTAATAATTCAATAAAATTTATAAATTTACTAGCTGACACTTTAGACAATTTTGTGGCGAGTCCAGTGACACCTGAATCGTGTCGCTCCGCCAAAATATTGCGGAGATCGACGAACTTCCGAAGTAGAACGAAGTTGATTGGATTGTGAAATTGCTGTGACAACATCCTGGATGTATGTACGTAAAAACGTAGTAACCTTGAATACAATTTGTCGGAGATATCGACGGATTTCCGACCACCCTGTGTTCTGATCGGGAAAGAGCAGGGAAAGAGGGTGCAATCACCCTTTAGGCGATTTTGTGGCGAGTCCGGTGACATCACAATCGTGTCGCTCCGCCAAAGGATTGCGGAGATATCGACGGATTTCCGAAGTAGTACGAAGTTAATTGTAAAATTGCTGAGACATAATCCAGGATGTAAGTATGTATGTACATATGTACGTAAAACGTAGTCACCTTGAATACAATTTATCGGAGTTACACTGTATTTGATCCAGTGACAACTAAATATTTCCATATTAAATTTAAATGTTGTCGATGAAAACGTGGTTGCAACAGGTGATTCTCATACAAAATGGAATTTCGATTTAAAGAGGGAAGGGGGCACTTAGGGACATGAAATATTGTTTACGACCGATTCCCATACCTAGGAAGAATAAACAAAAAATTTCATAAAAATCGGTCCAGCCGTCTCGGAGGAATTTTGGGAACAAACTTTTTGAGGAGAATTTTATATACATATATGTATACTAGCTGAGAGAGCTCGCTTCGCTCACAATTTGACACGGCTTTAAATTTATGAGCGATTTTGACTCCCAACTCCTAACTATACCTATAAATATTCGCCTCGCCCAAATTCAACGTCTTCAAATAAACTCTAAAAACACAGATAGTTCAATTTTCAGTGTGATTTATTTGAATGGAATCAAAATCAGTAGAGAGGGATATTATAAACAATGTTTTTCGTTTTGTTTTCTGTCGAAAAACAAAAAAAAAACAAACAACGAAGACGGTTTGCCAAAACACGAACAGGCAACATACAGCTGACCGTGCGAAAAACAGGGAAATTCGAGATTAATCCCACAGACTTCCAACGATTGGCCTTGCGATTTGCTGATTGTCATTGCAAAAGCCAATCGAACTGAGTCCGCTTGAATGGAAGATCAGTTGGAATAATCGGAATTCATTTGATAAGTTCTTCCTCTCCTTTGAATTTTCCCTTGATGATCGTCGCTTGAATCACATTGTTCATCAGTTTCTTGACGGACAACCGCGAACCGTTGCACAATATCGGATGATTCAGATTCCGTAACATGCTTATGATCGATTCCACCTTCAGCTGGAAATTATGCGGCGGGGCTCCTGGCACATCAAGCGAGTTCAAAAACTCCGTCGCTTCATCCTCGTCGATCACGGTGTCAATGGATTTTTACGAATTGTTGAAAATTCAGCAGCCGATGGGTCATTCTGCAATGCGACTCTCATGTTCGTAGACAATTTCAATATCTTGACATGCCCCCACAAAAATGGCAATTTCAGGCATGCATTAAGTTTATCCGCAGCAGTAGATTTCGGGATGACGGGAAGCGTTTGACGAAAATCTCCGGAGAGTAATATCAGAGCCCCACCAAATCGTCTCGAATCACCTCGTAAGTCCTTCATCGTTCGGTCAACTGCCTCCAAAGCTCGCTTATTCATCCCAAATGATGATTTTGCAGTCTCGCATCAATTTTGCTGTTGCCGAACTCTTGTGATTGTGAATCAACGACATGACGAATGTCTTGCCTGTCCCACCAGGAGCATAGAGAAAGTAAATGCCTCCTGTTCCATTGTCAACAAACTTCATAAGCGAATCGTATACGTTCTTCTGCTCGGCATTCAAAAGCGGCACATTTATTCGAACTCGTTCGGCCAGCTCTTCTCGATCATAATCTTGCTCCCGCTGCAAGTCGCGCTTCGTTGCGCATCTCGTCGTTAATTTTAAGATAGAAATTCGAAGTTGCTATGCGAACTATATGCTAAATGTCTTCAGCCATCTTGTCCTTGTATTTGTTCCACAATGCGGTCTGGATATGCCAATATGAACAGAAGAAGATGAAAGTAAAAGTGTGAGAAAATGCACTGTCCTCATAATTTTGCGCGTGTTTGATAGTTATTCACAGCACAGCAATGATTTATCTCGTTAGCTTCTTTACCCAAAATTGAACGCAAAATGTCTTTTATCACAATGAATTCCGCAATTATTCTAAATTATCAAAAGCATCATAACGAATTTTCCACCTTCGCATCGTCTAAAATCATCGAATCATTCGATTAAATGCAAAACTATCTTCCTGAATTTTCCGAGTTTTCTACTAAGAATTTTATATTTCTTCATTGGAAAAGCTATTGTGGAAAAATTGCAAGCAAAAAAAAATATTTTTCAAGTTTTCCAATTTTCCGACTTTTCCGGAGGGTTTCCCAAAATGTTTTTCGTAAAAACCTTCTCCTGGTAATTGCACACAACTGGAAAAAAAATATTTGAACCAAATCGGTCCAGCCATTCTCAATTGATAAATTACTTAGATTTTTCCAATTTTCCGACTTTTCCGAAGGGTTTTTCCAAAATTTTCTTTCGTAAAAACCTTCTCCTGGCAACTGGAAACAACTGAAAAAAAAGTTTGAACTAAATCGGCCAAGCCGTTCTCAATTGATGAATTTTTCGATTTTCCGACTTTCCCGGAGGGGTTTTCTAAAATTTTCTTCTGTAAAAACCTTCTCCTAGTAATTGCAAACAACTGAAAGAAAATTTGAACCAAATCGGTCCAGCCGTTCTCAATTGATGAATTACTATACATTTTTTCGCTACAGCCAACATGTTGAAGCAACTTTGCAGAGTTCTACGTATAAAGCACCGTTATGAAATTACTGTTTGAATTTTCGATGAAAAATCTATTTTAAAATTTCTATTAAGTTTGAGTAACTGTATCTTGAAAGTGGCGATAATATTGGCAAACAGGAAAAACTTTGGTTTTTGTGAAATTTTATGTAGTTTCTGAAACTGAAATCAAATCTTGGATTAAGTCATCAGGAGGGCTGCAAATCATGATTTTGCATGACAAGTCACGATTTTCGATGACTTTCACAAAAAGAGCGATAACAAGGTAACGGTAAAAAAAATTCCGATTGTATTTGTAATTTTCTTGATGAAACAAGTTGCGCTATTAACCCTTACAGTATTGACCACCCAATGCGGGACATTATTATTAGCACAAACAAACGGACGGCGAGAGCTTTTATAGTGGCCAGCAGACAAGCATTATGCATTTCAGATTGTAAGAACGATGGTTCTTGTCTTACAAGTTTACCCGTCCGGTTTCGTCTTACAATTTGAATTCAGCCAATGGCTGATTTCAGATTGTAAGACGAAACCGGACGGGTAAACTTGCAAGACAAGAGAGCTTTTGTAATGGCCAGCAGACAAGCATTGTCCATTTCACATTGTAAGAACGCGTCTTACGAAAGAAACAAATCGTGACACGATTGTTTTTCTTTCGTAAGAATCGTACGATCGATAAGACGATTGCATCTACCGATAGTTCAGGCGTTCTGCGACGACAATTAGCGCGTGTTTTACTTGCATTTTAATCTTGTCGACTCGTCACTTCATTGTACACTAACTTTGGAGCGTGCATGGCAACATTTATACATACTTGCTGTGTGATTATTGTTCGCCGGTCCGTGTTTTGATCGGATAGTGTGAAATGATCATACGATGGTTCTTGTCTTGCAAGTTTACCCGTCCGGTTTCGTCTTACAATGTGAATTCACCCAATAAGAGCTATCAGAAACCCGGCCTATAAGTTCCAAATAAAGTAAACAACAAACTGAAATACCCGCGAGTATACCTTCAAATTCTTTCGGTTCTATTATACATGGAAATTCTCAACCGGATGGGAGAACCGATGCTAGCGCCATACATTTAGGAGAAAATTTGAAGCCTCCTGAAGATATACGCCCAACACGAGAATATGCACGTAATACTATAGATAAGATTTCATTTTGGTTTCGTGAATAAGAGCCTTTTTTAGTGCATCATTTAACGTTAGTTTTTCGTCCCTTTTCTTCTTCTTGTAGCGGTGCAGAAAGGTTGAAACCTCTGTGCATCTATGTGGGTACGATTTATGGTTCGTCAATGTTTGTGTCCGTGAGGTCTAAGGACAAAAACATAGCTGCTGCGATAGGGTTTTCCCACAGCGATATAGGGGTAAGATCAGTGGGCGCAGCGGGGCATTAAAACAAGTGACCCACATCATGAGGAGTACAATTGCAGTTTGGACAGATGTTTTGGATGTCCGGGTTTATGCGGGAAAGGTACGAATTAAGGCGTGAACAAAAGCCCGACCGAAGTTGAGCTAGTGTTACTCTAGTGGCTCTCGGGAGCCTAATCTCCTCAGGCGAAATTGGTGGTGGGTGCTCTGAGAGGACTCTATTCGCACCTAAACTCGCGATAGACCGATTCACTTCTTCAGTATGGATCACTGCAATGGCGGCTCGGTATGTAACTTCATCGTAAGGGTCCCGTTTGAATCCCTGAACCTCTCTCTCAAGGTCTCGTAGACCACGCCTGACATGTCGTGGCGGAGGAATTCGGTCCATGAGATGATTATTGGGATGATCCTCACGGTAGCAACCAACAAGATACTGTTTTGAGAGTAGGAGATTGTGATCACGTATTGGCATCAATTTTGTCTCCTGATGTAAATGATCCTGAGCAGGCATCAGTAGGCAACCTGTCGCGATGCGTAGAGCGGCATTTTGGCAGACCTGAACTTTGGACCAGTTTGTGTCACATAGACTATGTGTCCAAACTGGGGCTGCATAATCAGCGGCCGCTCGACCCACCGCTTTATAAGTAGCTAGCATGGTTTCTTTATCTTTGCCCCAGGTGCTACCAGCTAGAGCTTTTAGGATGTTGTTCCTACTGCGCATTTTTTCACAGACTGAAGCTGCATGATTCGCAGACGTCATCATGTTCTCTAGGTGAAGCCCGAGAATTTTGGGGTTTTTAACAGTAGGAACAGAATTGTTGCCAATACGTCCTCTAATTTCGTCCTCTTCGCATAACTTATCGAAAAGATTGCCTTCGTGGGCCGTGTCCAGAATGAATCTGTCGTGCACTGCTTTATCAAGGCGCACAAATTTAGACTTTAAGGATCACGATTTGACGCGATCGAGTCTTTTCGTAGCGTTATAAAATTTGAATCGCGATTGTATGCTCGGCAAGTCTCGTATTTTTTAATCTGCAAATTAAAAACGAGACCGAGGCTAATTTCGGGCGCGGCCGAAATTTGAATACCCTTCACTCTCCTCGGGCTAAAAGTTTTTTGGGGCAAACCTATGACTTGTATTTAATCCTTCCCCATTCTTTTCCTTCTGTTTTCGCATAATATTTGACATTGACAAATTCTGTGGCGTCGATAAAACAATATTTGAGTGAGGTTTGGTTGGAATAAGTGGTAAAATAAAAAAAAAATATCTCAGAAAACTTAATTGGGGGGATGCGGGAGCATGGCCCCATAGTACGATTCCATTTGTTTTACTTTTTTTTTGTTTTGATAAAGACGCATTGAGGTTTTTTTAAATTGGTGTAGAAAAAAATGTTTCTTAGATGATCCAAAATGGGGAGGTTGGGCTTGTATGGTAGCCCCATGACTCCATAGTCCGATTATTTATGGCATCAATTCAAGTGCACTTTTACGAGTTTTGGTTGAAAGTTGTGCACAAATAAAAAAGTTGTTCGTAGAAGAACTCAATTTAGGGGGTTGGCTTTGTATGATAGCCCCATGACCCCATCGTCCGATTCCATTCATCCTTAAACATGTTTTGTGGCATCAAATGAAATGCACTTTTTTGAGGTTTGATTGAAATTGGTGGACAAATAAAAAAGTTTTTCTCAGAAAAACTCAATTTGGGGGCTGGGTTTGTATGACAGCCCCATGACCCCACAGTCTGATTCCATTTATTCTTACATATATTTTGTGGCATCAATAGAAAGACATTTGTGTGAAATTTGGTTCAAATTGGTGCACAAATGAAAAAGTTTTTCTTAGAAAAACCTAATTTGGGGGGTTAGGTTTGTATGGCAGCCCCATGACCCCATGGTCCGATTTGATCCATTCTTACATATGTTTCGTGTTATCAATAGAAACACATTTGTGTGAAATTTCGTTGAAATTAGTAAACACATGAAAAAGTTTTTCTTAGAAAAACCAAATTGGCGGGGTTAGGTTTGTATGGCAGCCCCATGACCCCACGGTCCGATTTTAGCGATTCAAACATACAAACTGCCTGCAATAAAAAGAAACATGTGTGCAAAATTTCAGCTCGATAGCTTTTAAACTGGCCGAGTAAAACGCGTAGCAACAGACGGACAGACGGACAGACAGACAGACGGACATCGCCCAATCGACTCAGCTCGTCATGCTGATCCTATATATACATATTTTATATGGTCGGAGATGCTTCCTTCAATGCGTTACAAACTTCATGACAAAGTTAATATACCCTTTACTCTACGAGTGAAGGGTATAAAAAAAGTTAATTCTATTGACTATACCACGTTATCACCTACATTAGATTTTCTTGAAAAATTGTTCGATGGTGGTTTGCTTGACAATTTTGTTCGTCATATCCTCCTCCATCAGAATAATTAGATACACTCTATCTAATTATTCTGATATTTTGATATACATTCAGTGCTCATCAGATTAGCACACCCCTTCGCATGAATAGTTTCGGGTGATTTCCAACAAAACTAAAAGAGCTAAAATTTCAAAATTGTAACTGTTAATAGTCTATTAAATTCTGAGTTAATTAACACAAAAAGAATTGTGTTTAGATTTTTTAATATTGATTTATAATTGTTTTTCGAAAAAGAACACACAAAATAGCCATTTAAAATTTGTCATCAGGATAGCACATGCAAATTCTTTTTTGTCTATCTTCCACAATTAAAGACGCAGGACCCCCAATTTTTTGTGGTTGTTTGAGTAAGATATTGACTTACTCAATTCAATACCCTCATCGAGAGCTTTTGGATAGTGTTGAGAATACACGAAAGTTCGACGGCATCAAATTTACAACATTTGAAAGATATTCAAAAAGCTTCAGCATGGGGGCCTAGCCCCCACTTATGCAGTTAAAGGTTAACAAAATTTCTCTGAAAAATTGTCGATTGTTGAGACTGGCAAGGTTAACTTATTTCGGAATTTTGGTTCAAAGGAGGGCGGGAACTGTAACTACCTGCAGAGGAAGAGCAGAACGCTATCACATATCACTTGTAATTTAGGTAGGGAAGCAAGAAAAAATAACCGAATTTTTATAACTGGCCGGTCATACATCGCTATAAAATATGCCATGCACTAAAGTGACCAAAAAAAGGCGATGGACTTACTTCCAATTCATTTTCTTTAAAAATTAGCCTCATCGGTTACACATATTATGATTATTCTTTGCTTGGACAACAAAAAGAATTTGGTTTCTTGAACAAAATTTGCATAATACGAGTATCATTCCTTCTATTTTTATTCTATGCGGCCCGATTCCGATACCAGATTGTTTCCATCATGTGACCACAAAATGACAAAGGTTGGACACCCATGCCTTTGAGAGTAAAAGGGTTCTGCGACTCCTCTTTTTTTGTAACGATGATAAAAGTAGTAATTCCTCAAAACAAACAAATCATGAAATCGTCAAAAAATAAAACGAATAATTTCAATCTTAAAGTCAACTGTCAAATGTATAAATCAACAAATTCTTAAAATGTCAATCGGAAAGTATTTTCTCTTCACCTCAAGAAAAGAAACTTACAAATACACCTGGAAGGAAGAAGAGATCAGTGAAACATTTAAAGAGTTTCTATGGTTCATTCCGCTACTCATCTCAGTGAATATCCGTACTTCAGATGACACTTAAACCGCCTAAATACATTTAATAAGTCTGCTTTATTTGCAGTGGCTTTTAGTGAACGTTCCGGACTAATGTTCCACTACACCGATACAATTCGTCGACTCTTTCTCCAAAAACCCTTCACCACGTCCGGCGATACTGAAATATTATTTGAGGATATTGTTACCATAGACGATTGGTGGAATTTCATAGAAAACAATTTTCTTGATGGTGTTTATTTCGATGAAAGTGCAAATGATGGAAAACTTTGTCTTTTAGCTAGCAATTTGTTTTTGGGTCCCCCGAGAATGCGTCAACTAAAAGTTGGCAACGATAGTTGTTACATTCATCCGGCGTTCACACGCTATTTCAACGAATGTTTTGCCGAGTATAGTTTTGTGAATGAACAACAAAATGGAGAGTTTGTCTATGATGCTGGCAGTTACACGTGGGGTGAATTCGGATTTTATCGGGGAGGAGGATACCCCGTCTACTTGACCAATGATAAAAATAGCACACGTGAAATTTTACAAAAATTGAAAGATGAACAATGGATTGAATCTGCGACCAGGCTTGTTGTAGTGGAATTTTATTTGTATAATGCAAATGCGGATATTTTTGCAGCAGTTAAGTATGTTTTCACTTAATAAAAAATTTCAAACATTCAATTGTAATCACACCCTTAAATTTCGTAGATTTGTTGCTGAGCTTCTTCCCACTGGAGGAGTTATAGCATCACACACAATTCGACCATTTCATTTGCTCCAATCACGTTCAGCTCAAGGAATTCTTATGACATTTTTTGAAGTTGTTCTTACAATACAAATTGTTTTTTCTACAATTAGGGAGATAATGCAAATGAAATATCAGGGCTGCAAGTATTTCAAAAGTGTCTGGCATTGCATATCAGTTTCACTAATACTGGTAAGACAATTTTCTTGTAGGGAAGAGGATTTTAATTCAATTTAATTTAAATTTAATAAATCAGTTGTAAATAAATATTTCTTGTTGCGTTCTAGGTTTTTTACGTTTTGTTAGCTTTTGCCCTACTTCGACATTTCTGGGCTTTGCATATTATCAAGGAATTTGATGAAAAACCAAATGAATATTTAGATATGGACCACATTATGCTTTTACAGTACTACATGTTCAACTTATTTGGAATATGTGTTTTTCTTACGTGGATTCAAATATTTAAGTTTATTTCTTTCAATAAAACGATGGTGGAGTTAAGTTCAACCCTTAGAAAGGTCAGTATTTTTTTGAAAATATTATTTTATCGTTGGTTGATATCATCATTTGCGACTATAATAAAATATTGTGATATGATATTCATCATTCATCATTAATGTTATTCAGATATGTGACCTTTCCGCATCTGTACATACGCCTTTTAGTAACACCTTGAGTATTCAGCAAAGACGCTTTGCCCAAATGTGTTCCTAGCAAAGCCTCAAAATATATATAGTAACGGATGAAATCAGAACACTACATCATAGGGCTGTCATACAAACAAACTCTTGAAAAATGTGTTCTTCAAAGAACAACTTCTTCATTTTTAATCCGACCTTAAGCAAACTCTACCCAAATACATATTCCAAGTAAAGCCTCAAAACATATCTATGAACGGATGAAATCGGAACACTACGTCAAAGGGCTGCTATACAAACCAACTCGCGAAAATTAGGTTCTTCTAAAAAAAACTTTTTTCTTGATAAACCAATCTCAACCAAACTTCATGCCGGTAGGCTCCTAGTAAATCCTCAAAACATACCTAGGAACGGATGGAATCAGAACATGACGTCATAGGGCTACCATACAAACGAATTCCTGAAAAATAAATTCTTCTAGAAAAACCTTTTTCTTTTTGATCCTACAATAACCAAACTTCATCCAAGCGTGTTAGTTGTAACGCCTCAAAACATATCCAAGAACGGATGGAATCGGAATATTACGTCAAAGGGCTGTCATACCAACCAACCCTTGTAAGATTTGTTTTTTCCTTTTTGAATCTTAACCAAAATTTATCCAAGTGTGTTCTTGCTTTAGCCTACAATGCATCTAGGAACATGTATTGGAATCGGAACACGTCATAGGGCTGCAGTAGGATTTATTAACACAAAAGAAGCTTAAGTTTCATTCAAATGTGGCTGTCTGTCTGTTTAAACCACCGAAATTGGATTACTGGGTCATGGGGCTGCCATACATGAACATTAACATAAACTTTTTTATTTGTCCAGGAATGTCCTTATACTCGTACAAATGTGTTTCAATTGATACCATGAAACATACTTTAAAAATGGTTGGAAAGGGGCTATGGGGTCATGGGGCTGCCGTACAAACCCTTCCCCCATTTTGGTTGAAGGAATGTTGAAGGCATATTTTTGTACATCAAATGAAAGTAACAATCGCCTGTCGCTTCTCGGTTCTCGCCCTACAGAAGGCTCATCCCGTGTGGTGGAAAATAGTTCGAAGTAGGAGCTCGTAGGATTGCTCATGAGCAAGTGGTTTCATTATGTTAAATTGAGAATGCTGTACATTTCCTGTAAGCTTCTGGACGTTGTACGGTTGGTGAAAATGCTTATTACACAGCGAAATGCTGTACGTCTAGTCACCTTACTGGTCTAAGAAAGTTACGATATTTGGTCGGCAAAAATCCCACATCGCCAATTTTTTTGAATTACGGTTGGGGATGGTCCCCAGATAGGGTGACCACCTGCCTGCCTTCGATTTACGGGTCACTAGCGTATAAAATACGGGTTTTAGATTTTTTTACGGGGCAAAAATTAAAAAAAAAACACTATTATTATGTCGATATGTCTTTTTTTGTAACAATATTTCTTATTTGATGGCATAGCCTCCAATAACTCTTAATTTTGCAATAAAAAGTTATAGAAATCATTCAATGTCATTTTAAAATTGCATTTGATTTGAGGGTCAGCTTTTACAGTGTGAATACATATTTAGTCGGTTCCGGCTATCTGTTCATGCCTTACCGCAAAGCGAGAATATTCTGCCGGGACAGAGAATTATTTCCGGGACGCGTATTTATGAAACCTTGTTCAGTTCGTCACCTGCTTGGGGACGAAATCGATTAGCTTCTTAATGCCAAAATTACGCAAAACCCTTATCAATTTCGTCCACTGATAGTGGAAGAGCTCGCATAGGGTTTCGAGTATATTTTCCGTCAAAACAGCCAAAAACTCGTTCGAGCTGAACAATGGGTTTTGGCCGTTTTTGACGTAAAATGTACTGAAATCTTATGCGAGCTTGTCCACTTTCAGGGGACGAAATCGATAAGGTGTTTTGGCACTTAGCCACTAGAAAAGCTGATCGATTTCGTCACCTGCGTTGGGACGAACTGATCAAGGGTTCCTAAATACGCTTCCAGGATAGAAAAGACCAGTTTCAAAATCGAATCATATTTAGCTATTATTGACAGCTGTAAATAATTTTGTCCGTGAGTCAGGGCTTATCACTTCATCGGCATCTCTTCATCTCTTGAACATAGGGCGAAATTACACAAAATTCCTCATAAATTTCATCCAAGTTGACCGTAGTTATGTTTAGACATCCGACTATTCTCTCCAGTTGCTCAAATTTCAGTTCGTGCTGCAAATTTAAGGGTTACAGACAGTACAGGTAAGTATGTTCGGCAAAACAAATCCTGATTCCAAATACTGCAACGCATTCATGTATGTACTATATGTTAACAGTGTTAACTTGATTACGTCACTTTCGCATCCCGGCAAAAATTCGAAGGACGATGGACATGCCGTTTTGACAAATTCAAATGAGGAGATAATGGGGGTCCTTGACCGGAGCGACTCAATGTTTACCTTAGAATGATCTTGAACTTATTGCGAATATGAATACTCATACAAAATTTTACGGCTGAACTAGCATTCTTTCAAAAGTTATGGAGCTTTTAAAAAAGGTCTAAAATGAAAATATTCATAATTTATTTTTTAGTTTAGCGCCAAAATATTCAATTAAGCTCTAATGTATTACATATCATTGCAAAGATAATTTTATGTAGTTTTTTTCGTTCTCAGACCATTTTTCTGTGTCTCTTGTCGTTTTTAAATAATCGCAAAAAAATACGAATCCTTATTCGATTCCCTACAATTCAAAAAAAAATTAAGTCAATACAATCAGCCGCAGCCGATATATACCCGAAAGAAGGTGAACATTCCGAAGTAACTATGCGTTATACACACTTATAGGTATAATCTGTTGCAGATGCAGTTAGGATGGTGATTTGCGCTCTTTATTTGAGATACCCCTGAAGGCTTCGAAATTGGTATGTAATTACTATTTATATTTATAATACAGTAGCGGAAATTGAAATAGGTTCACCCTCATAAAGTAAGGTTTTTTTTTGAAAATCTGGCAGTTTACCAATGGGATAAAGTAATTTACTTTCTTTTTATTTTGAATGGCTTATTTAGTGATGAGGGTATACGTTTTTATTATCTCCTACAGTAGAATCTTGAATATGATATACAGATCTACTTGGTTGTGGAAGGGGGATCAAAGTTGGAAGATCATCGTAGCAATCTTCATCATTTATGTCTTCGATTATGACTGCGACATTTGAGCATATTTTGCCACAACACGTTCTACAGATATTGGTGCCTTCCTACCACCACATGCTGTCCCAGAGTTTTTATTACAAGAGCACGAAATAATATATAAGAAGTACGATGGGATGATTTCTCCCGAAATCATCACAGGCTCCAATCCCACCTGGGTTCGCTTCCAGCCCAAGTTTTCTGGTTTTAAAACGTTGCCGAGACATGTCTGTATTTGGTGGTACGTTCGTAAGGAATGATGATCGGCGGCTAATTCGGTGAGAGGCAAAGCAGAAAGATCCGCTTTAATTTTCGTTCCTGCGCGAGCAAAAAATTTGAAGCGGAAATCGCTTAGAGATGTGTCGTTACGTGTACCTCCGTACGAGGCAATGAAAACATTCTTTCCGATATTGCATATAGTGTTTGCATCTGAGTTCTCTGCTTTAAAACCCTCGACCGATTGTAAAACGCGAGTATGTTGCTTCTTCTAAAATGGAGAGAAGCCTACTTTTTCCATATCTAAAAATGGCCGAAGTCGTATCACCACAGGTGAGATATACAGTATCACACCCTGTGAAGGCGTGAAGAAAAAGTACCGCTAATGGAGTCACTGTTCGCCAGTGTTGCCAGGTAGGCTGCGTGACTTTCCCCTAAATGAAGCGTGATTTCCCCCTAAAATGATAATCTTCCCCCTAAATTTGAAAAATGGTGGAAAATTAAAAAGGGTCCCACGCTCGGCACCAAATGCTACTGACGAGGGTATCAGGCCTAATGGTGCCCCGAAGATTATAGCTATCGAGACGACTTTTCTACAGGTGTAGCGAAGACATCGACTTAGTCGGGTTAATCGGAATATGAGTTTACCGCCCATAGCCCATTTTAAAAAGGAAAAAACAGTTTGATGTTAGCTCATCCTCTTATTGCCCCTATAATATGTTGGGGGAAAAGAGCTTTAATCCGGTGAACATGAAATCAGAACTACATCAAGTTAACTATACCCGCGTCAAGTGGCAATGTAGATGTGTCTTGCTTATAATACAGATGCCACTTAAGACATACAATTTGGGGACATAGGGTTTTGAATATTTATTTATTTACACGTAGGCGATATCCTCCAGGCAGTGCCCCTCTTATCTTATCTTAATCCACGTAACGTCTTCATTTCACTTGATTTTTCCTTAACGTGTACCTAAAAGCCCCATAAGAAAAGATGTTGGACTCTCCCAAAATATATCTGTACTATATCTCTCACCAATTATTGTCCCAACAGATTCAGGAGGTATTTAAATAGAAGCTGTCACATACACAAATTTTCATGGAATTTGCCGATTAATGTTAAAAAAAAAAAAACAAACCCCAAAATTCCCCTAAGGTGTTTTAGGTTCCCCCTAAAATTTTCCCTAAAGAAATTCTCTCCCTAAAATTCTCCCTAGGAGGTTTAAAAAACCCTAAATTTAGGGAACTTTCCCCTAAATTGGTAACACTGCTGTTCGCAATCGTGTCGCGTAATGAACGTATCTCTATCTGCAGCGAAAGACAACTGGCCGCCAAGTAAAGCCCAACTGAATGTTGGTAGATATCCGTAGAATGTTATTGCTATCTCAGATCGTCGACTTTCTCTTGGGCATATCTCGATTGTGGATGATCGTATCGATTTAATTTTCTTTCTGGATTGTAGGGAATTCAATAAGCTACAAGTCAATTTTTATTAACTATTGCGTGAAATTTCACCGGTATCGACTTATTTGCAAAAAACTGATTAACAAAACGGGTTTTCCACTTTAACATGCTGTAGTATTTTATCTACTGCTTTGAGATGCACAGTGAGTCAGTATACAAAAGATGAAGGCATTTTTGTACAGAACAATCTAGTGTTTTTCAAAAATACCCAAACAAGACAAAAACCCTGATAATTACCGTTAGCAAATGTTCCAAGTGGTGCAAACTTAAATTTAAGCTTTAGGACTAAGCCCCTACCGATTTCTAAAATAATCTCAGACAGTGCCTGGTATGCACTCTGATTTTACCGAAAGCCTGAAGTACCTATTAGGTTTGCGGCGTCAAACAATTAGACTGATAGAAATAACTAGAATAGGTTCAGATGTTCATCCGTTCCAAAAAATACCGTATTTTATCATTATTACTTTAGTTTAGACATAAGCTATAATTGATATTCATTAATATTATTCTATCAATCAATTTTATGTATTTACCTATCAATAACTCCAGTTGTGCAAAATAGTTACACTATGACTTTCTTCATTTACAGTGTGCAAATGACTTGCTTGGATTTGGTGTGATTTTTCTCATTGTTTTTGTCGCTTTTGCCCAATTCGGCTATTTACTTTTTGGACCAACAAACCGCGAATTCCGAACCATGACCGATTCAGTATTCACATTGATGCGAACAATTTTGGGAGATTTTGATTACATACAAATTGAACGAGCTAATCGTATACTGGGGCCCATCTTTTTTCTGGCCTACATATTTTTTGTGTTTTTCGTATTATTGGTTTGTATTTGCTTACGTTGTTTAGCCTTTACATATTTTAAAGATAACAATCTTAAAATTATATAGTTTTCAAGTAGAATTCTTGATTTATGTTTAATTAAGTTAATGCTAATTGACGAAACTTAATTTCCTAAAATATTTAATTCCAGAATATGTTCCTGGCCATTATCAATGACACATATTCCGAAGTCAAATCAGAAATCGTCACCGATCAGTTTGCTTTATGGCGATTTTTGAAAAGCGTTTTTCGTAAATTTTTAAGTAACATAACATGCAGTAAATTAAAATGGGATAAAGAGGAATCTTCGAAAGATGCACAAAATGTGGTCAGTACAAATGAACAACTATCTTCTTCTTCTAGTAGAAGGCGACAAATGATGGTGCGTCGACGGGATATGGTCGGAACGTAATGCCCTATATAGTTTCTATATAAAATATGATTTTAAAAATATCTTCAAAAATTGTGAACATTCTTTCAGTAGACTATTCGAAGAACTTCCTCAGGATGAGACTG
Source organism: Microchrysa polita (assembly GCA_949715475.1). Taxonomy (NCBI): domain Eukaryota; kingdom Metazoa; phylum Arthropoda; class Insecta; order Diptera; family Stratiomyidae; genus Microchrysa; species Microchrysa polita. The sequence goes on from OX454419.1 coordinate 52,892,154, forward strand.
GCCCGAGACAGCGAAATCAAACGCCGACGAATATTTCACCAATTCGAAGGCAATTGAATAGGTAGGAGGTTTTTTGGAAAAAAAAATAATAATAAGGCGCGATAGTCCAACATTGGACGATGAACGCAGATGTGTTAGTGACATCCATTTTAGAAGATCGTAACAGCTTCTTTGTTGAGGTGTTGAGATCAACACCATGCTTAGCAGTGTTATTTATCCATATAAATATGGGTACTCGTTTAACATCTGATTAAGATCATAGTCCGTCACATGGGTCGTGAGTTCGAAAAACACCATAAACATAATTGGTTCACGGTAAAACTCGAACCCACGACCCTGTGCGCACTAACCACGACACCAACCAAAATACAGGTTTTATGTATAGGTATAGTGGGACGATTTTTTTTGAAACCTAAATTAAATTATAATTATTAACCTTTTTCAATTGTAGCTTTGAAAATCGATTACGAAACATCGAATCGCTGATGGACAATTTCGTTGTCCGCGTAGATAGGATTATAGTGAAATTGGATTCTATGGAAGCACGCAATTCGCGAAGGAATTAGGTTAGTACTAGTTGTATGGTTTATGAAAAATGCGTTTCTTTAAAATAAACCAGATTTTAAATGTACATACACATTTTAACTATGAAGTTCACTCTTACTCCTATTTTGGTTGTTGCTAATGGTAGTATTAGGGTCACCATACACACTCACGTCTCGCCCGGCAATGACGGTACTACGAAAATTCTGCCGGGCCGTGCTTTTATGGTGTTATTAAAAGCGTCTCAGTGTAGTTCTCCTGATAACTCACTTCCTTTTAATCTACTCCCATAAATTGCCAGTACAGTTGCTTCTATAATTTTTATAAGAGGTGCGAATATTATAGGGTGCACGCTAAAATTTTGTGGAGAGTATTTTGGCCTTCTAATCAAGGTTTTCTTCAAAATAGTTACCCTTTTGACATACACAATCAATGGTCTGGTTACTCAATGGACTTTACTTCTTCTTCATTTAGAGGTGCAGAAAGGCCTACAACCGCTGTGCATTCATATATAGGTATTAACTTAGGCGTATTTATTTCATAAAATTCAAAATTAGTTACATAATAGACATATAAAAATATTTCCGCAAGTAAACCGTTGAAAATTATGAAAATTGAAACATTATGTATTCTAAAACTAAAAGAATTAAGAATAGTGTTTAATGTTACTTCGAGGAAAACAAAATTCAAAATGTATGTGTGGGGTGATCTCAAAGTATTTAAATGAAGAGACAAGATATAATTCAGTTGATAAAGTATAATAGGCCAGTCATTTAACGATTTTAAGTCGCAAAAAATTGCTCGGCTCTGTTGTTTTGGGATATTGTTAGGATAGATACCAGAAGTGTACCACCAAGTTTGCAACTTCGAAAAACCTGTGCTAACCCCGTAACCCTAAAAAAACCTAAAAATTTTCGGACTTTTTTCATATTTTTGTTTGTAATCTCTAAAAGGTGCTTCCCACAAGTAAGCCGTTCAATGTACTTTTAAAGCTAAGAAAATCTTCTTTAATTTGAGTGTAACATGAGCTTTGTAGGTGCAAAGGATCCCAAGATACAGTACTTTTAAAAATGTGTTTTTTTTTTGTAAAAAAGTCCGAAATTGTATTTTATGAGGTTTGTATGACAGCCCTATGACGTAATGCTCCGATTTCATCCATTCCTAGATATGTTTCGAGGCTTTACTAGGAACACATTTGGGTGAGGTTTGGTTAAGATTGGCTCATAAAGAAAAAAGTTTTTCTTAGACGAACCTAATTATCAGGGGTTGGTTTGTATGACAGCCCTATGACCTAGTGTTCCGATTTCATCCGTTTCTAGATATGTTTTGAAGCTTTACTAAAAAACACATTTGGGGGAAGGGTGGTTAAGATTGGTACATAAAGAAAAAAGTTTTTCTTAGAAGAACCTAATTTTCAGGGGCAGCCCTATGACCCCATGGTCTGATTCCATTCGTTGCGACATAGATACAGCTAAGTAACTGGTTTATAACTTCATGTCACATGACTTTCTCCGTAGAATGCGCATTTAAGCCGATATTCAGCTCGGAACATTACTGAAATTATATACAATCTCGACCTTGTTTTAAAAAAACAATGTTTAAAGTGCTGTATCTTGGGATCCTTTGCGCCTACAAAGCTAGGGTTACACTCAAATTAAAGAAGATTTTCTTAGCTTTAACAGTGCAGTGAACAACTTACTTGTAGGAAACACCTTTTAGAAATTAGAAACAAAAATATGAAAAAAGTCCGAAAATTTTAAGGTTTTTTAAGGGTCACGGAGTTAGCACAGGTTTTTCGAAGCTGCAAACTTAGTGGTACACTTCTGGTATCTATCCTAACAATATCCCAAAAAACCAGAGCCGAGCAATTTTTTGCGACCTAACGCCTTATATTTCGGTTTATTGACGGGCCTATAAGTAAACAAATGCAAAACAAAATGTATAGAGACTAATAAGATTAAAACTAGGAAGCTAAAGCAACAAACTCTTTGCAGTCACACCAGAATGTAAGAATATAAGGATTCCATATTATCAAAATCTAAACCTAAACCTACTGATCTGATTGAATGCGGAAGGCTATTAAATAGACGGCATGAGGAAACCACAAAGAAATTTCGAAAGGTGGTAGTCCGGGAAAAAGGAACTGATACCAAATTTCTGAAGTTGCTACGAAGATTATGGTCAGAATGTAATCTAAAATTAAGATTACATGATCGAGCAAAAAATATATTTAACACTTTGTAGCAATACAAGTGTCTGACTGGAAGGATATTCAGGTCAGAGAACAGAATAAAACTAGAGTATCTCCGGTTGTTTCGGCAAATGATTTTCACCACGTTTTTTTTGTAGAACGGATGGGCTGGATTTTATTATAATTTGTTCCTCCCCAACACTCAATTCCATATTGAAGTTTGGAATGGAAGATCCCAAAATAAATAGTTTTTAACAGATCATTCGAGCAAACATTTCTCAAGTAATAGAATTACCTAAAAGTACATCTGAAGTATTTACTTAGATCTTGCGTGTGGAGGGCAAAACTCAACTTGGAGTCCAGTGTAAGACCCAGGTATTTGAACTTATCAACAATTTCAATATTAAAACAATTATCACTACATTGATTGCTTTGGTTAAATGTTAGGCTATTAGGCAGTACCGAGCAACTACAAGAATTTAAACTAAAACGTGAATAATCAGGTGCGTGGTACCAAAAATCGTCAAAGGCTATAACCGTAGAAGACAAATTAAAAAACATGAGCTTAGTTTTTGTGCTTATTTTCAGATTATGATGTGAGAATCAACATCTTAATAAATTCAAATCCCAGTTAATATCCGCAACTAAATCCAGGGGAGTTCTAGAACCGTAGGTTCACCCTATGTCGTCCGCGAAAGCTGTGATTGATCCCTTAAAGTCTAATTCAAACAAAGAATTTAGGTAGACTAAAAATAATATCGGGCCCAAAACGGAGCCTTGAGGGACTCCCAAAGTTAAACACATACGAGCAGCAGCTGTCATCGCATATGGAAGTAAACACTAAGCCAAAAAGTATTTATTAAAATTCTAAAATGTCGAGTGGGTGCAACAAATGTAAAAAATCTTTTGATGACTTAAAAGATTGCATTATGTGCAGTGTATGCAATAATTTTTATCACTCCGCGTGTGCAAATTTACAATCACTCGAGAATTTAAAAAAACAAAGGCGCGATCAGTGGAAGTGTGGTCTGTGTATGGCTGTCAGGAGCCCCAGTACTAGTGAAATGGACGAATCATTCTTCGATATGCTAAAAAAGATTGAAACTCGCTTAGAAGACTTTATTAAAAACAATAATCATGAACTTAGTGAAGTGACTCGGTCTGTTCAGTTCTTGTCAGACAAATTTGATAATTTCGCATCTGATATTAAAAAACTAACTAATGAAGTGTCTGCAGTGAATGAACAAAACACCGACCTAAAAGCCAAAATTATCCTTTTATCAAAAGAAAACGAGCAACTACAAAAAGAAATTAGAAAAAATAACATTAAAATCAATGGACTCAAAATCAATAAAGGCGAATCTCCCGAAAGTGTCGCCCTGAAAATATGTAAGAAGCTAAATCCTAATATTGATGCCAATGATGTACGTGATGTGTATGTGCCTAATATAAAAGCCGATGCTCCGTCTATCATCGTATCGTTCGTTCGTATGTCAACCAAAACGTCCATACTAGATGCATACAAACTATCTAAACGAAGTAATTCGCTAAAACCGGAATATGCCGATGTGTTCATAGGAGAGCATTTGACAGCTAACATAGCTACCCAGCCAGCATTTAACACATTTGTAATCATTATTTCATGCAACACGCGTAAGCACATATCGCTTATTCATTCATCACGTTTTCATACAAGCAGTATATGACGATGTCCCCCTATTTCATGTATATACGCATTTGCGCCTTATTACGGATAATCATTATAAAATCGTTATTCGTAAACATTATGTAATAGTTAAGTATCATATATATTCAATGCATCAATGAATAATTAAAAAAAAATACGGGCGACGGAGAGTCTTGAACTCATAACCCTATGCACCGAGGGTGCGCACCCTAACCACTGCTCCAGTCAGACTATATGAATGATCATGATTTATTCGTGATTCTAATCACCCCAGCAACAAAAATCACACTTGAGGAGAAAACCATTATATTTCCTATATGCATGATCCGTCGACATTCCTTCAGCTGACCATCATGTATCTAACTTTCAGTGCGTCCTATCGATACATAATGCCGATTCGTGATTCATGAAGTAAATCTTATTTGTCGCTATGTTCACGGTACATGAGGCCGATGCTGGCTGGGTAGACTCTACAGAGAAGCAAAAGCGAAGCTAATATCACATGGATACAAATACGTATGGATCAGCCACGGTTCCATACTATGCCGAAAATCGGACAACGAAAAATCGTATCGCATTTGGAACGACGACGACCTTGTTAAATTGTGTGTACCAGCATAACGTAACTCTAATTAATTATCTACTATATTTTATATTATTTTTTTTCTTTTTCTTCATGCTTGATATTTTGAACATTGATGATGAGATAGAGAATGTAACGACATCCAATCTGAATTTAGATAATGCTAATTCCTTTTTAACTAAAATAAGTGGTTTCAGTTTGAAGATATTTCACATGAATATCAGAAGTCTACCAAGACATTTCGATGAGCTTGTAATTCTATTAGATAGTATAACAATACAATTCGATTTAATAGTTCTCACAGAAACTTGGCTTGATTCGACGGACTGCTTTAATATAGATGGCTATGATACATTGCAGAAACCAGCATCAAATAATAAGTGTGACGGTATCATTATTTATTGTAAAAAGAAATATTCTGCTCAAATTTTGGAGTCTAATATAACTGAGGCTAATGCACTCACATTAAAAATTGAAACGGGTACTCGATGCTATTATGTCACAAGTATATACAGATCACCTAGCTTAAACCCTCACCTTTTTATTCAGTCGTTGTACAATTTCTTATCTGAAAATACTATCTTTGATAACCACATCATAGTTGGAGACATAAACATTAATTTATATAATGAACAGTCATCGATAGTTAATGAATACTTAGATGTAATGACTGTATTTGGATTTTTAAAGTCATTAAAAGGGATAACTAGACCCGCTTCCAAAACTTGTTTGGACCATATATTTGCAAAGTTAGACTCTACTTCTGTACTTAGTCCAGCAATCTTCCAAACGGAAATAACTGATCATTATGCAATAATTGCAAACATTATCGATAATACAGTTGAAGTACGAGACACTAATTTTGTGAATATTGATCTGTTGGGAAAAAAGGTAGTTAATTATCAGAAACTTAAATTACTAATAGAACGAATTTCTTGGGAAGGAATCTACACACAAACTAACATCGATTCAAAGTATCAATATTTCTTAAATAATATTGATACTGCTATTGTAAAGGCAACAAAAACAGTTAAATTTAGATCTAAAGAAAAGCATCTTAAGCCATGGATCACACCTGGATTAGTGGTATCTATTAGAAATAGAGACAAAATGGCAAAATTTGTGCGAAAGCATCCTGAGAATGTACAACTAGCCTCCGAATATAAAAAGATCAGAAATTATGTAACACACCTTGTTAGGTTAGCTAAAAAGTCATATTATTCCAGTATAGTGCAGTCGTGTGGCAGTGACCCTAAAAAGTTATGGAACCTAACTAAAGAAATAGTTTATGGTAAGAAAAGTATTGATAGTATTCAATCGATTGTTAATAGTGACGGAATGATAATAAATAATGCAAAACTTATCGCAAATGAGATGAACGATTATTTTATAGAAATTGGTGAGCAACTATCGAATTCTGTCAATACTTCTTCTACATTTCAGCATAATTATCAACTGAATATCCCAAAATTATCCTTTGATGCTATTTCAGAAGATGAAATCGAACTTCAAATTAAGAATTTAAAGCCAAAAGCAAGTGGCCCGGATGGGATGTCCAGCAAAATTATGCGTTGGTTTAATATGACAACAATTACTGTACTCTGTCACATTTTCAATACTTGTATCAGTTGTGGGACATATCCCAAAAAATTAAAAACATCCCTTGTATGTCCAATCCATAAAAAGGGAAGCAAACAAAATATTGAAAATTATAGACCGATATCATTAGTGTCAAATATTTCTAAAATATTTGAAAAATGTCTGAAAAAGCGCATTGACAAGCACCTAAGTACCTTTGATTTAATTGCCAAGAATCAGTACGGATTTCAAAGTAATATTAGCACAACCGATGCAATTGCAGATGTTACAAAATTTATCTATGAAAATCTCGATAAAAATGAAGTAGTCCTTGCGGTTTTTCTTGATTTAAAGAAAGCATTTGATACGGTTGAACACTCCACTTTACTGAGAAAATTAGTTGAAATTGGAGTGAGAGACAAAGAATATGACCTACTAAAGTCATATCTTTCCGAGAGGGATCAATGTGTCGTCATTAACGACGCTAAAAGTAGCATGAAAATCATTAAACATGGGATTCCTCAAGGAACGGTTTTGGGTCCACTCCTTTTTAAAATTTACCTTAACGATTTATGTAAATTATACAATCATGAAAATAGCTGTAAAGTTATATCCTTTGCTGACGATACGGTTTTATTATTTAGAGGGAAAAACTGGAATGATGTGTATTCCTTAGCACATAATAGTATGAGCAAAATACATGAATGGTTGTGTCAACATAAATTGGTTTTAAGCCTGGAGAAAACCCGTTGTGTTAAATTCGGAAATGCACAGAAAAATGATCACCCAAGCTTTCAATTAATTTTAAATAATTGCGTTATACACGAAGTCAATCAAATTAAATATCTTGGGGTAACAATCGATAATAAACTGAAATGGACGGCACACGTAACTATCCTAGTAAATCGACTGCGGAAAATGATACATCGGGTGTTAATCCTTCGGAAATATTTTGCAGTCGAGTTTCTTAGGAAAGTTTATTTTGGACTATTTCAGTCAATTTTTGAATATGCAATTATTATTTGGGGAAGCACTTTCAGCAATGCCATCATGCCTTTAGCTAATTTACAAGCATTAATTGTCAAATTATGCCTAAAAAAATCGAAGTATTCTTCTACAACGCAAGCCTTTTCCAACTTTGATGTCATGTCTATAAGACAATTGTATAATTTCAATTTAATTAAGTATATGTTTAAGAACATAAATGAGTTTCCAAAAACATCATCTAATTACAGCACTCGCGCTAATACTGAAGGTGAACTATTTATAAATAGATACAAAAAGGAATTAACATGCCGTCATTTATATATAGCTGGACCTAGAGCCTATAACAAACTCCCCTATCACATTAGAAATGCATTAAATAATTTAAATTATAAGCTAAAGATTAAACTCTATATTAAAGAAAACAGACAATTCTTTAACCAATTATCCACCCACTAATACATTATTTGTTTTGAATTTTAATACTACTAAGCTCTTTATGTATACATGTTTTTTAAGTACTTGAATTCTACTATTAATTGAATTTTACGAAATAACAAGAATCTTGCACAATTAACAGCTGCAGCTCTCACGCACAAGCACTACGCTTATGTGAGTTGCTATAATATTACATTTATCAAATAATTCTTAAACACATTATTATTATTTATATTTTCATTTTTAACATATAGTATGTATTTTATAACCAAATTATAACTAATAAAGCAACTAATCACTCAAAAAAAAAAACTACTGCTTATCCCTCCAATGTTAACACGTTGCGATCTATTTATTAAAGATGATTTAAACCAGTTTAAAATGAAACCACGAAAGCCTGCATGTTAAATTTTATTTAATAAAATAGTATGATCTACCATGTCGAATGCTTTGGTAATATCAACGAATAGGGCAGCTGTTAATTTTTTGTTATCAACACTGGTCTTTACCAGGATCTTTATCCTAGAGCAAAAAACGAGTAAAGCATCTTCCGTGGATTTACTTTCTCGAAATCCGAATTGCAAGGGACTAAAGAACTTAGACACATTTAGAAAAGACACCATCCTTTTTTTTATAAGTTTTTCAAAAACCTTGCTGATCACTGGCAGAAGCGAATTGGTTTTATAACTACACAGATCAGTTTTAAGTCCCTTTTTAAACAACGGAAAGACATCGGCACATTTAAGCTCATCGGGAAACATCCCAGAGAAGATACTTCGGTTGAAAATAGCTGGTATCATTTACTAAATTTGTTGCTGATGGTATTGAGCAGGGAATGCAGGTTGATGTGGTATATACCGATTTTTCGAAGGCTTTTGATAGAGTAGAAGTAGATCATAATATTTTATTTACAAAACTAGAACATTTAGGAATACAGTCAATTTTTCTAAGCTGGGTGGGATCCTATCTAACGGATAGGACTCAGTTGGTGAAGTTAAATGGCTGTACATCTCGCTCTGTTATAAAGTGTTCGTCAGGGGTTCCGCAAGGAAGCCATTTAGGACCACTTTTCTTTTTAGTTTTCATAAACGATATCATCCAAAATTTTAAATTCGTGCGTGTATGGCAGTATGCCGATGATATGAAAATCGCTATGAAAATACGCAACATTGATGACTGCCTTAATTTGCAAACCGATTTAGAAAAGCTGCAATTTTGGTGCCGCGATAATAATTTAAATTTAAATGTTAGTAAATGTAAAGTACTTAGCATATATAAATTGAAAACTCCGCTCTTCTTTGAGTACTCCTTAACAGGTAGTGTTCTTGAAAGGGTTGCCAAAATATCAAATCTTGGTGTAATTTTCGACCATGAGTTTTCATTTCGACAACACATTGATTATATTATTTCAAAAGCGAATAGTATGTTAGGATTTGTTAAACGTAATGCCCGCGAATTTAATGACGCTTTTACTTTAAAAATATTGTATGCAGCTTTCGTTCGTTCGCACCTGGAGTATTGTTCTATTGTGTGGAATCCGTTCTATAAGGTGCATATCGAGTGTATAGAAAGCATTCAACACAATTTTACACAGTTTGCCATTTATCAAATTGGCTGGCGTTTCAAGCCAGATTATAAAACTCGCAGTTCCTTATTGGGTTTACAAGCCTTATATTATAGAGGAACATTTTTAAACGCTATGTTTATAAGAGACCTGTATTGCTCTCATATTGTTTGTGAAGATATATTAAATAACTTTCAAGTCAGAAATATTCCTCACAATTTACGGCGGAACAACCTTCTTGTATCATAGAGTAAACTATGGGCTTAATGAACCAATTACAAGGTCAATTATTCTTTATAATAGTCTGAAGGACTTAGTTAATTTTAATTGTACTAATAAACTAATGTTTAAATGAAGTTATTGTGATAAATTTCCTTATTAATATATTTTGTTTTCAGATTTCTTACGATCTGCTAGAGTTTACACTCGATTCATTGATTAGTCACTTACGTACGCATTGTAAGTGAAGTGATGCCAAGAAGCCTAGTCCCGGGACAAAAATTTCTATGAAGCAAAAAAAAATTACCAGAAGCATTAGAGTTTTTTAAAGAGCCTATTACTCGTAGAATTTCAAACGACGTTATTGGCTCGAAGGCGAAACTAGGTCCATATTGATTAGTGACACTATATCTAGTATCACAACGGCAACGACTCGATTTTTCAGCTGATGAAATACACCCTAATGAAATGAAGTAGCTGTTAAATGCATCAGCAACCAACAACTGATCCGAGAGTAAACAGTCATTAATATTGACGGCTATGAGTTTGCTGCCTGAAAATGTTTTATTCAGGATACTGTTAACAATATTCCATTCGTTTTTTGAATTTCCCTTGACAGATCTAAAACGGGCTTTATAGTAATTGTCACGACAAATATGAATATTATTTTTCAGCTTGGTGTGCAATTTTTTCACCCTTCGCTTTAGCTTTCGATTGTTTGGCGATTCTTAGCTAATCTTTGGCTCAGTTTATTTTTTAGCTTTACCATTGACAAAAGAGAGTTTGTAATCCATGGTTTCAACTTAGTGTTATTATTTTTAAGCTGTTTAATATAAGTACACGCTGAAACATGTGAACAAAGAGTGTTAAGAAATCTTGCATATGATGCAGAAACATCACTCTCTCCATACGATTCTACCCAAGATTCTAGAAACAGCACGTTACTTAATTTTACAAAATCAACTCTTTTGGTCCTTTCTCTTGCCTTTATTCACTTTCGCCAAACTTAAATCAACCAATAAACCCGTCATGGAATGGTCCGATATATCAAAATTAAAAATGCATTTCTGATATACGCTAGGATTAACTATACAATTACCTAATCTTAAATAGAAGTGATCCAAACAAGTTTCAGAAATCTGCCTAGTAGTCTCACTAAAAATGTTTGTTAAACCAAAGGAGTTCAGCTAATGTTGTCCTGGTGGCACGCGGGAGCCTAATCTCCTCAGGCGAAATATATGTCGGCAGCATTGAGAGGACTCTGTTCCCACCTAGACTCGAGATAGACCGATCCACTTCCACAGTGTGAATCGAAGGGGTCTTTTTTATACATCAACATCTCTCTCAAGAGCTCGCGTATTGGCATCAGGGTCTTTTTTCGGCGCTTCCGTTTATCCGGTTTAGGGTGTTCAATAAATAGTCTATTGAACAGGCTGGCACATTTCTGAGGTTTGAAGATCTGCTAACTACTGAATTTTGGGGTTGTTGGGGTTACATAAGGTACGGACTGTGGACTAGGGATGTAACGGATGTGGTTTAGCGGATGCGGATGTCATAAAATTTGCAAATGCGGATGCGGATGCGGATTAGTTAAAAAAATATATAAAATGAATTTTACTAATACCGAAAATCAGATACTATTCAGTTTTCAGGAATATTCGACATGTTAGAAGTAAAAGTACAAGGAAGGGCCATCTTAGCAAAATGTGCAATCCTTTTGAGTGCTGGACAAAGTCATTAGCTTCATTAAAATGCAGTGTCATAGTCGAAAGCCTTTCTTTTCCATTAAATTTTTTTTTCATTTTGGACCTTTTTTAAATAAGCTCCATAACTTTTTAAAGAATGCTATTTCAGCCGTGAAGCTTTGTATACGTATTCACAATAAGTTCAAGATTATTTTAAGGTAAACATTGAGTCCCTCCGGTCAAGTACACCCATTATCCCCCCATTTGTATTTGTCAAAACGGCATGTCCATAACTCCCCCCAAAATTGGAGCAATTTTGGTTTGTTGCGATTGGTGATCATAGTCACCCCAACCACCAAAAAACAGCACATTCGGATAAAAACTGAGGGTATCTCCCGTACAAAGTGACCCAGCAGCTTTTTGTTCTGCGTACTACTCATTTTATAATCTGTAGACAAAGTTGTCTTGTGTCATTAATAATTTGATGTAGTTTTTTTCGTCCTCAGACCATTTTTCTGTATCTCTTGCCGTTTTTGAAATAATCCCAAAAAACCGAAAAAAATGCCCCCTTTCACCCCTTTTTTTAAGGTTACGGACCACCAATCGGTTGGGACTTTTAATGCCATAATCTGGGGACCATCCCCAACCATAATCAAAAAGAAATTTCAGATGTAGGATTTTTGCCATTCGATGGCCATATTTTGGCTCAATTTTCTTAGACTAATATCTACATGCATTAGATTTGGTTTCTTGCAATCGCTATCAATATGAGTGGTTTAGGATGTAGATCAATAGATGGGAAATTTGTTTTTTATTGATATCCGCATACAAAAATGCGGATTGCGGATGCGGATGAGGATGTCAACATGAGGATGCGGATGCGGATGCGGATGTAGAATTTGATGCGGATTATCCGCAGTTGCGGTGCGGATGCGGATATCCGCAACATCCCTAGTGGACCATAATTTATTGACACCTTCATTAAGGTTTTATTCATTGATGTGCTCATTATATTACGACCTTCTGTAGACTCCTACTTGTCTTTGAATCTGGTTGTTGAGCCCCGGATCAACTGGATTGGTGCTTCTTAAATCAAGCTTCTTAAGTCAGCAAACCTACTACTAATCGGAAAATGTGGTGACACTTCCAGGATACGTCCTGCCGGAACAAAACGTGCCGGTGCTTTCGTACTGACGTTCTTAATATTCCGTTCGACCTTATGAACATTTGTAGTTGTAGCTAGGTAGCTCGATGAACTTTGCCGAGGTGTACGCAGTGAAACCGTTAATTTTGCTGCTGGGGTTATTGTACGCGGCACCAGGATACCAATTACAATTAGTCTCAGGGCCAGCGTATTTAATTGAAACTGAAACCCACACTATCGACGTCTACATCAAGACGATTATAGGTGCAGGTTATCATTACATACCCCTTGCTTTCAAGGCACAAGGAATGAAGGGAAGGCAGCAAATGAAATAGCTTAATAGGGCCCCCGCCCCTCAACTATTGGATCCTCTCATAAATTTGGTCTCTTCTATATGAGTATTTACGGATTGATCTAAAATAGCGCAGATTTGTAACTGGGATAGTCATTAAACTCTTTCTCTCTCACACTTTACAAGTAGGGGTCACCTTTCGGCCTATCAAGGAACGGTCTCCATTTGACAAGATGTAATGTCCTTCTAACAAACTCACATGGCAGACTTTTCCTAGATTTTATACGATAAGTGAAAGGTCTTTTACGCCATAGAAACCTGCCATGTAGTACCCGTCAATTGGAAGAGTAGCTTATTCTTCAACCCTCGTAAATGGTTGGAATCACTATATCATTGGGATGCACGGAAACGCTCCACAAAAATGAAGTATTTCTAAGGAAAATCTTTTTTTGCTTCTTGCAAGTGCCGGGCGATAGGCCTAGTCATAGTGGTAACCCTAGATGATATTTTTGTAAATGTAACATTTTTCAAAGTCTTTGCGGTTATTATCCACACTATCTACGGATCGATGAGGGACAATTGGATAGTCTCCATCAGTGGCGTAGATAGCTTTTCGGAGAGGAGGGGGATCATTTTCCAAGACAGCTTATACTTTTACGGCTATCAAATGTTGAATTTCAATTTCATATTAGCAGTTTCTTTTAGCAAATTTTGGTGCAAAATAGATAGCTATTTTACCATACGAAGAAAAAACCTGAGTGCTGAAAATATTGCATCTAAAATTTTGTCTTTTTTACTACGGTGAGTAGATCCACAGTATTCCAATTTTTGTACAAATTTTCGCAACTGTGAGCAAAGCTGTATATTGGGTTAGATAAGTTGTTCCCAAACTTTTCGGAGTTACGGAACACCTAGCATCACCGCTTTTCTGGCCGGCACACCTCAAAACAACAAAAATAAACAAACAAACAAAAATAAATCATTTAGTTATATGTCCATAAAAGGGAAAGTATATGTGGATAAAGTACAGCTTTTGTGTTTTTAAATCGAAATTTTCGGATAACTCAGAAATTCGTGACTATGTTTGTAGGACACCGTACAGCTGCTATCAATTTAGAGGCCCTAACTATCAACCAATTGTTTGAAAAAATTACCAAAAATGTGAGTAGAACATACAATTTGGACTGTTAAAATTTCGTTTAAAAAATTCGTAGAAAAGTATTCATTAACACAAATTTAAGCCTCTAATTTATTTGCGCCTTAATTTAATTCCCACAAACACTGTTGTCATGCCTTATTTTCTGGTACTCACTACTTCCTTTTCCATTTCATATAATAGAAAGTTGTAAAAGAAAATCGGTCTAGTCTCTGATGCTGGTTAAATATTTTGCAGTATTTTGCCGACGACGTAGCTGCCATCTTCCATGGAGAAAATTGGGATGATGCTTTCCAATATGGCAGCGAAGGTATGACGAAAATATCATCATGCTTATCCAAGCAGAAACTATGCTTTAATCTTAATAAAACCGTTAGCATCCCCTTTTCTTTGACATCGGCAGGTGCACCTCCAGAAAATCTTCGAATATGTGTACATAGGATTGATTGTTCAAAAAGAAGTTGTACGTGTCAGTACATAAATATAGTAGACAGTACAAAATATCTTGGCATAATCATTGATAAGCATTTACGTTGGCAAAACCATATCCAATATGTTTGTAGTCGTCTTGAAAAGCTTATTTATAAATTTGTGGAACTAAGATCTATACTTTCAGTAGATCGGTTAAGAATGGTTTTTATATCTTTAGTACAATCTGTCCTAGAATATGGTATAGTCGGTTGGGGTGGTCTATCGTCTACGATTCTGCACCCACTTATCATATTACATAAAAAATTGTCAAAATATGCCTTAAAAAACCAATACGATATCCGTCCATTTATATTTACTCTGATTTTAAGATTCTATCAATATCAAACCTCTATAAATTAAAAATACTAAAATTTGTACATAAACATTTAAATGAATTCCCATATGTCGAAAATAATACTGGACATCTAACTCGCAGACGTGTACGAAGATTGCGAATTGAGCCCAAATTCTACACGACATCTGCATCCAACCCTGCGGATAGAAATTACGGATAGTTAAGTTGAATTCTGGTACAGTATAGCAGACTAAGCTTCGGAATTTTAAAACTTACAAAAATGTTTTGGTATGGATTGTTTGGTTTTTGATGTCCAAAGCTCTTTCTGCAGTTTTCCTATTTTTGGATATTTTCGCGAAACTCCTGAGAAATCTTCACAGAACCCTAGTGTATCGCGGAACTCTGTTTGTTTGTTAATTTGTTTTTGAATTACTGCCTGCATAAGACTATATGTATATCTTTCGATTCTGGAAATTTCTACATTTTTTCTATAGAAGATTTAATAGTTAAAAAAAGAATCCTAGTGATAGCTTTGAGTGCTCTTCGTATTAAATTCAATAAAATTGCGATCAACTAGAGAAAGTAAAGACTTGCTTACCTTTACTTTATATACGATAAAACCTTTCGTCAAATTTTAACTTAAAAGGAAAACAAAACAGAATGTTGATAAACTCAAACAATAAAGGATGCTCAAAAATTGGAAGCAGTTTTGCAGCGTTTTCTCTTCATTTGCATTAGCCTTCCACTCTCCTGAAGAAATCTTTATAATCTTGTGTACTGTATATTTCCCCATTGGAAATTGCGCTTCTGTGGGAGAGCACTCCGTTTTACACAATATTTTTAAATTTTTTAACCAAACATTAAGATTTTCCGACAACAAATTTTTAATCAGTTTTTACATTTAATTTTTCTAGCAGCACTTCTAGATTACTTCAGTTGGGCGTTGCCTGTGCGAAACTCCAGATCCAATGTGGAAAAGTAGATGATCGTAAAGGCATATGCTTAGTGTTTCTATTCTATCGATACGCTTCTATTGTACAATTGAAATATGAGGAAATGCTAAATTTTCTATTGCAGTTCTGAAAATGGTTTGACGTATTCATGAAACACTACACACGTTGAATAATTCCAGCAAAAAGTACTTTTTTGCTTTGGTTTACACAACTAAAGTAATAATAAAAAATGTGCGACCGAAGGGGGGGGATTGATCCCCTTAATCCCCCCCTTATCTACGCCACTGGTCTCCATACAGTCCATAGTCCAAGCAAAGCGTGGCGTGCACTTAAAGTTGATCATGAGCACAGAGTGCCATAAAGGCATACTTTAAAAGGCTTTTCCAGTTTTCAGCAATCATTTTGATTGTTTTAAAGTATGCGTTCAAGCAGGATACGGCTCTGATTCCCAATGCCAGTGCTGTGAAATGTAGATTGAAGGCTAAGGAATCCTTAGGAATCCAGTCCTTCGATGCAAAAGAATTATTTCAGGTTATTCTAAGTACAATGATGACTATTACACTCGAGTACTAGAAATGACGTCATGCCTCTCTTCCCGCAATATAATTTTAAAATAAAGTTGAGTGAAAGCATGTAAAGTACTAAAGTTTTGGTCAAATGTATGTTTGTTAATTTTTTTATATGAAAATTTTTTTTTTTAAAGAAACGTCCTCCATTCAAGTGTTGCATTTTCCTGATAGTTTTTATGAGTTAGATGATAAAGAAAAAAATAATAATTAAAAAACATTTTTAGAATTTCTTTTAATCCGATTTCTTTGTACTGTTATAAACTTTAATTAAAAAAAATGTTTTTTTTGCATTTATGTGGACGATACAAGGAGTTGGAAAAGCAATTTGACAATCGCCTATTCAAGTTCCACGGAGTGTACATATCACTTACAACAAATAAAACCATTCTAGTAAAAATATGTAAAATATATTTTGTATTCCCATCTAAACATTAGATATCTTATATAATTATGCTTTAGCATTAAAGTTGCTAAAAATAAACTTAATAGGCACAAATCGGAAAATTCTTCGCAATATAGTCTTCAAAATGTCCCTAGTACTCTCTTCAACCAAAGGCAAGATAGCTCTATTCAGATCATGAACTCTTGTCTTAAAGTCCCCTTCGGCTTTCTTTGCTGTATAAATATACAAAAAAAAACATTAATAAAAGCCATAAGCGGCATAAACTTTTTTCATATTACCAATCGATTTGTTACTCTTAAACAAGTCCTTGAAAACGGTTTGAATTCGATTAATTTTTCCAAATTTGATTTTAACATCTTGGACGAGGAAAAACTGTTCGTTGTCCTGTTCCATAAGATCGGTTAAAATTTTAACTTGCGCTTCCGATTTATCTAATAAGAGTAATATCGGATATATATTAAAAATATATGAAAATCATCATGTTTTTCTTTACTCTTTACTCTTACTCTTACCCAAATTCATAATGAATTTATTTTTCCCGCTAACTTCATATTTAAGAATATTCCCCTCAATTTCGTAATCTGCAAGCATTCTTAACCGTGGAAATTTCATTTCAAAGGAAAGGGTTCCTCGTTTTTCATTAAATCTATAAGAAATTACGAGATTTAGAATTCAATAAATTCATTTTACAATTTATTAAAATTAGTTACAAAGTATTTTTAACGACAGTATCGGCTAAGCCAAGGACTAGGCCTTTCGTCAGTGTCACTTGTACATCAATCAAGTCCGTTTGATTCAAAATAACTTGAAGTTTATCGCTTTCTTGAACATCAATTTGTGTTATATTCGTGATGCCGGGAATGCCTAGAAACACAAATAGCCGAGAAAAGTTGAAAATCTTGAATTTCAATATGTGCGAATAACAATGAATATGATTTGTTTAGTTTAGTGTGTCTACAAACCAGATTTCAATAGATAAAAAATATTCTGCATTGTCTGCGTTAGACACGGAGTCTCGTTCAATTTGCATGGTTGCAGATAATTTGCTGGAAGTTTCGAAAGAGAAAAAATATTATTAAATATTATCTAAATTTATTACGTATTAAATATTTGCATTTTGATAGAACTTCTATACAGGTTGTTTATTATATGTATATGGATATATGTAGATGGAACTGGTTGATTATATAATAATAGCATAAAGTTTGTTCGACACTGTTTCTCATAGAATTAGTAAAAGGTACACTATGTCAATATTTAAGGTGGGCCACGGCTGATTTGATACAGCATTTTTATTTTTTGTAGTTTCGATCTGAGCACTTTTTGTACTCAATACTTTTTGAGTATCATTAAATGAGTACCTAAACTGCGTATCAAATAAAAGTACTTAGGGCCAGATGTACAATCATGGTTTAACTAATGGTTGTCGGTTAAACCGTCAAAGGTTAAAAAATGTGTACAAAACTTTAAACTGCCGTTTAAACTACGAATCGTCCTTATAGCTGGTTCACACTATATTGAAATCATATTTGGTCCAAAATAAATCAGTCAAAACAGTAGTAGATGGGTTTGAATCGTATATCGCTAAATTCTAAATGTATTGTAGAATACACTTGAATTATTAAAGTTGCATTACAATATGGGACAACTGTTAATTAAATTTAGATTTTAATTAATCTGTAAACAGTGTGAGTCCCTCATTATTAAAAAAAGCAGTGGTTTAACTAAATTTCTCTCAATTGTAAACAACTAAGGTTTCTATGCAAACATGTGTACGAATACAGTCGAACTTGCCTAAACGGACACATCTACAACCCGAGCATTTCTCTTAATTTTTACTTTCACCAACGTTTTCTCACATATCATGCAAAGAAAGCGAAGCTTAAAGGCCTGACACTCCCATGGCCAGAAACTAATGCAACATTTTTCTCACTAAACGAGCTGGCCAAAAGTTTACTTTTAAAATTTAAATTTAAAATGTTGAAGAATTGTATTTAAAGAAAAAAAACATTTTAACGTCAATTGTTAAAAATGTAATAATCATAGCAATACTAAAAAAATAAAAACACAAAGCAAATTTCGAGCGGGCTGAAACTTGGATACCCTTCACTTTCTTTCTGGCTTCACTATAACTTGTGTTCCAAATTGGTCCGTTCCTCTACATCACTTTTGTAGCTTAGCTTTTTGGGTGCGGTTTCAATTTCGGCTCCTTCTTTCTTTTCCGTCTGTTCTTATATAACATGGTTGCTACATAGCTTTTGGACGAGTAAAAAGTGTCGCATACGGGCATCGCCCAATCGACTCCTCTCGTCTACTGATCATATTTTATATTTTTACATATTTTAGATGGTGGGCGATGCTTCCTTCAATTCATTATAAACTTCATGACGAAGTTTATTTACCATTTCACTTTGAAAGCGAAGAGTATATAAATGATCATCTGCCTTTTACAAGAACAAAAAAAATCTTAGCAAAATTAATCAGAAATAAATTTCATCCCCCAATGCGGTGTTCGTCTATAATAAATGATTACGCGGTGTACAGGAGAGGACATTTGAGACGTCTTCAGCATCATAATCACTTACGAAAATTTTGAATCTGAGTCACGTAAATTTGAAAATTTTAATAAAAATTGTCACTTGTGAAATTCTTTGGTCCCAATTTCACAAGTTCATGTGCACAGACCGAATCGAAAAATGCGTGCGGTACCTTCTTTTTATACCCTTCACTCGTAGAGTAAAGGGTATATTAACTTTGTCATGAAGTTTGTAACGCATTGAAGGAAGCATCTCCGACCATATAAAATATGTATATCTATGATCAGCATGACGAGCTGAGTCGATTGGGCGATGTCCGTCTGTCTGTCTGTCCGTCTGTCCGTCTGTTGCTACGCGTTTTACTCGGCCAGTTTAAAAGCTATCGAGCTGAAATTTTGCACACATGCTTCTTTTTATTGCAGGCAGTTTGTATGTTTCAATCGCTCAAATCGGACCATGGGGTCATGGGGCTGCCATACAAACCTAACCCCCCCCCCCCCAATTTGGTTTTTCTAAGTAAAACTTTTTCATGTTCTAAGTAAAACTTTTTTTTTTTATAAGAATGGATCAAATCGGATCATGGGGTCATGGGGCTGCCATACAAACCTAACCCCCCAAATTAGGTTTTTCTAAGAAAAACTTTTTCATTTGTGCACCAATTTTAACCAAATTTCACACAAATGTGTTTCTATTGATGCCACAAAACATATGTAAGAATGGATGGAATCGGACTGTGGGGTCATGGGGTTGCCATACAAAACCAACCTCCCAAATTGAGTTCTTCTACGAACAACTTTTTTATTTCTGCACTACTTTCAACCAAAACTCGTAAAAGTGCATTTCGATTGATGCCATAAGACATCTGTAAAAATGAATGGAATCGTACTATGGGGTCATGGGGCTACCATACAAACCCAACGCCATTCTGGATCTTCTAAGAAACATGTTTTCTACACCAATTTCAAAAAACGTTAATGCTTCTTTATCAAAACAAAAAAAAGTGAAACAAATGGTATCGTACTATGAGGCCATGCTCCCGCATCCCCCCAATAAAGTTTTCATTTTTTTTTTGTTTTCCCACTTATTCCAACCAAGCCTCACACAAATATTGTTTTATCGACGCCACAGAATTTGTCAATATCAAATACCTATTATGCGAAAACAGAAGAAAAAGAATGGGGAAGGATTAAACACAAGTCATAGGTTCACCCCAAAAACTTTTAGCCCGAGGAGAGTGAAGGGTATTCAAATTTCGGCTGCGCCCGAAATTAGCCTCGGTCTCGTTTATTATTTCATGAGCTAAATAGCAGTAAGCCTAAGCGTTGAAATTTGCAAAATAGAACTCGCTCAATCGTAAACAATCAAGATTACCACGGAAGTAGAGAAACTACTAGACCTGCCACCACTGGACCTCAAAATCACAGAAGAGGCTAGACTCGCAGCGTACAGACTCCAATCATCGAACATGTGGACACCACAAAGGGTAGGACACTGTACGATCACAGAAATCATTGCAAACCCAATCCTAGATATGGGCAGCGACTATACCCCGGCCATGTACACCTTCGACTCCAACATCCAAACCTCAACGGTTAGGGAAGACTGGAGTAAATGGAACGACAACCATCTATCAAATCACATTGTGTGGTACACTGATGGGTCGAAGACAGACGAAGGAACAGGGGCAGGAGTCTATACTAAAACCAACAACTATAGTATCTCCAAACCCCTAGGTCAATATACAACTGTCTTCCAGGCAGAACTTATAGCCATAAACCTTGCAGCAGGGGAGAGTACTCGAAAGGGATATACCAATAAGACCATATATATTCTCTCCGACAGTCAAGCTGCTATAAAAGCAATTGCAAATCCCAAAACAACCTCTAAATTGGTTTGGGAATGCCAACAAAATCTCAAAAACCTAGCAATCCGAAACAAAGTAACTCTGAAATGGGTGAAAGGACATAAGGGGATCGAAGGAAATGAGAAAGCGGATGCCCTCGCAAGAGAGGGTTCCGAACTACCCTTAACTGGTCCTGAACCTGCAATCGGGATCAGTAAATCTACTGCCAGAACCGTTGCCAGACGATGGACCGAGGATAAATTCCAAGACCGATGGAGACTCGCTGAAGGGCTCAGGCATAGCAAGCGCATGCTGGAATCTAACTGGCATACCAGCTGCACCGAAGCCCTCAGGGCAGTGACAAGCCTTATAACCGGTCATTGCACCCTACGGAAACATCTGCATACAATAGGGATCTACACACAAGACCCACTATGTCGCCTCTGTAACGAAGATGAGGAATCAGCCTCGCACGTTATTCTCGAATGTCCCGCTCTTATGAGCTGGAGACAAAACTTCTTTGGGGCTCAAACCACCAGTATGGGTGCACCCAAAGTAAACCTGGTTAGCTTTCTTCTAAGCCTTTTACGTAGGACAGAACTCATAACCTGAAATTTTCTCGCTTAGATGGGTAATACAATAAGCCAGCAGGCTGCAGTATCGGGCGCAACCAGCCCAACCTATCTCAGCGCCATATCCATCCATCCATCCATCCACCACGGAAGTTAACTGCAGTTTAAAATGGTTTAACCAATCAGCAGTCAGCACGCACAAGTTAAACGCAGTTTAACGATTACGATGAGCGAGGTAATGGCTGATTGGTTGAACAATCAGCTCGCTTAATCGTAAACAACTAATATTTCCATGGAAACTTGTATACGTAATAATATAAATTAATAGGCAGAGCAAAAAAACAAATATTTTCTGGTTAGGATTTTAATTAGAAGGTACAACTAAAAAGTAGCAGTATGAAATAGTTGTTCTTAGGTTAATATTGTTTTTAAATTATGACCTGTCTCGAGAGCAATTATTAACTCGCTTCTGTTCAGGCAAGAAGTATTGTCCACTATCCCAATTTTACGTTGGTATCTAGTAATATTGAAAATTGGCGTATTTTGTTCACTTTTCTGCTGCATTTTCCTTTCTTTGAACTAGGACGAAATAAATAGTTTGATATCTCGGCTCGACCAAAATGATTAACTAAGGATACCCCCTGTACAAAATGACCCATCCAGGGTTCTTTCAGTGCGTTTTATTAATCTACCCGTACTGTGGAACATAATGTCGTGATGCGTCATTTTTCATGAAAGGTACCTTAGTTTGAGCTGATTTTGGTGACAAGTATATTTGCGCCCTTTTGTAAGAGAAAGAACTACTTTAAGAGAACACATACACCTACAGGTAGATAGAAATGTACAGGTTTCTATTCAATATCAAATAAAGCACACTGGTTAAGTAGTAACCAAAGGAACAACACGTCTTTCATTATTCCCATCCTCGCAATTCAGAAGTGGGATCAGAATACACGATACCCGGGCGTGATTTGAACGTGAACACGTTGAAGCGCCTATTGGAGGAGATGGGTCAACCGACTCACGGAACAAAGGCGGAATTGCTAGTTCGGTTGGAAGCTGCAGGCGTACCCGCCGAAAAGATCAGGGAATTACAAACTCAAATTACGGAGGACAGTGTGAAAGATGAAGGAGTAGCGGAGACCGGCCACGTGCTGCAATTGATGGAGCGAGAAAGGGCGTTAATGGCTGCAGAAAGTTCCACGTTGAAGAAAAATCCCGAAAAGAAGGTAAGTGTGGCATGGGCTGCAAGCGTTGATGTGATGGTCGGCGAATTTTCGGAGCGCGAAGATTCCGACGTATGGGAAAAGAAAGTGCAATCGGTGGTAGAGTTTTACGCTTTAGGCGAAATGCAGTCAAAAACACTTCTTTCCGAAAAATTAACGGGTCGCGCCAAGGCGTGGATGCAATCGCGAAGTGATTATGTAACGTTATCATTTCAAGAAACGTTATCTCAGCTCCGAACTCTCTTCGCCAGTCACCACAGCCGTGTCACTCTTCGTCGGGAATTTGAAACGAGACAGTGGAGAAAGAGCAATCGTTCAGCGAGTACGTCCACGAGAAAGCGATTATGGCCGGCAGAATATCGATTGCTATGATGACGATGAGGAACTCATTGAATACTTAATCGATGGGATTCCCGAACGACGGTTAAAATCGCAAGCCCAAATGCAAAGGTTCAGTTGCGTTGCTGATCTCAAACACGCATTCGAAAACATCACTCTAGCATCGAAACCAGCAACTTTGAAGGGGAAGCAATCCCGGGGCAAATGCTTTAATTGCAATACCGAGCGGCACATCTTGAAGGATTGCCCGAAGCCAAAGCGTCAGCGCGGTTCCTGCAACAAATGTGGAAAAATGGATCACATTGCATCGAACTGCAAACAGCAGGTAAATAGTTCCAGTGTAAGTCAAGCATTTGAGGAGATTATTGACATGGCGGCTGGTGATGATATAGTGAGTGTTTAGTCAATTTACTTTGCTTAATAGATACAGGTATAAATGATGCGCGGATGCATATTATAGGGCAAGTGGCAAGTGGCGGTTTTTTAAAATGTTCGGGAGAGAAATTTCGATTTCTGCGAAGGTTGTTCCTGATACTGCAATGTACAATGAACACCCTCTCCTTTCTTTAAAAAACCCCTATCAAGAAAGCGCTACCAACCTAGTAGTGTCGAATTTAAGAATTTCCTTACGGGAAAACTAACCGTTGGTAGGGCGACGACAACTACAGCGAATTCTGTATATGAGACAGCAAGATTTTCAATTTATACAGGATGTCCCGCCGCTGGTTAGCCATAGACCTATGGTAGACTCTACACAGGGGTGTCAAACTCAAAACCAGGCGCGGGCCAAATAAGACTCTCCTCAGGTTTAGGTGGGCCGCAGGAGGAAAATTTCAAAAACTTTTATGTAACCGCATTACGAAAGTTGATTACAGAATATTACTTTTAAAACATAGCAGAGAGTCTAGATCACTATAGAGGCTTCGGGATTATCCGTGAGAATTTCTCCTTTTGAAAATGTACTTGAAGATCATTAAAAAATTAAGGAGCAAAAATGTGGAAATATGATTGATCTTCAAGTAACCACAATTACATGATTTTCCCCAAATTTTGAAGAGATGATAAAAAATGTTTAGCACCAGTCATCCGAGGTCGCTTAAAATAACATTGGGAGGCAAAATAGTCAGAATAAATTAATTTCAGCAGAAAGGTGGCCAAAAGAGACAAAAAGTTGTTTGTGATATGGTTTTAAGCAAACTCATGCATATACGAGTAGGTCTAAAAATCAGGCACTTGTCTCAAATTATTATGTTGGAATTTCACATCCAGGTGATTTAGTCACCAATTCAAAGATTTCCGTAGTTTTTAAAGCTTTGTAATTTTTCCAAATAAATGTTCATGTTCGGTAAAGCCAACCAATTTTTTATTAACTGCATTTCGGGGCAGAACAGTTTCATTAAAAGACTTAGTATCGTCCTGTACAAAAAAGATGAGCTGTCTTATAAAATCAAATAACCAGCCTGAAGTTGTTGGTAGTATTTGGAGGAAAAAAACCTAAAATAATCTTGCATAAGCCACTGACGAGTTTTAGTAATTTTTGTAGACTTGAGTTCAATTTCTTAATTTGTTCACCTTTCCAATTTCACCATTTTTGTGTTGATACAGATTGTGCTGCTTTGACAGGGCCGCGGGCCGCACAAAACTAGGAGGAGGGCCGCATGCGGCCCGCGGGCCGCGAGTTTGACACGTCTGCCTACAGGATGTTTTAGGGAAAATGTCACAAAAAATTATTTCTCTAGCTTTTACCGTTACGGAGTAATCGCATTTTTTGCGATGACTTTGTGCTTTATTCTTATATGCCGTTCGAAAGCTTAGGAAATGGGCCAAATTTTGTGAACTTTGCAGATTTGCCACTCCAATGTACCGTTACGAAACTCGGGTTTAATTTTGACATTAGAAGTTAAAATTGAAATTTCTGCAAAATTCAAAACATCGTATCTCGGAATATAAGAAACTCTTCGCATCGTTCGATATGTCCTTTTATTGGAAATTTTGTGTACTTTCAGAAGAACATAAACAACATTGATTTGTGTAAACTGGAAGCTGGAAAATAGGAGTTTTTCCAAAAAAGTCGTGGTTTTTTACAAGAATCACAAAAAATGCGATTACTCTGTAACGGTAAAAGCTAGAGAAATAATTTTGGTGACATTTTTCCTAAAACATCTTGTAGAGTCTACGATAGGTCTATGGCTAACCAGCGGCGGGACACCCTATATACTTGGTGAAAGCTGGCAAAGGAGCATTATTTAGCCGCTACTACAACATGAAGCCCAAATTATCAAAATATGTACCATTTTTTTTAAACCAGTCGTACACTTAAATAAAAATAAATAAATAAAATAAATAACAGGCGCGACAATCCAACATTGGACTAAGGCCGCAGGATGTGTTAGTGACATCCCATTTCCAAGATCTTATCTGCTATTCGTTGAGGTAATGAGATCAGCATCACGCTCAGCAGTGTTATTTATCCCCATAAATGGGTACTCGTTTAACATCTGAGTGAGATCATAGTCCGTCACAAGCTCGTGAGTTCGAAAAACACCATGATCTACGGTGAGATTCGAACTCATGACCCTGTGCACCGAAGGTGCGCGCACTAACCGCTAGACCACAGTCGTACACTTGCATTTCAAAATAAAAACAAATGAAAATACGATTTTATCATTATATTATTGGGTGAATTCACATTGTAAGACGAAACCGGACAGGTAAACTTGCAAGACAAGAACAATCTGAAATGCACAATGCTTGTCTGCTGGCCACTACAAAAGCTCTCGCCGTCCGTTTGTTTGTGCTAATAAACGGACGCTTTTGTAGTGGCCAGCAGACAAGCATTATGCATTTCAGATTGTAAGAACGATGGTTCTTGTCTTGCAAGCTTACCCGTCCGGTTTCGTCTTACAATTTGAATTCACCCATTGTCGTAGAGGGTTTTAACCCTAAACCTCCATACGTAGAATAGCCACTGTCACTAGCAATATACTGTCCAAAGTTATTTCCGAATCAAAGTATGTATTAAGGAGGTAGGAAAAGTTTTGGTTCGATTTGGCTAATTTTCAATGCCGTCCAAGAATGTTCCAATACAATCAAAACAATAGTCTACTGAACGCAGAATAAACGTATTTATACACTCGCAAGCATACCAGATTTCAGAGTTAGTTAATATTTCCGTTGCCACAAAATTCTTCAATGGTACCTACTCGCCACACATTAAAAAATTAATTTCTCTCAAATTGGATCTCTGTCCTAATCGTTTTTGGCTCAAAAAAGGTTTCCTTTTTTCTAACTTCCAAACAGTATGCATTTATACAATCACTTACGCAGTTCAGTTAAATGTTTAGCCCCGACAACCAACAAGAATAATCCACTAAAAACCACAATTTTCACAAACATTTTGTCCATCTTTTCAACGCAAGATACACAAACACTATGCGAACTGATTTGAATATCACTTCACTCCAGACCAAGAGCCCAGACGCAGCACCCCTTCGATGAAAGTCACTATCTGCAACTGTGCAATATATCCAGGATCAAATTGAATTTGTTTCGACTCAAAGTGATCGGAACCATTTGCACCGCGACTAATGACTTCATCGTCCAGTTCGGGAATAATATCAGCTCGGACAAGAACTTTTTTTTTAGTTTTCTTTAACGATTTCTCTAGATTGTCGATCTCATGCTATAGAAGTAAAGATTGTCCGAGTCAGTTGGGAATACCGCGAAATCAAAACATGTTTTATTTCCATTAATCGAGAGTGAATACAAAAATCGTTGTTGTACATTATTATTTATCTATTGGTCCCCGGCTGCTGTTGTGTATTCTGGCTCGTTTAGATCGAAGATGAGCTTACCAGTTTACCTTGACTAGAGAGACATGTGACTAGGCAAAACTAGAAACCGCTCATATACGACTAATCAATCCAAATCGTCAGGCAATTTGCCAAAGATCGAGATTCACTTGTTTTGATGCACGTCTTGCAATTGTGCACAGGATTGTGCATTTGAATAGCATAGCGAATCGATTGCAATATGACCCATTGAAAGTGAAGTTGAAATATTCATTGTCTTCTAAAAGTTCAAACGATCTTTCTTCCGTTAATTCCGTGTCTTTATGTGTGTATCTGATCGCTCGATGCATAGATCGATTAATTAATTATATTATCAAACATTACATTCAGAACTTGTACAATAGGAGTATCAAGATGAGTGGAATTGCATGTTATTGCAAAACATTTGCTTTGTTTGAGACTAGAACTCCATCTTTCGCTATTTTCTTTGTTCAGCAGTACATTAGGCACTTGCACGTCATTTTAAAGCTAACAACCGTCCTGCGGGACAGTGCCGTCACGTTGTATGGGAGGTACCCTTAGTTTTATTCCGATTGAGCCAATTTTTGGTGACGGTGAGTAGTATATTTGCGATCTGCAATGGCGATACCCTGAAATATAGCCTTCTGCTACAACTTTGGGGGGAGTTGTCGAAGTTGTGGAGGTCCGTGTTCGAAATGACTCAATTTTTAGCAATAATCATCTTCAACTTATTACTCTTATTACAATACTCACGCAAAATTTAAAAGATGGAATTGCGTTTTTTCGAGAGCTATGAAGCTTTATAAAAAAGTCTAAAAAGAAAATACGCTAATTATTTTTATAGTCTAGTGCAGTGGTTCCCAACTAATTTAAAAAAAAAAAATATTTCTATCATATAAAGCGGCCGATGTGGATAATGGTGAGGCGCACATTTTGCTGTTCAGAGTCTTGGCTGTCTACTTTCAGAAATTACAGCCATTCATAGATGCGAGTCACTAACAATGAAAAAAATCGCGAAAAGAAGACCGCAGTACAGGACAGTAGTACCTCACTTTCCATTTTAGCTTTCACTCAACTTGTAAGTACCCGAGTCATATAACACTCTACATTTATTATGTACTATGTACACACATAATGTTCTAACCATAAAATCAATACACATTGGTGAAGGGTCATATCTAATGGTCGTATCTGTCCTGTTTTTGGCAGGACAGTCCTGTTTTTTCTGCCGTCCTGCCAAAACCTCGAAAGTCCTGCTTTTGTCCAGCTTTGTCCTGTTTTTGAACAGCGGATTGGCATTTCACCAGAGGACGAGTAAATTTAATGAAAACTACAAATAAATGTAAATGAGCGAGAATGACCCTTCATTCCGTAAGGTGATAGGCAACCAAGTCGTTTTTAGGGTTTTTGGGTTTTTTAGAAATTTTTTTTCAAAAAAACCCTTATGAAATCGATTTTGTCCGTCCGTCCGTCCGTCCGTCTGTCCGTCTGTTCACTAAATAACTCGTGAACGGCTCAACCGATTGTCATGAAATTTGCTACAGTCTTTGGCACATATACCTTAGAAGTTGGTAGGAAGAAGATAACAGGGTGTCCCGAACGTTTGAAAAAAGTCGACTTTTTTAGTTTTTATCGGAGAGTGACGTATGGGTATTTAAATCGAAGATCTAAACGAGTACATCTCATATCATTTAAAATTTTCCAGTTTCGAGTAACGGTAAAAAAGTTATTGGCGTTTAAAGTTAAACTTCCTTTTCGAGCTCCGTTTTTCTAAACCGTTATAGGGATCAAAATGAAACTTTGCACAAAGATTGGTCAGTAGGGCCTTATATACGTTAAATATTAAGACTGTTGACTTTTGCAAAGGAAAAGTAAATAACAGCATATTTGTAAAATTTCAATTTGTTCGTGTGTAGCCCCTATTAGGTTTGAGAATTGAGAATTCTGCTAAGGGTTTTTAGAAAATTACACATAGAATATGTCTACGAATTTTCATTCGAATAACTGTATCCAAACCGGAAATATAGCCAAATAAGTATTTATAGTAAGGGCCTTTGGCACTGCAGCCTCTTAGGCATTTCTTCAATGCATATCTTTTAACTTGATGAAACAATGAACATGAAATTTGGTGGAAATGCATAGAATGGTAATAAAGTTTACCACAAATATTTTTGAAGTTTATTTTTGAAGTTAGTAGGACCAAGTTAACAGGGTGTCCCTGAATAGCTGCAAAAGTATACTTGTTCAATACTCATAGGAAAGCTTGCGTTGGCTCTTATGACAGGGAACACAATGGAATCATTTTAAATAAGGTTGCTTTTCCTTGATTAAAAAACAGTAACAGTAGATTTACAGCTAATAATTCAGATCATATATAAAGCCAAGCCATCCTTACGTTTGCCTCAGTTTCTTTTTGGTCAAAGGCCATCAGAAATCTTAAATCGAAAAATGCCTGTAGATTTGCCTTGGAGTACTTTTATACAAACTGGGTAAATAGTAAATCTATTTTTGGATTGGTCTAATTAAAGGCGGAACAGAATGAAAGGCGCTAGCCTACTAGATTTACAGGAAGCATTTTCTTAATGTTGTCCACAATTCTTATTTATTGCTTATAAAATATATGTACAAAAAATATTCACTATGCATTAAAAAACCCTCGTATTGCGGGCGCAGCCCTCTGTACGCCGGTATTTTTTTTATATTGTCTAAGTCCGGCAAGAGAAGGGAATAGCAAGGAATTATTGCTCCTGAATCGTCTTAAGACATTATTTGCACACATTTTGTCAATATATCCGTCTTTCAAATATTACAGGTTAAAACAGCACAGCTATAAAAATTTTGGAAATAATGTTTAGTGCTGATTTATATACCCGGATACAGTGGATTTCGGTTATAACGATATCGATTATAACGATGTATCGGCTAGAACGACGAAGTTCTCGGGTCTCAAGATTTATGAAGCCTCTGCAGTGTTATTTTTGATGGATATAGCGACCATTGCTGTAGGGACCGATCGATTATACCCGCATCTGCAAAAAAGTCACAAAGATTCCTGTTGTCCCATTTTTTTCTAACATTCCGATTTTGATGAAAAGCTTTGCCTATGACGAGGCTTTGTACAGCGTAGCGAGCGGGAACCTAATGGATTTTAAAACATCGTCAAATATCGAAAATGCATACCACAAAAATTGTTTTTTTTTTTTTTGCTAGAACACAGCATAATATTTTAACATCTTTCCCCTGTGGAAAATTTCAATTTTGTAGAAATCTAAACTCTTTGCATCAGATCAACTTCAATTGGATACCGACGGACTGCCAGGTAGGATAGAGGCGAGGAGTTAGCATTTCGTTCCTGTGTTGAAAGCGTTTCAGTTGGTAAGATGGGTGATTGAGCCCCGTCCCTTAAATATTTTTGAATTGCAATCTGCCCTTCGCACAACACACCATAGCCTTGCAAGAAAAAAAAACATCAAAAAATATTTCAGCAAGATGGGATTTTTCCACGCTCCAGTCGGTCCACTAATTTCATCAGCACTGACCCTATATTTGAAATCACGCAATTGTGAAAATAAACCACACACGTTGAAACGACAACTCTTCTGTGAAGAGGCCGTGCGAGTATCTAAAATGCTCTATTGTGCTGAGTGGTTTAGTGCAATCAGGGCCGGCCCTAGGGGTGGGCGAACTGGGCGGTCGCCCAGGGCCACCACTTTCGAAGGCCCACCACTCTTAAAGAACCTTTACTTTCCAGGGGCCACCACTCGGAAAGGGCGTCAGTACCAAGGGGCCTCCGCGCAACACCCTTTTGAAATATGGATATGATTTTATTGTGATTTATGAGTCCATTTTTTAAAAACGCTTTTAATTTCAATAGAAATGCTTCCACCAAAACGAGTTCGACTAAATCAAGAATCGGTTGCTTTATAAAGAAGGTGAGAGCGGAAGCATTTTAAGGCACACCAAAAAGGCGTTTCGTAGTTAAAGAGAAAGAAAATATATCTCCGTCTAGTAATCCTCAGCAGCCCGGTTCAAGTTTTATCGCAGATGTAACAGAGTAAGTACAATACTAATGAAAAAGCGCATCATTTTTCTGAAGATTTTGACGTATGGGGAGGGTGCAAATCGCCTATGGTTATAGTGTACTCAAATCAAATAACGTCCTTTTTTGCTTTTGTTGTTAAGGAAGAAAATCTCAATTGATAAGCAAAGCCAGCAATTAATGGTAGCGTTGATCGGCTATTTCAACCAAATAATGGAAATTTCCTGGGGTTAATAGAAATTCTTGGTGAATACGATCTTACGTTACAAAAACATCTCCGGCGAATTAAGAGTGACGAAATCCATGATCATTATTTAGGGAAACGCATTCAAAATGAAATAGTCAAACTAATGGGACATGAAGTGCTGGCGTTCTTGGAATCTTACAAAGAAATTGGTTTCGAATTGGCCCAGAATGCTGCCAAACTATTAGACGAGAAGCTGGAAATGACGGCCGAAGAAATGATTTTTCCTGCAGCAAGCACCATGAGAAGATGCAAAGCTAAAAACAATTTTCGAATGAAGCTGACGATGACTCTTTAACAGGTTTACAATGGAAATTTGAAGTGGATTTTTTAACGTTTTATTAGATCAAGAACTCACTGAAAATTTTAATCAGTTAAAAGTCCACACACACACACCGCGAAGAAGGCGATATCAACGGATTTTCCACTTGAATGACCCAGGGCCAGAGGCAGACCGATAAACACGTCGAAGTGTCAAAAGAAAAAGCCTGAACAACGCATTGATTTCGGTGATGACACAATCCAGTCGCAGGATCCTCACTAAACCTGAGGATATAACATCAAAATAGGCACCATGATAACACCACAGGTCACAGTACTACTGATTGGTATACTAACGTAACAAAGAAAAAACAAAACCTGGATCAAATTATCGAATTATGGCATTCGGATCTTTGAATATACACTTTCTTGTCAAGACCAAGTCGAAAGCTGAAGTAGTTGCTGATGGGTGAGCCCAAAAAAAAAAACAATTTGGCTTAAAATGGATATTAGAGACTAGAAATTGCCTGCTTTCTTACAAGTACATTATGCACCCCTTGGTCCCAAGGAGTTTGAAGTAGTGTTTAGCGCGAACGTTGTCAACGTCAAGCATAAAATATTGGAACTCTATTTGTCAAGTCGGTCAAGCAACGTACTATTACGATATCAACATTGTGAATACAATTATTGGAGAATAATAATTCAGGCCATCTACATCAACGAAAAAAAAGTAATTAAAAATGAAAAATGTAAAAAAAATTGTCTTTAAAATCAATTTTTATTTGAATGTTGATAGGGGCCACCATCGCCGATTTGGCCCAGGGCCACCAAAATGCTAAGGCCGGCCCTGAGTTCAAATTCCCTATTTAGTTCATGCAGAGGCCCAAGGTAGATGCCCAAGTGGTTCTCAAAGAAGTAAAGACATTAAATAAAATTCTCCTCTGTTCAAACTACACTGAAACAAGCGTTTGAGTTCGCCGCTTATTGCTGACAAATTCGAAAGGTACGCAAATATTACAGAGGTATTTGTGTTTCTGGTTGTCCTTCTTTGTGTCCTGCTTTTTTACTAGCATTGTCCTGTCAAACGACGATTTTTGGTGAATTTGTCCTGCTTTTTACGTTAAAAAATATACGAGCGTTAGTCACACCCAATGTTTGTAAATTGAGATAGGTCATAAAATAAGGTCCACAATTCAAGAAATGACCACATGTTTAAATAGCCAAAGAAGAATACAATAGTTGGTCCGCAAAAATCATACATCTCAGGATGTTTGCAGGATAGCTGGGTATGGCCCCCTAATTATGGGAAAAAAGTCCTGACCAGCAAAAATCATCTTCAACTTAATGTGAATACTCACACAAAATTTCACGACTGAACTTGTTTTTTTTTCTCAAGAGTTATGGAGCTCCTTAGACGGGGTCTGAAATGAAAATATTATAATTTATTTTTTAGTGGAGCGCAGAATTTTCAAAAAAAAATCTAATGTATTATACATAGTGTCCGGAAACTACCGCACAAACGCACCGGAAAATGATTTCTCACGTGATTTCCAGAAAAAAAGTTGCGCCGAACATACCCCTAATTCTTAACCAGCTGCCATAGGCGTTTGGAGATTTTTGAAAAAAAAAAACATTTTCTTCTTCTTCTCCCTTGCCTCGTTCTTTATACCGCTCCATGGCTTCGCGTTGCTCGACCCGCGGTGTAGGCACATCGCCCGTTTTGGCGATAATATCTCAGCATATTTCTACAGGCAGCTCTATCTTGGATAGTGTCATCGCCGAGACCAATGCGTTGTTGTTGCTCTTTCATTTGACACATCCAGGTGTTCTGCGGTCTGCCTCTGGCCTTGGGTCCATCAAGTGGAACTTCCATTGATAACGCTTTCTTTGCTGGGTTCTCAGGCGGCGTATAAAAAAAGCTAACCTAAAATGGTTTGGTTTTTACAG
Source organism: Microchrysa polita (assembly GCA_949715475.1). Classification (NCBI taxonomy): domain Eukaryota; kingdom Metazoa; phylum Arthropoda; class Insecta; order Diptera; family Stratiomyidae; genus Microchrysa; species Microchrysa polita. Next base: position 52,925,729 of record OX454419.1, read on the forward strand.
AGCTTCAAACTCAAATTTGTGTGATTTGACCCGAAAACTATTTTTTCCACCTCAATTTTCTCAAACTTCTATCAAGGTAAGGTGCTTCTACGATTCTTTTCAAAATTGGCGCATGGTCTCCCGATCATTATTATTTAAAGGAAGTTCTACTCATAGCTACAGATTGTACATATTTAAATAACGATAACACAATAAGTGACTCAATTAAATTTAACTTATTCACCTAGATTTTCATACTTTGCCGGTAAACAAAATAACAAAAAGTGTAAATTACATAACTATAAGAAACTAGATTTTGTTTATACCAAACTTGATTATCCAGATATTAATTTAGCTTAGAGAAAACATAGCAACTCATGCCATGCGTTAGTCCAGAGTGGCTATGTGATCACACAACCCATATGTGTTTGACTCCAAATTTATTACACTACACTCCACGAAATAATGCAAATGTCAAAATATTGTCGATGCAATTATTAACCCTTCTGACGCCGCCTACGAGCTATTATGCCTAAGGTGTAGCGGAATCTTCTGTGAAATCAATCTTATTTTTTGAAGAGGTCTAATTTTAGTTCTAGAAACAGTTTACATACTGTGTCTTACGATGATGCGCCGTTTTTTTTCGATTCTTTAGACATAGTTTACATTTCGCCGAACCTTTGATCGCATTTTTGGCCGTCGGTTCCTTTGAAATTTATATGGAAAGGGGTGGAAAATATTATTGAACGATATTTTTCATCAAGATATAGTACCAATAGTCTGTCTGGATATATACGCCAACAGAAGGGTTAAATATCACGTCGGCATTTTAAGAGAGTAATGAATATTACGCGGATTTTATATTCTCAATTGTAAACAAAAAATTGACGTTTGAATAATATTTTCACGCATACTATAAACTGCAATAGTGTGAGAACGGTGCCATTTTTATTTTCTGATGCCCACTCTGGACTAACGCATGCTTTCTCTAAGAAATTTAGTTATTTGAAAAAAAAAAAAGAAAACAGACACGCAACAAAAAGTTCTCTTGTAAAGACCAAAATATCCTTTTTATTTGTTCAATTTATTAGACGATAAGCCATCATAAATCTTATATTTTATTTATTTGTTTTGTTAAAAATATTTTTTGTTCAGTGTGCTGGTTAGTCAATGCTTTTGCGAAGTGGCATATACAAGATAATACTTTTGATTTATTTATACAAGAAGAATAGGTACATATTTCTCAACAACAAAGAAGCCAGGTGAAAAACCTTCAATTTGTTTTCAGCCATTCATAAAATTGGCTGGTAGGTATCTCTTATATAGTTTGTGTTTTGTCCAGAATTTGGATCCAGCTTTCTCGCAGTAGCCCAGTGGCTCCCAACCGTTTTAGTTTGTGTCTGCCTTGCGATGTGTGAAGAACCTGCGCCGCCTTGGAAAATTTGTTCAGTTTTCTGTATTTTCGACTGGCAACTTAGAATCACCTAATTTGGTTGAAATTCATTTTGTTACGAGTTTTCGAAAGTTGACAAGCATTTCAATACTACAAGAGCTAGAGGTTACACTTTTTCACAGCTCATTACACATCACACTTGTTGATTTCGAAAAAGCGACCTACACCGTTGACTGGGAATATACAGTATGTTCCGGTAGCTCAATATCACGTCATACCAAACGGTTACCTATCAGATTCTTAAAAGGTGCACAACGGACTGAGAAAAAAACACATTTTCCAGCCATTTTTTTGTTTGTTTCTGATGGCATTGCAGAAGTTGTAATTCGGGGTTCACATTAAACGCTACTAAGACCAAGTTCTTAAGCACGACCGAGGAGTACAAAAGTCCAAGAAATAAGTACAAAACGTTAACACATTTTTCTATCTCGGGATCATAGTTACAGAAAAGACGTTAAGGGATAAACACTGTAGGGTTTAGTGGGCCTTGTAGCCGACATCTTCTAAAAACTCTGCCATTGCAGATGTTAAATAAGGAGAGAGAAGAGAAGGGAATTAATGGTCGGCACGACTCTTGGATGCCATATGACCGCGGATTAAAGCCCTTTGAATAGGCTCTTAATCCAAGTCCTAAATTACCTATCAATGCCCGTTTACCGTGGCACTATCAAAGATAAGGTAATTCCGCCCGTTGCCCGTGGCGGATGAGAATGTCAATAAACTAAGAAGTTCGTATCGAATCTGCCTCTTTATTCTTTAGACATGTCTTTTTATACTAAATCTATGTAACCTATTCTAATGTACATGCGGTTATGTAAATACATCTATGTATTTGTCAAATTCCATCCTTTGACCTATTTCTTCTCACGCGGTAATAAAATGTAAAATTTATTACCGTGGGTCAAGTGCTGTATTTTGGGAAAAATATACAATACAAATTTCGGTCCCAAACCACTTATGACATAAGACATATACTCGCGATTATGCACACTCAGGGTGTACGAGTATATCGCCTTATCGATAGTGAGCCCGCACATGTGGAAGTATTTCAAAAGGAAAAGGATGAAACTTGATTTATATTTCTTTCAAATCTTAGAGTGTATACTTTCAATTTGTTAATGGTCAATGCTTGTAATTAGAGATGGGTTTAGTGTATTGCAATGTTACATACACTACAACACAAAGACCCTATAGTTGTGCGCGCCTATTGTGATCCAATTTGTGCAAATTTTTTATGGGTGGTTGCGAACGTTGAGCATTGATTTGTCAGTGATTTCGGAGGTAATGCCTTTGGTGATATAATCTGCCATATCCCGGGCAGCACCAAAAGCAAATATCGTAAATGGACAAACATATCAGGCCTATAGAGAGAGGGGGAAACGGTGATTCCGCCCGGGCCCGGGATTTCATAGGGGCCCGGATTTTGACACAAAAGTTGTGCTTTAGTGTTTTTTTTACATACAAATTGCTATTTTTAGGTCTTTAACTAAGAACCCTTATATATACATATGTACTGTTTTTAGCGTTTTAACAACAATTCATAACATACTGTGCACTAGGCTTGGGGCTCATTATCTATTTTTGAATTTTGAGAACTAGGGCCCCGAATCATCATATTCAATCAACAAATCAACATGGTCGTTTCGTTACTAAATTTAAATTAAGAAATTTCGACTTCTTCATCCAGTAGCGTTCAGTTTTTCAAAATATTGGTGTTTAAAGTAAAAATAGGAGCCCTCCTGTACAGCGACATTTTTTTTCTAGAAGGACTTTTCCGGGCGATTTTTATTTTGTGTACAATAAATAATTGATTTGAGCTCCCCAAGCATTTGTTAGAACTGTGAACTGTATCCGCCTTGTTTTCCTAAAACCTTTGTAACGGTTGATGTAAAGAGTAGACCACAGCTGTATCCTTCGGAAAATCTTCAACCAGAAAAAAAATAGAATGTAAATTTGCCCAGTTTATTGCATTATCCACTTTCCATTTTGCGCGTAGTACAGCCTTTATTATTCATCTTAAAATGAACACTTGAGCCAATTTCACCCGTAAAGTCTTCAAATCGAATTAAAAAATAATATTTATGTATGATCCTTCCTATCCTATCGAGAATGACTGTCGAAAATTTCAAGGCTTTCTTCATATCAAAGTTGGAATATAGGTTGGATTCTTACTTCGCCAAAAGAATAGAAATATTCTAAATAATTTCGTAGGGACAAGGGAATCAATCATTTTTATTTTTTTTTTGTTCTTGGGAGAACTAAATCAGTATCGCTTTATGCGTATCTTGTGTAAGGGGCGCGACCATTAAACAATAAACTTATTTTCATCACGGGCAGATTTTAGTATAGCTTTTTATTAAGTTTCGTTGCACGTAAAACGAAGAAACATTATTCTAAAATGATTTTGGCTTCTGTATTTCCTTAAAATTCACCAATCAACTCTCGAATCGTCTTCAAAATATACTTGAAACGAGACAGAGGCTAATTTCGGACGCAGCGGAAATTTGAATGAAACTTAATATTCTTTCGCGTTAGCAATTTCTACCACACAGTGAGTCTTTACTATACTTAGAAACACATTTGGATGAAGTTTGGTTAAGATTGGTTCATAAAGAAAAAAGTTTTTCTTAGAAGAACCTAATTTTCAGAGGCATGGCCCCGATTTCATTCGTTATACACAGCGTACACTAAAAAGAAATACAGTGGTCCCCGCTTAATGTGATCACTGATAATGTTATGATCCGCTTAATATTTTAATAAATAGCCAGGAACAAACCGGACGTTCTCATTTCATAGAAATTTCTCCCGGTTATTGTAATTAAAAATCCGGATAATATTATAACTTTTAAGTCTCACACATAGGCTTACACACATTCAATTGAAAGCTTTTATTCTGCCCGCTGTTTCAAAGGAGTCAAAGCCCTTCCGGTACATTACGTCAGCAATAAAAACGCATGGAGGACGTCTCCAATTTTCATGGAATGGTTGAAAAAGTGGGATGGACAATGATATTCTCCTGCTGGTCGATTATAATTGTGATTACCGGGTATCTTAATCACATTACCGTTGTTTTTCTCCCAGCGACCACTACGTGCACTATGCAACCGTGCGACCAGGACATTATTCGAGCCTTTAAAACATATTATAAGCGCCAAATGCGATCCAGGATATTCAACATTATTGAGAAAGTAGGACCATCTTTCCTAAACGCAGCTGCATTAGCATAGGAGAATTTATTTGCTAGTGATAAACAAACCATAATTACATATTTTTTTCAATAAATAAAAAACAGTAAAAATATATACATATGTATATGTAAAATGCCTATGATGCCACTTTTATGATTGATTTTGCTTTTTAAATAAAGTTGAATTTCCGACAACTCGATTTCGTCTCGCCTGGTTAATGTTATAGATCGGTTATTGTTATAGATTCAGCTTTGAGCAAATGGTATAACAATAAACGGGAACCACTGTAGCTTCAAAACTGAGGGACTAGTTTGCGCTGCAACAGACGGACAGATAGACGGACGGACATCGCCCAATCGATTTATCTCGTAACACTGATCAATAATATACATACAGTGCTGGAAAAAAAAGTTGCTCAAGCCTTTTAATGACCATTTTTCCTAATATTCTTAAAAGTTATTGGAACTACAACTTTTCAGTGGGCCAGATAAAAACAAAGGACATTTAAACGGTCTATTAATAGTTTAAATTTTATGAATGAGGTTGATTCACTTGGTGAAATTATGGTGTTTTCACAAAGAGGCTGAATTTAATGGATAAATGAGACACGTTAGTCCAGAACTATAGAGTAATATTTTGGTTTTGGCGAAAGAAAATCTAATCACTCGTTAAATAGGTCAAAGGATGGATATTCCTCAACGCATTGTGGCATGGCATTGAAAAATTTGGGGGGAGGGGGGCACCTCTAAACCGAAAAAAGGCTCTGGACGACCTAAGAAAACTGCACCTTCGGAAAATCGCTTCATCATTTTACTAAGCTGTCGAAACCGATTTAAGACATCGTCGGACATTAGAAATAATCTAGTTTGAGCAACTAGGAGTCGAATTTCGGCGAGGATGGTAAGTAATAGGCGCGTAAAAGCTAAATTACATGCGTTCAAACCTGTGCATAAACCAGAATTTCAATTAAAAGTCAAGCGAAAACGTTTACAGTGGGCTGAGAAGCACATTCAATAGACTCAGCAGATATGGGATGGCGCCATTTTTTCAGACGAGTCCAAATTTAAGCTTTATTTAGGCGACGGGAGAATTCTAGTTCAGCGGGATCCTCGGGAAAGGCTTAGTGTGAATACATGGAGGCGCTAGCTGTTAAGTTAGAAGGAGTTATAATGTGGGGCTGTTTTTCGGGAGACAAGAGGGACCGAATAGGCTTTATTCATTCAAAAGTAACAGCTTCGGTCTACCTAAACGTCCTATAACGCGAGCTGGAGACTTGCGTGTAAAAGCTATTTGGTGATACCGGAAGATTTGAGTTCCAGCAGGATAATGCGCCATGTCACACTGCTAAAGAAGTAAGTATTAAATACAAAAAAGTCAAAACTTTAATAACCATATCATAAAATATTACAAAATTTAATTTTTTATTTTTTTATATTTAAAGGTCAAGAGGTACTTTGAAGAAAGGAATGTTGACGTTTTAGATTGGCCACCGTGTAGCCCCGACTTGAATCTCATCGAAAATACGGGTCCAGCATAAAACTTGATGTGGCCAAGAAGCGCCCGGACTCCATTCAGACCTTGAAAAGGTTAATAATAGTCGCTTGGCAAGCGATTGTCAGAAAAAACCTGGAAAAACTGATCGGAGTTGATGAATCGGAGGTGGGGGGCAGTAATCGACGCCAGAAGTGGTCCAACCAAAAATTAATGTTAAACTATTATGTCTTAAGAACCAATAAAAATATAAAAACACACAAAAAAAATGTACTTTATTATTACGAAACATTCTTTTTATAGGTGAAAAAATCCCTATTTCCACTTTATCTAATTTCTCCCTCGGAATCACAAATATAATTATTTTTTAGCAAAAATTTGTCTTAATATTGTTTCAACTGACACAATAAATCAAATAACAAAAAATACCTACCAACTTTTAGCATTAACTGTCTTTTATGGCTAAAAAAGGGCTTGAGCAATTTTTTTTCCAGCACTGTATATACTTTAATAGTATTAGGTGCCTCCTTCTCTGCGTTGCAAACTTCATGACAAAGTTAATATACCCTTTCATATAGTGACGTGTATGTAAAAATACACACACACACAAACTGTTAAACTATCCAGTCAACCCCGTTTTTTGTGAGTTTAGTGTGTAAAAATGCTTCACGATTGAATTCAGTTTCTGTCAGTTTTTTGGCAAGTGCTTCTTTATCCGGTATGGTTTTTTATTATTTTTATTTTTCAATAATTCGTATTTTTCTGAAAACCCATAATTTTAGCTCAGAACTTAAATATCAAAATGCTCGTGAATGCGAAGAAGGCCGCTTTAAAACATTCTTCAAATATCTATCGTACTGATGCCGGATTATATTAGATTAGAAAACATCCGGATTACTGACACTTAGCCGATTCAGTGAGGACGCCGGTGTTCCGGATTAAATGGAGGCTGGATTATAGAGATAATTGTACAATTTGTTTGAGGACCGATATGTCAAATAAAAATTTTCTTCGATTCATAATTTTTTATCGTATGGAAGAGGTGGGCCCGGAATCATTGTCCCCGCGGGCCCGGATTTTCTCTCCACGGCCCTGAACATTTACATAGTATACTTCTTCTGAATCATGCAATCTGAAGACTCCTGTCAAAATGCTACTTCCGAGAGCCTATATTTGTTAAATAAATTGCGTTTTGATCATCGCCTGTAGTTTAAGTAAACTTCTTATAAAAAATGATAACTGACCCAGCTGTCATTTTTTTATAAGAAGTTTTGTTACCAAATTTATATAAAAAACTAAAAACGCTTTAAAAAAATTACATGCTGATTATAAACTACCTCATTACATTTATTAAAAACTTTGTAAAATATGTAGGACCTCAGGAGAGAGGAATTGATCACCTAGATCTTCTTTACCTACGCAGTGACGTAGGTAAGGAAGATCTAGGTGATTTAGGGACTATTTTGAATAACGCAAACACAAGACAAATAAGGAGGTCAAATCAGATTGACCTGACATCAATTCGTGATCAGTTGATTGGGCAGTTTTCATGTGTGCGCTACAAGACCACTTTGTGCGCTACAAGACCACAAAGAACATCTTGGATTAAGATTTGATGTTCTAATGCAACCGTGACAGATAACTATCCGGCAGTGAAAAACATTTTTCTGAATCGAATTCCGGGGCAAAACAATTTCATGAAGGGAGTTTACATTTTCCTATACAAAAGGCTCGCGGTCACGCGACCTTGTCCTCCAGTTCCGAAAGCCTAGCATCTGGTGGGCGTCCTCACATACAGAATGCTTCCATCGAGCTCTCGGTCGTCCACGCAATCTGGCCCTAACAGAATTACCACAGTATCGAGACTGCATCGCAACGGAAACGAATAAACCAACGTACCTCAAATCAAAAGAAGCTTAAATTTGAAAACAAGACTTAAAACACCCAGAAATCCTGCATTTGGTGCGAGGGGGCAATATGAATGTGAACTTTGGTTAACATTACAATTTCAGTCCATTACCCGATTTTTGTCTTTTAGCTTATTAAGCTTTAAGTATAAGTTCGATGGTTCGCGCGAGTTTCCATATAAAGTATAGTAATCAGTTCAATGATTCGCACGAGTTTCTATATAAATCCTGTCAAAAAACTCGTGCGAGGCGAGAATAGCTCGCATCTAGGTATTTAGTTTTTCAGACGAATACCCCATGCTCAAACCAGTGTATACACAAAGTCTCCACATAGATTCGGACGAATATAATGTCCTTACATTTATTTTCGTGCGAGCGTCATAGCAAAAGCAAAAAATTCAATTAAATTGAATTTTAAAGGGTTTATTTTCATCGGAGGAATTGAACAAAATATCCTTTTAAAAACTGATAGGATGGCAGGATAACATATGTGGCAGTGCTTGTTCAGAAGAATGGCTCACTAGAGGAAAATAAGTCAAACGACATCTTTCAGCGAATTGACAATACACAATATGGTTAATATTTTATTATTATAACAATAAAAACAAAGAAAACATGGAAGCAATATGTTTTGTTTGGCTCCTTTCTATCTTGCTTGATTTCTTTCTCTTCCTACTTTGTTCATTTTTATGATTAGGTCCTTTGTGACAAATGTGAAATTCTCACTTGAAAGAAGCCGTAGAGTATGATTTGTGTGAAATAATAATCTTTCATCACTGATTGCACTTTCAATTGCTTCTTTTCGTCATTCGTGGGCATTTCCAAAATCTTCCGTCCTTTATTAATGGAGGTACACGACCGTCGCCTGCAAGATTAATGTTTAAATTGTCATAAAAAAAACAGAATTATTGCTACCGCCATCGTCTTCAGTTATGGCTCTATGCTTAATTTCATCTCACCTTTTTTTCTCGGCGACTTCAATGCCTTTTTCATATTGGAGTCTTCGATTTCTTTAAACTGGAATCAATTAATTCAACTTCGAACTAATTAAATAATATCTTTTCAAAAACCGATAAGATGCTAGAATAGTGTGAGTGCTTCTTCAGAAGAATGGCTCAATAGAGGAAAATAAGTCAAATAACATTTTTCAGCGAAATGACAATGGTTTGTATTTTATTATTATAAAACAAACAGAAACATGGCTTTTTATGGCTTGCACTGTTCTAGTCAATATCTTAAGATATTTTAAATCACGTTATTAAAGCTCCTTATGCCATAGTTATGTACTTGAGCGTACAAGGATGCAAGCTCTGGAAATTGTCGAGAAATTGATTAATATTAGAGTTATCAATTGAATATTATCCTTGAAGTCGAAACCGACCTGAACAATTTCTGATGCAACACTACCAGCATCCAAATATCGAATCTCAGCACCAGGCCAAATATCCTCCAGACTAGTGCAGCCCTCGCGCGGAACTTAGATATCATATTTGGCACAAACGACAATAATAAATCAATAATGAATCCAGTGGCGGCTCGTGACCTTTGAAACTTAATTCATTAACATACATACTTCGTATTAAACGTCCCCAAAAGATGCCTTTCCATCCAATTCATTCCATATTTAGTTTTAACATTTTCGTCCTTTAAAAAGTTATTCAAAAAAAAATTCTAAAGTGAATCGAAAAATCTCTACTTGTTCTTATATTCTTTCAATGGAAATTCTAACCCTATAAATTCCTTATCATCAATTCAGTTCATCACCAAATGGTGTGCACAGCCTATCCGTGCACAAACTCCAATGTAAATTTTGCACTATCCCCTTACCCCGGGAACCCTTCACATATCTGATTTTGGAGCGAGCGCACCAGTTGGTATGACTCTGTGCACCACACCGAGGGTGCTAGGCTAGATGCATGGAAGCTAGATGTTTGACGCTGGTCGCAACATATTCAATTCGTGGACGTATGACACCCAGAGTATGTATTTCGCATGCGTTGGTGGTTTGTTATATTTTGTGAAGTGTTTTATTTTGCGAAGATATTTAGCAAATGATGAGTTGATATGGTTGTTTTATCTGGGGGTGCACGTGCACATGTGCACATATGGGCGAGCCACCACTGAATGGGTCATACGCAAAACCATCGTTACTCACAGCCCGGAACTAGAATATTTTTATGTGTTAGTTGGACTCTCGGGACATTGCCTCTCTTTCTAACTAATGCAAAATAATAGCCATAACAAACAATTGCCGCTATATTCTCGCTAATGCAAGCATTATCACTAATACATAGACAATGTACTCTTCTCGACTGCACTCTTCGTACTCATGCAAAATTGTATGTCACGAGAGTCCAACTAGCGCATAAACAAATTCTATTCCGGGCTGTGAGTTACGATGGTTTTGGTCATACGGCACGGAGAAATTCTTCAAAATGAAATACATATACATATGTTATATGTATGTACTTACTTATATATGACAGCTACGACACTTTAAATAGCTAATAGTTTTCAAAATTTTCCACTGCCAACTATTTATTTTTATTTTTATTTGAAATTCTGTGGAAGGCATGGCCTTATTACAGGGATTCTGGTGTATGTACATAATATTAATAAATAATTCTTAATGCATTGATTAGGTGTTTAATATAATTCAGTTTCAAAATTAATTCTATTATTCATAGTCTAAGAAAATTGGACCAAAATATGGCCATCGAACGGCAAAAATCCTACATCGGAAATTTTTTTTGATTATGGTTGGGGATGGTCCCGAGATGATGGCATAGAAAGTCCCAACCGATCGGTGGTCCGCAACCTTAAAAAAAGGGGGAAAGGGGGGCCTTTTTTTCGGTTTTGTGCGATTATTTCAAAAACGGTAAGAGATACAGAAAAATAGTCTGAGGACGAAAAAAACTACATAAAATTATCTTTGCAATGATATATAACACATTAGAGTTCAATTGAATATTTCGGCGTTAGAATAGAACATAAATTAGAATATTTTCATTTTAGACCTTTTTAAAAGCTGTGTGCAGAGACTGTGGGGGTGACAGGTGGTGATTGTTGGCCCTGATTCGTAGGTTTTTGTGAGGTCGATGAAAACTGTTGGCCACAGATTCTGCAATTTGGTGCTATGAAGGTGCTGATCGTTGTTGTTGATCGTAAATCCGTCTTGTTGAGCCCAGAACAATTTTTGAAATGGCACCATTCCATACAGCATGAGCACTGCACTGAGGATTGTACGTTAGAATAAATCCTCTTACCACAGACGCAGCACATCCATGGACCAGGATTTATTTCGATGCCGGCGCGTATAAGTAGAATTTGGAGCAACTGGGCCGGCATGGCTTGCTCCGATAGTGTAAAAAAGATGTGATGCAACTTTGTTTCCTGTATGTGTCGAGGGGGTTGTGCGGCTCTTGGCCATGCATAAAATGCATGGGTGGTTCCGGGGCGAAGACTCGGCCGCGATAGGAACCTAGGCAGCATCACTATGTCGATTCCATCAATGACATTTATACCTTTAAATCCAAGCCTGCGTAGGTATATTTCAATGTCATTGATATAAATGTTGAAGAGTGGAGCGCTTAAAGGATCGCCTTGGAGTACTCCTTTTGACACCTTGACACTTTGGGAGAATTCGTTATGTCCAACTTTTACTGCAACCGTAGCGGCATCGTAAATTTTACGAATTAGTTCGATAGTTCGGGTGCTGATGTTATTGGATGCCAGATTTTTTTTTTTGTTTTTTAATCGGTTGATTGCTGATATAGTTTCTGTCAGCGTGATTTCAGCATCTAAATATTCATTTATTAATAATATTGGTAGCTCTGTCACTGGTGTTACGCTGTGGACATAAGTAGATTGAAGATGTTGGGTCCAAGCAGAGGCGCTTATCACAGGCTCCATGACGGGTTTTTTTCTAAGCCGTTTTACTTCTGCCCAGAAAGTTGAGCTAGACTTTGTATCTTTGAGTTTATCAATTGTTAGTTGAGCGTATAGATCTTTTGCATTTTTGACACATTGATTATAGCTATTTCTTGATGATTTATATGCTTTTAAGTTATCATGTCTGTAATTTTTCTTCATGATTCTGTATGCTTTTTGGACCAGTTGTTTTTCTTTATGGCATTCAGCAGTGTACCAACAGTCACTAGGTCGGATATGAAGATGTCTATTTGATACTGACACAGTTTTGCCATATTTAATGCGTCTGCTGCCTGATGTATTTCATTTACAAATTGCATCCATGTAACACTTTCGGTTATCCACTCCACTGCCAACTATGATATCTCCAACTCTCCACTTTCGTGTGAGATTTAATGGAAATTTTCGCGCAAGGAACTGATTACTCGCCTTTACTGGTGCGTTTGTTTCACACCACACCACAAACAATTTTTTGTCTATTTTTAGCCACTTCTCTGTCCAAACTTAATTGATGACAGCCTAATTTTGGCGCTAAAGGTTATTTTATACTACCTGGATGGTTCTAGATGATCGGTGCTGCAATGTTGTGGTCAGCTGTCCAAAATTTGGTGGAAATTAATTTACAAATAGCAATTGCTGATCGAATTTCGGGGTTTTTCTTGTCCAGACTTTCTAAATTTGTTTGATGAGTAATTTCAAAAAAAGGATTTTCTTGTAGATACAGTCCCGAGCAGTGTTGCCATTTTAGCCGTTTTCCGGCCAAATTTAGCCGGAAATCGTGCTGTTTAGCCGGAATTATTTTATGATTTTTATATAAAAACTCTTTTATTTATGAACCAATCTTAAGGAAACTTCGCATAAAAGGATCCCTATGAATGTCACAAAAAATATGTGAAAATGGATGGAGACAAACGATGGGGTTATGGGGTTGCCATACAAACCTAATCCCCCAAATTAGGTTCTTCTAAGAAAAACTTTTTTTTGGGCACCGATGTGAACCAAACTTCATGAAAACATATTTCTAATGATCCCCTAAAACATACGTAAAAATAAGTGGAATCCAATAATGGGGTAATGGGGCTGCCATACAAACCCAAACCCTCAAATTTGGTTTTTCTAAGAAAAACTGAAAAACTTTTTTATTTGGCCACCAATTTACACCAAACCTCATGAAAATGTATTTCTATTGATGTCACAAAACAAATGCAAAAATGAATGACATCGAACCATGGGGTCATGGGGCTGTCATACAACCCCCCCCCCCCCCCCATTAGGTTCTTCAAAGAAAAACTTTTTTATTTGTTCACCAATTTCAACCAAACTTCATACAAATTTATTTCTATTGATGGGAAAAAACAAGCGTAAATATTAATGGAAAGGTTCCATGGGATTAAGGAGCTTCCCCGCATGTTGGTTCTTCTAAAAAAATTCTTTTGCTACACTAATTTCACCAAACCTTTTATTAATGTGTCGTTATCGAAACAAGAAAAAATTTAAAAACAAGTGGAAGTTTAGTAAGGGGCCATGTCCCCCGCTGCCTCCCAATAAAGTTGTCTAAGAGAATTTAGCCTCGGTCTCGTTTTTTTTTTTATTTTGAAACTAGAATAAATTTTTCGATATTCACAACCAAAATAATTAATCACCGTGAAATGATTTCTGCATACACTTATTGTCGTGTATTAGGGTAAGTACCTACTATGTCCACCAAGGGGAAAACTTGCATTTATGTCTCCTGGGAAAAATGTGCCGTGGAGACTTGCCTTTTTTCAACAAATTTAGGATAATGGGTTTCACGTAAACTGACGATTAGTACCTAGTCTAAGCATGTCATTTACTAACCACCAACATGCTGAATAATTTGCAAAATTGAAGACACTTTCTTAAATAAAATTCCTTGCTGAGCAAGTCTTGGAGCGTACACAAAAGCTAAGTGCTGAATAAGAATTTTTTGTAGTTTACTGGGCAAGCTAGGCTTGACTCACGCTAATCCGGACCACTAAATGTTTCCACTATGTATTCTATATTCCGGATTTCGGCAGCATATCTGACTCTGTAATCCGGATATTTGAGATTTTCAGGGTGAAATGGTAGATTTTGTCTCGTACTTTATTACGGGACGGTTTGGCAAATGACACAATGCTGCGACTAATTTCAAAGAAATAATACATTTATCGCCGTTTGCTCCTCTTTTTTATTTATTTGGACTGTTTTTCCTCAGAAAAAAAGTGATTGCGCTAATCGGGATGTTCCGATAGTCCGGATTACCCATTGCAATAATTGATCCGGATTATCGAGTCAAGACTGAACTTGCACAACGTCAGATGATTCATAGAACCTACGCATTTAAAATCTATACCATTTCCCGCCCAAGCTCATTATTTTGGATCTTCAATTTCGTGCCTTTGGAGCATCAAATTTGTAATTGCGGATCATCAACAATGCCCTTGCCCATAGTTACGCATTGGACGTTCCTTTTAAGAATTTTATGTGCCATAATTTCGAACCTAATGTGGTTATGAACTTGACCGAGAAATTGTACCTGTATACAACAATTTTGACTAGTTGAGCTCTCTAACTCCGAACTAAGTAAATTTTGACTGTAATGGCAAAGATTGGAGCATATATGTAATAAAACTACAAAATCAGCCTAAAGCATAGTTTACGCGTAGTATGTACTCCAGAAAAGAAATAAATTTATTAAAATCAGTTTTTCACTATATTTTTTCGCAATGTGAATGTTTTGTATGATTTAGCCGGTTTTTTGTCCGTTTTTCTGACTGAAATTGATTTAGCAGGATTTTGAGCCGTTTTTGAAAAAAATATAGCCGGATTTCCGGCTAAATTTAGCCGTTTTCTAAATTTCCAGTTGGCAACACTGGTCCCGAGGTCGTTCGTTAGTGACTCAGATTTATACTCAAATTTTTATATTCTGCGATGAAATTTCCAAAACAATCTTTTAGAAGCGTTTTTGAAATTTTTATCCTGCGCACTGAAAAAATTATTTGCTAAAAACAAGAAAAAATACAACAAAAAACAGCCAAGGAATAATTTTTCCTGATTTAAGATGTATTTTCTTGTTCCAATCTTTGCTTAAAATAATGCTTATTTATTTAAGCAAAAACTTTTCTTGAAACAAGAAAATGCATCTTAAATCAGGAAAAAGTATTCCTTGACCATTTTTGGTTGTATTTTTTTCTTGTTTTTAGCAAATGATTTTTTCAGTGCGGCCCGCTCAATTCTGCAGACAGGGATATTTGGCCCAGGCCAGGTTTTGGAATTTGGCACCCCTGATGTAGAGCATGTTGCGGCTTACATTTGCTGAACATTTCGGATGCCTAGCTGTCTGCGTTGGAAATTTACAACCGTTCAAAGATGCGAAGCAAGACCAAAATAATCGCGAAACGTGACGCCAAGAGCAAACGGGGCCAATTTTGAATAGAGCGCGAAGGAAGCGCACATTTACTGAAAAAATTAAATGAACATCAATAAAAAAAATATTTTTTCTGGGTTTATTATATTATTTTATTTTCAATCATTGTTTTGCTTGAAATTATTTTTTCTGATTTTCTATTTACAACTATATCAGTTTTTATCGAAATCAATGAGCTTACATTATTATCTTTATTTGTATTTTACATTTTACAATAACCATACTACAATCTCATTTTTCATTTCATTAAGGTTTTGATTTCGAACATAGCGCCCCCTAAACAAATAAATTTAATAACTATATCTTTCACATTGCATTTTTTCATTTGCTTTTTTCATTTACATAATAATAATAACAATATTTAATAACACAAAAAAAAGAACAGAACAATATCAGATCTCATGCATAATCCTTTATACATTTTGCGCATACAAAGCGTTATGATGGTAAAGTACAAAATAATAAGCAATTTGTATTGTAAGTATGTTCATAATACGAGTAACTGTGTTACAAATATTGTATTACCCTATATGAATAAGCATATATTTATATGTTTTATTTTTTCTTTTATTTTTTAAATATAAAATGTTTAAATATTACTCAATGTTAAGTTCCTCACCTTCGTGTATAATGCGTACTAGTGTAAAAGTTTTTCGCTTTTTACCATTTTGTTTTATTTATCATAAAGTGTTATCCTTGCGTAATTATATATTGATAATATATAACTGGATAGTCAATATATAGCAGCAGTAATAATAGTTTATATTTATTATTAGTACATAGTAGCTTATGCTGGTGTGTATGGAGTGCAAATACTTCGTATACGAATTATTGCTGTTACTAGTAGGCAAATATTTTTCATGTTTTAGGCTGCTTTACGGATCTTTAGCAAATTGCAATTATCGAATTGCATTTAAGCTTGTAAAAAGTTTTAAGCTTAAACGCAATTGCAAGACAATTTAACCAATTCGCAACAAATTCTAATCGCAACCTTATGCTCCCCGACTGAGTTGGTGTTCTTCTGTTACAAACACTAACTAATTAAAAAGGATAAAGAACAAACTTTGTTTGGGGTATATTTTCCTGAAATTTCTATTTTAATTCTATGGGATTCGTTGAGTCGATTAGCGTGCCATTATATGGAGAACAGTGGAATATTCATGTTGTAAGGAAGTGTGTGTGACTTTGAATTTGAAAACTATTAAAATTATGTTTTCTGAACAAACCTATAATTTATTTCAGATAATTAGAATTAGAAATGTATTAGGGAGATTTCGTTTTTTATTGAAATGAGGCTCCTACAAAGAATCAACCTAAATTTTCGGTTTCAACGAAATGCTATTCAAAAACAAATGAGTGTATAGGTAAGAATTAAAAATTATATTGTTTATACAAAATATGTTTGTTTTGTATTGTTAAGGTGTTTGGAGAATCCGTTTCGCAATTATGAAATCAGTAAAACGTGCTATTCATACAGCGGCCGATGAGTTTGCGCAATGATGAAAAGTATACTCGAAGAATGGAGTCTCTCACAAAATTATGAGAAGAATCAAACTTACTCCAGAAATTAATAAATAGGATTTTGTAGAAAAATAAATATTAAAATGGAAATAAACATGTACAGTGAGACAATAAATAAATATGTATAGATATGTGATGTGATAAATATTTTTTGAATTAGAATTTAATTGAATTAAATTGTTACAAAAGAAACAAACAATTCTAGGCTAATATCTTCTATCAAACGCATCACTATCCAATGACCATTTTTGCTTAATTCTTTCATACGAGTCGACACCGATCAATTCTTCGCCAGCATCTTCTCCCGAGATTGACACAATATTTTCCTCACTCTGATTTTCCCTCTTTGCATTATCAATACTATCATAGAAATTATTATCCGAAACTTCCTCTTCTTCCGTATAAATCACTTTATTCACATGAAAGTTGGACTTATTCTCATCGACCGGCTGATAGAATAGCATTGGTTCGCTCTCCTCACTATTGCTAGAAATCTGTCTGGCCAAAAGTAAATCCCTTTTGCTACTATCTGCATTGCAAGTCTGTTGCCGTTTCGGACTGATCGGATAAGTTGAGTTTATTTGCTCCCAAGTTTTGATAATATTCTCAGCTACATGACCGACTAATTTACATTCAGTTGTATCAACATTTCTCTTAGGATTGGAACAATTTCTGCTGAAATTCGATACTGAACTTTGATTTGAATCGACCAGTTGACGTCGAATGGCATCAATTCGTCCTTCCACCAATCGCATCGGACGATCATCATTATTATAAATACTGCTACTACTACTACTACTACTGGCCACATCACTTTCCGGTTCAACGATCTCATCAGTTTGTAACAGTTGAGTGGGGTGACGATAGGCTATATCTAAATCTTTTGAATATTCAAATGGTTGATAGGATGGTTTCAGGATAGCTGGTGGCGAAGAATTTTTCGCCATAAATTCGCGAATAAGATCACGAGCCGTATAGTGACCATTTCGACTATTCGTGGATGGATTAGGATGCTGATTGGTTGAACTGTAGGCACTTCTCATCGGTGACGACGGGGTGGATGAGGAGCATGTTGATAGATTGGCTGACGATGGTGTGGCCGGTGTTGAAGACGTGGACGTAGTAGAGGAAGAATAGCAAGTGACGGGATGATAATAGGATGCGGTACGGCTTAGTCTATTCATTTCTTGAATATCGTAGCTCATCGTTTTTCGTAATATCTGCAAGGAATACACAAATAAAACGAAAATTTCGTCTGACTCCTTAAAACAATTTACCAATAGATTTTATCTTTAATATATTTACAAAAATATTTTGAAAAACTCAAAGAAGAATTATTTAGCTTTGCATGCTGTTATATTTCCAGGCAGGTTATATTTCGTGTTTTGTTAAAAAAAAATATATATAATTAATAATAATAGAAATAGTTACATAATAGTGCCAATAAATATGCCAATTTATAATAATAGTTCCAGTGAGCACCGCTTACCCATTAGTAATAACATAAAAAAAAAATTACCTGTCTCATTTTCTTGCGAATTATTTAGGACTATGTACATCAGCATCAGGACCTCTAGCCACGGATGCTAGTCAAATCAAACAAGCGGCTCCCGACGGAAGTCTGGCGCCCCCCATCGACCGCGATTCAAGAGGCCATGCTCCGCCACCTTTTCGGGGCTTACGGTCGATAGGCCGAGGCACTAACTCCAGGACTGCACGGAAACACCATAGCGAAAGTGATTCTCTTTCACCTCAGAGGGAGCAAGGGCGTGCTCATTACTCGTGGACTAAGGTCCAACATCGTGGCAAAAGCGCTTACGAGCACCGTGGCCATAAGCACGGACGAACGAGGCGGGCGGTCTCGGCAAGGCAAACGTACATACAGCCTTGTAAAGCGCTCCCTAAACAATGGTTGAG
The DNA here is from genome assembly GCA_949715475.1 of Microchrysa polita. Classification (NCBI taxonomy): domain Eukaryota; kingdom Metazoa; phylum Arthropoda; class Insecta; order Diptera; family Stratiomyidae; genus Microchrysa; species Microchrysa polita. The sequence goes on from OX454419.1 coordinate 52,944,545, forward strand.
TACTGTTAAGGTACTCCAGGTGAACCTGCACCATCCCAAGGGAACATCGACCATCTTTTGCAGGAACTACGCCGCAAACACAACCTCGATAGCGGCACTCGTTGTTGACAATAATGTCAATTTTTTACCACTAACCAACTTTATTTCCAGACCGCTCTGGTCAACGTATCTACCACGTACGCTAGTCGAGAAGTAGTAATTGCATCTGCCTACTTCTCGGCTGACGATGGGTCTCCAGCTTGATTGACTACTCCAGAACTAACAACCGACAATTTATTATCGTTTGTGAAGCAAACGCCCACCACACCGTGTGGGATAGTACGGATGTGAACATGCGAGGTAAGAAACTTCTTGACTTTTTAATGTTTAAAAATGTGTTCATCCTCAACAAAGGGTGCAAAACCCACATTCATCATCGCTGCACGGGAGGAGGTTCTTGACCTCCCTCTTGCCAGTGGACCAATTTCGGAGTTCTTGTATGATTGCCATGTATCAAGCGAGAAACCCCAGATTCAATCTTGAAGGGAGCTCAATGCTCCAGGCTGCATCCACGTGTAATTAAAAAATTTAACAGCTGCTCCTAACTACAAATTTATTTTTTATCGCATATACGTATTTCGGGAGCAATATGCTCCCTTCTTCAGTGCGTTAGCTATTGATACATTGGCAATTGTACAGGTGTTTATATTACGAAAACATTTTTTTTAAAGTTACTCAGAAAACTCCAGGTAGGTTCGCTCTTTTCCTCCTTCGTTAGTCGGTCCTTCTCGCTGCCTAGTTGACTCTTCAGCGTGCTTCCTCGGGTTGATCCTACGATGTTGATGTGTTGTTAAAAAAAATGCCGATGGAGCAAAAGGAAGAGATAAGAAGCGGTATATCCAGAATAATTAAGAAAACCGGCAAAGAAATCGCGTCGATAGATAAACAAACCATACATCAACTCAAGGAAAAGCCAGTTTACTACCTTAAAGCCGACAAGGGAAATAACGTTGTTATCATGGATAAATCTCAGTACGATCAGGCAGTAGCGGCTAAATTATCGAATTAAGTTTCTATGAACTGCGAAAAGACCCCCTCCCGGATTCAATAAAACGAGTGGATCGAGCACTTAGGGAAGCCAGTACGACATTCGCGGACATAACGAAGCTGAAGATGCCTAACCCATCATTGCCAAGGATTCGATGCCAACCCAAAATTCATAAGGAAGGAGAGGAAATGCGAGAAATTATTACCGACTCGAACTCCCCGACCTACAATGTGGCGAAATGGCTGGCAAGCGAGTTAATGGACATCGGCGACCCATATAGTAGGTATGCAGTGAGAAACACAATCGAACTCACAAGGAAACTGCAAGACATACGCATCGCCAACGACGAGGTACTAATCTCCTTCTACGTGAAGTCACTGTTTCCGAACACACCAGTCAAACAAGCGAACTACCAGCTCGAAGTTTGGCTGAATAAGTTCGGGAATACAACCGAATGGAGAAGGAAGGTTAAAGTGTTGTGTATGGCGGAGAATTACTTTGTATCGCGAGGCAAATTTTACAAAACAACATCCGGCGTTTCGATGGGTAACCCAATGTCACCACTGTTGGCCGAAATATTCATGGCTCATATTGAGTCGCTGATCGAAGAAAAAGGTTTAATGCCGAGACTGTGGATACGATACGTGGATGACGTCCTTGCCATAGTCCGGAAGGAGGATGCCATAAACATACTGCAGGACATCAACAAGATCCACCCAAAAATACAATTTAATATGAAGATGGAACAACAAGGCTCACTACCATTTCTGGACGTACGTATCATCAATAATACAGGTAAGCTCGAATTCGAAGTCTATAGGAAACCGACCGCAACTCAAAGGACGATCATGGCGACATCAGCACATCCTACATCGCATAAACTCGCGGCATAAAATTCGATGATCCACAGGCTTTATACTTACCCGCTATCAAAAAACGGTTTCGATAAGGAAAAGGAATATATCCTTGACACAGCGACAAAAAACGGATACAACACAGAAATAATCAAGAAGCTCATGGCGAATAAACAGCAGCAATTACATTATACATTATACGATCAAGCGAAAGACGAAATGAGATGGATTAGCATACCGATGGCCAAAAATTTCTACAAGATCAGTACATTTATGAGGAAATTCGATATTAACATCGTAGGATCAACCCGAGGAAGCACGCTGAAGAGTCAGCTAGGCAGCGAGAAGGACCGACTAACGAAGGAGGAAAAGAGCAGTATATATGCGGTATCGTGCGGCGACTGCGGGAAGCATTACATTGGTCAGACGAAGCGGCTTATCACAACGAGATTTCACGAGCACTTAAGGGAGGCAGCAAGTGGACAAAAAAGAGTAAACAGCACAATCAGATCATCCATAGCTAAACATATCATTGAGGAGAAACATACAATAACTAGCGATAATCTGGAGCTGATACGACACGTCAAGAGGCCCCACACTTTGGATGCTTGGGAGAGCCTCGAAATATTGCGACGAAACCCGGAGACATTGCTCAACACAGACGAAGGAAATTGCCCAACCAAATTGATTAGAGAGCTGGCAAAAAAAGAAACCTTACTCCAATTCTAATTAACCCTTTTACCTGAATTGCCGTGTTTTGTTTTTTCTTTCTTTTTTCTTTTATGAACCTACCAGGTGTTTTCTGAGTAACTTTTAAAAAAATTGTTGTACAATTGCCAATGTATCAATAGCAAACGCACTGAAGAAGGGAGCACATTGCTCCCGAAATACGTATATGCGATAAAAAAATAAATTTGTAGTTAGGAGCAGCTGTTAAATTGTTTAATTATAACATCAACTACAAGCATCAAGGACGATATTTATTTGCATCCTGCCGCAGATCAACTAAATAGTGTACTCATCTCCGCATGCACCAGGAGAGCTCTTTCATTCCAAATTACAGGTCTATCCGTAAAGTCCACTGGTGGAATGATGAAACTCGAAAGGAAACGAACTAGGGTTAGTAGATTGTTCAACTCAGCCAAGCGCTATGGTCGGTGGGAGTTATACAGGCGCTCCTTAACTGAAAATAATACACTGATTCTCTCGATTACCGTAACTCCTAGTGGAGCATGGTGCGTTGATGACTACCGTGTGTAGTCATCAACGTTACAAAGACAACTGAATTCGGAGTGTGATACGGTTGTCAGCCATACCACTTCCTAGTCGCAATGTTAGTTTATTATTCTATGATCAGAATATTTCTTATCATCTTCTTCTGAATAATAAACTTGCGACAAGTCGTGCCGAGTTTGGAAACTCGTTTCTCTATGAGTGTCTATTTCACAGAGTGGCGACCGAACGATCACGGCCACATAGCACACTGATTAGGCAATCTAAAAGGAAGTGCTGGAGGAAGCAGTGTGAAGCAAATCAAAATTTACCTGAGGCCGCTCGGCTTCACAAAGCCCTCTCCAGAATTATCTCAAACGGAGTTGGGTTGCTCAAATTACCGGACGGTTCGTTCACGGCTGGGCCCAAGGAGACCCTCCAACTTCTCCTCGACACACACTCTTCTGGATCTGTCTCCTCAGACAGATTAGTGATTAGTGAGTCTCTCTGGCGTAATCTTCGACAAAGACACAGTGAAGTGGGCTATTCAGTCCTTTGATCCATTTAAGGCCGCGGGGGTCGATGGAGTATTTCCTGCACTCCTGCAAAAATGCCTGGATATCATCCTGCCACATCTGATAGCTCTGTTCAGAGCTAGCTATTATTTTTGTCATATCCCACTTGCTTGGAGGAAGGTGAATGTAACTTTCATCCCAAAACAAGGTAACAAACCTGAGGACCTACCAAAGTCTTACAGGCCCATTAGTCTATCCTCCTTTCTCCTCAAAACTATGGAGCGTTTAGGTGACCAACACATAAGGAATCTGAAGGAGATGAATAAAACTTTACATCATACTAAACTTGCATATGTAAAGGGCAAGTCGACGGTGACGGCACTTCACAAGCTCGTCAACACTATTGAAAAATCTCTAGATGAAAAAGAGATCGCTTTGTGCGATTTCCTCGACATCGAGGGTGCCTTTGACAATACTGAATACGATGCTATTTCCAGAGCCCTCGTTATGAGAGGGGTGCCACCGCCTACCATCAGGTGGATTGAAACCATGCTGAAAGGTAGGGAGATTCACTCCTCACTTGGTGGTCATACTCTCAACATCAACGCCATCAAGGGTTGCCCTCAAGGCGCTGTACTCTCACTCCTACAAACTGTGGTCCCTGGTAGTACTGAATTACTATCGCTATTTGAAGGGCAGGGTTTCTTGGCTACTTTCATTGGCTACGCGGACGATATCACTATTGTGATCAGCGGTAAATTCGAGTCCGTCATCACGGATTTGATGACTACGGCCGCAACGAAAGTCAACAGATGGTACACAGCAACAGGGCTCAGTATCAACCCACAAACAACAGTCCTAATACCATTCACAAGAAAACTTGTTCCTCCTCTTGACCCGATCTACTTAAGGGATGTGCTTATTGCCTACTCCAAAGAGATCAAATGCCTTGGCATCACACTCGATGGTAGGGCATTCGATGGCTCAGTGGCAGAGATGTCACTCTATCTCTGAGTTGCCGGTGCGTGGGTTCGAATCCCACTGCGACCCATGGATGTTTGTGTTGTCCATAAAATGCTCCTACGGCAGCCGGTTCTTCGATGTAAATCCGGAGCCCCGGAGCTACCCGATGTTAAAACGGCCAAGAGCTGCCAAGACCCTCTTCGATTCAAGAGAAAAAAAAAATCTCTCGAATCACTACAATAACAACAACATGGTAGATGTTGTATTGTTGTATTAGCGGCACAGACAGGAAACGTTTAGTATATGTTGTATAATAGTTATTTTAAGATGGTGGGCATTCCATCGTCGAGGTTGAGGAAGAAAACTGCTTCTATAGGTTGTGACCACAACGTAAGTGGTGTAAGTTGCGTGGGAGCAGCTGGACATTCGAAAATGTGGTCTACAAAGTGTGGACTGGTTCCACAGGCTGGGCAGGTGTGTTTCGTTATTTTTACGCGATTAATAAGAGTTTAGTCGCGGGCACCAACCGGATCGGAGCTGAGCTAAGGCGGTACGGGTAGCTCTCGGTAGTTGCTCTTCATCAGGAGATATGGCTTGAGGTTCGGTGCCAAGTACACGATTATTTGCGAGACTTTGAGTAGCTTTAAAAACGTCTTGTGTGTGTAGGTCTGCAATCGGCGCCTTGGAGTCGGAGTTATCGAAGGGAACCTTTTCGTATCGCTGATAGAGCGTCTGATTCGTCGTGGCGGAGGTGTTTTGTCCATAAGTTCATTGTTCGGGTGATTAGTTCGATAACATCCGACTACATATTGCTTAGTCCTTAGTCAGTAGTTCATTATGGCTTCTCAAAGTCATCATCTTTGTCTCCTGGTGCAGATGATCCATCCTAACACAGCCGGTGATGCGGTGCGAAGTGCCGTGTTTTGGCAGGTTTGTAAGTCGCCCCAATTTGTGTTGCAGAGACCATTTGTCCACGTCGGTGCTGCATAGTTGACTAGGGGGCGACCGATGGCTTTATAGGTAGCCAGAAGTGTTTCTTTCTCAGTGCCCCAAGTACTACCGGCAAGAGCGTTAAGTATTTTGTTTCTAGTCCTGAGTTTAGAGCAGATGTTCTCAGCGTGGGTGTTAAATTTGCCGGAGTTGTCTATCGTGACGCCTAGGATCTTGGGAGTCCGAATCGTAGGGATAACGTTGGTGTCGACGAATATGGGAAGTTGCATATTGTACTCTTGGTTGAAGCTGGTGAATAGTTTGCGGAGGACTTGGGCGCCGAGAGCTTCAAGCTTTTACTCACAAAGAAGTCGTTGAGTGTCAGCAGGTATTCATTGATGCGGTCGCACATTTCGGGAATGTCGTTGCCAGTCGCCATGATGGTAAAGTCGTCGGCATAAGAAATGATTTCCAGTCCCGTGAGTGGTGTGGGCAATCCTGACATGTAAAGGTTGAAAAGGGTGGGAGATAGAGCTCCGCCCTGTGGAACGCCTTGTTTAATTTTCCTGAGTTTGGACTTCCCGTTCCTAAACTCGGTGCAGGATTGACGACCGGCAAGGTAATTTGCGATCCATTTATGAATACATGGAGGAGTAGTGTTGCGTAGATCTGTCAGAAGAACTGTGTGGTTAACAGTGTCAAACGCTTTTGAAAAATCGAGAGCTACGAGGATAGTGCGCTTGCAGGGTTTCGGCTGATTGAGTCCATTGAATATGTTGGAGGTCGCGTGTCATGTGGACTTGCCGGAACTTCTATGACAAGACTTGGGGCCTTTCGCCCACAATGACGGAGTGGTTATACAGTACATTCGTACGACCTGTAATCACTTATGCTTCTCTAGTGTGGTTGCCTAAAACACTACAACGCAACACCATCAAGAGCTGTAACAAGCTCCAACGACTTGCCTGTCTTGGCATCACTGGTGCTTTTAGCACTACCTCCATCCTAGCCATGGAAGCTATATGAGGAATGATGCCACTGCATATTTTCATACAGGAAACTGCAGCACTAAGCGCTTTGAAAATTTACCCGTCGTCTGATACTTGTATCAGTGATCGGGGTATCCTGCAACAAGTTTCAGGCCTATCAATCTGCCAGGTATCAGATTATTATGATCACGGAACTGCGCTTCGGCAGGAAGTTTGCCCTTCACATCCCAGATGGGGCAGAATGGTCTAATGACAACACGTGCATTGATTCTAGAAGCATCACTTGGTTCACTGATGACTCTAAGACCGATCACAATGTAGACTTTAGACGTTGGACAATAGATCTCGGTTGCAATGGGCTAATGGCCTAGCGTCTTCCAAGCCGAAATTCATGCCATCGGAATCTGTGCCAGGGAGATCCTGGGACGCGGTCTCCGTGGTAGACATATCGGCATTTGCCCTGATAGCCAGGCAGCAATTAAGGAGACAGCTTCAAACAAGTTTACCTCAAAGTTGGTTAGCGAGTGCTTTGACCTCCTTCAGAACCTCTCCATCCGTAAGTCTGTCTCAATCTATTGGGTTCTGAGTCACAGGGGCGTTGAATACGGAAATGAATACGCGGACGAACTAGCAAGAGGGGCTCATCTTCTATACTCATCGGTCCTGAGCCCTTCTGTGTAATTAGCTAGAGAGCTGCTAGAGGCGTAATCGAGGCAGGTTGTGGTGGCTTGGGTGCCTTTTTTTGTTGCCGTTGCCTATACTCTTCTATGGTCAGCGGTTGCGGACCGACTTTCAAATTGCGCCAATTTGTGTTGCCCTGTTCGACGTTGGCTGAGGTCGCTCTTGTTGGTAGTGTTTCTATGTTGATTATTTCCACCTTTGGAGAGATCGGGGTCGGAACATATACTGATGGCGTCGGTTGGTCATTCCGGACAGGCTGTGGTTCATAAATCAACAGCTCCTCCAGCTTACCGAAAACGTCGTCGAATTTTCGTTGGAATTGCTCCTAACAATAACAAGTTCGGAGGGCAGGATCGCCATGCTGTTGATACCAATGTTCTACCAATATAAGGGCAAGCAGTTGGCACTGCATACAGGGTGTCCGGAAACTGCCGCATAAACGCAACGGATTATGATTCCCCAGTTGATTTCCAGCAAAAAAGTTGTATGGAACATACCCCCTCAGCTTAACCCTTTAGCTGCCACAGGCATTTAAAGATTTTTGAGAAAATGATTTTCAAGCACGACTTAAAGCCTAATATCTCCAAAGCTAGACCAGCTAGAATAGTGAAATAAAATGATTATTACAGCCAACGAATTTACCTATAAAATAAAACTAGCCACACTAAAATCTGGTAAGAGATTTGGTTTTTACAGAGCTTCAAAGTCAAATTTGCGTGATTTGACCCAAAAACATTCTTTTTTTCCATCCCAATTTTCTCCATCTTCTGCCAAGATGAGGTGCTTGTACGATTCTTTTAAAAATTGGCGCATAGTCTAACGATTATATCTTTCTTACATCATTTTATTCTAGCTCCATTATTTGATGAGGTGCTTGTACGATTCTTTTAAAAATTGGCGCATAGTCTAACGATTATATCTTTCTTACATCATTTTATTCTAGCTCCATTAGTTCAGTTTTAGTACCTTAAGTGCAGAAAACTAGGGTTAATTTTGGCTCGATTTCGACATACTTTGAATAGATTTTACCAATTGCAGATCTTTAGGGGTAGTGTGAATTGAATTGTGTTGAATTCGAGCTAAAATTAACCCTAGTTTTCTACACTTAACGTATAAAAACTGTTAGAAGTAATGGAGCTAGATTAAAATGATGTAAGAAAGATATGATTGTAAGACTATACGCTAATTTTTAAAAGAATCGTACAAGCACCTCACCTTGGCAGAAGTTGAAGAAAATTGGGATGGGAAAAAAGATTGTTTTTGGGTCAAATCCCGCAAATTTGACTTTGAAGCTCTGTAAAAACCAAACATCTTATCCGATTTTAGTGTGGTTAGTTTTATTTTATAGGTAAATTTGTTGGCTGTAATAAGCATTTTATTTCACTATTCTAGCTGGTTTAGCTTTGGAGATATTAGGCTTTAAGTCGTGCAAGAAAATTATTTTTTTAAAAATCTTTAAATGCCTGTGTCAGCTAAAGGGTTAAGCTGACGAGGTATGTTCCGTACAACTTTTTTGCTGGAAATCACATGAGAAATCACAATCCGGTGCGTTTATGCGGCAGTTTCCGGACACCCTGTATACTAACCATTTGTTCTGCCGATAAATGGCAAGCAGTATGGTTGCTGCAGATTAAAGGAGTGACCAGTGAGACAAGGCGAGGTCCCTTAAAAATGATGTTCGTTAGACACTGATTTTATTTTACAAATCTTACGCTATTTATACAAAAATTAAACCTACTCTTAGCCTATTTTGCAACAACAAAAGTACATGTGAGAATTGCACTTTGTACTTTTGCTGAACAAATATTTTCTTGCAGTCTGCAATGAAAAAGATTCTCACGAGTCCAGACTGCAGAAAAGCATCCAGGCAGGTGCAAATTCGTTGCATATCATCTTACAGTCTAGTGAATGAATTACGAGCAACTTATGAAATGTGTACACTATGGGTACATGTTTACTGTTTTGACCGTGTGTTTATTAATTGGATCGTGGTGATCTTGACAATTTTTATTTCAAGGTCGTGTGTGTGAATACATCACAGTAGATACATTGTATACACTACAGTAAGTGGTCATCGGGCCTGAGGCTTAAGTACTGGACATCGCACCCTAGCCTAAGAGTTACAAAAGAGCCCCTTCAGCTACTCCGATATTAAATGTCTGCGCAGAACCCAGCTTAAACTATTAATAGGCTTTCTTGCGGGTAATTTCGGGCTCCACTACCATCTCCGTGAAATTGGTCTATCAAGGGAGACCCAATGTCGCCTTTGCCAGAAGGAAGACGAAGCCTCCATTCATTTATTATTGGAATGCCCGGCGATCGCCAGGTCCAGGAGATCACTCCTTGGACGTGATTTACTAAGCTCCAGAATGATTAGGTGCTCCCCTCTGAAGGATCTTGATAGAACCAAGGCCAGAGGCAGACCGAAGAACACCTGGATGTGTCAAATGAAAAAGCAACAACACCAAATTGGTCTCGACGATGACTCGATCCAAGATAGAGCTGCCTGTAGAAATATGCTGAGACATTACCGCCGTCATTTCCCATACTTTTTATAGAAATCATTTATATTCAGGAGTTAATGCATCCTTGATTTAAGGCGAAACTCAAGGAGACCTTAAGTTTTCAATAGACTTGAAATATTATATTTCAAGGAAGGTGAGTAGCTACCTTGACTTCAAGTGAGGTTGACTATAGAAAATTTCAAGGTCTCCTTGAGTTTTTCCTTAAATCAAGGATGCATTGACTCGTGAATATAAGTGATTTCGATGAAAATTACATTTAATTTAATGAATTTCCTTGAGTTAAGGAATGTTCATAAACACGGGCCTAAATGTTTGATTTCAGTTATTATACAAATTTCCTGTAATACCAAATAAATGATTCCTGCTGGTGAGCCGAAACGCACTTCAAACCGTGCAAATATTGAATGAAAACCATTAAAACTAAGACCGATTAATTATTGTGTCAATCATTTCTTCTACCTTATTGTTGAACTAGTTAGTATGAGAATGTACAGTGCAAAAGTAAAGTGAAACTTTAACCGATTTCTATACGAGTAGGAAAGATGTGCCGCTCAAATATTTTCTAAAATACTACTGCATACTATATTTGCAAATTTTACCATAAAACTTGCTTGCTGGGTGCTCATTATATCTAATTTGCTTGATTGTTCAATAAGCGCTGAATAAAATCAAAAATTTATGTGAAAAAGTAAAACTAATTGGAAAAAAATAATAGAACTAAAAAAATAAAAAATTAAATGATGGCAAAAAGCAACTAAAATCAGAAAATGTTTTATGCTCAATATCATAATCATTTAACTGTAAATAAATGCATATTATGTAAACAAAATGGATTTCAGAACTTACGAGAAATGTGAGCAAAAGTACACTAGTAGAGTAGTAGTAGCAGTATAGTTTCATCCAATAGGGGGCAAACTTCATTGATTCGATCAGTTCTTAGATATAATTGCACATCCACCGAAACGCGTTCTAGTTTTCCATATTTGAAGTAGTCGATAAAGTTTTGTGTAAGCTTTGCTTACGGATGCCCTTGATTCACCGATATATCGTTGTAGATAAAGCATAGTATCATTCTATTTTGGCTGTACAATTTATTACACTCTTCGATGACCAACTACATTAGCACCACATGATTTGTTCATTCGTATTGTACTTTCATTAAAATTCTACTGTGCTTTGATCATATCTTTAGAGTTTTCGATCGCAACAAATCCGTCTTGGAAATTTCTGGGAATGTTTTTGTCACAATTTACTGATACATACCGAAAAAGAACAGAGCCAATGACACAAAGTACATATACATAAAGAGTCAGATATTGGAAAGAAGATGACACAGGCACGTATTATTTATGTATGTATGTATAAATGAACACAACAGAAAAAGAGTCTGTGTTGGACATATTTATATTGTTGTAGACAGATGTGTGATTGTTTTATAGTGTTGTTGTAAACGACAGAAAAAAAATGTGATTTGTATAAAAATATATATTATGTATAAATTATTGATACAATATAAACATAAACATGAAATTTAGCCTTTTTTAACTGCTCGTAATAAGTCAACACATTAACAACATGGGTTAGTGTACGTTGAATTGTTAAACTAAATTATTGTCCTGTTTGAATTTTGCTAATTAAAACTTATAAGGAAATCGTTGAAATCAATTTGGAACATTACAAAAAAAATTGTTAAATTTACAAATGTTTTGTTGTCACACGGATACTCTTTTAGTTAAAGTTATTAATTTTTTTTAATACTATTGTGTCACTATCTCAATCTTTGATTTTGTTTCAAAACAGAAAATACTCTTGTCGTGCATGCTATTTTTTCTTTTCCTTTCGTTATTCACTCCATGGTATGGTTTTAGATATTATTATTTTGTTTTAAATTGTCTTTTGAAAAAATTACTGATTTTATAAATCGAGTATGTTGGCTGAATTAGCTATAAATAAAAGAAAGAAAGAAAGAACACAAAATATATAAGGAAACATAAATAATATATTTACCGTTAGAAAATATATATATGTATTATTAAGTATTGTAATTATTAACAATAATAATTAATGAGGACATTAATTAATTAAAATGGATAGCTTAATCACACAACACATACATTATATGTACAAATTCGTCGTACTGTGGGTAAAAGGAAAATTTTTAATTGAGGAAAAGTTTTTAGTGCAAAATTTTTACATTTAATATGGTGCCCAGGAGAATTAGCTAGATATAATCAGGGTGATAACACGATTCATAATAGCTTTTCCCTATCCTATTGAAATGTTCACAGCTGGCACGGATCGCGGTTAAATTTAAAGGATTTTGGATAATTCAAAGTAGTCCAGGAAGAATAACTTGAACTATAAGCAAGTTCATAATTTATTTTATTTTTTTGAAGACGATGGTGATGTGTCCAAAAATCAAAACAGAAATTTCGATGATTTTATGAACATCGACGACGACAATCTAGAAATCTGTGGTATTCTGACAGTTTTAGGAGTCGCGAAAAGCCTAAGATGAAGCTTCAGTACTAAGATTAATTTGTCTACAAACATTGTAGCAAAATAGGTTTAAGTGTCGAATCGGGTTGGTAAATGAAACTTTCAATTGAGAAATCCGCTCAAAAGCAGTGCCATTCCCACACTCACCGAATTCCGAATTTTGCTAAGCACGCCCATAGCTATCTGGGAGCGATATATTATTTAGCAAAGCACTGCAGCGCGAATTGCAAGGGTGGAACCATCGAACTTTTAGGCTATGGAATACGCTTCGACCAACTAAAAAGTGCCCTAACATTTGGGTAAACTTTTTTGATCTAAAATCGATAAATATCCCAACCGCCAAACTTGATAGTTTCCACTGTCTGCCAATTTATAGCCCGCGTAGACAATTCGAAGAAGTAATTGCTTTCACACTAGGAGAAATCACAATCTCTGCGAAACTGTATCAATCAGTTGTCAATTGTACAACATGATGTACCATTTATCGAATACATAGTGACAATTTTGCAAATTTTCTTTATTTTTCGTGTGAAACTTTAATACAAGTACTACCGAATGACCTGAAATAATACAAAGACAGTGTTTGACTTGTATAATTTAACTTATGAACACTTTCAAAATTAAATTTTGATTTCGTCACTTTCGTCACTTTTTTGGCATTTGGATGCTTTTTTCGAAGTCATAATCGTCTCCTTCTAAAAAAAAATTTTTGCAGCTACATAAGCTACAAATTCCTCATAGACGACTTTACAGCATACACCCCCGTTACAGAGGTATTAACGGAAAAAATGTTTCGTTTTTCTGAGGTTTGAACCCCGTAGCACCCTTAATACGCATCCTACAAATCCGCTGGCCGGAGATTATTTCGAATGATGATCTCCTTCGTATTGCATGTCTGGATTGGATAGGCACTTCTGTCAAAAAGCGAAAGTGGTAATGGATAGGTGATACTCTTCGTAAGGGCCAAAAAATTTTGCAAAGCAGGCCCTAGATTGGAACCCACAAGGAGCCAATGCAAGACGCCGTATTGGACGACCACGAAACTAGGCTGCTTTATTAAAAAACAGTCGTCAGACCTAAAGACGAAGGCACAGAACAGAATGAGGTGGAAAGTAGGCGTAGCTGATGCCCTATGCCCCACAAGGGGAACCAGAGAGAGAGCACGCTTAAGGGTGTACACATTGATGACAAATTTGTTCACTTTCTTCAGAACCATATTTGCTACGAATTAGCCATACATCTTATAGCCAGAGTTACCCTTATAGAGATTTTCGTGAAACCTTTTTAAAAATACCGTTGGACCTGCTGGCACCGTTAGGAATGCTCGAGTCAATCGAATTTGACATTTTATTCTGGAATTATAAGAGCTCCAAGCTTGCCTTACACCACTTTTCAGCATATACTACCGTTATCGAGATATTCGAAAAAAAAAACAGTTTTAGAGTTGCTTTGACCCCCTGTATGAGTGTCTTTGACCTCTGTATCTGTACAGACGGGGACTTTCGGGATCTTGTGTAGGTCCTCGAAAGGAAGGCTCATACAAAAATACAGATTTCCCCTAATTTTTCCGAAGTTCCTAAATCTTTGTTCAAATTTCCTGGGGTAATAATGTCTCTCGTAAAAAATAATTTGAAATGGAATACAAATGGTTAGTAAATATTTTATTTTATCGAAATCTTTCTCGGACCCCCTAATCAGCTTCACTGACCCCCAAATTTTCTCACACCTCCCGCGGACCCCCAGCACGACTTCGCGGACCCCAAGGGGTCCGTAGGGACCACTTTGAGAATGCATGCTTTAAATTTTTAAACGTGTACTAAATGAAATCGAACCGGCTTGAGGATATGATCTTTTCGAAACGGCTGGACCGATGTTTATATAATTTTGTATATATCCTTGCTAGGTATGGTAATCGGTCGTAAACTATATTTCATGCCCCGAAGTGCACTCCTCTTCTTTTTATAGTTATTTTACTATTTTGTACAGTAAGTGATTAACCCTACTCGATTCATTCGCTTTAAATTTTTATACGTGTACTAAATGAAATCGAACCGGGCTTAAGGATATGATAGAAATATGATGACATGACGTAGTGTAATGGAGCCATAATAAATCCGTCGATATCTCCGCAATCCTTTGGCGGAGTGACACGATTGAAGTGTCGCCGGACTCGCCACAAAATTGCCTAAAGGGTCATTGAAACCTCTTCCCCAATTAGAACTCAGGGTGGTCGGAAATCCGTGGATATCTCCGATAAATTGCATTCAAGGTTAAAATGTTTTTATCTACATACATCTTGGATGTTGTCACAGCAATTTCACAATCAACTTCGTACTACTTCGGAAATCCGTCAATATCTCCGCAATCCCTTGGCGGAGTGACACGATTGAGGTGTCGCCGGACTCGCCACAAAATTGCCTATAGGGTCTTTGGAGCCTCTTCTCCGATCAGTGCACAGTGTGGTCAGAGATAGCAGTCAACCTGGATGTTGGCCATCTCCGCAATCCTTTGGCGGAGCGACACTATTTAGGTGTCGCCGGACTCGCCACATAATTGTCTAAAGGGTAATTGGACCCTCTTCCCCAATTAGAGCACAGGGTGGTCGGAAGTCGGTCGATATCTCCGATAAATTGCATTCAAGGTGACTACGTTTTTACGTACATACATCCTGGATGTTGTCACAGCAATTTCACAATCAACTTCGTACTACTTCGGAAATCCGTCGATATCTCCGCAATCCTTTGGCGGAATGACACGATTGAGGTGTCGCCGGACTCGCCACAAAAGGATTATCGGACCGAACAGTGCACAGGATGGTCAGCGATAACCGTCAACTTGGATGTATGACGGTTTCTGGGTAAGTTTGAACAGTTTTCAATATTTGGCGCGCTTACATTAAACTCAAATATATAATTGAAATTTAGTTTTTGATTATGCCTCCCAAACGAGAATCTATCGGTCGATCAGCATCGAGTATTTCTTTCATTTACCATCTTGGAATCAGTAATATTAATTAATGATTTCCCAAATAACTCACGCTAATAATAACACTCCCAATATTTTTGAAGAGCAAGTGCAGTCTCATCAATCAGTCAGGGGGTTGAGTATGTTGTTGTTGCCTTAACCCCTTATGAAGTAGTGACGCGACGCAAATTTATCGCTTGGTTTCCATATCCACTTTAGTTTCACCATCGATACGTCGATCCCAATAATTTATAATTGGCAGGTGCATTGGCATTCAAAATCGCTCATAAGGTTAAATTAGAGTTAAGTTGTGAGCGAAGCGTGACTACACACGGTAGTCATCAACGCACCATGCTCCACTAGGAGTTACGGTATGAAGAGAGAAAGTTTCGTAGGATCTTTCAAATCGGTTTTCTCGGTTGTCATTTTATAGTCACTAATAGAAAATTCTGCTTAGTATCAATGCATATGAAAAACACTTAAACAAAAGGGATTTTAGGGTTTTAACAAGATTATGTACTTCCTCGAATCATTTTCTCATTTTCATTTGGAGATTATCGTGCAAGTGGAGTTCTAGGCTGTATTATGGTCAATGGAAATCGAATATGCAACTTCACTGTACGCAACAACAGACACGTATTGAATTCGATTACGTGTGTTTCCTATTGGACACGGGTTTCTATGTAAATTCATCGCAACAAACCCGTGCAGAGTTCAAGGCGTTGCTGCCTCGAGTTGTAATCGCCCGAAATTCGCGAGGAATGCGTTCCACGAAATCTTCGTGAATATTGAAATCACGAATGTCTATGGATAGTGGGAAATATCATTAATGACTGGAATCTAGGCGAATCGGAGAGATCACATGAACTGTGCAAAACATCGAGCACGACTATTAAGACAAGACGAAGCTGCCTGCGCGATGGCAGCAACTGAAATGAAATGATATCATGTGACCAGTTCGTTAATGACGGCCATGATGAAGTTATTTCTTCTTCCCGATTTGTGATGCTGAATGAAGCCTCGATCCAGCACTTTGCATCAGATACCAAACAGCACCTTAAATAGTGGTCCGTCTAGTTGCATTTTTGGGGACTCAGAGGGGGTTGCCCGCACAGTCTTTTATCTTGAATGAAAGAACCTTTACGATGAAAAAGTAGCTATATTCGATGTTGGATTAAAGGAGACACGTCTCGTTTAGTTCTCCTATATTACAACAATTCATCGGCTCATTAATGCAGACTCTCCTCGGTCTAATTAGTAGAATTTAGCTACTAGGTCAACGTCTCTTGTTTTGCATTGATTCTGGTATCATATAATTTCAAATGAATGAAAAATCTTGTCAGTTGGAAAGTGTATCGACTTGAAATAAGTTGATGTTGCCAACCATGAAAACCATTTTACGATGACCCCTCCCTATCATGGTCCGAACAGATGCTTTTCGGATGATAAAATTCTATTAAAAGTCTTCCTTTACATTCATTCGCACAAATCAATAGTGATTGATCTTGTGCAGTCTTAAGACCCGGTGTTTAGTGGAAAAACCGCGAATAAGCATCGGGAAAATTGCAGAAGTATCGCAAAATAAATAATAAGCGAATTCGGGAATGTTGGGACCACTAATAAAGGGCGTTTACTGTATACGGAAATATACCTTCAACGTACAGGTTACGTATGTGAAAGATACGATTTTTATAGACATTTTTATCAATCTTTCCCACGACAATGTCCTAGCCATACAATGTAAGGCATAAGTGGTTTCGTAATAAAAATTTGAGAATTTATCTCACGATGCCACTTGTTTTAGTTACACGCACCAAACCCGTGTCAACTTGGAGGAGGAATGCCACCTATTGAAAACGGAGTTGGAGGCAATAATATCTCGTACTGTACGATTAACTGCAAAACAATATACCGATTTTTTTATTTGACACCATCGAACCTCATGTGCTCCTTGACCCAGCCAGGTATTGTATTGCATATTTCAAATTCTGATGTTGTTCGTATTCCCATTATCGAACAAAAATGTGGTAACTGTGACACACTACAGGCTTCGTTGCAGTATTGCAAATTTAGCCGTTTTCTAGCGGAAATTTAGCCGGAAACTGGCCAGTTTAACCGGAAGAAATTACGGTGGAATTCTTCACTCTTTAGGCTCCCTCAGAGTAGAGTGTAATAAACTACCATCAATCTTGTGAATAATTATATATGCGTCAAACTTCACCCAAGTGTGTTCATAGTAAAGCCTAAAAAAAGTTTTCTATGTCCGTGGTTTTTACAATTCTTTTCATTAAAACTAAGAACAAGGATTTTCCTTTTACTGTATTTTTTTCTCAGTTTAGATTTAGGTAGCACTGGATTTAAATTTAGGTAACACTGAAGAAGGGAGTACGTTGCTCCCGAAACGGCCGTATGGCCAAACCAATAAAGAAAATTTACAGTATAAGTAACATCCTAATTCTTTTATTTTCCTCAAAACATATCCAGGAACAGATGGAATCGGAACACGTCATAGGTCTGCGGTAGAAATTATCAACACAAAAAAATCTTAAGTTTCATTCAAATGTGATGGGTATTCAAATTTCGGCTGGGCCTGAAATTAGCCTCGGTCTCGTTTAAAGTATCATTAGGATTAGACGACTCATAGAACTAATTTTCTTAGATGTACAAGGTGGCGCAAAATTAATCATCCGATTTCGAAAAAAAAAAAAAAATTTTAATGATGGAAATCTTTATTAAGACTTTACTTCCCAGATCTGCGATTGTCTGAGGCTTATTAGCATACATATGTGACTTCAAGTTCAATTGGGTAGACGATGACAAATCGTCAAACCGGGAGGGAGATTACGTGACCGAAAATGCTTCGCTGACAATATTGTAGAGGTACGGAAATTTAAATTTTACGAAATAGATGCGAATTTCGGCGAAAATTGACTTTTAAGAAGATTGCCATTCAAGAGAATAGAGACATTTCTAAATGCAAGAAGTTTGCCGAATCACGAACACGGTCGCTTCCCAAACAGCAGGGAAGCTGTTCAGTCAGAGACTCAATGAATGAACTTTGTTTTCTGCTACGCAATTTTGCTAGGCAGATAATTCCTTGTAGTTTGGCGAGGCCCAAATTTAACATGAACTACATACATATTAAAAAGAGGAAGGCGTAACAATATTTGTGTGCCTCTGTCTCAGCAATTTCTCTCTATACCATAACTCGTTGAGAAGCGTTGTCGACTATCTATTGACTATTGTCAAAAACATTTCTTGACAACTGAATTCATTCGAAGTACATATTTCAATGAAATTTCTACAAATCAAAATTTGTTTGCGAAATGACTGTACCTCTACTCATTTGGCTTCAACGCTCTGATGGAGTGCAGCGCTCCATCGATTGTCTGTTGTATTCTACAAATGTCCAGTTCAAAAATATCAGACATGATTCACGTACGATACCATTTGTAAAAATTATTATACCTTCCGATAGGATGATGAATTTTGCGCCACCATGATATTTTGTTGCTGGATTCGTAGCAACAAATCATAAAAAACTAAATGAAAATTTCAGCTAGTAGCCATCTAACCTATGTAGATCAAAGAAAATGAAATTGGCTGTAATTGCAGCGATCTCAGCATAAGGAAGTAAGACTGTAGAGTTCAGTTCTGCTTGAAGCATAAGGAGTTGTAGGTGAAGTGCTCCGACGAAAAGATAAATTTATCAATTTTCTACTTGTAGCCGGTTTTAGACCGTTTTTCTGAATGCAATTTTTCAGCTCGAAAGCTTTCAGCCTAGCTTCGTAAACGGCGCCGCAACACCGCTCAATCCACTCCCCTGGTCATACACATACTCATCAATTATTTATACATTTTAAGAAGTCGGAACTTGCTTCCCTCAATGCATAATGCTGATAAACACTTTCACTAGGTGCTAAGAGCTGGGGACTCCTTATAAATGCAACAGCGAACGGTGGAAACTAACGACACGATGCGGTTGTGTTGTGGAAATAATTTTCTAATTTCTTCAGCAAATAAGCATGCAAATTGATTAATATAGCGTACACAAACTACCCAAAACCATAAGACCACGTGTGCTGGAGTTTCTGTGCAATTTCGTACAGTAATAACAATTATACCCCAAATCTATCAGCTCACTGCAAGATTTATTCTAATCAGAAAAAAAAGGAAATATCTTCAATATATATGGTCACTTGTGGGGGAATAACTACTGCCAAAATGGTAAAAATCAGCACTAGAAAAACTTTTCCTCAAAAATCCTAAACAAATTAAAAATTTTCAAATTAATTGTTATTTTCTCTTTTATATTATATATTAATTAGCTGATTTTTCGAATTGAATATCATATAAGTAAAAGCATTTATTTGCAGCATTTTTTTAGTTTTAAATTTTAATCACCGTGTTTTGTCACCAAGTTGTGTGCTTTCATTCAAACGTGTTTTATTTCATTCTATTCAAACAAAAAGAAAACGTTCTTGTTTTGTGAAAATTGCGCAAATTATTATTATTAATATTTATGTATAAATTAAAATTAAGCATGTTTTTTTTTTTGTTAAAGCTTGCCAATTAATGTAAATTTATAAATTAATCAATTTCGTGATTCAAACAGTGTTAAGTGGTTTTCTTTTTACTGTAAAAGCTTATCTATAAACCATTCTAATTCATCAATTACTACAATGATTTAATGATTCTACCGTATATTTACTGCATATCAGCGTATAGCCATAGGAAAAACGATCAAATTTTCGAAATAGCAATGCTGAAATAAAAAAATAACAAATAAAAAATCGGTGAATACATCTATGTATGTATGTGTGCATAAATGATAATAAATGCTTTACAACCTATATGATATTCAAAAAAAAGCGCGATCAAATACTACTGGATAACAAAGCCTTTTAAATGTAAACGAAAAGCTAAATACCGGTATCACTCAACATTTGAAAAATACAAATACAATATACTTTGATTCGTCTTTTCAAAAACGTTTTGGTTTAATGTAGAATGAAGACTATTGGATTTTATGTAGTTGATTGAAAAATTATTTATTTTTCCTGAAACCGCATACAGTACTTTGATTGTATGTATGTATGTAAATCTATATGTACAATAGTGACAGAGTTTTTTTTTGTAATTATTTGTGCAAACTATCAATTTTGCTCGTTCAGTTTTTTTTTTCATCGGTTCATATCGAAATGATAAATTTAGCTACCTTAAACGATAAGTAAAACGTGAGCTGTGGGACAAATAGTGTATAAAGTAATGACGAAATAGGAACAAAAATTATTATCAAATGTGTGTTTTTTATGAATTTAAACTTAAAAGAGACAATTTATTATTTTATGAATTCTTCAAGGCATTCGAGGAATGTTGGAAGCGAATAGGCACAACTGAATTTTTCTTGCAATATGCATGTAAGTCCAAGGTATCATGCAACAAAGAGAATTGTTAATCACTTACACAGAACATGGTCGAATTCATGCCATTGCAAGAACGCTCAGTTTGCATATACCACCTGCAGACAGGCGTGAGGGATCGTTTTGAATGCAGAACTCCCAAAATGTTATGCCTCATGTCGAAATATTTCAAAGAATATGAGTATGTTGTTTACGTAATATATGTTTCATTAAACTTCTTATCTAAGTTTATGTATATTTAAAATTAAGATTTACTATACACAATCAGTGAATTGGCTTTAAATTATATACTTCTCCATATATGCACATCGCGAACATTCTCACTCTTAGGGAATATTATACTTTTTGTATTCTGTTTTTTTTTGTTTATATTATTTTATCCTACTATTAAATTTTAAGCCAATTTAATAGAGTTGATCGAAAATTTCGTACCTTTCCACTATCTGCATCGTTTTGTTGCATTTCAGCAGCGGTCGCGGCACTTGCATTGCGTCCAATCGACGCACTACTCACACGACGCACTGACACAGCCGCCTTATTACGATCGCGCAATTGTCCTTGCGTAAAACTAGAGCTCAAGTCTTTTTTCGAACTGGCTTTGTGCAAGCCCCCGCCAACCGAACCGCCCATTGTTGTGCTAACAATTGTTGTAGCCGTTGACGCGGTCATTGTACTACTACTATTGCTGTTATGAAAATTATTACTTGAATTGCTAATGTTCGATTGACTATTGTAGCCACCGTTCGTTGAACTGTTGGATGTATGCAGACGTGAAAGTGAGTCCAAGTGACGGGCTCGCGATGTTAATGAGTCGCGCTTTGGACGAGGCAACGGCGAATTGCTGATACGTTGCGGGGACGGTGTCGATTTTGCTGAGACGGGAATTGACGATGTTGAGCTACGACTTGTCGTACTCGTGCCTAACGATGTGTCCTTGCGTAGACTTTGCGCGGACTCGGGTCGATTCAAGCTCGACGTATAGGAATCGCGCTTATTGACTGAAGGCGGACCCGACTTGCCGTACAGACTGCCCGTACTACGGCTCAGACTTTTGCTCGATACGGAGCCGGTCGAAGACGACGGACTTCGTTGTTGCGGTATGAATGTTCGACCGGTTGGCGGTTTCGGTGCCAGATAGCCCTTTGTGCCGGGCAATGGAATTTTACTGGGACGTCGTTTCGGCGTTTCCGAACCCAATCGTGCATCACGTTCGGTTTGATCTTGTGCCGATTCGGTACTACTACTGTGCTGTTGAATTTCTTCCATGGCTAACGGTGTCATGGCTTTCATACTGGGCGTGGAAATTTGTGTGGGCGTTCCGGGTGGCGAATCGCCAATTGGCGATAGTATTAGAGTTGACGAGGAACGATTTGTTTCCGTGCTGTAGTCGGATTTCGAGGATGCAGTCTTAGCTTCAAGGACACGAAGTTGTGCTTTTGTACCTTCCAATTCGATGTCTTTCTCGTCGAGCTAGTCGAGGGAAGACAATAATGTGTTAAAATGTGTTGGGGAGGGATATTTCAAATAGATGAGATGTTTAAAAAAATCTTACCAGGAACTTCATGTCGTCGATTTCTTCTTTCGATTTGCCTAACTTGTCTAACAGCGTAAGCCTGGACTTCATGGCTTGTTCCAGTCTCTGATTTAAAACCTAAAAAGAAAATATGATATCAGTATTGTTACAGAAACTGAAAAAACATTTATGTAAAATTAAGGTTTTTTCTTTTATTTTGAACGTCCTGTAGGACTACGATATTGTTGTTATAGCGGTGTGAAAGGCGTGTGTTCTGAGTTTCGTCTATCGTCTCAAGCGAGAAGAATGTAGCAGCTGCCTTAGGGTTGTCCCACAACGCCCTCAGAGTGAGGTTAGTGGGTGCATTGAAAATGTTGTGATTTTCCCCGAGAGGAATCAGACTGGAAAAGACTGTTCGGGGCTTATTTACTGCTGTTACTACGAGTACGCTTTCGAGGTACGTAATATTGTCAACATTTTCTATCGTTTGTCCAGAGATAGAAATTGTGCTTTGGAGCCAAGCTCAGGTATTTAGTCTTAGTAGCATTAATTTTTAATGCGAATTGCGAATGGCGATTTGCATAACGAACATTTGTTAACGAACAGGGAAGGGGGCGCAGGCACAACTCGAAAATTGACGCCATTCATGACTTATGGTGTTCATGCGAACCTTCTTTCGAAATACAACAGGGGTAATCGGTTGTTGCAAAACATTGCAAAATGGCAAAAATTGTATTTTCGTCGATTAATTCGCTGCTACTAAATCCATTTGATGAACACCGCTGAGAATATTTTAGGTCAAAAGAAAACTGAAAAATTACTTGATATGAACCGCATCAGCCAACTATAGTCTTTGAATGATTTTTGATAAAAAATTACGGATTTTGGTCGCTCCAGTAATATTAATATCAATTTTGCTGCTCGACGTATCACTGACGACTGAACTCACGACGAAATTTAGGATGCGGAAATCATGAAATTTAATAAAACATACTTCCTAAAACTTCTACTATGTAGTTCCAAAATATGGGCTGCACTAACAAACAAATGTTCAAACAATTTAAATTGCGCCAATGGATTCCGAACTTATGTCCAAAATTAAAAGCATGGACATTTTTACATCTAAATTTCTGTTTTTGGCCAACGTTTTCTCGGAGGGCGTCAGGATCAGCAGATCTCGCAAGTGGGGCACGAGCTGAAAAAGATTGGGAACCACTGTCGCAGATGGAACAAAACATAAACCGCCTGTCGTCAATCAATGCAGCTGTGCAAGAAGGATGAATCAATGCCGAGCAATGGACAACAAAAAGTAATTGGAACTTCGATCAGTGCTCGCATTTTCAGACATCTAGAGCATCGAGAGCAATGAAAGCACAGAAATCAGCACAAGTTTTTGGTGAGCGAGGCGAAGTGATGGCCATGGTTCTATGCGAAAAGTTTATTGCTTCGAAGAAAGAATCGTCGGAAGGCAGGTCCGCATACATGTCTCGAATAGGCATCAACACCCAAGACTCAGAAAACTATGGTCAATTTGCAAACCAGCCTGATCGTCGAAGAAAACTGATATGCGGCAGGATTCGGTGAAACGGTTGAGGCATTAATAGCAAGGCAAATAGCAACAATAAAGAAGACCAAAACAGGCAATTGGGCGCGAAAAGAGGCAAGACTGATCCAAATGATGAAGAAGTCAAAACACAATTTAAAAGACCGTTATGGTCCCAAAACAGATAAAGAGCAAGGTCGTTTATCGCTTTGGACTAGTAGAGCCCCACGCAAGTAGCGTGGTGACCGGAGGCTGCGACACACACAACATTTATTGGATGTGTCATTGGCGCATAGCCAAGAACATGTGCACTGAGATGCGAGTCGGTAGAAATGCGGGTGGCAGTTCACATTGTAGTGATTCCAGCAGAAAAGTTAGAACGAACCATAAAAGCACGAACATTCCATCTCCATCTGTGGCTGTTCATTCCCGGTCATGCCATTCGTGGCAGTGCAGGGCTCTTGAGAAGGCATCTGATGAGAAGAGCCGTACACTGCCAGTCGAAACCGGCTGAACTTTTTTGCCTCCCCGCAAGAGGAGTATCATTCTCAACATAATTTTAGTAAGTACTTATTAAGATGGCTGAAACATCAACAGGACATCGACTGCAATGCTTCTGGAAAGGAGTTTGAAAACAAAGACGCCATGTAGATTGTGGAGGCTAACTAAATTTAACTAAATTCAACAACAACGCACTGCATTATACAGGGTGTCGGGAAACTGCCGCACAAACGCACCGGATTGTGATTCCTCATGTGATTTCCAGCAAAAAAGTTTTACGGAACATACCCCCTTTAGCTACCACAGGCATTTAAAGATTTTTGAAAAAATAATTTTCTTGCACGACTTAAAGCCTAATATCTCCAAAGCTAGACCAGCTAGAATAGTGAAATAAAATGATTATTACAGTTTTTATACGTTAAGTGTAGAAAACTAGGGTTGATTTAGCTCGAATTTAATACAATTCAATTCACACTGCCCCTAAAGATCTGCAATTGGTAAAATATATTCAAAGTATGTCGAAATCGAGCCAAAATTAACCCTACACCCTACACTTAACGTATAAAAACTGTTAGAAGCAATGGAGCTAGATTAAAATGATGTAAGAAAGATATGATTGTAAGACTCTGCGCCAATTTTTAAAAGAATCGTACAAGCACCTCACCTTGGCAGAAGTTGGAGAAAATTGAGATGGAAAAAAATTGTTTTTTGGTCAAATCACGCAAATTTGACTTTGAAGCTCTGTAAAAACCAAACCCTGTATACGCTAAAACAGAATGATGCGGTCGAGTGAAGCAGAAGAAAAATCATTGAAGCGGCAAGGACACTCGCGTCACATAAGCGAGCAGCAGACGGCTTCTGCATAGGGCACTCCCACTCTGATCGGGGTTCGCCGAACTTTGCGGCTAAAAAGATCAAAGTTGTAGACAACACACCACTGGTGGGGGGGGCATAGGCAATGGGGGGCCTGTGTCCGTTTCAAGCGTGCGTTGTCCACAACTTTGATATTTCGTACCAATCAGTGTGGTTGCATATTCCGAAAGAAACAGGAAGCAGGTTACAAAAGGAACAAAATGTATTTTACTAGAATGTGAAAGGCTGCACCGTCATAAAGCCAAACAATCATTATCAGAGGGGCCGGGGACCAAAGGCAAAGCGGAAAGACACAACTGATGACGAAGGCTGGTGTTCGATAAGTAAGCGGAAAATGTTTCGAAAAACGAACCCGAGGCAACGGAAGGAAATACAGAGGTGGGGTAAGATCCAGGCATGCCAGAACGCTGCTCTACGTATCGCTACAGGTTGCTACCTGATGTCGTCACAGGATCATCTTCATCAGGAAACCAGCATGTTACCAGTGCGTCATCATAATCTTCTCCTGTCTCTTCAATATCTAGTCGGTTGCTATCAAGAGGATCACCCAAACCATCTCATGGACAAAACTCCCGAGGTAACGGAAGGAAATACAGAGGGCGGCACGGAGAGGTGTTTCTTTCTGAGAGAGAGAGAGTCAGCAGTAGAGGAGAGTTAAAGACGTTCGAAGAGTAAATGAAATCATCGGGCAGCAAGCAGTGACCGATGGCAACGGAAGGAAATACAGAGGGCGACACGGAGAATAGACTATGAGGAAACGTTCAGCAACGCATCGAAATACAGGGTGGGCCAATTACAAGTTCGTTTTTAAGTCATAGGTTAGTTTGACACTGACAGCTGTTGTTCGCTCGAAATCTTGATAGAAAGTCAGTATCATAACTCCGCGGAACGAAATTTTCAAAGTGAGTGCTGTCTATCCCAGAGCCAGTTACAGAGCCATGTTATCCGACTTTTTTTTATACTGTAATTGAAGACATGGATTTGAACGACCACTGGTTCATGCAGGATGGTGCGCCATGCCACACAGCCCATGCCACAATCGATCTTTTACGCACCAATTTCCCAAATCGTGTTATCATCTATCAGGGCGATGTCAATTGGCCGCCTCGGAGCTGCGATTTGATCCCGTTGGACTTTTTTTTTGTGGGGAACCGTGAAGGACCGATGTTATGCCAACAATACAGAAACGATTCAAGCACTTAAGGCCAATATCATCCAAGCAATCCGTGAGCTACAGCCCGAAACCATCAACAGGGTCTTGGAAAATTGGTGTGATAGAATGCGCTACTGCGACGCCAGCCGGAGCAGCCATTTGAATGAAGTTGTGTTCTATCATTAATGGGAGCTTACTTACTTTCTAATAAAGCCATAAGACATGGAAAAACATTTGATTTTATTCATTTTATTGCATTTTTAAAAACGAACTTGTAATTGTCCCACCCGTTACACAATAATTCACCTGATAATGACAATGACACTGGCGGTGGTCAATAGAATTCAGCGTGGCAGTTTAACTTGTAGTCGGCATTTCTCAATGGGTTTCTGAACGAGGAAGTTGACATGAAGTTCACCCCTCGGGTTCAACAAGCATCAAAAGGCTGAAACTAAGTGTTTACCGTATCCGCGAGTATGGCTTCGTGGCAAAGCAAGGAGACTCATTTGAAGGGCGAGACTGGATGAAAAGTGCTAGCTACGGATTAGAAGGAGAACATCGATCTTGTTGTCCAAAATCTGCGATGTGGAACTCAACAGACAGAACGAATGTATGCATGATACGTAAATAATATATCGGAACAAGGTTCTGAACTGATTCGGAATGATGCAGATACAATGAAACGATTGAAACTTTCCCTACACATAAGCAGTCGGCACGCTGACTCATTTGGTCATTGGAACTCGACTGGACATCAGATTTGCCATCGGAGTAGTAATAGTCGATTTCTGAAAAAAATCCAGGAACGCACACGTCAACACCATAAACGGAATCAGGCGACATTTGCGAGAAACGATGAACAATCTTTGAAAAGAAATGCGACTTAGTCGTGTACAGGCATGCGGATTACGCGGGGGAGCTCTCAACAAGAATATCAATATCAGGAAACATTTTTCTATTTAACACTGGACCGATGAATTTCTGAGAGATAACGCTCGGTGGCACTATCAACGACATAGTCGTAATAAATGGCGACATCCGACGCGGGTCTCGCTATGATGGTTGGTGGAAGATTTCGTTGGGAGAGTCGATAAAAGTGAAATACGACATGGAGAATCGTAGCGTCATCAGGAAGTATTACCTGTGCCTACGAAGGTTTTTATTGAGTATATTGACTAATTCCGATATTGTCAACAAGGTTACCCGAAATTTCACTCAAATGCGGGGCCTATCCTTCATCCATTTAGAGCCCTACGCATGATAGGAATGTTTTTTAAGACTTGAAAACCGATTTAGAATACAGTCTAATGAAATCATTGCAGCTTTCCGAAAATCACGCACGCATTACAACTATTTGTAACTCGTACATATAGGAAATAAAAAACTATCAGACCGTATACGGATATACCGTATACGAGTGGAAATGTTGTAACAATCAATTAGCACACATAAATATTTTATAAGTGAAACGTAGCGAATGAAAACTACGCAAACTAAAGTGCAAGAGTATGTTTATTTATGCTTCATGCAATAGTAAAACCATGCAATTTGCTGCAAATGATATAAACATTGGCAATAAATTCGATGCACATACTCTTTTTCTACTTTACAAGACATAACAGTGGCAGCATGGTGGCTAATGAACATTTAAGTCTCAATAAAAAGCGCGGGCGCTATAAATCAATGTCACATTGACTGAGCATGAAGCAATGCTCAACAAACGAAACAAACTGGGTGTTTGTCGTGTATAGATTAATTGCAAGTTAGCTCTGGAGAAATTTTGGGTCACTAACTCCATAGATAAATCCATAGTGATCTGAAGATGTACATGAACATCAATGTTAGCATGACCGTAATTACGATTCTGATTCATACTCATCTAACCGAACTTATCGACACAATTGAAATTTACCTGATTTTGAACGGTCAACGTTAACAAATGCCTCTGCAATTCCAAAACATTTGTTTCTAACAATATGGCAGCAACTTTTTTCGAATCCGTCACGCGCACTTTAACACGATTTGGTGAACTGACAAGTCCATCTAAACGTCCCAAATTATTCAGATCGTTTTTCACTTGCTTGTAGTCACTGTGATGATGGAATGGATAAAATGCCGTCGTCGTCGTCTTGGGCGTTGTACTGCAACTATTGCTATCGAAATCCATGACAGTTGGCGGCGATGTCGACGATAGCTGATGTAACAGTTGAACGGGTGTAAAGGTATTGCCGATAGGCGAACTATTTCCTCGTGTTAAGATACGATTGCCTATCAGTTGACTTGGTGTCGTTCTTGTTGTATTAGTACTTCCTAATTGCATCACAGATCCAGCATTTTGTCGATGATTTGGCGAGTCCGCAGAACTGAAACAAATAAAAATTAAAATTTTCATCCCAAATTTTCAACTTAACAAATAAACTCTTACCTTGCCGAATTCTTACTAATTGAAGAGGTTTTATGCAGCTCTTGAAGTCGCGAATGCAACTCCAGCTTTTGATTTAACGCCACTCGCAGTTGCTCTTCCAGTTCCTTTTTCACCGTATGCAACTCTTCGAATTGATCTTGAATTTTCGTTGCCTTTATCCGTTCCGTTATATTTTCCGCTTCCATTTCCGCCAACTTATCCAATAATCGATCACGTTCCTTGCGCAACAATTGAACATCATCCTTGCTCAAGCGCGTGACGTGATCTTGAAAGGTTTTTACAGTACTCGTACTGCTACTATTGTTTAGATTAATACTAGTGCTACTGCTATTTGCATTCTTCCTAAATTTATCGCGTTCTATGTTTTGTAGGTGTTCAACTTCTTCGCGAAGTCGATTACTTTTACGATGGATCACATCCAGAAGATTTAGTAGTTCATCATCACAATCGATTGGTATACGATTTGATGCAACCGCTCCCTGTATGGAATTACAAAAAAAAAAAAAAGAAAAAAAATGCCGTGAGGAGGTGAATTAATTTTCATGCATGCAATTGATACTCACTTGCATAGCACCCGTCGTTGAAGATGCGCTATGCGCTTCCTTCGACGAACTAGTTTCCGTAGAGAAACCCGAATCCTGTACAACACTTCCGTTGCCCTCGCCACTCTTTGGTTCTTTCTTACCGCTATGGGAATTACTACGACTTCGTATCAGAGACGAAGACATTTCTGCAGTTTCTTTTTGACCTAGTTTTCGTTTTACACGTATCCCAGGCTCCCATTCGCGTCTGAAAATTAATTAAAAATAAAAATGAGTGTATCTTAATAAAAGCCGATTAGTATCTTGGATATGATGACATTTTGACCTGACCATATAATTCAATTTTGAGTACAATGCTAAGTTCAATTTATCAAAACTCACCTTGACGCCAGCGACGAACCGGATGCCATACCGGTAAGAGTATTTGTTGTCGACATCGATGCCATCTTATGTTTAAGATCGGGGAATGTTTCAATAACCAAATCGCGAAATTCCAGTAAGGCACCGACCTCATTCTGTAATTCCTGCAGTGATTTGGTTTGATCTGCCACGTGGTGATAATGATAAGGACCGGGTGGAGCTCTTAACGGCATACACTCCATTCCGGGTCGTGCCCCAATTCCACAGATATCACTCTGTAAACAAAAAATAGACGAGAATAAAAATTAATAAACTGTAAGGAAGTGTATAAAGATAAATATTCAATTTGTCAAAAGATTGCAAAAATGGTTCTAGCCAAAAAAAAACATACAGGTAGTCTCTAAAACAACATTGGAGCACAAAATTGTAATGCTGGCATAAATTAAGTTCGGACAGAGTAGTTGTAGATTGAAGAGGGGCGTGAACCCGAAGGGTTTCGCAGCACTGAAAAGCACAGGCTAGCTAAAAATGGTTCAACATCTCATTTTTATTTTTATGTTTACGCTTTTGCGCTGATACACATTGTGTTTCTCTTACTTGGCCACGGGCCGCACAAAAGTGCAAGGAGGGCCGCACCGGCTCGCGGGCCGCGCGTTTGACATGCCTGGCGAAGGGTGAAATCTAAGAATACAAGGTTTATGTTTTGTATGTTTTTGTAAAATATAATTTTATGAAATTTCACTCGTGCTCGGACAATATTTGCTGGGAATTGCACAATTTTAAAATGTATTTAACAATCTCTGCTTTAAATTAGCTAGCACACAGTGGTTCATAACCGTTTGGACACTAGGAACTTTTTGATAAAACTAGTTAATTATCCACTAAAATCTGTGAATACCCGTAAAAATCATAATTTTATTTTATTATTTTAAATGGGGAATAACTACCCGACAAATCAAGGCAGGCAGGTGTCAGATCTCCGAAATCTACAAAAATACCCACTCCGTCCACTGTGGACGACTTTTGCCCTGGCCACATTCAACGTCAGCACACGGAGGAGGAAGTAAGGTGCGCATGAATCGTTTACCAAAAATTACGGCGGCAAAAAGTAAGCATTTCCAACGTATTCAAAAAATGGTTTTGGACGTGCGGACGCCTTGAGTTGTTTTGCAAATTTAATTATTGAAATTACCAGTAAAGGTAAAAATGCAAAAACAAAAACTTCTTAGCTATTTCAAAATTTTACAAATAAATTTCAACCTGATTAGAAATAGATAAACTTTGAATTGAAATAAGAAAAAAACACACCAAACGATCCGGGGACTACCTAAAGTCGTCTCAGAGACGACCATTGGTCCGCGCACCAACGGTTAAGAACCAATGGAGATTTCAATTCAGAGAATTCGAGAAAATAAATTATGTTGCCCCAGCCGATTCGTGATGGATAGAGCGACCTCGGTGATAAAATTCGGAAAATGTGGTATGTTAACTTCGGAAAATGACATTTTATTCGTATTCTGATTGGCTACGATGATTTCCGAATGTACCCGAACATTAAGCCATTATCCAGCGTACATACATATACACACGAACAATCAGCGTACAAGCTGTCGATAGGTATACCAGAGAACGAAAAACAGTCAGCCAGTGTCGCGAGCGCGCAGTGCGAGCACGTTTGCGCTAACGTAAGGTGACCAGATCCTGGAGGGACAAATGCTGTACACAATATTGACCAAAACAGCACATCCCACCCTTTCTCGTCTGCTCCACGCTATTAGAGAGGTTCAAAACTTTACAATCCGCTTACTCGTCTAACTTTAAGAATACAATGGCTACCTCCAGTTTTCCATGGATATTTAGACAGTTGCGTGGTAAAGGGTCTGGCTTGACAGGCCGCCTGCGCCTAATCGCGATACAACCTAACCTACGAGAAAGCACTGCATCAACGATGTTCTTTAACATTTTATTTTAGAGCCTCAAGGTATATTCCTAATTACGACTGCCTGCCTTTCATTCGTGTCAATTTTTCTTATAAACCTTGGATGTATTTTTTTTTTTTAAATCTTCTTTATTCGGTTTTCCTAGAAAATCTTCAATTTGGATTGGGTATGTTATTACGTTTAATAAATGCGTTTCTTAGTACTCAATTTAGATTAATTACTTTCCTTAAATACTAATAGTCTGGCTGGTCTAGCGGTTAGTGCGCGCACCTTCGGTGCACAGGGTCATGAGTTCGAATCTCACCGTGTTCCATGGTGTTTTTCGAACTCACGAGCTTGTGACGGACTATGATCTCACTCAGATGTTAAACGAGTACCCATTTATGGGGATAAATAACATGTTAGTAAAAAGGACCAAAGTAGATTGGTGGCCTCTCAGGCCGGGTGCCCCTTGTTTTGATTGATGGTGCGCCCGACGGAGGAGTGCCCATTTCTTACACTACTATTACTCTTCAAGTTTTGCACAAGAATCGAATACTGCATTCAGTCAGCAGGATCTCCAGAATGAAAGGCTCCTGTTTAGGCTTTTTTATTTTTTTGTGTCTCGCTGCCTTCAGACTTTGGTCAATAAAGACAAAATTTACTTTTAAGAATTTGATTTGTTTACTCTGAATTTGGTCTGCAGTTTGGGATTGATTTCTTCGGAAATTCTAGAAATCATATTTATTCACGAATTTGAATTTCTCGGGGAGAGTTATTTTTTTTCTGTGAGTAGTCACCAAACCTCACATATGAGTCCGCGGACTAATGGTTGGGAATCAGATGTTGATAATTAATATACCTGAATCGTAGCAGAGTGCCCCAGGAAAATTGGCATTTCACTTCGGAAAAATTAGGGGAAAGCTGAATTTTTGCATGAGCCTTCCTTTCGAGGTCCTAAACAAGACCCCAAAAGTCCCCGTCTCTACGAGTGCCGCTAGCGGTGCTACAGAGGGTCAAAGACCCTCGAAAACAGGTTTTTCTGAATATTTCGATAACGGTAGCATATGCAAGAAAGTGGTGTATGGCAAATTTTAAGCTCTTGTGCTTTCTCAAAAAACGATGGAAAGATCGAATACGTTCGGACACTCCTAACGGTGCCAGGAGGTCTGACGGTATTTTTAACAAAGTTTCACGAAAATATCTACAACGGTAACTCGTACTAAACACTTTTGTATGGGAAATTTTTAGCCTATGAAGTAATGAGTTGTCATGAGATTACAGAAGCAACAAAGTGTTACAACGTTCCTTCCCGAATGCGTTCCCGTTATGATGAAATTCACAAAATAGCGAAAAATACCGTTACGGTACGGTTCGGAACCGCATAGCGCCCCTAGCATTGCACGCATCAATCTGAAATTTAGATATTTAATTAGGCAATGTGTAAGCTACAAATTCGCCATATAACAGTTTTGAATGCACGTTACCGTTATAGAGATATTCCCCAAAAACTGCTTAATTGAATGTTTCGACCCTCAAAACTTCGTTAGGGGGGCTCCCATCTTTGGGGACTTTTGGTGTCTTACTAACAGCCACAGAAGCTAAAAATTTCTCCTAGAAGACCATAGAGCACACTCCGCCGTCTTAGCGCCACTCACGAAAAACCAAAAAAAAAAAAACAACTTTTTTTAAGGTTTGAACCCCATATAGCGCCCTTACGGCTGCACGTATTGACATGAAATTTGGCCACTTTCTTTAGTAGTTCATAGGCTACAAATTTTCCATAAAAAATTGTTTAGTACGAGTTACCGTTATAGATATTTTCGTGAAACCTTGTTAAAAATACCGTTAGACCTCCTGGCACCGTTAAAAGTGCCCGAACGTATTCGGTCTTTCCATCGTTTTTTTGAGAAAGCACAAGAGTTTCAAATTTTCCATACACCACTTTTTTGTATATGCTACCGTTATCGAAATATTCAGAAAAACCTGTTTTCGAGGTCTTTGACCCTCTGTAGCACCGCTAGCGGCGCTCGTAGAGACGGGGACTTTTGGGATCTTGTTAAGGACCTCGAAAGGAAGGCTCATGCAAAAAATTAGCTTTCCCCTAATTTTCCCGAAGTTTGGCCAAATTTCCTGGCGTAGAGGTAAGGACTTGAATCTCTTTTGGAATACTAATAAAATAAATTTAAATGCCGTTTTAATGTGGGCAATACTAAGCATAGGTTGCACCTAAGGGTTCTTAACATTGATAGGTAAATTATAGCGGGTGATGTAGTCTCCTCCTGAAAAGTCTGTCCTTATGTGAGCGGATTGGAGGTTTTACAGTCTCTAAGAAAGATGTCAGGCTTATCATTCATAATTTGCGATCGAAAATTAGTTTCAAGTACGTGTCAGCTTACGCTAACGGGGGGTTTGCGAGCGTAGTGAGCAGGGGGCGAAGCCTCCTGGTATACCCAAGAATTTTTAACGAAAAGTTCACAAAAAGCACAGTATCAGTCATCTTTGAAACATTTCCGATAAACATTTTTCATAGTTAAATGAATTGAAACCCCTATCGATTACAAACCAACAAAAATTAGACTTTATTTTTTTTCCATATGAGATTATGAGATTATGAGTAATTGGACAATAAAATAGATACAGAAACAAACAAACAATACCGACTTTAAGGTACGTGTTCGTAGAGACGACTAATATGATGATTGCTCAGCGATCGAAGTTAAACCACCAGTTTTGAGCACTATATGGGTATATTTTCTATATAGACATGTTCCTTAGTACATAGTCGATACTAGGAAAGTAGCACAATTAAAAAAACATCCAAATATGGCTCGAAATTGGAAGTAGAACTACGATCGCTGAGCGATCATCACATGAATTGTCTGTACGAACACGTACCCTTAGACGTTATGCAATGCATTCGATAACGCGAGGAAGCGATCAGTGGATGTAAGAGATACATCTTAATGAAACTTAAATGAAGTTCAAACAATCAAGGCATCCGCCGTATATTCGATGTACTATTAACGAATCACAGTATCGACGAAGTACATGTATGTACATATACTAACGATGATACGATGCATCAATTCAATTGTACTCGTACCAGTATGTTTATATGTACGTACCAAACAGATTAGAGTAGAATTTCACTTTTTCCAATACCGCGCTATCGATTGATTTTCTTTATCGATAGGCGTTGGTAATTACTCAATTGCTTTTTATTGGTGAAAAAATAAGATAACAATGGATAAAACTTCTTTTGAATCATCTTGTTTGCTTTCACTTTTTCAAGTAATTTTTTCTCATGGATATCATTGATCTTTGGTCCTACGGGTAAGAACTTTGTGCATAGGGCGATTGCCGCGGAGAATTAAGATATGTATAGAGAGATTAAAAATTTAAGGGGTATTGAATGAATAAAGGCGATACGTGCAGAGAAATTACATAATATTAAATTTTCAGTTAGATGTTAACATCTCGTGAGAAGCTTCCTACGAATATACAGTTGTCATTTGATTATAGGAACGCTTGCACAATCTTGCATTGGATGGTGAATACTGTAGGGATTGATAGGACAGTGTGTTTGAAAAAAAACACCTTCCAAAACATTTATAACTTTGTTACCGTTATTATGCCTTAGTGTTTCCTTTTTTTTAAGTTAACGAAAACCACGACTTGTGTACCATACCATATATACTTTTTTTTTCTTCAGAGTGAGTTTTCCCCAAAATTTTGATATCTAAACGTCAAAATCAATACACCGTTTGAAAGCCAAAATGCTGAAAAAAAACTTTTGTAAATTTTGCAGATATGACAGTTCAAAGTACCGTTATAAATTTTATTTTTCTTTGGTTTATGTGCAGTTGAACTTTCCATAACCGGACACCATTGGGCAATGAGATTGTGTCCGCTTATTGGAAGTGACCGTTTATGAGAATACATATTTTACTAAGGTAAATTATTTTATAAATTTTGATTTCAACTGCGCTCTAAGAATCCAGTCAAAAACCACGATATAAATTTCTAGTCTCGTCGTGTTCGCGATTAATTTAATTAATATGATTATTAACTAATTATACTAAAATCGGATAAGAGGTTTGGTTTTTATAGAACTTTATAGTAACATTTTTGTGATTTGACCCAAAAACTATTTTTCCACCTCAATTTTCTCCAACTTCTGCCAAGGTGAGGTGCTTGTACGATTGTTTTTTTTAAATTCCTTCCTTACACCATTTTATATTAGCTCCATTATCTCTAATAGTTTTGATGCGTTAAGTGTAGAAAACTAGTGTTAATTTTAGCTCCAATTAATTTCAATTCAATTCAAACTGCCCCTAAAGTTCTGCAATATGGTAAAATGTATTCAAATTATGTCAAAATTTAGCCAAAATTGACTCTAGTTTTCTGCACTTAAAGCATTAAGGTACGTTGTGCTAGACGCGGCCGCACGACTGCGACTCGCTCATTCCATATAAAAACTCGTTTCTCTCTCATTTTAAAAACGAGTATTTATATGGAATGAGCGAGTCGCAGTCGTGCAGCCGCGTCTAGCACAACGTACCTTTAAAACTGTTAGAAATAATGGGGCTAGAATAAAATAATGTAAGGAAGATATAATTGCAAGACTATTAGTCTAGTACAGATAGCTCAAAACCCAAACATCTAAGAAAAAAAGAAATTTTTGATGCCAAATTGTTGAATACACTGCCCAATATATGCAGAAGAAAGTTACACCAATTTGCGCCATGGGTTAAGGGGGCGGGGGTGGGGTGGCAAAGGGGAGAAAATTCAGTTTTTTGCAAATATTTGGAAAACTATGAATCTGACCTTAAAATGTCGTGGGGACGAAACAAACTACATAAAATTACCTTTGTAATGAAATGGTAACGGAAAACTATACCCTAGACCCAAAAGTATTATAGTGAATTTACTTTTTTGTGTTTTAAGTTTCGCACTGTAACTTTTGATAGAATAGACCTAGGTTGACAAACTTTTATTCATATTACCAACAAAATTTATTTTGTTTGTGCCGAAAATTGAAGTGCCTTGACCATTGACGCCCCCTCACTCCTCCTAACATTTTTCAAAAATGCATGCCTGTAGCTTCTTTTTGAATTGAGCAAGGTAGATCAAATTTGGTGGGGTGCCTAGTCTAAGCCCCATTATGCTCCTTGGGTCTAGGGTATAATTTTCTGAGAAAATATAAAGAGTGTTATATATCATGACAAAGGTAATTTTGTGTAGTTCGTTTCGTTTTCAGAACTTTTTAAGGTCAGGTTCATAGTTTTCCAGATATTTGCAAAAAACTGAACTTTTACCCCTTTGCCACCCCCTCCCCCCTTAACCCATGGCCCAAATTGGTGTAACTTTTTACTGCGTATATTGGGCAGTGTATTCAACAATTTGGCATCAAAAATTCACCTTGGCAGAAGTTGGAGAAAATTGAGATGAAAAGATAGATTGTTTTTGGGTCAAATCACATGTTCTGTAAAAACTAAACCTCTTATCCGATTTTAGTATTGTTTGCTTTATCTTTTAGGTAAATTTGTTGGCTGTAATAATAATATTATTTTGCTATTCTAGCTAGTCTAGCTTTGGAGATATTAAGGTTTAAGTCTTTCAAGAAAATGATTTTTCAAAATCCGGTGCGTTTATGCGGCAGTTTCCGAAGACCCTGTATAAACTAACTTGGCCAACAATAGCTCAGCGAGTACAAATTATATTCTCTGAACTACTGAAGCAGTGGCGATCGTACGTAGGAGTTTTGGGGGTTTAAACTCCCTCCGCAATTAATTTGTGAAACAGTGCTGAGGAATTTGGTCTAGTATGTAATTTTGACCTTTTGGTAAAATACCAACAACATAACTGCTTCAAAGAAATATGCACTCTTTTGCGGCGAGTGGGATTTTTTTTGCAATCGTTTTGTGATCTGTTATCCAGGCAGGGTTAGCTTTACTAGATTATGTATACATATATCGATTGAATTTTAACAAGTGTAAAGTGAAGGATTTATGCTTGTACCCACATTACAACACTGGCCGCTGATACTGGTTTCGTATCAATTAGTTTTTTTTTCCAGATATTAAGCTTCATTACCCATTCACTTTTCGATGACCACAAAGAACCATACAGATCAGGCATGTCAAATAGGCGGCCCACGGGCCCACCTCGCAGTTCTGGGCACCCGCGGCCAGGCTGAAAAAATACAAAGTGTATCAACGCAATCATATCTCAAGTCGAGGCAATTTTTTAAAACAAGTCAAGAGGTCGGTTGCGTTCTAGAAATCTCCCTCTATGTCCGACAAACAATGCGCTGACGGTTATTTGAGGTTTGTTTAAGGCGGGCTTTTCTGAGCAAGAAAATATTAAGCCCTTCGTGAAATAATTTTGTCTCGAAATTCGGTTCAACAAAAAAATTTACGACTTTGCCTGATCTGATCTGTTATCTGTCACGGTTGCATTATAATTCACGTTGGCATCTTTCAGGTTATGGGACAAGAACATCTTGAATTGAGACTTATTTCAAAGGAAGGCCAAGCTTTAAAGACCCTGAAATCCTGTATTTGGTGTTTTTTTTTTTTTTTAAGATAATAATTTGTGAAGGGCTGTTTAACCTTTAACCTCGGTCAGGTTTTTGAATTTGACACCAGATTGCAGCTGTTCACATTTTAGAGAAACACAAAGGTGTAGGTAGAACAAGGGACTTTTTTTATACGTTTCACATTAGTTATTAACAAGAATAATTTTAATATCTTAGCTATTAAAGATGCTCCAATAAATGTACAAACGGCGAAAAGGAAGAAGGAAGGAAGTTGATAAATTTACCATTACCAATTTACCACAAACGCATGGAAAAAAATTATATTAGGTACCTTTTTTAACAAGAATGTAATTTTGACTATTTAATCAACTCCAATGATATTAAAAAATTTTCCCCGATATTTTGTCTAGAAAGCTGGAACACATGCATAGGGAACGAATGCATTAATACAAGTTGAAGCCAGTATTAGAAAGTCTAAAAAGGAATGAAAAACATAGCACCGAAATTAAAAAGAAAAAAAAAATGCTAAATTCTTTCTATTAATACATAAAAAAAAAAAAAATTGTATTTAGAATTTTTGTAAATTTTATAAAATTAAATTAAAATTTGCCAGTACAGCAATTCTTATTCATGTAAATAAAATACCCCCAATCTGCATGTTTTTCATACCAATGCACTGGCGTTTGCGATTTTTAGTATGAAATTCATGTCAAACAATCATTGAAATTTTACATTTTCTGAATTAAATTTACTCGGGATTGCGAGAGAAGTAACTGTATGCTCCATTATATCCGAAAATGCTGAGTTCTTGATTAAACTTTATGCATTTATACCCAGCGCCCGCTCTAGCGCTTACGCCGCCCCGGGCAAGTGGACAATTTGCCGCCCTTCTGTATTATACCAGGAAAATAGTATTTTGGTCGTTATTTTTGTAAAAGCGAATTAAGAGTAGCTCTGACACAAAAAATCCTGGTTACTGTGGGACTCGAACCAACGCCCCTGTAATTCAGAGAATAGCCTCTTTATCAACTGAGGCAGGCATATCAAACTCGCGGGCCCCATGCGACCCACCTAGGAGTTTTGTACGCCCTGCGGCTAGGTCGAAGAAACACAATATGTATCAGCACAAAAGCGTAAAAATGTGTAGGTGTTAAACTAAAGTCTAAGATATTCACTTAAATTCATCAAGAAGTCGGTGGCTTATTTGAGGTTAAATTATGTATTTTAGAAATCGTTCTCTCAGTTCTACAAACAATTTGCTGACGGTTATTTGAGGTTTAAGGCGGCCTTTGTGTAAAAAAATGGTAAGCCCCTTCGAAAAATTGTTTTGTCCTGAAATTCGCATTAGAAAGAAGTCGTTGACTTTGTCTAATAGTTTTCTCGCATTGCATTTCTTGCATTTTATTTAAATGCATATCTTAAAAAGAAGGTCAAGCTTCAAAGACCCAGTAATTCTGTATTTAGTGAGAACATCACATGGGTGTGAACTATCGTAAACATAACAATTTTAGCATGTTACCTGATTTTTCGCCTTTCAGCCAAATAAGCTTCACTAGTGCATACCTTTGCTTCAGGCCACATCACAAACAAATTATTGCCCATAGGTATTTAGCCACCTTTTCCAAACTTAATTTATGACAAGTTAACCTAATAGTTTTGGCCCCCAAGGTTGACACAACACTGGATTACCTTGGTGTTTCTGGATGACCGATGCTACAATGCTCTGAGTAAAAAAATTTGGCGGAAATTAATTCACAAATAGTTTTTGATTGGTCAACCAAATTCTGGCGTTTTAACCTCTTATACTATAAGACTAACCATTGGATAAGATGAACTAGAAATTAAAAATTAATGGGAAAACATTTGATCCCCGAAAACATTCAACACATTTTCGAGAATCCTGCTCTGGAAAATATTGTGCCAAAGGATTTTTCTCGTTTGCCCTACTTGCATTTTGGACTGGTTAATGATAACTTTCTTATGCCGCAACCACACTGTGCGGGGTTTGCTAAACCGCGCGGTGCTTATGATCAACATTGTAGATAACATAAGCCTGGCAGCGGACAGAGACGATGGGGGAATTAAATAAAAACAAATAACGTTTTTTAAATTCCCCCATCGTCTCTGTCTCTTCCAAATGTGTGTTGTCCACAACTTTAATTTTTTGTCTCGCCCGGTTTGGCAAACCGCGGACAGTGTGGGGCCGGCATTAAACAATTCGCAGCAGATAAACTTCAATAAGCCGGATTTCTTCCCAGACAAATTTCCGAATGGTTCAACTTCCGCGGATATTTTCATAAATACGGAGAATCCTTAGAGAACAAATTCAGAACTAGTTAAATTGAGAAAACCTAGCCAAATTACGATATTAGCATCTTGGCAGAAACAAATTAGGCGGAGAAATTCGCGAAGACATCGGGCGAATTGATGCGAAAAGTGGGTGGAAGGTGAAAGTTATCGAAAACGACTCCAAAAACTAGTAATGAAAATTTTGCTCTTTGGGTATGAGTGCTTTCATATGCTGAGCGCTTATGCGATTCTTTATCTCACGGAAATCAAATTAGAACATATTCCATAGCATCCCTTGACTTTAGAATGAGTTAGGGAGTGGAGCCAATTAGAATCCTTATTTCTGGTGAATTAAATTTTCAATTGGAAAATTAGCGCATAATTAGTTAACGACTTTCTTTTTTTTTTAAGAAGAATTTAATTAGCACATTACGAACTGCTCCTGCCTCTTGAAGTAAAATTGGGGGCGACTTTCACTAAACATGTTCGGTTTTTAAATGCAGAACCTCGTGTAAATTGTAGACTAATAAAATCAAAGCATTTCAAGGACAAACCAAAACTTTCAAAAGAGAATTAATAAAACAGTTGGTAAATAAAAAATATTTTCAACGCATTTTTTTTTAATTAGGAAGTGTTTCTTTACCTATAAAAAACATATTCCACCGTCTTTAAAAAATGTAAAATGATTTTTGCGTGTGTCAATTGGTTTCCGGTCTTTCGACATTTTTTTCGCCCCTTTTTATTTCATTTGTATAGTTTCTATGATTTCCTTTCCTCTTTCCATTATTCGAGTGCTAGCCAAAAAGCCCCCCCTAAAAGTTGGCGCCCCGAACGACCGCCCGGCTGGCCCCACCTTAGAGCGGGCGCTGTTTATACCACAAAAATTTATTCAAAACTACTTTGGGTATTCGCTTCGGTCCTTTTTTGGGGATTTCGTAAATAGATGATCCCACTGCTATATTGATTAAAAACTACTTTGGGTATTCGCTTCGGTCCTTTTTTGGGGATATCGTAACTAGATGATCCCATTGCTATAAGGTATTGATGTCTTTAAAATAATCCCTAATTTTCTAGGGCAACGTTAATCGGCTTTTCTCGAAAACCCCTCCCGATGTATTTTTCGGCGTACGCCCCTGACTAAAGTTTTGGTTCGAATCCCACTGTAACCATGAAACATCTTCAGTTTGAATTTCGAAGTGTCACAGTCTCAAATCATGTGAATCTATTTTTATTTAAATATCTCTCCATACAAATTTGAAACTACAGTAAATTTATTAGTATTTTACGTGTAACCAAAAAACATGGGAGTACATTTAGCAATTCCTCATAACAGCTATACATATAAGTCTCTCTCGGGCCTAATGTTTGTCAATTAACTTAAATGCTTGAGCATTTCAATTTCGCCAATTAAAGTTTTACAGCCGTCATTTTTACTATGGGAATTTTTTCACATCTCCTAATTAATAAATTATACGAGTTGATGTATGTATGTATGTAGTACGCAGTAGATACATACTTTGATGCATATTGGATAGAAAAATTATCACAGTATTCACTTGTGCATTTTTAAAAATGGGCATAATGTTTGATGTAATTTCTGGTGTTTGTACAACGTCTATGTGTGCTTAATTATGTACTTTTAAACTCGTAAAATTGCGGTAATGAATTATATCAGCGTAGATCAAGTCCGATGTTGAAATTGAAAAAAAAAGGCGATATACATATTTACACTAACTGCAATTGCAAGTATTTAGACATTGCTTTGATGTTGTTGATGCTGATGATGATGATGGTGGTGAAACGTTGGGAGCAAATATTTTTGCGGCAACTGGAAGCGCTTGTATGTGAACAAGCTACGAGTTGTATATTTAATGAAAATTAGAGCGTAGGAATAAGCATAATAATTGATCCGATAAAATATCTGTTCTGCTTCACTTTAACATTTTTTCATTAAAAAAAAATGTGTATATTACACGCTAACATGAATACTTATTGAGAAAAATGCGGAAAATTCTCGTTTCCTAGATGCTTATTAGCTTCTTTAGGCCGGGTGCAGATAAGGTGCGATGCCAAGTTTTTTTCTAGTCCGGGCAATGTGATGCGATGCTAAGCCGAACGATGCGATGCTATATTTGTTCCGATGGCAAATATACCAGAATAATCACCTGAAAGTAGTGCAATATAGCCCTTTTTGCAAAGTAATCGAACCTGAACAAAATTGAGCGGTATTTTATTTACTATATGATTCGGTGAGTTGATGATGGAGGCAAATTTGTAGCGCTATCCACGCCAAATCGGACTGCATACAAGCGGGTTCGAGCATTGCATCGTATGTGCAATTTTCAAAAAATATTTCGATTTAAAAACATAAAAACGCGAAATTTTCAAAACTTTAGATTCGAAAACCTATAAATGGGGTCAAAATTTGTGGGTTCTTTGGGATATTAGAGAGTTTTAGCTTATCGTCTGAAATAAAACGACATAATTTGACATTCCATATAAAAATTCGCTTGCTTACCGTATACGAAACGAAATATCTTAATTTTGCATGTCCCAAGTAGGCATGGGCGTATTTCCGTATATTTGATGCTCTGGAAACAGTCGAAATTGGGGAAATAATTTGTCGTTTTTTACACCAATGCCTACCTAGGACATGCAAAATTAAAATATTTTGTTTCGTATACGGTAGACAAGCGAATTTTTATATGGAATGTCAATGTTGTCGTTTTATTCCATACGACTTGCTAAA
The DNA here is from genome assembly GCA_949715475.1 of Microchrysa polita. Lineage (NCBI taxonomy): Eukaryota > Metazoa > Arthropoda > Insecta > Diptera > Stratiomyidae > Microchrysa > Microchrysa polita. The sequence continues at coordinate 52,987,538 of OX454419.1, forward strand.
ACTCTCTATTATCGTATCGAAGGTTCAGAGTTTCGCAGTAAATTTATTGTTCTATCAAAATCATATCTAAACAAAAGACAATTTCTCACAATTTACATAAAAGGTCAAGGCAACGAATGCTGCTAACCATATAGCTCCCAATATACGAGAGTACATTAAAAATACCCTCCGGTTTACTCACGGCACAGATTGATTTATTATTATTACATTATGCTCGCGTAAGTAGGTTACATACAAGTTTTTTCTCTATGCGAAATACGTTGTGACGTATAAAGAAGAAGGTAGTTCCACCGTAATAAAATAAACAGTGAATTGTCGAGGTGCCAGGGCCGGTGCTACTTTCTTCCTATTAAATTATGTAAGAAGACCAAATTCTATCTGTGAAAAACAGCCGACAGAGGCTATAAATTTTCAGAAAAGTATCGTCTCCTCAGACATTGTGCGAGTAGGTTTTTTTTTTATTTCGGTTATGTCGTTGGTGATTTATTCATTACATTACACTTTGTATGAGACGTTATGGTTTGTATGGGTACTGTGTCATTAAACTTTCAAATGTTTTTGATTCAATTTACACGTTAAGTGTTTACGTTTCCATATATTAACGACAATTAACGATATTCAACAAGAATTGTTCCCAGACTCTACTTCGGTAATTTGTCAAAAAACATACAGAACTATGTATATAGACCGCAGTGATTATATTTCATTATATTTACTACTATAAAACATTGACCATGTTTCTAAAAAAATTGGCAAATTTAAAAATTTGAGTTGAAAAATGGGACAGTACCAACGTATTTGAAACTCAGGCAGGGCAATTAGTAGATTAGCGATTTCTCAATTAACCTTTCGTTAGCTTGAATTTTAAAAACGATGGCCGTCAATTGGCGTAAATATCCCAAGAGTACCCCTTGTTACATTTGGTACAGTCCTTTCTTTTTAATAAAAATAAAAAGAAAATAACAGGCGCGACAATCCAACATTGGACTAAGGCCGCATATGTGTTTGGTTACATCCAATTTCCATGATCTCAACTGCTTTTTTTTGTTGAGGTGTTGAGATCAACAGCACGCTCAGCAGTGTTATTTATCCCCATAACTCATAGTCCGTCACATGGATCGTGAATTCGTTCACGGTGAGTCTCGAGCTCATCTCACCCTGTGCACCGAAGGTGCGTGCACTAACCACAACACCAGCCAGACTAATTCATCGCAAAAAATATATAGAATGGCTAGAACAACAATTAGACTAGAATAACGGAAACAAGTGGCCAATCTATGTTCTGCTGGAGGCTACCTAAATTGTTTTAGGGAATAAATGCCTAGAATAATTTTCGGGGAGGGTCATTATGGATTGGAATTATAATTTAACTTCAGTTGTTCATTTTATAGACGTCTTTTGTTTATTTGCGTTTTAAAAAAGTTAAAACATGGAGACCTATTTTTTGGCCATAGGATAAGTAAAAACCCCGAAAACGGAGCAGCTTCTAAATGCTTCCTTCTAAAAAGTGTTTCTTTTTATGTAATTTGAATTTTATTATTTAATTACGCTAATCACTCCCTCATTACATAAATCTGTTTCTTGCTCCCGTTTTTCACACGACAATGAGACTGTGTCAGACTGTTTAAAACCCAGCAAATGGAACACCGTTTGAAAGAGTTTGGGAACCACTGAAATAGACACATTAGCATTTAGAGGGTGCTCTGAAGAGAAACATTTCACACATTAAGAGTTTCAGATATATTTGACCGTGGTTCAAATTCACATTCTAGCGGGACAAAAATATAAAAAAAGAGACCGAGTTCTAATCGTTCGAATAGCACAATGAGTGTATACCCTATACCCATGTACCGACCTAGAAGACATGCAAAACCCAAAATTTTCAATTTCATGTTTTTTGTAGGGGAGGGAGGGTATAGATGTGTCGGACCTGGCACATCTTTAACATCTTATTAAGGCTACCATTTGATACTAATTTGAATATCTTCGCGACATTTTATCAAAAGATATGGCTGAATATAACTTTGTAGGGGAGGTAGGGTAGGGGTAGCCGGACCTACTCAACTTTCCATCAATAAAGTATATGTCCGAATTAGGCATTGATCAAAATTTCAAGTCGATAGCGATATTGTATCGAAAGTTATGGCCGAATTAAAATATAATGGAGGGGTAATTTGTATGGGAGGTACGGGAAGCCTTGGTCCGATTTGGATTCAGTGTAGTTGGAGATTGTACGTACATTTGGGGGTTTAGTAAATGCTGAGGATCTTTTGGTAAGATATTTCGTATCGATTTACTTCTACAATATATTTCGTCTGAAATTCTTCATTTTTAGCAAAAATTTCATAATTTATCAGGGTACAGTCTGTTGTGACTCTATATGATACCACTGTTTCCCAGCAGGTGATCCGGAAGAGGCCTGTAAGTGGCCTTTCGTAATTAATAGAAATTACATTCGAAAGGAACTCTCAACAGTATTTAACAAATCATAATTAATTCTTTGTTACGAAGAACACAAATAGACAAGTCGTGTACCGTATTCCCTCGATGTGCTAAGTAAACTGGGCTGCCAAAGCAAAGTAACGCTGCTTTCGTACACAGTAAAAAAAAAGGGGGTAAGTAACGGTGTAATTCACCATGCTTGGATAAGTAACATTTAACATTAGTTGGTGTTTTTTTCCATTGAAAAATATTATCCTCTATGTGGGGCTTAAAAAAGTCAATCACCAAGTGGTGTATTTTTTATATTTACACCACTTTTGTTACAGTGTAATACTGCGATATGATAGGTAATGAACCAGCTGACAATCTGAGATAACCTAAGAACAATATGAGTCATAGTTCTCCAGATATTTGCAAAAACGGAATTTTCACCCCTTTGCCACCCCTCCCCTTAACCCGTGGCGCAAATTGGTGTAACTTTTTACTGCGTATATTGGGCAGTGTATTCAACAATTTGGCATCACAAATTTCTTTCTTTTTATGTTTGGGTTTGGGGCTATTTTGAACTAATTGTACTATACTAATAGGCTCTACAGGTTTTAATGCTTTCAAAAAACTATGGCCGGTCGATAAGTGCTTTCTCGTCTTACACAGCCAGGGCCGGCCTTAGCATTCTGGTGGCCCTTGGCCAAATGCATAATGATAGCCCCTACCAACGGCCAAACAAAAATTTATTTTAGAGACACGCATTTTTCAAATTTCTGATTTTCATTTTTTTTATCGTTGCCGACTCGTTGTTCTGTAATTTTCGCGGTAAACTGAATATTGAATATTCAAGGCTTTTTGTTCGAATGTGTCTAACATAAATTCAGAGCATAGGTTAGTCTCCATTTTTTGAGCTGCAACATATGTAAGAGAAGTTGCCTCTTTCGACTGTATTGAAGTCCTTTCTTTTGCGGCGATATTAAAATTGTACAGATAACGGACGTTACTAGATCGACTACGTAGAAAACTTATATTATGTTCAGAGTGAACGAAAGGGTTCACAATTTGTTCGGGTGTCAGTTTATGGGATTGAGCCGAAATGTGCTGAATGGGGGAATTTAGGTTTTTAAATGTTTCCATGCTGAAATTTAAGGACACTCTTCTTGCCTTATTATGCCAATTAGTAGCATTGGAGCATGTGGTGTTTGCACGCCTATTTTGACGGTTTAATCACAGGGATAGCTAAGGAAAATCAGTACTGAAGCAGAACTGTGTTACAGACGAGGTCAATACGCTAATATATATTCAATTGTTTCTAATAATTTACATACTTAGCGAAAGTTTTTCGATTCGGATAATCAATGGTCAAAAATGTTAAATATGTTCTGATAGAAATTTAGAGTTATGGTCGTCAAGTCCTGGCCCTGGGCGAGTGCGCAGTTCGCCTAGACCCAGAGCCTAGACCCAGAGCCTATACACAGTACATATGTATATGTCACGTTTGCTCTCCTTCGCTTTTCCACACTATGATACACATAAAACAAATGATTTCAGAAATGCACGTGTTTCTCAGAGGTTGTCCACTTTTTGTTAATAACTGTAAACAATTGAAATTCGGATAACTGCAAGTTGTAATTTAAGAGAACCTGAATTGAGGTCACGAATCAATTTTGTCAATGTAATTTGTTAATAATTGTGGTCCATACTGATTCATTTCATGATAAGTGGTCCGCAGACATTTGTGAGTTGGCAACCACTGCTCTATATAATATGCTCAAAATATAAAAACCCATTTTATCGTGTTTCTTTTTTTTAATAATAAAAGGGCTAAATTCATAAAATATCTTTTCAGTACTCAATATTAGTACACACTTCAGTGTATATAAATAACATAACGCGCCACAGTATTTTAACCTAAAAAAACATTTCTAACTTTTTCAAATGATTCGTACTATGCTTTGAAATGCCGCAACGCGAGCTGCACTTTAATGTCGACAAATCATCAAGTATTATTCAATTTTATGTTATGCTATGAATATTCATAAATCTACGTTTCTTTCTAGCGCACGTACTTGAAAAATTACCAGAAAATTAGAGAAAGTCTTCTCGGCGCAAACTATTTTTACGTAATCGAAAATCGGTGCATGGTCATCATATGTAATTTTTTTTTGTTATTTGGTGCAAGAGTGCAAAAGATACTCATCGATTTTAATTGGACGATTTTATGCTTGCATTTGATTTGATATGTGAGTATCGAGCTTTCTTTATGCTATTTTCAATAAAAAGAAGCATGTAAACAGAATAATACGTGAAAGGAAAATTACTTCCAAGATTTTTGAGTTTATTCACTATAAGAAGGCGATAATAAATGCTAATTTTATCTGGGAGTTTTTGTTTTTCAACAAATTTGTATTACTGTTACATAATATTTCCCTACAGAAATATTAGTTAAATTAAACTTGTATTTATTTGTGTGGGACAAAGGGGTTCGACCTAAAGTCATTTATTTTTAAGATTGGCGTAAACAATTTAAAATTGAAATGCAAGTATGTATTTCCCAAGCCAAAATTAAATTTTGCTTGCTTCCTGACCGTTCTAAAGTATGGTCTCTTTTAAGTTAAGTATAGATTTTGAGCATAGGGGAGGTAAAGGATCCTTGAGATTAATTAATGAATGATAAGAAAACTCAATCTTCAAAAAAAAAAAAATTGTGTATAAAAACATGTAAATAATTAGAATTCGTCTCATTCGGTTTTTAACATTTTGGTTTTTTATCCCATCAACTCCAATTGAATTTCTTCCGTGAAAATTTGTATAAACGTTACATGAAATGGAGCCTTAATGGAGCGCACATAAACCATTTAACGGAGCAACAACTGCTTAATAATTATTTCTAAATCTGAAATCAAGAATGAGCACTTAATACGGTATACAGACTGGATGCATCATATACCATTTCAATTAGTCTAACTTTATAATAGGTACAATGGCTACAGAGCACTCCAGCTAAAAACTATATAAAAATTTGCATTACACTCTACACTTTTGTCTATATTTTTAGTGCACACGTTAATAACAATTACGTGAAGAAGACTATGAAAAACGACAAGGGAAAGTGTAGTGTATGATGTATACGCTCATATGCAGAGTGATTTTCAATAATCATCTGGCAACTTAATATTTAATTAACATCTAAAATTTCACTTTCTCATGGCAATAAATCAGCACAACACAATGTTCCACTGTAGCTGTCTATAGTGTGCATATAGTGTGGTGTTATGGTAAATTTGCGTATTATGTACCATCACAATGCAATTACTTTTCCATTTGCATTTCATCTTTTGTGTTGATGATGCTGCGGTTGCTGTAAAAGCACCAACATGACTGGTAAAATGATTATTGAAAACTTTTCGAAGTGAACAATTAAAAATAAGCATATATATATGTATGTACACGTTACACACATCTCTCTTTGAAGCCAAAACAATAAATCCTACTTTGAACAATTGTGCAATTTTCTTGAAATTATTACGAGCAACAATAAATAAACAATTGGCAAAATTGAAAAAGCGTGTGTTTTAAAAAGTCTATACTCAATTTATTTAGATATTATGCAAATTTAGAGACAAAATAGATGGCGAACATAAAAGATGAGTTTGCAAAATTCAATAGCATATGTCAATCAGTTCGGATATGCAGATGTCTATGCGGAGGGTATCTGAATCTGAAATACTGGAGGTTATTCCGTGAAATGGGAGCGTAGCGTTGTAACAGAACGTTAAAAAAGTTTGCAGAATATTAACAGAACATTAATATAGTGGGAACACACCCTTAACAGAGGCATAACAGAACGTTCACAGACCATTAACAGACCGTTTGCCGAGCATTAACATAATTATTAGCACCTTAACAGATCATTAAGAGAAAATTGATCTGACACGAACAGATTAATGATTTACAAAAAATTAACAAGACCCTAAATAAAGCGCATATGGTATACGCAAACTGATTATGAAGCACTTCTGTATAGACACAAAAGATGTCAAAATGATTACATTGGCTTTTAATTGTTACTACATATGAAATGAAAACAACCACGAGTTGTATCAATTGTAGAATTAGCTGGAAGTATCGAAAATCGTGTAGCTTCAACGTTTGCAATGGGCGGGGCATGTTCAACAAATGGATGATAATCGCATTCCAAAGAAGGTGATGAACGCCCAACGAATTGACGGAGCGAGGTTGCGTGGACGACCGATAGCTCGCTGGGAGAAACTATGTAGGTGAAGACGCCCACCAGCTGCTGGGCTTCTGAAACTGGAGGACTAGGTCACGTAACCGCGACAATTGGAGGTCAACGATTCAGGCGGCCAAAGCCCAACGTCGGGCTATCGTGCCACATTGAATGGATGAATGGTTGGGCTGGTTGCGCCCAATACTGCAGCCTGCTGGCTTTTTGTATTTCCCATCTAAGCGAGAAAGTTTCAGGTTATGAGCTCTGTCCTACGTATGAGGCTTAGAAGCAAGTTAACCAGGTTTACTTTGGGTGCACCCATTATGGTAGTTTGAGCCCCAAAGAAATTTTATTCATATGAAGCCTTTTTTATTTATTTTTTATATGGACGACGTTTCGCATAGGTACATTATGTAGCATCGTCAGGTCCTTTATTGTAATTACTAAATGTGTTTTTTGTCCTATGTTCAATTATTAAATTATAATTAATGTAATTAAAAGTAATACAATTATAAAATAGAATTAAAACAATGATTGTTGTTTTATTTCTATTTTATATTGATTGTTTGTTTTATTTCTATTTTATAATTGTATTACTTTTAATTACATTAATTATAATTTAATAATTGAACAAAGGACAAAAAACACATTTACCAAAGAAATTTTGTCTCCAGCTCATAAGAGCGGGGCTTTCGAAAATAACGTGCGAGGCTGATTCCTAGTCTTCGGTGCAGAGGCGGCATAGTGGGTATTGTGAGTAGATCCCTATTGTATGCAGATGTTTCCGTAGGGTACAATGACCGGTTATAAGGCCCAGGGTTGGATTTACCCTCTGTAGCGCCCCTGAGCAGTAGTCGAGTTGCCGCCCTCCGTCACTAGTTTAAGCTAAAAGTAGATCAGTTGCATTCATATGAGAGGTGTATAGTTTTTTTGACATAACATTGGTTTCCGGCGTTTTCGGAAGTAGCAGAATTTCAGTGAAAATTGCATTAATTTACTTTTTAGAAAGGTGTTTAGACTGAACTTCTGAAGTATAGGTATAGGTTAAGCTGACCAGACGAACAGCATTTTGACCTGTCGTACAGCATTTCTAAATTTACAGCAAAACGTACAGCATTCTCCATGTCACAAATTGAAACCTAATTCAAATAAGCCCCTCGGTGAGGCCTGTGATCAGTCTTGTCTACTTTTAAGGTATAAAGTTGGACTGTACCCTGGAGGATAGTAGCAAGATAATCTCACTTTTATGTTTGGCAATCGTTCATTTTCAAAAAGTCAGGAGCCCTTCTTGTCTTTCTGAATTTTGGCACACTTGTAGAACTACTTGGTGCTCACATTTTCTTCAAATTACACGGTCCGACCTATCCTCGTTCGGAACATACGGCTGCCCAAATCGCAATTTTGAGTTTTCTAATTAAAAATTGTATATAACTCGGAAATTCGTAAACGACAAATTTTGAAATTTAGAGAAGAGTTAGAGCACCGTACCTACTGCTCATATTTGATGAAAATTTCAAGGCTCTAGCAGTCAAGCGAGATATTCGCACTTTTATGTTTGCTAATCAGTCATTCTCCATAACTCGGAACTGACCTAGAGATTAGATGTAGAGTTAAGAAGCAAATGAGTTAGTTAGTTAAGCAAATGTTAAGAATCGTCCAAGCACTAAAGATGGACGCGGTAAAAAGAGGTCCCAATGAGTGGTTTGTCTGCACCAAACAATAATTCTCCAGAGCGAGAAAGCCGGACGTATTTACGTTGAGACTGTCTCTGTCAAGTAATATCGAAAAATGGTCCGGCGTATGAGCGAACGAGATAGTTGTGATTCGAGAAGAATAGGGGGGTTTGTATGTCTGATATTGCCTGAAAACCGAATTTCGCAAGTATGTACAGCATTTGGTCTTCGGAAGTCTGGTCACCTTAGTATAGGTATCTACTCCATTGAAGGTGAAATTAGATGCTCATGGAGTAGCGGATACTCCTCAGTGCTCAAAGGAATATTTCAAAAAAATATCATTAATTTACGCATTGGATGCATAAGTAATAAGACTGTACGTTACTTTTCCCAGGCGCAATTCCTATTGGCATATTCTTAGAGCAGGTATTAACCCTTTACGGCCCAAAATCACAAAAATTGATTTTATAGTTGAAAATCGATGAGTTATGTCATATAGAGCGATGAAAAAATAGTAAAACGAATAGTTTTGAGCTAAAATTTTAAAGTTAGAAAACCACTGACGCTGCTGCTTTATTTCATGGAATATTATTATCTTATGATGCTTGTAAATTGCTAGCAAACCTAGTTATCCGACGCATTTACCCGGCTGAAAGAGGTCATCCAGGCGATCATATTCTGACTATACGCAATGTAATTCTGGTAAGACCTGGAAATTCCACAAAACTCTCAAAATAGGTCGAAACCGGTGAAAGACCTGCGTTCGAAAGTTGTCAATTGACTCTACTCTGTATTTTTGAAGTTCTCGACAAAAGGACGATGACATATACTAAATATTACTTACAAGTTACGTGAATGTTAATGGCTGCCGTTCAACCCTAGGCTTTCTTGTCAAAAATTCGTCAAATCTAATCTCTAGGAGATTGACTTTTGCGCATTCCGCGAAATCTTATCATAATATGACATAATCCTTTTTTAATAGGAATCAGTGTTGGACACTGCTTTTCATTATATTTTTTGGGTCTATTTTTGCACCAAATCCCTTACAAAAATTACCATCCTTCCTAATACCGAAAGAGTACGAAATTCTTGAATTTCCTTGAACAATAATATAATATGTACATTGGACATTAAACAATATCAAATGTCTTCAAAATATAACCGATTTTAGTAGGGCATTTACATAATGTTGCAGATATGCAACAAACACAATTAGTTCGAAAAATCGTTCGATATCCATACATTTTGAAAAATTCCTTCGGAAAAATAAAATAGACACTTTTATCTATATTCTCACAGGATGTTTTGAAAAATTATAGGGATAACTATTCAAATGAAAATTGCATAACTGTGCAAAATGTTTTTGTAATGATCTACAAATAAAAATTAATGAAAATTTATGTTCTAATGCAAGAAATATGTTCAAAGAAAAATCCAAACTACTTCTCACTTATTGTCGAACGAGAATAAAGGTTTGTGTTCGTAGAGACGACTCATGGGATCATCGCTCAGCGATCGAAGTGAAACCACCGGTTTTGAGCACTATGGGTATATTTTCTATACAGACATGTTCCTTTAGTCCATAGTCGATACTAGGAAACTAGAACCATTCAAAAAATATTTAAATACGGCTCGAAATTGGATGCAAAACTACGATCACTGAGCGATGATCCCACGAGTCGTCTCTACGAACACAAACCTTTAGGCGTTTTAAGGGAACAAATTCTAATAGGATACTTTCTAGGAATGATTTTCCGTTATGTTGCAGATATGCAACACTAAGCCGTAAAGGGTTAATAGAAGGAGAGGGCGAAAGTCACGAATTCCATACAAAGTGACAGCTCAAAGACGTGCCGAGAATCTAATACATGGGAGAGCAAGCATGTAACAGTAAAGTGGTACATTACTTGTGTTAAAAATTCGTGTGCGTTGAATTCGGTTGAATTCTTCATCTCCCTTATTCTCTATGTCTTTCAGTAGGTTGTCAAAGCATGGAACTTTGTTTGAATTGAGATGTACTGTTACTCTACTTGTGTCAAATAGCTTTGTTTCACCAGTGTTGTTATTTTTCTCTCCCATGAATTTGCGCTTTCGGCACACTTTTTAAGTGACACTTCCTCTCCTTAAAGTAATGCCTGCTCTAAGGGTATAGTGGTGAAACAGGAGGCTGAAGCATACGGCGGCATTTTTAATGCCCTGTGCACAGATAAAAAAAAATAGTTCAGTGATCTTACTTTATTCCAATTATAGAAGTATTCGATTAATTCGTTAGACAGCCATATTGAAACAATTTGGGAGTCAAGGATCAATCGATTAATAGTTGGATTGTAAAAATAAGGGGCAAGATCGGTAGGGTGGCAAAAGTCGAAACACCTAGGGACGTCAGATATGTAAGTCCGCCACTGACCAAAGAACGACTTTTGCAGAGCTCCCTTTTTTCTATTTTATTTAAACTGCCTCCTGAAATATCGAAATGTGTATATTTTTCAGAAAATAATTTCAATGGAAGGATGAAATTTTCAGAAATATGCCGCCCTTCAAAATTTGCCGCCCCGGGCAGTTGCCCAGGTTGCCCATATGGGAAATCCGGCCCTGATAAGGCCTGTCACTGCCCTGAGGTTCGTTTTACTTAGACTGAGGGCTTCGGTGCAGCTGGTATGCTAGTTAAATTCTAGATTCTATTCTGGATGTCATAATAAATCAAATTCATAAAATACCCAATTATAAGGAGTTGAAGAATCACGTAAAATAATAAAATTACCAGTTAGCATGTTCACAATACACAATATTGTAAAATTTAGTTTCGTATTTAAATGTTTGTTAGGATTTATGTTTTTGTCAAAAATTGGTAATAGGTGGTAGTTTTAATTGGAATGTGGGTAGTAGTTCTAATCAAAAGGATTAAAATAACAAGATGTTCAATAGTCTAGACCAGGGGTGTCAAGCTCAACACCTGACGCGAGCCAAATAAGACCCTCCTCAGGTTTAAGTGGGCCGCAGGAAGAAAATATCAAAAACTTTTATGTAATCGTTTTACGAAAGTTGATTACAGAATATTACTTTTAAATTATAGCAGAGAGTCTGGATCACTATAGAGGCTTCGGGATTATCCGTGAGAACTTCCTCCTTTCGAAAATGTACTTTAAGAACATTAAAAAATTAAGACAAGAACGGAAACGTGAAAATATGATTGATCTTCAAGTAATCACAATTACATGATTTGCGCCAAATTTTGGACAGACGGATGATAAAAACTGTTTAGCACCAGTCATCTGAGGTCATCCAAAATCCACATTGGGAGGCAAAATAGTCAGAATAAATGAATTTCAGCAGAAAGGTGGCTAAAAGAGACAAAAAGTTACTTATGTGAAGTTAGCCCTCCCACATTCTCAAATTACGCTTGTAACCATCTGTTCGGCGGCGGCTACGTTTGTTCATCAATCAAAATCGTTTGTTCGTGTCCAATTATTTAATAATAGCAACTTTAAAATTCTGAGTATTAACTACGCCCGCCATCGTTAAATTTGGTCGAATAAATATAAATTTGGTATCAATCGAAAGCCAGGCGTTTGTTCGTTGTTTTGTGTGTTTATTCGTCCTGGAAACGCAAGAATTCAGGAGTAATTAAGGAAAAACAGAAGACGAGATACAAACCATTCCATGTTTTTTATATTCAAAGCAGTTGAATTGGAATATAAAAAACACGCAATGGTTTCCAATTTTTTATTAACTGCATATCGGGGCAGAACAGTTTCATGAAGAGACTTAGTATTGTCTTGTGCAAAAAAGATGAGCTGTCTTATAAAATCAAATAACTAGCCTCAAATTGTTGGCAGTATGTATTTGGAGAAAAAATCCTATAAAATAATATTGCATAAGCCACTGACGAGTTTTACTAACTTTGTAGACTTGAGTTTAACTTTTGAATTTGTCCACCTTACCAATTTCACAATTTTTATGTTGATACAGATTCTGCTGCTTCGACATGGCATGGCCGCGGGCCGCACAGAGCTGCGAGGAGGGCCCGCGAGCCGCGAGTTTGACACGTGTGGTCTAGACAGATTAGGTTCTACATATCCACATAGCTACTAGGATCTGTCCAACAATTCGAATGTTAAAAAAAAATGCACAACTTTTGCCTCATTTCATTAATTTTTATGTACTCCATATAATAATGTTACCATAGTTTATGAAATTAACGAAATCTTTCGTACTACCCAAACAACTTACACTGACGTGCAAATCAAAAAAATTGGTTGACGAACAAAATCACGACGCGTGCAGTAAACTATCCTAATTTTTCATTTGCCAATTTTCATACATACTCATATCTTTTCATTTTCATTATACAAAACGGACTATAAATCGCTTTATAGACTCTTCTAGTATATAAGCACACACGCGATCAAACTTTATCTGTTCTTGCTTCAATATACCGGAATTTCTTTATTGGTACGAATGCTCGAGGATTTTTTTTTTGTAAAGGCACGACATCGTACCCGAAAAGGAGGCATAAGAATAAAAATTTATAGGAATCGATCAAACAATCTTCGTGTCTTGTTTATATTTTGCATAAAATCGAGGCTGAATGCTGAAAGACGAATGTCTTCAATTTGAACGAGAGCGTTCCGGGGGTTGGAGCCAGTTGACGGAAATCAATTTTAGAGGAAGTCACGAAAGTTAGCTATATGATAAATAAGAATGACGAAATGAGGATATTATCGATTTATGTATTTTTATATTAAAACAGTTTAGTATTTTTTCTTGAGGAGAACAACTCAATTCTTATTCGCAGGTCTAGAAGATCCCACCTAATTTGCACATTAGCTTGAGGTCATTGAATTCCCCAAGAGACCAAACTTCAACGGGAATACTAACATTTTTGTGTCCCTAGAGTTTGGTCCATTCCTTTAGGCGCAGCGGAGTATTTCCGAAGAAAGTCTTTCTTTCCATAATGTAGCTTGTTGATTTAGATTGATATTACTTACAGCGAAAAAATGCAACAAATCAAAAGAAGTCCTTACCTGAAAAAAAAAATAAAAAGCAAAGAATTAATGTTATGATCAACATACGGATATTTAATTGTTGTACTAAATTTACTATAATGTAAAGTACATATTTTGTTTGTCCCTCCTTACAATAAGCCGTCATTTAACACAACTAAATCTACCTTAAACCGACCGAGATTATGTATTCATTTAATTTCCTATTTAAATTTAGAGAATTTGGACAGTGGTTCCGAACTTGCAATACTACTTATCCTGAAAGTGAATTGCTACGGACCACCATTAGGGTGGATTGAAAAGTTTCCGAAATTTACGAGAAAATGTGTAAATAGGCAACGTTTTTGTTGATTTTTTTTTAATAGCAAAACTTTCAGAAATCAGGACTCCAATGAAGAAATAAATTTTAACTTACTTTTTATCAAATTACCGAAATTTTTGCGATGATTAATTGAAGAATTCGAACAACTTTTGATAACCAAAAATATTTGGTTGAATATAAATAAAAATCGATAGTCGTTGCAATGCGGAGCAGCTACAGAAATTTCCAACTCTTATAGGTTTTTTATGTGTTTCCAAAACCTTGTTCGTCTAGAAGCAAATACGTATTGCAGAAAACAGTTGTTCTGCCAAAATCGTTTAAGTTGCTTTAATTACAAAGAAATTCATATTATACTTTTGTAAGTAGTCACTAAAATCTACTGCGGACCACCTCCGAGCCTCTAAGGGCCCACCTTCGGTCCGCGGACCACTGGTTGGGAAACAGCGATTTAGAGGCTGAGACATTACAGCCGGAACGGGCGATGTGCCGCAGGTCGAGCAACGCGAAGCAATGGAGCGGTATATAGAGGAAAGGAAAGAAATTTAGAGATTTAGAGTCACGTTAAAAAATGCGATATTTGCTATCGTTGCAATGCCAGGAAAATTTCGTGATATTGCCTAGCATACTATAAAACGTTCCTAGCTATCACCGTTTCCGAGTTTCAGCCTTTAAACGGGTTCAGCAACATTTTTAGGCCAAATCTGACTGCTCTGGGATCAAAATCGACGGAGATATGGGCAATTTTGTGTTGTCAAGTGAAAATATCCGAAAATGGATTTTGAAAAAGTCGATGTAGAGCGTATTTAGAGCTACATTTTGGTGAAAGAACCAGGGTCCTAGCTATCAACGTTTCCGAGTTACAGCCGTTTAAAGCTCAGCAACATTTTTACGCCAAAATTGACTGCTCTAGGATCAAAATTGACGAAGATATGGGCAATTTTGTGTTGTCAAGTGAATATTTTCGAAAATGGATTTTGAAAAAGTCGATGTAGAGCGTATTTAAAGCTACATTTTGGTGAAACAACCAGGGTCCTAGCTATCACCGTTTCCGAGTTACAGCCGTTTAAAGTTCAGCAACATTTTTAGGCCAAAATTGACTGCTCTAGGATCAAAATTGACGAAGATATGGGCAATTTTGTGTTGTCAAGTGAAAATTTTCAAAAAGGGAATTTTGAAAAAGTCGATGTAGAGCGTATTTAGAGCTACATTTTGGTGAAACAACCAGGGTCCTAGCTATCACCGTTTCCGAGTTACAGCCGTTTAAAGCTCAGCAACATTTTTACGCCAAAATTGACTGCTCTAGGATCAAAATTGACGAAGATATGGACAATTTTGTGTTGTCAATATGTGAACATTTTTTCAATGGATAGATCGCCAATTTCATTTACAAAGTAAAACAAGGTGCTTCATTTCATCAACCCATTAGGAGAAGGGATTTTTCGTACAAAAGGATATTGGCAAAGGATTAGTATTAAGTATTAACATGTACTCCAGCAAAACAGTACAAATAAATTCAACAAAATTTTTCCATATACATATAAAAATATTGCATCAGAAATGTTTGTTATCAAAATGGTGGACCGATTTTTATGAAATTTCTTCATATACTTGATAGGCATGGGAATAGGTCCTTAAGTATATATCATACCCCTAAGTTCCTAATCCTGTTTTTTTTTTATCGTGAATTTAGTATTTGTTATATTGGATGATGGACTTTTGTAAGAAAATGCGAGCGGAGTTAGTCTATACAAAATGCAATTGCAAAGAAGCCGTTTCATCAATTTTCATGTCAATTTACCTCTATTCGAGTCAGTGTTTCGACTTTACCACTTTTTTTTACAAAATTTTGCAATTTGCCACTAAAAAATTTAAATGCAAAAATGTACAATTTGAAAATTTCAAAATTTTAAAAATAATTAGAGCAAAAACATTTTTCAATTTATCAAAATTTGTATTCACCCCATGTCGGATTTATTTTTGTTTTTCGAAAATTTGGAAGATTATTGTATTATTTTGCGAAAATTCGACAGGCGCACAACACAGTGGGGCAGTAGTGGAAAATATTAAAAAAAATGTATCAATTCGAGTGCGTTTGTGAAATGTTTATCGCATAGTAGATATTCTGAAGTTTCTATCTGCAAAAAATGTAGGCTGATATCTTTCACAGAAAGGACTCAGCGGCTCTCAAAGAATAGATAATTTATTTTGCAGTTTATACACATTTTTTCATAATCATTTTTTATGATAATCCTGACTAGAAAATTGAGAAAAAAAAATAATTTTATGATTTTATTTTGAATTATTATGTTATCAAGAATATTTAAGCGTAAAAAAATATAAAATTGAAATTGATGTTGAATGATTAAATGCAAAATTGACGCAAACTGCATTCGTCACATTGAGTGAACTAGCTCCATGTGCCTCCAAGGGTCTTTTAATACTGTATTATTCCAGAAAGTCTCAAGATTATTAATATGCAACAATTAGAACCACCCGATACTTATGATTTTGTTGTCATGTTGACTGTTTTGTATACGATAATATTTCCTTCAAAATTTGCTGATTTTTTTGTATCAGAGGAACCTCTATAGTTTTGATAGTATTAAACTAGTTTTTAGTGGAGAGTATAATGGGACTCTGAATTGACGACCAGGAAAAATTTACCACCTCCTACGTGGAGGAGTTATGGAAGTGCTGACTTGAAAAATTCCAATAGACGAATCAGGCGTGTCCTAAGTCGCAGCAACTTAATTTTTGGCAAACGTCAACTCCAATTTGTTAAGAATATTTACCTATAATATCCAGACTCAAGTGGCATTACATTCAGAGTTACAATAAAAAAGTAAAAGTCAAAAAATGCAAATCCCCCATTTCTATTTTTTGATCTAGGGTGTAATTTATCAAAATAAGTTTATTGCAAACAGTATTGTGATTTTAGCTGAAAAAATAATGAAACCCAAACATTAAAAAAGAAGAGCTGACTACTGTTGATGCCAATTTGTTCTATGGCCTGACACCATTACGCAGTAAAAAGTATAGAGGGGAGGGTGTTCAACAATTTGGCATCAAAATTTTCCTCTTTTTTTGGGTGTTTGGGTCTACAGCTAAAGTCACTATACTAAAAGGCATATTTATGTAGTTTAATTCCTGCTCAAACCATTTTGTTGTATCTTTTATAGTTTTTGAATTAATTAACAAAAATTGAAATACGATCCCCTCCTACCCCCTTAAATTCGAAATAACTGAGCTGATTCTATCCATTCGATTTAGGACGGCAAAATAGATTAAGTTGCCATATTGAATATCAAAACTGGACGGCCAACCAAATGGCAGTCAGTGTAGATGCGATGACAACTGCCAGTTGGCACCGACTTTGCGTATTGAACATTTTATCGTTTTTAGGGTTTTTTAGAATTTTTCTTTTTCAAAAAAACCCTTCTGAAATCGATTTTGTCCGTCCGTCCGTCTGTATGTTCACTAAATAACTCGCGAACGGCTCAACCGAATGTCATGAAATTTGGTAGAAATGTGTAGTAATGGTTACAGTCTTTGGCACAAATACCTTAGAAGTTGGTAGGCAGAAGATAAAAGGGTGTTCCGAACGTTTGAAAAAGTCGACTTTTTTATCGAAGATTGACGTATTTAGATCAAAGATCTAAACGAGTACATCTCATATCAGTTAAAATTTTCCAGATTTGAGTAACGGTAAAAAATTTATTGGCGCGTTTAAAGTTAAACTTAAGTTTCGACCTCCGTTTTTCTAAGCCGTTATAGGGATCGATATGAAACTTTGCACAAAGATTGGTCAGTATGGCCTTATATACATTAAATATTAAGACTGTTGACTTTTGTTAACCCTAAATTACTAACAATACGTAAAATTGACGTGTTCGCTCACATTATAATGTGTATAAGCTGTTCCACGAGTCTGGTTGACTACTCACTGCAGCAATGCTTTCCTCAGTTAGTTGTTGTATGTCCATGTGAGTGGCAGCATCCTATTTGTTGTCTATGGCGGTAAGCTTAGCAATGTTCTAGGTGCTACTATACTACCTATTTGACGTGTAAATAGTAATACCAATAGAAAATAGCATTAATTTATACGTCTTGTAAGTAATATAACTGAATTTTCCGAGGGCATATTTTGGTCAAATAATTTTTGTCTGTGGCACTGAAAAATGATAAGCTCGGTAAAATATGTAAACTGGGAAAGCGACTGTAGGAAAAAATGAACACGTCAAAATTACGTGTTGTTAGTAATAACGCCCTAACCGGGTTAGTATTCCAGGGTTAAGGAAAAGTAAATAACAGTAAATTTGTAAAATTTCAATTTGTTCGTGTGTAGCCCCTTTTAGGTTTCCAAATATGAAAATTCTGCTAATGGTTTTTAGAAAATTACATAGGGAATATGTCTACGAATTTTCATTCGAATAACTGTATATCCAAACCGGAAATATAGCCAAGTAAGTATTTAGTAGTCTGGCTGGTCTAGCGGTTAGTGCGCGCACCTTGGGTGCACAGTGTCATGAGTTCCAAGCTCACCGTGGATCATGGTGTTTTTCGAACTCACTAGCTTGTGACGGACTATGATCTCACTCAGATGTTAAACGAGTACCCATTAATGGGTATAAATAACACTGCTGAGCGTGATGCTGATCTCATTACCTCAACAAAAAGCAGATAAGATCTTGGAAATAGGATGTCACTAACACATCCTGCGGCCTTAGTCCAATGCTGGATTGTCGCGCCTGTTATTTTTTATTTTAAGTAATTAGTAAGGGCCTTTCACAATGCAAGGGAAGCCTCTTAAGCATTTCGTCAATGCATATCTTTTAACTTGATGAAACAATGAACATGAAATTTGGTGGAAATGCATAGAATAGTAATAGTGCCCGATTCAATTTTGTGAAGCATGCAATTAAGTTACTCTCTTACATCTTTCAGATAACAAAAGTCATACAGTGCATAGCATGTCAGGGACGTAGCCAGGAGAGGATTTTATTGGGTCTGGACCCCTCTCGAAACGTTTTCATGGAATTTCTGAGATTCTGGTTTAAAACAGCCATCGAAACGATAGTCCATATAGTAACGATGTCCCTATTCAATATTATATCAATGATATATCGATCGTGATTGATTCCATTCTTTTTATTCTGTTGGGTGGATATTACTTCGACATGGCGATGCGGACATCCTCCATAAAAGCTTCAATAAAGAAAGGTATACTGAGAGGATCAATCCATTGAAGATAAGGTTCAGTACAGATTCAGCAAAGCATCAGTATTGTGCTATGTGAATGTGTGTATCTATTTATGTTGTTAGTTTCCCATTTTAGTAAATTTTTAGTTTTCGGTGCCGCTCCAATAAATTGCACTATAGTTTGTCTAGTGTCATACGGACATAAATGTGATTCCCTTTACAGAAAAACTTTGAAACATCTTGATTGGACTCAGTCCAAGTGAACTTCATCAAAAAGAAAAAAATGTTGTAACTATCTTTATTATGAAAATATCACGTTCAAATTACTGCAATTAATTTCCATTATATAAATAAATTTAGCATTGATTACAAAAATAATGCACATACACTATACTCATACTACTCGCTGCAATACAATACATTTTTTTTTTCAAATAAAGTCGATAGAAACTTCAAAAGATTTTCACATATACGTAACAACATTAATCTCGTCGAATTAGTATCGGATTCCATCTAATAGATGAATAAAGTGCATCACGTTGCTTTGGTAAACGTGAAAATTACAGATGCAACGATTGATTTGTATTATTACATATACAACATTTGATTAGAAAATTCGAATAGTATTATTTACGCATGCTTACATCATTGTGTAAAATCGATGCAATTAAAGTACATCAATAGCAACGGGAATAGTGAGAAAAAGTGCCGACAAAATCCAATATGTACGATTTTATTAAAAAAAAAAACAGAATTTGAAGATCTATTGGGTATTTTTTTTTTTTAATTTTTGTAGCGATCAAGAGAAATTTACCTAAGAGTGTGCAGCGATCAATAAAATCCAGCTCTGGCCATATGTACCTAACCTACATCCTTTCCATAGGGTTTTCCAATAAGGCCGGGTAGATGTTGAAATTGAATAAAACGAGCTGTGTGTGAGGTATAAACGATTTTTTTACTTTATTTGAAAGACCCATATATGCCATTATGAATGGAATATTACATCCTTCAAATGTCCGCCGCGGCTTTTCACGATGACACGCATCCGAGTAGTGAAATGTTCAATGATTCCGCCGCATAGATCCTGCTGAATTTGAGCGAGGGTTTGGTTGATATTAATATTAAGGGCATCGGTCGTATTTGCGGCTTATTGATATAGCCCTGTAACTTCAGGAAACCCCACAGGAAAAAGTCTAGCGGGGTCAAACCGCAAGATCTTGGTGGCCAATTCACGTAAAATAGACGTAAAACTCGCAAAATTTGTACTAACGAGAATTCATTTTGATAATAAAGTTTAATCATTTGAACGCGCTGCTCAACCGTGTACCTAGGCATGGTGATTTGGCATGAGTGACTGAATAGTAAACAACAAATTAGACCGACGACGACACCAAAACAAACAGTCTGCTCCAGGCTGCAAACATCTACCCGTACAAATTGGAAAACCCTAAACTACTTTCGCGCATATTTTCGTTAAATTTTCCATACATGCAATTGTTCTAACCAAAACTAACACAAAGAATTTAATTACTAAATATCTGCATCAACGTGGCCGTCATTATTCTCTTATATTAATATTACTATACTACGACGTATTATGCTAAAATTGTCCCAGTCAAGCTCGATTTGATTCAATTTCATTCGAACCATAGTAGATTTATGGCTTCCATATCGGAAAGAGAAACTTTCGGAAACGTATCCAATACTTGTAGATTTATCTATATCGTTCCAGTACTCATACGTCATACATGGTATCCAGGTGAGAAATGACAAACGACAGGTAATATAAACGTCAATTTGTATACAGATGGCATGTAAGGTGTAGTAAGTTGATATTCATGAATTCTAATTGAATTCGTTATGCATTATGTCCATCATCACAGGAGGCATCTCTATCCAACAAACATATGAGCCAGTTATTATCACCGACATGTGAGTTTGAATGAAAACGTATCAGCAAATGAAACGTGCGTATTTGCTAAGTATTATCTCTCTGTGGGTACAGTGTACAGTGCTCGTAGAAGCTCGTAACTAAGTACGGTACGTTATATCTATGATGCGATGACTGATGAGTTTGTGTATGCAATTTGCGACCTGGAAAACTAGTTGGATTCAGTCAATATCCATGGGCCAGAGGTTTTCAGTTCATCATACAATTGAATACATACATCCAATGTGCATTGCAGACGCGATTCTTTTGCCACACCACAACATCTTATCTGGGTGATTACTCCAAATGTAGGTGATTTGAGTGCATTTATGTTAAGAGGAAAAATGTAACGCACGTTTAATTTTTGTGCGCCAATGGTATTGTAGAAAAATGATAATCAACGTAGTAATAAACGCAGTTTGAAGTTTGCTCTTTAGGATTTTTTTTATCCAGGTTTACATGTTTATACTTTTTAAGCTTTGTATGTACATAGTTTCTTTCAATTTAAGAAGAAATAGAAATACAAAGTCATAAATAATAAAAAAACGAACGAATGAAAATCCTACCACTGAATAAGAGTAGGTACTAACATCGTCATTTCACGTGAAATCAATGCAAACATTGTCAAAATTTTGATTATATCCAATTCGCCTTGAGGTACTGACTTCACACGAAAGTCTCCAAACCGGGTCTCGACATTTCGCCAAACCTAAAAAATGTTTTCTTGTTTTAACCTGCCCAAAACTACCTTAGTGTTTCTGAAACGCCTATTAAGCGAGTATTTCCCACAAAACGGGGTACCATTCTCGGGCGGGCGCCAATTGGACTAGTATTTCCCCAAGGAAGAAGGGGTACCATTCTGGGCCGGGTAGCCCTAACATTTTTTTCTTGTTTTTGACCTCAAGTTTGGAATCAGCTACTAAAAATATTTTAGTGTTTCTTGCCACACCGATTGTTCGAGTATTTCCCCGAAAAAACAGGGGTACATTCTGGGGCGGGCAATTCCTAAAAAAAAAGTCTTGTTCACCTCAAATTGGGAATCAGCGGCCCAAATTTACTTTAGTGTTTCTGCCACGCTGATTGAACGGGTTTTTTCCCCGAGAAAACAGAGGTACCATTTTGAGCCGGCAACCCCAAACTTTTTCTTTCTTGTTTATGACTTCAAATTTGGAATCAGCGACCCAAAATTCTTTAAATGCTTCTTGCCACGCCGATTGGACGAGTACGAGTACCCCAAAATTTTTTTCTTCTTTTTGACCCCAAATTTGGAATCAGCAACCCAAATTTACCTTAGTGTTTCTGCAACGCCGCTTGGACGGTTTTTTTTTCGAGAAAACAGGGGTACCATTTTGGAGCCAGCAGCCTCAAATAAGTGCGCAGAAAACAGAAAGGGTTAATTTTATCTCAATTTCAATTCAATTCAAAGATCTGCAATTTGGTAAAACTTATTCAAATTATATCAAAATCGAGCCAACATTCACCCTAGTTTTCTGCACTTAAGGCGTTAAAACTGTTAGAAATAACGAAGCTGGAATAAAATGAGGTAAGAACGAAATGATTTTTAGACCATACGCCAATTTTTTGAAGAATCGTACAAGCACCTCACCTTGGAAGAAGTTGGAGAAAATTGAGATGGAAAAACAGATTGTTTTTGGGTCAAATCACAAAAATTTGATTTTGTAGTTCTGTAAAAACCAAACCTCTCATCCATTTCAGTGCCGTTAGTTTTATTTTTTAGCTAAATTTGTGGGCCATAATAACCATCTTATTTTGCTATTCTAGCTAGTGGAGTTTTTGAGATGTTAAAGTTTTAGCCGTACAAGAAAATGATTTTTTCAAAAATTTTGAAATGCTTGTGGCAGCTAAAGGGTTAAGCTAAGGGGGTATGTTCTGTACAACTTTTTTTGCTGGAAATCACATGAGGAATCCCAATCCGGACACCCTGTATACATATATGTTAACATTTGTGTTAAAATTGGTGATTTAGTTTAATGGTGAAAGCAGCTTAAAGTTGCTCTGGGGTTTAGTAGACTTCATCCACCCATTAATTGTGAAACGGTTAAATCTAAACAGATTTTTTTTAACGGACTTTCATACATTTAGCGAATTAGTTTTATAATTAGACCATTAGCTTATTTGAGTTTAAAACGAAGACATAATATTCATGAATGATTTTTTTAGTAGGAAATGGTTTTTACTACATACTAGTATTCGTAAAAGAATCCGTTCCAAAACATATTTTGACTGAATACCTTTTCAAGCAGCTTTCTATATGCGAGCGAACTTGTCTCTATACGTTTGGGAAACCGTTTTTAAGAAAGGCAATAAGACTCGTTCTACTGAGGCAACAGTATGGTTAACTCTCCCCCACTTAAACAATCGTTACATGAGACATATCACCTTCTTTGAAACTTTCTTCCACCTGTAAATTGGAATTCTGTTAGTGGATACGAGGGTTACTAAAAAAGTTTTTAAAAACAGATGAAAGCGATTTTTTTTATTTTCAAAAATGGCCTAATTGTTTTTCAAAACATTCGCCATGAGCTATACACTTTCGCATGCGCTCAAACCAATTTTTGAAGCATTTTTTCCACTTCGATGAAAACACCTCCAAAATATGGAGGTGCTTCGGGCAAAGAAAACCGTTCACCACGTAATTTATTTTTAATAAATGGGAGCGAAAAAAAATCATTCGGTGCCAAGTCAGGGCTGTTTGACGGCTGACCCGTCAATTCAATATTTTGACCGGTTAAATAGGCGCTAGTTTGAACTGATGTGTGAGAGCTCGCATGGTCATGATGAAAAATGACTCGTCTTCTCTTGTTCGTTTTGCGAATTTCCCCGAAGACTTGGGGGAAGCAAATGGTTGTGTAGCACTCGGAATTGACCGTACTACGGAACAATGGCCACAGGACCCATTTGGCCGAAGAAACAAGACACCATTTGCCTCGCAGCAGTGCTTCGTGCGCGAACAACTTTTCTTGGATTGGGCTCGTCTTGGAACACCCACATCAGTGGCGTAACGTACGGTGTTCCATGTGTTCGGTGGAACACGGGCCCCCAACCATCAGGGGCCCCCTAGCGTAGTTACGCAGAGTACCAAATTTGTTAGGTCATTGGAAGATAGAAGCAGTCTTAACCCTTGTGTTGCCACCCGGGTACCCGGGTACCCATCTTGATACGTTTTACTAAATATTTTTTTTTTTTTTCAAAAAAGATTGTCCAAAACCTACTCGAATCTCCATGATTTTATCGAATTTGTATCGAAATTTGCATTCTACGAATTTATAGAAATATTTTAACTTAAAAAATTTTGCATTTAAAAAAAAACTACACGTATGAGCCACCCGGGTACCCCGATATAAAAAGAAGGGGTTTCGTATAGAATATCGTATACATGTTTCGAGTATATCATAAAAAAGTGTTACCTTTTCTACCTCTAGCGTTTCTTTGATCGTTGGTGTTAGTTACCACTTCTATTACTGGCCTTCCTTAGTACCTTTCGATTGTGATTTTCTTTCCATGATTTTGCATGACTTGCTGGTTAATCGGTCTCCTATCATTAGCATAGCTAATTCTTCCGAAAGCTGGCGTAGAAAAATTCTGTGTCCGTTACTTTTACGTGGTACGTGGTACCGACAATATCGTACTGAGAAGAATCACACTGGCGCGGCGTGCCGATAGGTAAATGAGCCGATTACCAAAACTTTGAAAATACATACAGCTGCTGGGGATAGAACTCACTTATTTCTCTTAAAAACTGTTATTGGTAGTTGGTAGGCAAACCTTACGCTCCTATTCAGTGGCCTATATAAGGGGAGGATCAACAAAATCCGCTTTTGGTCGAACATCTTGCCCCTGTGATCGTGACATAAAGGGCATTAATTTATTTTAATGACTGAATTAATTAAAACAAAAAAATTATACCTCAAATTTTTGATGGTGAAATGGTTAGTAACTCTTGTATGATGCGAGTAGCAAAATTTGTACTGCATAATTTACATGATGATGAAAATTTATCATTACTATTGAGGGGTGTAAAAGCGATATTTTAAAATGAATTTTGAAGCAATGAAATATGAGTCACACAAATTTGAATGCACAAGCATTTTGTACAACAATTCAGCTATAAGTTTTCGCATAAAATTTTGTACAAAAGTTCAGTACGATCGATTAATTAAACTACACTGAAAAAAAAATCATTTGCTAGAGACATGATAAAAATACAACAAAAAACAGTCCAGGAATAATTTTTCCTGATTTAAGATATATTTTCTTGTTTCAAGAAAAGTCTTTGCTTACGCTTTTCAGTGCTGCTAAACCCTTCGGGTTCACGCCCCTCTACAATTTACAAAGTCTTTTCTTAAAATAAATAAATAAGCATTATTTTAAGCAAAGACTTTTCTTGGAACAAGAGATTACATCTTAAATCGGGAAAAATTATTCCTTGGCTGTTTTTTGTTGTATTTTTTTTTATTGTTTTTAGCAAATGTTTTTTTTTATTTTTATCTCGACTCAGGCCGCATAAAATTCTCTCAGACTTTGTACTATTGTACAAAATTTTCGTTCGCACAATGTGTTGCGGTCTTAAGCTTTGTGAAAAAAAAAATGATCTCCAATATTTGTACAAAAACTAGTCAGTGTAAGAAGGCAGGCTATTCACGGTCCCCTATACTCCCTTAAATTGCAATTTCCTTGTTAAGAAAAAATCTAGTCACAGATCCACTTCCTTCCCCAAAAGCTAACTACCCCACTGCTCCTATCAAAGAAGAGGATACGAATCGCTGCAATAAAAATAGTAATAGCGGTCAAAAAATGTTGTCGTTTCAAAAATGTTTGCTAATAGTATAGTATTATATTGTATAGGGGGCCCCCATTTCGTTTTCGAGCACAATATATTTTTGAAACGTTACGCCACTGACCCACATCGTCGACTGCTGTTGAGTTTCCGGCACATAGACATAGATCCATGATTCGTCACCTGTGACGATTTTATTCACGTCATTTAATGCACCGTTATGGTATTTTTTTATCGTTTTTCTGCACCAATTGACACGAGCCTTTTTTTGAGCTATTGTCAAATTATGCGGGATCCAACGAGAACAAACCTTTTTTACGGCCACGTGTTCATGCAGCATCGAATGTATGGCCGGGGGAGAAATGCCCAAAGATGCCTCTATCTCACGGTATGTCACATGCCGGTCTTGCGTAATCATTTCCCGCATGGCATTCACGTTTTGTGGCAAAATTTGTACCTTGTTTTTGGACGACCTTCAGGAAACTCGTCCTTGAGCGAATTACGCCCACGTTTGAAATCGTTAAACCAGTTATAAATTGTCGGACGAGATGATGCTTCATCGCCAAATGCAACATGAAGCCGATCGAATCACTGTTCTTATGATAATCCAACTTTAAAATCGTAGAAAATCGTTGCACGACAATGTTCATGTATTAATTAAATTTTTTTGCTAAATTGACTTTTTTAACTGGTAACTTACACGAGTATCACTTGTCATCAAAGTGTTCTGAGCAGGTATATGTTAAAAAAGGTCAAACTTTCTGATGGAAATAACATATTTAACGAAAACGTAATAGAACATCCCTAATCTAAAAACTTTTTTAGTAGCCTACGTATCACATTACCCTCTGAACTTTGTAACTCTGTAATTCGGTCAATTAATTACAAATTTTGACAATTATCAACCTTTTAATAGAAGAACGACTATTTCAGTCAAAAGCGTTAATACTCCCCGACTATTTTTAGTGAACAAAATTCCTGTGAGCGCAGAAAGTAGTAAAACTAACGTAATAGATTTTTTTCATTATTTTCCCCGAAATCAGCTCCACACATAATAATCAAAATCAGTTTTCAGACATCACGATTTTTTTTCATCGCAGATCTGTGTATTTATTATACCCTATACCAGTGATTCCCAAACTGTGGGGCGCCCCCCCCCCCCCCTAGGGAGGCGTGACGGCTTGGGAAGGGGGGCGTGAGTACGACTTATACATATATTGCTGTAACAATAAATTTATTTTCATACTAGCTAAGAGCCTCTGGCCAAAAGATCGCTGAAAATATTTTAGGTCGAAATCACTTTACATTGACGTCTAGGCTCGTGATGGAAAAAAATTCTTTTGATTTATTAGAACACCTTCGGACTCTTATAGCTCCAGTAATAGCACTGCTTTACTTATCTCATCATTAAGCCAAAATAATTTTTTTTTGTGTTATGATGACTTTTTTTTTGTCAAAAAACGATTTTAAGTAAACATTTTCCACTTGCTTTTGGCTGTACAAATCCCCACCATAAATAAAACTGCTTGCTACTGCCAAACTTCCGAAGAAACTCACGTTGAGTGCTTTTCAAAAATGTCCAAAATGTTCCAAAACTTGGGTCCCACTAAGAAACAATTGTGCTTTTTCTACGCAAGAGTGGGTAACGTGTTTGCATACGAGTATTTGCATTGTTAACAGGCAATTCTCTGCATTGGACTATGACAATTCGGTGGCTCAGTGGCAGAGATGTCTATCTCTGAGTTGCCACGAATCCCACTGTGTTGTCCATAAAAATGCTCCTACGGCAGCCGGTTCTTCGATGTGAATCGTCCCAGAGCTGCCCGTTGTTAAAAAAACGGCCAAGAGCTGCCAAAACCCCCTTCGATTCAAGAGAGAAAAAGAAAATCTCTTGAATCGCTACAACAACAACAACAACCAAGCCCAATATAAAAAAAAGTCTAGACTTCTGTCCAAAATTAGTGTGTGATTGCTTAAATGTTTGCAAATCATGTCTCAGTATTTTGCAGTTTTGAGAAATTATAAGGAAGTTTTAAATAAAATAAAGCAAAGAACGCAAATATATAAGTAAAGTCCCCACGAAGTGAACAATGGCGGAAATAAAAATTTTATTATGCCTATTTTCGGTTTTGGCCAAAATTTTCTCCGGTGGCGCCAGCCTCAGCAGACTTCGCAAAGGGGGCGGGGACTGAAAAAAATTGGGAACCACTGCCCTATACCCATAAGATGGTATAGGGTATATTGTTTTTGTTACGCCGATATTATGTAACACTTCAAAGGAGCCACCGGAGGTATGGCAAAGTATATATATAAATGATCAGGGTCGGTGCCTGAATCGAATAAACATGTCTGTCTGTCTGTTAGCACGATAACTCCCGAAATAATGAAGCTAGCGGTTTGAAATTTTTGTCAAATGTTTGTTTTGCTAAAATCTTGGACGGTATTGAAAATGGGCCAAATTGGACCACTTGTTCCCCTACCTCCCATACAAACTACCCCTCCTTGATATTTTAATTCGGCCATAACTTTCGGTAGAATATCGCAATCGACTTGAAATTTTGATCAATGTCTCATTCTGACATATACTTAGAGTTGATGGAAAGTAGAGTAGGTCTGTCTACTCCTACCCCTACTTCGCCTGAAAAGTTATATCCAGCCACATCTTTTGATAGAATGTCATGAAAAACTTCAAATTAGTATCAAATGGTAGCCGTTGGATGCCTTGAAAAGGTAATAAAGATGTGTCAGGTCCGACCCATCTACCCCTCCCTCCCCCACAAAAAATATGAAATTGAATATTTTGAGTTTTGCGTGCCTTCTAAGTCTGTACATGGCTATAAGGTATACACTCATCGTGCCATTCGCACGATTAGAACTCGTTGTTCTTGTTTTAGACCTCTTGGAATCTGCTACCCAAAATTCTTTTAGTGTTCTTGCGACACCGATTGTTCGAGTATTCCCCCGAAGAAACAGGGGTACCATTTTGAGGCAGGAAACCCCTAAAAAAATATTTTTTTTTCACCTCAAATTTGGAATCTGCGGCCCAAATTTACTTTAGTGTTTCTGCCACGCTGATTGAACGGGCTTTTTCCCCGAGAAAACAGGGGTACCATTTTGGGCCGGCAACCCCATTTTTTTTCTTGTTTATGACCTCAAATTTGGAATCAGCGACCTAAAATTCTTTAAGTGCTTCTTGCCACGCCGATTGGACAAGTATTTTTCCAAGAAACCAGGGGTGCTATTCTGGGGTGGGCAACCCCAAAAATACAATAACAGGGATACCATTTTGGAGCCAGCAGCCTACAAACTGGGTTTAACTGCACTACGAGTACATATCTCGGTAAATTACCTTTTCTTTCGCCCATTCATATACATACATATATGTTAACATTTGTGTTAAAATTTGGGATTTTTTAAAAAGTTAAAGCACCATAAAGTTGCTCTGTGGTTTAGTAGACTTCATCCCACCATTAATTGGAAAACGATTAAATCTAAACAGATTTTTTAACGGACTTTCATACATTTTGAAAATTAGTTTTATAATAATTAGACCATAAGACCATTACATTTACATTTGACCATTGTATGTACTGATATTCACATTTTCGTCAGCAAAGAGATGGGATACCCACATAATCGCGAAAAACAAAATCTCGACATTACCAAATCCCGTTTAACATTATCCCGACATTACTAAATCCCGCATTTTTAAAATCCCTTCATTATAAAATCCCACCATTAAAAAATCCCGCCACATCAAAATCCCGCCCACTAGAAACCCAGCCGTTTTAGAATCCCGGTAGAATACAGAAAGTAATCCCGCCTTTTCCCGCCAAAAAATATTTTCATTTTTAACAAAAACATAAATGACAATTTAGCCCCTACAGAAAAAGATTGTCAGGGGATATTTAGGTCACGACTACTGAAAACCCAGATCAGCTATTTTTCAAATTAAGTCACCTGGTCCGTGGATATCCGAGAATTAAGTATCCCCATGTGAGGAGACCCATTATGTTAACGGTAAATGTAGTGGCACTTTTAAAAAGGGGGATATTGAAAAGCGGTATTTTGAATTAGCGGGTTATTGAAATGGCGGGATAATATGCCGCCATTGGCGGGATTTAGATTAGACGGGATATCAAGTGAGCGGGATACTGACGGGATATTGAAATGGCGGGATAATGAAGGTCGGGATTTTGGAAAAAGGGAAAATGATGGGCGGGATATCGTAGCCAACCCAAAGAGATTTCATACGAACATACCCGCCTTTAATAGTAAAAAATTGCCAATTTATTCATCATTTTTTTTCACATCCATAACAAGCAGCGCTGCTGTTAATGTTACCGGTAAAAAATGCAAGAAAAAACTGAATGTCAATGCACCACAAACAGCTAAAACGATCGATTCACGTTTTGCTATTAAATTCATTCAGGCTTAAAAGGTAAATCATCATCACATTACAAAAACACTTAGTTAGCATGTTTGCAAGTTGCCTTGAAAAATTTTAGCCTTTGGCCTGTTGCGATTGTGCCTCCTCTCGAGTCTATATACGCGTATTACCATTGCATTTAATTAGATACATCTTCAGAAAACGTTTGAAGAGATGGCCATATTTTAAACCTCCATAGAGGAAAGATATGACTTAAAAGTTATGGCAAGGAGCCCACATATGAGTGTTAGAATGTACGTACATTCGTACATACATAGTAGTAGTTGCCGCGGTATTTATTCTTACAAATTAGAGGTGTGAATTTATGAGCAGTAAATTGTTTTTATTCTTGTTGGGCTTGTAATAATATAATGAAAGTAGGCGCATGAGTTACGCCACCGAATACAGTTCAATGATATATGATTATTCTGAGTGTATACTGTGTGGGATAAGCGTCTTTTTCGTAATATAAATTTAATTGTAATTTTCTCTGTACATAATTTACAATATGAGTCAGAATCTACTTCCACTGAAAACTTAAATCTAGACGGTCTAGAACTCTGGATAATCAGTTTTAAGATTGCAGAAAATATACAAAATGTACGCTTGGGTACCCTGAGCTTAGATGAGTCCAATCTTTCGGAGGCTTTAATTTTATTATGTATGAAGTAAGTTATCCAGTTATCGAATTTGGGTAAATAGTCCAATCATTTCAGCAAATAGCAATAGAAAACAAATGTTC
Organism: Microchrysa polita; assembly: GCA_949715475.1. Classification (NCBI taxonomy): domain Eukaryota; kingdom Metazoa; phylum Arthropoda; class Insecta; order Diptera; family Stratiomyidae; genus Microchrysa; species Microchrysa polita. The sequence goes on from OX454419.1 coordinate 53,018,295, forward strand.
AATGATAAATGTTTGTCGTTTGTTGTTCATTTTACAGCCCTTCGGATCAAAGATGGTATTTTGTTCCTTGATTGTTGGTCCTAAGGAAGACCGATTTTGGTTTATTCTCTCAGTCTGAAGACAACATGAGAAATTTTCAGAGAAAATGAATTAATAACAAAACAACAAATAAACAACACGTTTTTAGCTAGCTTTCAGTCAAGACTTCAGTTTTACCAGTGAAGACCATCAGCTCCAATAAGTTGATGGTCGACCATTTATAATTTTGAAAGTTTATATTTCCTAAATTAAAAATACTTACACCTTAAATACATAACCATTAATTTGATAACACATGTCGCCATTATTTTTGACTATAGCTGACAACGAAATAATATGCAAAAAAATAAGTTTATTGTATAAGCTACTGAGTAAGGAAGTCATCAGACTGCAAGCTACCACAAATCTTTTCGGTAGTCTGGGATAGCGGCGTGAGTCTATCTATGCATTTGTAATATTGAGGTTACAAGTACACAAGTACACAACATAAGCATAATGTGTTTTTTTTTGCATATCTAATACGTTACAAACCCACATGTATTCATATTTGTAAGCCTTTTGTGATGCTTACCGAGCGAGCATTTGTACATATTATTTTGCCACGAACAACTCATCATCACGAAGAATTATTCAAAGTAATATTTTGCAATCAATTTTTGCATTTATTACGAATATCACACTTGAGTTGGCTAACTACTATAAATGTGTGCGGCCAATTTAGATATGCAACCATATGTGTGATTTCCGCACGCTATTAACCGTTTAAATTGCTTTTGAACAGCATTTATCCCAGTCTTTATACACACAGAGTCAATAACCGACATTCAAGAATAGAGACTGCCGTATGGCGAGCTATGAAAGCAAACAAAACAAATGTTTGTCTATATTAGCATCTACTATAACTTCGTGACTAATAGTTTAAGTTATTCTAAAATATAATGCATAAATACAAGAAAATGAGCACGCGAAAAAAATGTGCTTAAATAAATCTAATATACACATTATATAATGGATAAGATTAGTGATGAGATGACAATGACTTCTCACAAAAGTGACTGTGTTAGGACTGTGTGAATGGGTATATTAACTTTGCCATGAAGTTTGCAACGAACAGAAGGAAGCACCTCCGACTATAAGAAGGAAATATATTATTATTGATCAGTGTGACGAAAGAAATTGATTGAGCGATGTCCGTCTGTTTCTATGTACACTAGTTCCTCTTTTGTATACATGTTTTTCGGAACGAATGGAATCGGACCATGGCATCAAGGGGCTGCGATGGAAACCAACCCAAAACCCAAAATTAGGTTCTTCTAAGAAAAACGTTTTTCTTTATAAACCAATCTTAACCAAACTCAACCTAAGTGTGTTCCTAGTAACTCAAAACATAAGCCACGCCATAGGGCAGTCATATAAACCAACCCCCAATAATCAGATTCTTCAAAGAAAAACGTTTTTCCTTTTTCAACCAAAAAAAATTCAAATATTGGCAGTCACTTTCAATAAAAGTGACCAAAAATTAAGGAAATTAAACCTTGATTCTGCTTTCAAAATAAAAACAAATTTTGGTTCATCTTCAACAATTGTACCAACATTCTTCACTCCGTTTCTTTTCAACTCATTCCACATGATTGTACAAAACCGTAAAAAGATGAAAGAGGCAATGAATATATCCTCAGAGCCGGATTTCCCATATGGGCAACCTGGGCAACTGCCCGGAGCGCCAAATTTTGAAGGGCGGCATATAATGAGACGTTCACACCTTCCATTGATTTGAAGTTCTCTGAAACACTTATTTTGATATCTGCATTTGCCGTTTACAATATTTAACAAAAAATTAAACTCTGCTAAAATGTTCGCTTTGGTCAGTTGCAAAATTAGATAACTCCCGCCGGTAGGCTTTCAAATTTAGCTGCCTTACAGACTCTAGCTTCCTTACTTTTACAATCGCCAGATTTGTGGATTGCTCCTTGATTCCAAAATTATTCAACACGGCTGGATAATGAAGCATTAAGCCTAGAATTCCAAAGTCAAAATAAGGCACCGAACTGTTAAAATTAACCGCAATTTTCACTCAAGTTAAAAGGATGAGATTTGAAAAACGGTTAATATAAAAAATAGCTCTCCGATAGGAGTAACTCGATATAGATATTTTCCATAAAATTAGCGGGACGATGTCAATTGAGAACTGAATGTTAGAATTGCACGTTCTGTCATTTTGATTTTCCAAGTTTAACAACACTGAAGAGTTCCTGAAAGCGATTAGGGGAGGTTGGGACGAGATTAACTTAAATTACGGTCAAAACCTATATAATTGTATCGCAGATTTACTTTTGAACCCAAATCCCTGTTCTGCTTATTACTAGCCCCATTTTCTAGAATAAACATATATTTGTATACCGTTATTTAGTGTTTTACTTCCTCTGGAACTATCCTAATGACTTTAACGTGTGTACTGTTTTTTTTCGAATCCTCGTGAGAAAATCCTAACGGGACTCCGGTTTTGAAACCTTGTGTTATTGAAAGAAGAAGCAGGCTACTGAAAATATTGCCAAGACATGCCGCCATTTTTAAAGTGGAACTATCATATTGATTGGGAGTCTATCTGTCAAAAGGTTTAGAATTTGTACTGGAATATTAAACATTGAATACGAGGATTTTGGTAAAGTATACCTAATCGGTCCTTGACAATTCTACCCATATAACAGTGAATTCGGGAAAGGAAAAGAAATAAACAGCGAATTCAGGAGATTACGGAAACTGATTGGTTTTGGTAATTCTTCCTTTTTGAAGCTAGTAGCTATAGGGCAAGAAGTTAATGTCACAAAAATCGGCAAAATTGATTCCAGTGTTCCAGCAGAGTAGTAATGGACAGACTAACCTCAATTCCGAAATTTAGTGCGGCTCGAATCATCGAACTAGGATGTTGATCTTGGTTGGTAAAACATCTGCAATACGCGAACATAACTACATATATGTATGTATTTCGAAAATTTACCTTGTCTCCGACAAAAGGAAATTGTACTTGTACATGCGGATTCTCAGTTTTCCCGGTAACCAATTGTAACCAATATACAAAGGCAATGGAGAATATATCAATTTTAGGGGTAGCGTTGCAACATTAAAGAAAAAAGTCATAGTAATCGCGAGCGACCCATTCGATAAATTTTAACAACAACTTGGAAGTCAAAAAGTTGGAAACCAATAGGCTGCACAATGAATACATGGTCTCATCACATGTTAGCATTGATCTGTCATTAGTGGAAACCCCTACATAAGAAGCACTCCCTCCAAAACATGTAAATGGTATTCAAACTTGGATTGAGGAATCAGATGCGTTTTACAGTCAGGAGCCAACGCATTTTCAAAAATGTTTTGGTTTTACTGCATTCTTCGCAAAAGCTCTACAGAAATATTTAACATCACATATGTATACATACATTCTCGTTAAACTTTCCATGTAAAACTTCAGCTTACTACCATTAATCCTTTGTTGCAGCTCAAGAAATACGTGAATATAATTTTAAATCTTTCGAGGTGCCAAATAGGCGTAATTTATTTATTACACGGCATTCTCAGACACCAGAGATTTGCGTTAGATTAATCAGCTCTAAGGCAAAAACACGATTTGACATCCGGAGCACGTTATCTTTTCGGAGACCTTTACCAAAAGACACTGACCGATTGATATGGGAAATGCATATCTCCTAAAAAACAACAAGTTTAAAAGTTATCCGCCAGCTACTACGGAATTTTACTTTGGCCAACTTTTTCATTTTCCATTCTCAGTTTTCCATTTTCCATCTTTCATCTTCAAGTTTCAACTTTCGATTTTCAACTTTCAATTTCTAAGCACCTAATATTCAAAATTAATATTCAAAACATTGAACAACAGTGAACACTCTGTTCTACACATAATCTCAAACTTTCATCTCAATTTTCTCAAACTTTCAATTTTGAATTGTTAAATTGCAATTTTCAATTTCCCACTTTCAGCTTTCAATTCTTAATTTTTAATATTGAATTTTCTATCTTCCATTTTTAATTTCCACTTTTCCATTTTCAATTTTTTCATTTTTCTTTTTTCATTTTGTAATTTTACATTTTCAATTTCCCATTTTCAATTTTTGTTTTTCCATGTTCAGTTTCCCATTTTCAATTTTCGACTTTCAACTTTCAATTTTCAATTCCACATTTTCTATTTTTCTTTTTCCATTTTCTCATTTTCCGTTTTCATTTTTCATCTTTCATTTCCCATTTTAAATTTACTATTTTTCTTTTTCATTTCCTGTTTTTCCTATTTTCAGTTTCCAATTTTTCTTTTTCCATTTCTTCATTTTCCGTTTTCAGTGTTCCATTTTCTATTTTTTTTTTCATTTATCATCTTCTATTTCCCCATTTTCCGTTTTTCATTTTCTATCTTCCAATTCCCATTTTCAATTTTCCGTTTTTTAATTTCCATATTTACAATTTTCAATTTCATTTTCCATTTTCAATGAAGCATCCATCCTGCGTCTACCTCGCATTTGTCATTGAGAGTTCCTGAGCCTGATGGCCATAACTCCATCACTTGCGGGACGACAAGATTTATCCGACTGATAGCCGGAAGAGTGTTCTCCGCCGGGATGCCTCCCTTTGGAACCCCACCTTGGGATGCGACTCTAGCTGGCCGGCTTGTCTAACAACCACAACCCCCTCGAGTCCAACGCCTAGATGGGTAGAGAACATGGTCCCTTGGGCACGCCCATCCCCGAGGTACACTATTCGCTAAAGATTTCTCAATAGCAGGTGTGATCCTCCCTTGGCTCCCTTTCGGTAGACCTAACGAATTCGTCTCGCTAGCCGCAGGATTGTTATGCCTGTTTACTACTCGTCGGCTTAAAGCAGACTCGTAGCGCTACCGTTCACATTAGTCTGGCCTCCGTTCGTTTACTAAGCAGCAATTTGACTCAGGCCGTGTGGTCATCAATCCACAAACCAGATAGGTATAGGCGCATAGGCCATTCTCCCTAACTAGCCCCTTTGTGGCTTGGGTTATGCGAAGCCGCCAGGTCCGAGACTGGACACGTACGCTTATAATGTGTTTCTCCCCTACGATGAAACACTGCGTCGTGTAAGTTGGTATGGCTGACTTTTCGGAGGAGTAGGGAAAAAGTCAGCCATGCTGTGTCACCCATACATGACTAGGGAGCTCGGGAACGTCATCGCCCGACCGTCTTTGTACAGATCCACGCCATGGCGTATCAACCATACCAGAGCCTCCCTGCGCTGCTCAGGTACGTGGTGTCGCAACCCACCAAAGGCCTGTGCCACAAGGACAGCTTTCAATGAAGCATCCATCCTGCGTCTACTACGCTTCGCCATTAGGAGTACCTAAGCTATGCAGCCATAACCTCCCTCCCTTGCGGGACGACGAGAATTTATCCGGCTTAAAGCCGGAATGGTGTTCTCCGCCGGGATGCCTCCCTTTGGATCCCCACCTTGGGATGCGACTCTAGCTGGTCGACTTGTCTATCACCACGAACCCCCTCGAGTCCAACGCCTAGATGGGTAGGGACCATGGTCCCCTGGGCACGCCCATCCCCGAGGTACACTATTCGCTAAAGATTTCTCTATAGCAGGTGTGATCCTCCTTTGGCCCCCTTCGAAAGACCTAACGAATTCGAATGCCTCCGCAGGATCGTTATGCCTGTTTACTACTCGTCTGCTTAAAGCAGACTCATAGCGCTACCGTTCACATAGGTTTGGCCTCCGTCCGTTTACTAAGTAGCAATTTGATTCGGGCCGTGTGGTCATCAATCCACAAGCCAGCTAGGTATAGGCGCAAAGGCTATTCTCCCTAACTGGCCCCTTCGAGGCTTGGGTTCTGCGAAGCCGCCAACTCCGAGACTAGACACGTACGCATATATGTGGTTTCTCCCCTACGAGGAAGCACTGCGTCGTGTGAGCTTGTATAGCTGACTTTTTGAAGGAATAGGGAAAAAGTCAAGCTATGCTGTGTCACCCATACATGGCGAGCTCGGGAGCTCGGGACCGTCAACTCCCGAAGGTCTTTTGTACAGATCCACGCCATGGCGTATCAACCATGGGCCTCCCTGCGCTGCTCGGGTCCGTGGTGGCGCAACTCACCAAATATGTGTGTTACAAGTAACACACTTCCCCTGCGGGACTTTCAATGAAGCAATGGGAAGACATCATGTAGTCCACTGTTTCCCAACAGGTGGTCCGCGGACCGAAGCTTGTCCGTGAGAGGGACAGGAGTTGGTGCGCTGAATCTGGTAGTTATTCATAAAAATGAAATATTTATCTGTGACTAAATCAAAATTTAAATTTTCTTTGATCAATGAAGCTTTAGGTACCTGATGATATTTTCACCCACCTGTTCAGTGCCGAAAAAAGAATTTATTTTTCATAGTTTTTTTTTTAACAATCAACGGAATTCACTAAGCTAAACGTGTATTATTACAATATCTCGTTCTGTGGGCCTGATTGACACGTTTGATGACTGTAGTGTAGACAACAAATCAGATCGAACATTTCCAATGAATGTTTGACCATGTTGTCGTGCAGTTTTCCCCTGATTGTCGACGGAACAAAGCTCCACTATCGCATATCGGAGGCCAAGCAATGGTCGAAACAGTAGAAATTTCACTTAAACTATACCTTCGTAGAAGAAAAGATACATGTCATCGTCCGAAAAGGATGCAATCACACATTTTTTTTTTTGTAAGAGACGAACGAGGTTGGATTAACACTTCATTGATTTGTTTGGGTATATTCGACGGCTCGCTAACATCGGAAAAATTGCCGTACCTGCAATGCGTCGGTATATTCTATGCTGAAAAATACTAACGAAATCCTATTACTTCTAAATGGACAAGAAAACAATTCTGGAATCTTTCTAATCCACCCTGGTAATAGTGGTCCGTAGCAATTGACTTTCAGATTTAGTGGTCAGCAGACGTCTGCGGGTTGGGAACCACTGATTTAGTCCAATTAAGCATTCTAAGATCGGGTTACTGGCCTAAGTATTTCAGTGGAAAAAATGACGTTTATTGCATCTTTCCCGTTATTGTACCGATCGAAGATTTTATATTCTATGCCAGGGGCGAACCCAAGGGGGGGATTAGGGGGATAAAACACCCTCCGAAATAATGAAACCGATTTTTCAAAAGTGTTAGTTTAACCAAAACTTGTGCAACATAACTATATTGGCATAACAAATAAGTGATCATTTTCAGACTCAAGATCTATAGTGTAGTCACTAGGTGATTTCAGATTGCAAAATGTGGTGGAGAATTTTTTTTTGTTTCTTATATTTTTTGGGGTTCTGAGCTTGAATCCGGAGCTTCCCATATTAAAATAGGGAAATAGGGCCAAAACTCCGTTGTTTGACTTATAACTCCGAAACTGTACATTTCTCCTTTAAAATGCGTTGTGCGGTAGCTACAATTGATAGTCATTTTTTTGTGTTTTTTTGCGATTTTGACCATGTTTTGGAACGATATTTTGGTGGGAAGCTACGGATTCGGGCTTAGCACCCCAAAATACATAAGGAACAAGAAAATGGCAACTTTTGCGACCAAAAATTAAAAACCGGTCAATCTCAAAATTTGATTCATACTATGTTAAAAATGGCAAACTTAAATTATTAATTGTAGTAATACCGCTCAACGGATTTATAATATTTATATCTCTTTGGACGCGTAATCATGTTCTCACTAACACATTCATGAAGTGTTTTTCACAGAAATGAATAGTTTCAGAGTCAACAGCGAAACACCGAACATTTTGGAGTTTTTCGCGATTTTGACCCTGTTCCGCAACAGAATTTTGGTGGGAAGCTCCGGATTCGTGCTCAGCACCCCAAAAAACATATGAAATAAAAAAAATTGATTAATGCGAAATAAAGTAAAATATAAAATAAAATTAGATACATTCAGTGAGTAGTTTTTGTTTAGAGTCATTTTACATATTATAATTCGGGAGATTCGAAAAACAACAAAAATTTGCCAATTTGTCATAGTAATCGTTGAAAAATTCCTGGGTTCGCCCCTGGCCTATGCACTAGAATTTGATGAGCTGAATATTTTGATAAAAAAATTTTGAAAGTTTCCTGGAAGGCTGCAGCCCGGTCAATCGGTAAACCTTGCTTCGTCCGGTAATCTTGCTTTTTCGAGTTCTCGCTTTTTTTTTAATTGGCGGGCGAGACGCCTCCTCCGTCTCCTGATGCCGCTACAACAAGATCCCGATAATCCGGGCCTCGAAAATCCGAAATTTCAATAATACGGATTCGAATTTGTGAAAAATGTTGTTTAAATTTTCATAAAAAAAGTTTTTATTAAATTTCTTCAAGCTTACTGCTCATAAAGAATAAAGCCATTTGTATTTGAAAAATACCCACACGGAGAGAAAAATGTAGTGACCCACCAAACAATTTGGCGAACTTTCACCGGAATGAAGAAAAGTGTGATTCGAGTCTTCTTCGACTAGACGAACTATCGTCGGATTTTACGCAAATAGTACGACATGATGAAGAATATTCAAAGTCAGTACGAACTTTCTTCATCATGGCGAACAATTTGAGTATCTTTCGAGCATAATTCACGTTGGCCATGAAAATTCGAATCAGACTTTTCTTCATTATGATGAAAATTGGCTACATGCATTAAATAGTTCCGCAAATCACATTTGGTATTGAACCGTAAGCGCATGTGCAAGTGAAAAGTTGTAGTGTGTTGTTTGTTGCGGCCAATTTTCAGTTACATGTGAGTACACTTTTATAGATATCATTTTAAAAAAAAGTGCGTCAAGGATATGAGCTTGATACTAGCTCTCAAAAGTAAGTGCCCAATTTTTAATTATACTAGGTATATGTATATGTATATTGGTTTATGTACATAACAGCATATGCGTTTCTTTCTATAGGTGCTTTCATGGATAGGTTCAGCACAAGTGGTCCCGATTTCGACCAAATTGTTTTGAAGCACTTTCATTACGCTGCGGACAGGATTGCGAAAAGAAATTCCAGAATGAAGTCCTAATCTGGGCGTAGCCAAGAAGGCTTTCAGTGGCCGATGGCCAATGTATTGTTATTTTAAAATTTTTTTTCATAATTTTTTCTTTGTTATTTTGCATACAATGTAATTACTTTTTCTTTTCTAATTACTTTTTATTTCTCCACTTATTTTTGTTAAATAAATGCTCCCATATACGTATATGTATGTAATACTCGCTTTTGTTTATAATTATTATCTAAAACAGGCTAAGGAAAGCGTTCAAAAGTAAAAGTATAGTGGAAGCTCGATAACTTGAAACTCCTAACTCGAAAAACACCTTAAGTCGAAGAAAATCCAATTCCCCAACTCTTTTGAACAAAAACAATGCAAAATAAACTCGTTATCTAAAAAAACAACTCTATAACTCAAAGTTAAATTCTGGGTTTGGCAGTCGGCGAAACTCTATTAGTCGAAGTGTTCTTACGTCTCTATAAGTCGAAGTTTCTGACTATGAATTCCAGTACGCAATTAAATTCAAAAAAAAAACACACATAACAGGCATGGAAGTGGTGCTAGGGTTTTTCCTGGAATTAATATTCATCTGAAAATGTATTGAAAATTCCTAGATAGAATCAGTGTCTGGTTTTTTGTTGTGGAATTAGAACTCGCTGGCTATTATAAAAGACTGGACTCTATATGCAGAATTTTCTTTGATTTGGACTCAATGACTCGAAAACTCGATACCTCAAAATTTCCATAAGTCGAAATAAAATCAAGTTCCCTTCAGTTTCGAGTTATCGAGATTCCTAGATAGAATCTATGTCTGTTTTTTTGTTGTGGAAATTATAATTCTCTGGCTATTATAAAAGACTGGACTCTATATGTAGAATTTTCTTTGATTTGGTGGACTCAATGACTCAAAAACTCGATACTTCAAAATTTCCATATGTCGAAATAAAATCAAGTTCCCTTGAGCTTCGAGTTATCGAGTAATCTACTGTAACTAACTTCACATGTAAAATAATAAACACACATTCGAATATGGTCGGACAAAAGGCATCTTCTACGAATCGACAATGCAAATCGTTTACGCTTCGAAATGAAAAACTTTTACGAATCGCAAAGGCAAATAATTCACGTTTCGTAATGAAAAAAACTTCTACGAGTCGTAAAATCGTATCGTATTTAGTTCGCCGCAACACATCGTTTTTAAATTATATTGGCGTATCCCTTTCGGTTTACCGGGGCAATTCGCCATATTCTTCTCAGACAATCTGATTGCGATCTGAAAACGAGTTCGCCGGCGAACAAATTTCTCGTTTTGGCAAATCGTCTACAGATCGCCGGCGAATCATTTTGTTTAGTGGGGAAAAGGTATTAAAACTATAATAAAAACTATTACATTTGTAATGATGTTTTACCCTACTGCAACTGATATAAAAGTTATTACATCTGTAATGAAAAATGTCATTGCGCTGTAATAAAATTAACAATTGGTTTGTGAAATTTTTATATTAAAATTTGCCAGGATGATAATTCGGCGATAATAGAAAAAATACAAAAAGTGATTTTTTTATTTTTTCCTTTTTCTATTTTTATCTTTTTCATTTTTTACTTCTATTTTATGCTTTACTTCTTTTTCCCTATTTTAACTTTACCTTTTTACAATTTGCTTCTACTGGGAATGGAACCGGGAACCTATCGTTTCGTAGTCCTACGTCCTACACCTAAGCTATCTAAGATTACAAGTTATGCGAATGAATATTTGGCAGTTTCATAATTATTACGCGCTCTTGTTAATTTCATGTACGAAAGGATGAAAACACCATGCAATAATAATTATTACAGGCTGTGGTGAAAATTACCTCAAACGCAATAAATGTAACTATCCATGCAAATATCTTGCAATGATTTTTGTCATTACACTGCAATCATTTTTACAATAGGCCAACACCAGTAAAAACAACTACATTGTATTCAATTTCACCACATTTTAATAACTTTCACTACAAAATTTAGTGAAATTGTATGTTGCGAATTTCATTTTATGATTTTGTTGAATTTGTTGCACATTTTTCTCTCCGTGCAGTAACTTTCAATGATCATTATAGAGATTTTCAGGAAATCTTTATTTTTCTTTGTACTTCCTTCATAACAAATATCAATGTCATTTGTCTACAACAAACACTATTCGTCATTGTTGTCATAACCTGTCGACAACAAAGACCTGCTGCACTCTACACTACACGTATGTTACATATGTTATGTACAATGCTTTCATCAGCAACAATTTGTCCATGTCATCTTAAATAGAGTCATACATTCGTCGAAGCTGACACAAATTGCATCTGGCACAAATCTTCAATCCTTCCCAACGGGCTGACTAGTGCGTTTGCCTCGCCCCGTTAAGGTGGGAAAATGAACAAACTCTACATAAGGCATCATTCATTCATTGGAGCATGCACTGCTCGACACAACACTGAACTATTTCCAAGTGCATTTTGTCGGTCGGTCTTATTACACGGTTGACCGATGCATCGTATAGGCCCAGTTTATATCCGCCGCTTATGTAGCCAAACACACTATTCGTAAGCACCACAAAACCGATATTGGGGAGCACTTTTAATTCAATTAGGATTTTGTTACTTGATGTGATCCCAATAGCGTACGTGCGCACATGTAGTACAATTTCGTGACATTAAATTCATGCTTGTACGAATTAGATTCAATTAACATCAAAAAAAGAGTGACAGTTTTAAGATTATGTGTCATTACAATACGACGATATGATGTCAATATGTGGCTACAAATGCAAGTGCCATATGTGTTAAAGGTACATAATATTGTATGCATTTGATTTTATAAAATGACACTGTAAACAGTTAAGAATGTTCGTATGTCGTGTGTCGAATTATTTAAAAAAAATAATTCAGAATTGGTATACATTCTAATATACGTTTTTAGAATGAGAGAAAAATGAGTTTTTATATGAAATTAGCGAGTCGCTGTCGCTAGAGCCGATGCAGTCGTGTCTAGCACAACGTACCTTAAAGGTAGCCCCAGCGGTTCTAGCGACTGCGGCTGGCCATTGCATATAAAAACTCGTTTTTAGTGTTGATAATCGCTTGGCATAGCTACACAATGAAAATTATCATCGAATGAACTGCGCGGCTCTTGTTGTATAATGCTCGCATGAGTGGTGAACGTATTTGTAGGCTTCGGGAGACGCGACGGCTGCTTGGGGTAGGGTAGTTCTTTCGCACAATAGCAACGCCATCTAGATATATCATAGCCGCAACTCAGCTGGACAATGCCGTCATAGTTTAGCTCTTAAATTTTTTATTTACACGAACAAACAACAAAAACAAGTAGTGACGTAATAAAAAGCAAAAACAAAACAGTGCAACATTGGCGAACATAACCTAAAACTATAAGCTGATTTTGACGTCTAAGATTCTACATTGCGGCCTTAATATCTAGACGGCGTTGACAATAGTGGTAATGATTCGGCTGATACACGAATTTGTCTGAATATAGACAGCAGTCGCGGGACTCTTGTTGTACATAATGCATGCACGAATGGTGAACGTGGTGCACTTGCTTGTCTGTGGGCTTCGGGCGACGGTGCTTGGGGTAGGGCACTTGATCTAGAGCCGCTAGAGTCGCTGCGGCCGCGTCGAGGAAACTAAGATTCTAAAAGTTGTTCGTAATATGGTTCAAACGATGATGAGCGAATTCGCAATAGGGAAGCCAAATGAGCGTTAGTCAATCGGTTTCTGAAGCTGTTCTATCGAAGCTTGATGGGAGAGAGCCTGTTCACAAATGTAGGCAAACGTTACAATTATCTTCTGAGCGTGAGATTTCAGATTCGGGAAGCTTGAGTTTGACGGGGCCTTGTAGAACTCAAATTTAGAAGCATTGATAAAGGGTTGCTTCAATTCAGTGTTAGGCTGGAAATATAATGACGGCAGCAAGAGCAGCAGCGCGAAATGTCAAGCACAATGCATTTTATATTGTTGACAAAAGTGCTGAACAGCATTTTTGTTGCAGCATATTTGTCAGCCATGCAATGCTGCTGCTGCCGGTATTATATTTGAAGCTTTACTTTGCAACTACTTGATTCGCAGTCCACATTAAATGGCATTCTTTAAATGTCGAGGTTCCTTTCAACAACTTTTGTAACTCTTAAGTTTGTCTTCCCTAACTGCAATAGTTTTTATTAGTCTTGTGAAATGAGTAAGGTCTTTCTTGAATAATTTAAAATTCAATCGAATTACTCCTGATATCATTGATTAATTGAAGCCTGGACTTTAAAGTTAAATTTGTTGATGTGACTGAGAAGATCTCAAAAAAAAAGTTTCAAGGCCGTACACTACTACTACTCCTTTGATGTTTGTGATGTTGCGTGCAAACTTAGTTAATATTACATGCGACAATGCCATACTTAAGACGCAATGAGTAGAAAACTGTTATCCTGTTCTAGCTCCACAGCTGTAATTTTTAGAGTTTCTTTTAAACCATGTCGCGGGCCGGATTAACTACCCCAAAGGGCCGCATTTGGCCCGCGGGCCGTACTTTGCCCATGACTGTCCTAGGACATAAAAAAGCATTGGAGGTACGCGAAGCTTGTTGTTAAGAGGTTAAGACTCAATGTGAAAAATGCAGTTCGCACCAATGATTGATTTAATGGTTAAGAGGTCAAAATCAAAATCATTAAAATTCAATTTTATTTAAAAAATTGTTTGTACTTATTGTAATTGTACTTTAAATCAAAAAACAAAGTTGTAAAGCGACTTCATAGACAGAGTTTTCATGGAAACTTGATTATGAAAAAATATGCTTAAGCCGCAAAGTCAAACTCTCCAGACTTTCAGAGCCGCTCATTTCTTTCTGGGACAGAAATCAGTCAACATTTTTTTTGCAGAAAGAAACTTCGAAATGTATATTATGCAATAAATCATTTATAAAAATTCTCAAAAAGTATTTTAATTTTTTCCACTACGGTCCCACTGTGCATCGGCGACGCATCGTCCGTTCTGGCGATATTTTTACATGCGACCAATGCGTTGCGTTGTTGATGCGTTAACAATTTGAACACCATTAATTGCATATTTTAATAAAACAAGGGAAATCCCTGAACCATACAATTCAGAGAATATACGACAAACCATAAACAATTTTTTACTGAGATCCAGAACAATAAAAAGTAACACTGCCATCTACCATCTGCATCTGAAGCCACAAAAAATAGATGGAAGATTGTCAGATACATAACCTTATACATATTTTATGATGGCGCGCCCGTCGTTCAGGTGCACGATTCAAGTAATAATATTTTTCAAGTAAGATAAAATCAAAGTTTTTTTTATAAAAACGGAAATAGGTGGTAAGTTAAACCACAATGTACTCAGTTCTCAATATGTCTGCCATTTAAAATGGTGCCACAAAAAGCCACTACATATAAAATCAGCATACCCAATTGTTGCTTGGTCGAATACTACTTAATGAGCGATCCGGTTGACTTACATTTTCCTGCAAAAAAAAAAAAGAAAAAAGAGGAAATTAGATTTTACTGACAAAGTGTTTGATAATTATGTATAATTAAAGTCGATGCATTGATAGCTTGAGGTAAATTCTCTTTATTTTAATTTTTTTTTATTAGAGTTGCAAGCTTGCAATGACGATGTAGGTACTAGTGAAAAATGTAAAACGCCCGAAAGAAACTTATACCAATGTTCAAGAACTATCCAACAAAACTCTCTCAAATCAAAGCGCCATGAAAAAGAATCTTCAAACAAAAAGTATCGAATAACGTGTAATCCTTAAACACAAATAGGTAACTACATACACATATGGACATAAAAATAAGTACACCCCACTTGTACCATTTTATGGTCAACTTTCATATGCATTTACTATATGTATTGTATTTGTCGAAATGGGTAGTCACCATTATAGTAATTCGAATTCAGCAATACCAAAACAACCGAAAAATGAAATGGCTCTCGCCTATTTTCTCAGATCCTGCTAATATATATATACCTACAACTTAATAATGAGACTTTTTTTAGAGATGGCAACACCGATAAACTAATGGTAGTCCATCTTTGACATATACGTACATACCATTTGAAGTTTCTATTCATAAGCTGGCAATGTCAGTATAAACATTTCGTGTTGATTGTTGACAACGCATTTACTGGACCATGGAAAGTTTCGAAAATTCCCCAAAAAAAAACAACATTTGCGGGAAGTTTTACTTGGGCATTATTTTGCTAAGAAGATTGCAGCTCAGAGTCATCAATTGCTCGTGGAAGTTTACGGTGACGATGCTTTTTCGCGTGCACAGTGTTTTCTGATTTCTGTGGTTTCATCGGTTCAAAAATGATAATTTCGACATTACCGACGAAGAGCGACCTGGCCAACCAAAAAAGTTTGAAGACGAAGAATTGACGAAATTACTCGAAGAAGATTCGTGCCAAACGCAAAAAGAGTTCGCAATTTCGTTGGAAGTGACTCAGCAAGCCATATCGAAGCGGTTAAAATCACTGGGAATGATCCAAAAGACCAAAAGCAAGGCAACTGGGCAGGGCCGGCTTTAGGTGTAACGGCGCCCGGGGCGAACTTGAAAGAGCGCCCCTTATAGTTTCTATACACGAACAAAATTGCAATAGAAGTTGAACTTCAACGTTCTATGAAAATATTTTTCTCCATTGCCCCGCCGGCCGCCATTGAAACTATCCACTTTAACTGTTTTTAACTTCTCCTTAATTTTCTCCTGTTTCCCAATCAATTGATAGCTTAAAGCGAACAGAAAAGTATGCCTCTATCCATTAACATTTGTTCATAATTCGTCCTAGAAAATCATTATTTCGTTAATATTATAAAAAAACGAGTTTTGTGTAAGCAAGAGTAGATCTATTGCAGGATCTGCGGTAGTGTTCATTTTTAAATTTTTAAATCAAACCACAAAATACTTTGCCAGTTTAATAATAGTTCAAAAATAAAAACAGGTAATCTCACGTCGCAGAAAGTTTTATAATATGTAGTTCAAAAAAAAAACAGACAATCTCACGTCGCAGAAACATAAGGAACCATACATCTTAGCTCACAAACATTCATTATGTTGAATGGGAAGACGATAGCAAATCCCAAATCCCATTAATTTGATGGTACTGAATTCAGTCAGTATCGATTTTACGTATAGTAGTCCATATTTTTCAAAACATGAATTCATTTCATTTTGTAATTTCGACCGTGGTTAAAAATGTTTTTTTTCAGGAAACCTGGCTTTTTTGCATTACTGCAGGTTACACTATCTAGGTACCACCGGTTAATTTTCGAATCACCAACATTTAAACGTTCATTGGCTATGTCCACACATGTGCGCTTTCGTCTTCACTATCGTCTTCAAGCTTCGTATCCACTTTCAATATTGAAGTGTCGTTGATTGCGTCAAGTGAACGGAAGAGATCAATGCCTCATTCTATCCACATCTGTTGATTATTTATCGGGAAATATGTGCCGCGGCTTTGATCAGGACGGGTAAATGATAAATTCTTTCATGAATAATATGAATAGATGATGAGTTGTTTATATTTAACATTAGCAATCGCGTTCAAGAATGAATGCGTTTCTTCAATAGCGCAGGCATCTCAAGTTTCAACTGTCAAAATGATGAAGACGAACGAAAATCGAAACTGTCTAGACAGGCACATTAACTTAATAATTTTGCAAATACGTTTATAAACTTTTCTATTTTTTAAGCAGTTTTTGTAAATTTAATTGAGCGAGAAAAGACAACAATGTTTGCTCTAAAATGCAATACCTATGTACATACATATTAACAAAAATCCAAAAACTTTTCTAAATACATAAATATCAATAAACGTAAGTGGCGCCACAGACCCTCCGATCGATCGGCCAGATTTTTTGATTGGGAGATAAATCGGAAGGTGTATGGGACCATTGGATTCAATTATTTTGATTTAACGTGTGGAACGTATTGCCAGTGCAATTTTCCGTACAAGCTGTCATGACAATCATGTGTTGCTCAGTTGCTGATTTTTGACATAACCCTGTGGTCGTTCTTCATGCTATCGTTAATGCGGTCATTCTCCATCAAAAGTAGCAATGGATGTCCATCTTCCATCGCCAAAAATGGTATAATTTCCGCTATTTGGTGCTGTGTCTTGTGGACCGTAAGACTGTCAATTTCAGATTGTCCGATTAATTGCCTAATGTATGTGCTGTATGGGCGGCAGATCGATTGTGGGCCTAATTGATCGGCCGAGAAATCGTCAGGTTTGTGGCGCCCTTAAGTTTAATAAAGACCAAAGCATAAACATAATCCAGAAATTGCATTTCCATATAGAAAATATTGATGATGATGGTTCGAAAACTAATGTTCTTATTAGAATTGTGTACTGCTTTTTCTTAATTAAAGGTTACATGTATCCTTGGCGCGCAGTCAATTCCTGAAGTGGGAATCTGATATTATGAGATGAGTTTCCAACTAAATTCTTATCTGATTTCTATAAAGATACAGGTGACATTTTGTGTCGCCCTTGAGTGAACGTTGTGGAATTGCACATAGAATTCTTGTCGCAGGTCTGCGTTTGTAAAAAAGTATTCCGTAAACTTGTGATTAGAACGCACGTTAAATTGATGGCTTTATATATATTCATACTTGGATGTGGTCGGGTACTATAGCCTGCATTAGTATTCTTACATCATACTAATTCACCAGTTAAAAAAAAATATAAATTCTTAAGCAACAAACAAATTTGTAAAAATAAATTAAATTAAAAATACGGGTTTCGGGGCCCCTAAACCTGGCGCCCGGGGCGACCGCCCCGCTCGCCCCACCCTAAAGCCGGCCCTGCCACTGGGTTCCGTACGAGTTGAAGCCAAGAGATGTTGAGAGGCGCTTTTGCATGTGCGAACAACTGCTTCAAAGGCAAAGACGGAAGGGTTTTTTGCATCGTATTGTGACCGGCGATGAAAAGTGGATACATTATGATAACCCAAAGCGAAAGAAATCATGGGGACCAATCAACAACGACCGCGAAGCCAAATTTTTTTTAAAAATGTCGCCCAATTTTTCGTTATCATTATTTTCTAGATAACCGGCTTTTTTACAGACGGTTGTAAAATGGACTATAGTGTGGGTGCAGGAGTCTTCTGTAGCACACTCAATGTCTCTGAATCATACCTTGATCATGCCAGCATTTCCCAGTTTGAATTGTTTGCAATCATGAAAACATACAAGATAAAAACAACATAGCCATCTGCTCAGATAGTCAGGCTCTTCGAGCAGGTATTAATAGAAGGAGAGGAAACATCTGTTTAAAAGTGTGCCGAAAGCGCAAATTCATGGGAGAGAAAAATACAATAACAACACTGTTGAAGCAAAGCGATTTGACACAAGTAAAGTAACAGTACATCTCGATTCAAACAAAGTTCCATGCTTTGACAACCCACTTTTAAAGACAAAGAGAATGAAGAAGAAGAAGAATTCAACCAAGCGCGCACGAATTTTTGACACAATTACTACTTTACTGTTAGATGCTTGCTCTCCCATGTATTAGATTCTCGGCACATTTTTGAGCTGTCACATTGTATGGAATTCGTAACTTTCGCCCTCTCCTTATATTAATATATTAAATCTGTAGGGATATCTTCACAGCTTGTGAAGTGCTGTAAGGAAACACTGAACAACCATGGAGGGAGGAGATTTTGACCGGAACGGGAAAAGATATCGCCAGACTTACAGCGGTTATTACTATGGGCATTGGCCAATAGGAGACCATGCAACCAGGCTGCGTATTCCCCACAACTCGCATTGTAGCAGTTGCGATGAATCATAAAGCTAATGAAAAAGAAACTCTAATTCACATTCTCTGCGAAAGCCCAGGAAAATAGGAGAGCTGCTTCACTCCCTGAATCTCATTGAATAGTTCGTGATGCTCCTACACGCTCGAAATTATATTTCCTGTAGCCTCCATCCTTTGATTAGCTTAACGGAGTTTGTGGTCTGAAAACGGCGCTTTTCCTGCTAATTGGGCTCTTGGCCTGTCTCGGCTTAGCCACTACTTTTACCAACCAAGAAATGGACGTATCACTCGGAAAAATTAATTGACAACTGCAATGATAAACGAGACCGAGGCTAATTTTGGGCGCGGCCGAAATTTGGATACTCTTCGCTCCCCTCGGGCTAAAAGTTTTTTTCGGGCGTACGACTTGTATTTAATCCCCCCCATTCTCTCCTTCTGTCTTCACAGAAGTTCGGTTGCGTCGACAAACCAATATATGTATTTGTATGTGGTTTGGTTGGAATAAGTACGCGCTAATAGAAACATTTACTAAGAAAATTTTATTGGGGGATGGAAGCATGGCCCCATAGTACGATTCCATTGTTTTGACTTTTAGTTGCTTTGATAAAGACACATTAATTCAAGGTTTTGTGAAATCGGTGTGAAAAATGTTTCTTAGAAGAACCAAAATGGGGGTTGGGTTTGTATAGCAGCCCCATGACCAAATGATCCGATTTTATCTATTCTTACATATATTTTGTGTGATCAATAGGAATACATTTGTGTGAAATTTGGTTGAAATTGGTGCACAAAAAAAAAGTTTTTCTTAGAAGAACCTAATTTGGGCGGTTGGGTTTGTATGGCAGCCCCATGGCCCAATTGTCCGATTTGATCCATTCTTACATATCTTTTGTGCCATCAATAGAAATACATTTGAGTGAAATTTTGTTGAAATTGGTGCACAAATAAAAAAGTTTTTCTTAGAAGAACCTAATTTGGGGAATTGGGGTTGTATGGCAGCCCCATTGTCCGATTTTACCGATTCAAACATACAAACTGCCTGCAGCAAAAAGAAGCATTTGTGAAAAATTTCAGCTTCATAGCTTTTAAATTGGCCGAGTAAAACGCGTCGCAACAGACAGACAGACAGACAGACGGACAGACGGACAGACAGACAGACAGACAGACGGACATCGCCCAATCGATTCATCTCGTCATGCTGATCATATATGTATACTTTTTATATGGTCAGAGATGCTTCCTTCAATGCGTTACAAACTTCATGACAAAGTTAATATACCCTTTCACTCTAGGAGCGAAGAGTATAAAAAGTGCCAAGAAACTTTCTTTTTGCGACGGCAAATATCGCAGGTCCGAGTAAATTTTAAGGTTTTTCTTGGTCTAGTCAGTGATTCCCAAACTAGGGAACTAGCGAAATAATTTGTTTTCGCGATGAGATTGTAATAATTATGGTTGGATGCAACTACATTTCAAATATTCGCCACCCGCGATGATTATGATGTACAAACATTCAAAGGACTATTCCCATGAAGGAGAAAATATCATAGTCTACGGCTTCTTTTTCATGGGATCGCGTCGCTGAAAACACCTAAGTTATTAGGTGTTTTCATCACCATTACTGTGACACAAATCCACAATTCTATAACAAAATTGTAAAGAACCATGCTACGGCATGCTGAAGAATATATACCTGTAATGTAATTTTTGCTTGATGAAGTCAGTTACGGGACCTGAATTTAATCGAAAATGTTTGGTATTAGTTCAATTACAGAATCAGAAAAGAATGTATGCCATGTTAATGATAAGTTATAGAGTTTTTTTTAAAGTAAATTAGTATACGGTATTATTTGGACCGTACTGTCAAATATTTCCAGTAAGCCAAAGAGAGATGATGATAGATAAATAATGATTTTTCCTTCGATCTGTAAAGAAAGTACTTCGCCATCCGAAGATGTCCAGGGGACGGAGCCATGCCTCTACCGAGCAGTTTAGGCAACAAAGATAGGGTTCCTCAACGAGCGAGTGCGGGAGTGACGGGTGGGGTTTGTGCCACTCGTTGTTCCTGTCCTTCAATTGCAAGGAATATCGCATCGCTGCGAGATTAAAAGAATTAAAACTGATAGCGGCTAGCTAACATAGGTGCCATCTTATTTCGCTCCGTAAACCCGGATGGCTCCAGGTCTCGGCCTACCTAAACCCATCATCATCAATGTGGCACGATAGCCCGACGTCGGGCCTTGGCCGCCTGAATCGTTGACCTCCAATTGTCGCGGTTACGTGACCTCGTCCTCCAGTTTCGGAAGCCCAGCAGCTGTTGGGCGTCTTCACCTACGGAGTTCTCCCAGCGAGCTCTCGGTCCCAAACCCATACTATCAATTAAAATGAACCCGACCGGAGGCGCCCGTGGCCGAACAAAAATAATGGAGGGCGCCTCCCTTCAAAATCGAAATTCGCCACTGGAATTAGGGTTTTTTGAAATTTTAACCAATTCAAAACCAGACACATATGTATCAAAACCGGTTTGTTACAGATAGTTTTTTGGTTTTTCTTAGTTGTGTTCTGATAGTGCCTCTGATGTAATAATTTTCATATTCACAGAATCCTTTCGTTTGCTAGACATTACATTGCTCGTAAGTTCTTGGAAGATGATTTACTCGATGTTTGCATCTGCTTTCTGGCAGACAGGCTTTATATAATTTGTTAATAATTTTTTTTAGGTTCAATGGACAATTAACCGCATGAAAAAAAAAAAACAAAATAAAAGACTAGCGTCTGATATTTTGCCAATGGTTCGACTCACTGGGAAAATGTTCTACTTCAACATCAAAATTTAGTAAAATTAAATATGAACAAGTTGTCCCCATGAATCGTGCGAAAAAATGATGAACAATCAAAGAATTAGTTTTAGAAGAGATTTAATTAGAACTGGAATTTTGTCAAAATACTTATTGCGCAACAAAATTAGGACCCGGTATAGTCATTCTGTGTGTACTATGCTGCCATTAGGGAGAATCCAGTGACCATACCTCCATGCCTTACGGTGATGGCGGATTCATCCGACTTAAAGTCGAAAACGCAAACGGCGAAGAGCTGTCAAGCCATCCTCGTTTGAAGAGAAAAAAATCTCTTGAATCGATACTGCAAAAACTCTAGCTCAGTGGTTCTTAACCTTTTGCACATGAGGGACCACTTCATTAAACTCGTTGCAGACCACCAAATTGCAAATATTAATAGGGAAACTAATAGAACTAATTCAATTAAACTTTGGAACACAACTTATTGTTGTCTTGTCAGTTGACGTTTTCGATTTGAAAAATGTGGAAATAATTACAAACGGATATTACTGTCTTTAAGACATTAATACAGGAAAAGTCGAAACGTCTTGCAAAGGACTCTGGGTGTAATTTTGCTAAGTCTGAATTTCAAAACCCTCAATAATTTTCGTAAAGGGTGTTGCTCAATAATAATTTTTTAATCCAGTTTTGTTTATCAGATCTTTTCGCATATTGCTACGATAAATACCAGTAGTGTACCACCAAGTTTGCAACTTCGAAAAACCTGTGCTAACCCCGTGACCCTAAAAAAACCTCAAAATTTTCTGACTTTTTTCATATTTTGGTTTGTTATTTTTAAAAGGTGCTTCCTACAAGACAGCTGTCCACTGCACTTTTAAAGCCAACAAAATCTTCTTTAATTTGAATGCAACCCCAGCTTTGTAGGTGCAAAGAATCCAAAGATACAGCTTTTTAAAAGATGTTTTTTTTTTGTAAAAAAGTCCGAAATTGTAATACGACTTACTCTATGACGTGTTCCGATTCCATCTGTTCCTGGATGCGTTTAGGCTAATCCAGGAACACAGTTGGATGAATTTTGGTTAAGATTCAAAAAGAAAAAAGTTTTTCTTACAAGAACCGAATATTTAGTGGTTGGTTTGTATGACAATCCTATTACGTAATGTTCCGATTCCATCCATTCCTAGATATGTTTTGAGGCTTTACTAGGAACACATTTGGGTGAGGTTTGGTTAAGATTGGTTCATGAAGAAAAAAGTTTTTCTTAGAAGAACCTGATTTCCAGGGGTTGGTTTGTATGACAGCCCTAAGACGTAGTGTTCCGATTTCATCCGTTCCTAGATATTTTTTGAGGCTTAACCAAGAACACACTTGGGTGAAGTTTGGTTAATATTGGTACATAAAGAACAAATTTTTCTTAGAACCTAATTTTCAGGGGCAGCCCTATGACCCCATGGTCCGGTTCCATTCTTTCCGACATACGTATATAATTTGTTGGCTGTAATAATCATTTTATTTCACTATTCTAGCTGGTCTAGCTTTGGAGATATTCGGCTTTAAGTCGTGCATGAAAATGATTTTTTCAAAAATCTTTAAATGCCTGTGGCAGCTAAAGGGTTAAGCTGAGGGGGTATGTTCATACAACTTTTTTGCTGGAAATCACAATCCGGTGCGTTTATGCGGCAGTTTCCGGACACCCTGTATACAGCTAAGTTACTGGTATATAACACTCCGTGTCACATGACTTTCTCCGTAGAATGCGCATTTAAGCCGATATTTAGTTCGGAAGACGACTAACGACTTTCTTGTAGGAAGCACTCTTTGAAAAATTACAAATCAAAATATGAAAAAAGTCCGAACATTTTGAGGTTTTTTGAGGGTCACGGGGTTAGCACAGGTTTTTCGAAGTTGCAAACTTGGTGGTACAATTCTGGTATATACCCTAACAATATCCAAAAAAAGACCAGAGCCGAGCTATTTTTCGCGACCTAAAACCATAAAATTACTGGCCTATTAATTCAGCAATGTAAATTACCATTATGGTCTGCCCGAAAAAGAATAGATTTTCAAAATATTCATCGCCTTAAACACCTGAATCGTTTACATACAATTATGGCGACACTCACGTCTATGAAGACATATCTACTCCACATAAAGTGAACATTCATATTAAGCTCTCGGCTGTCATCGTTTTTTGCACATCGCAATCATCTTACGTTCGTCACTTGTTTAGGCATTGCGATTAGTTGTAATTTAATAAAAAAGACGCATAGAAAACAAATTTTGACGGTATTTCTTTTCATCGTAATAAGCTACACTCATATTTCTTTTTGCGACCAATACAATGCAAGACACTAAATATCTTACACAGTCCACAACGGTCAAATTCTCAATGAAAACAGTATGTCCTGCTCAGTCAAAAACGGACTCCCATAATCGCTTCCTACCTTCAAGTTTCCATTTAGAAAGTTAAGATTGAGCTACGTGAAATTCGAGAATTGTCGTATCGAATTATGAGGGAACCAAAGGCTTCGCGGACCACCTAGGGTCGCCTCAGGGGCCACTAGTGGTCCGCGGACCACCGGTTAAGAACCGTTGTTAGCTGGTCAACTTGCCTAAGACAACAAATACTTCCAAGTCCAACGGCTTGATCGGTAGAAGCCATGACCCCCTGGGTATACC
The DNA here is from genome assembly GCA_949715475.1 of Microchrysa polita. Classification (NCBI taxonomy): domain Eukaryota; kingdom Metazoa; phylum Arthropoda; class Insecta; order Diptera; family Stratiomyidae; genus Microchrysa; species Microchrysa polita. Next base: position 53,042,643 of record OX454419.1, read on the forward strand.
GATTTGTGGTACAATATTCGCCACCATATTCACTCCAGTATTCTAAGTTTGGCATTGAAGGCAAATCGCAATGCAATTTATCAAATCAGCGGCACGCAGAATTACATACAATGTTAATAATATCAGCCGCATCTTAACCCCTTTGATTACTATGAGAATGTCAGTCGCTGTTTATATATAATTAAGGTCTCATAACCGATTCCTGTGGAACACCTTCTGTTGGACTATCATTCTATAGGCTATGGACTGCGGGCGTAGGATGTTGTTGTGGAGACCTTTAATGTGAGGAGCCCATATCTGAAGCTTTGGCTTCCTTCAGGCTGCTCTCACTTTCTACGGAAAATAAAACTTGTATGAATTATCTGCTCTTGCAAGGGCGATATCAAATAACTGTTAGTATCGTTTCGCATTCTCAAGAACTAGCGCATTATTTTGGTAAAACCTTTCGCTGATGCTAACAAATTCAAAAAATTATGAATACAAAAAGGTGCTAAAAGCTAACTCCATTGCAATCAACCATAGAAGGTGACAAAATAATATTAACATGGAATGAACCTTCTGTCATTGCATCAAAGCTTATCATTAATACCTTCATCAATTTATTATTTAGCACAGCAAATATTTCGCTATGTATATGTACTGACACTATTATCTAATTTCATATAGAGCATGGCAAATTAAGCGGCTTTTTGTCTACATCTAATAATAATAATTTTGTCTCTGATGAAAATGCAATATGTAGACATTACATTTTATCGTTAGATAATAATCATACAGACGGTTCGGACATTTTTGCTGAAAGCTCATTGTCGCGATAAATTTGAAAGGTGCACCGACAGCTTATCCCTTTCACAGAGTGGATGAAAATGCAAAAAAACGAATCACCTAACCTTCGTCACTATCTCCAAACACTACACCTTTCGGCTAAATCAGTTAATCGTTATTATTTTCCAATTACATTGCCCGAAAAGATTTATTTTTTTTTTACTAAATGCAGAGACTTCTTTGCTAATGGTCTTTGTATTTGTACACTCAAAGCGTATGATTGATTTTTGGATTTACGCATATTTAGTAGATTTATCAATTTCAACTATATTTCCATCTATACGTTTAATTGGAACAGATATCTTGCATCCAACGTCAATACATTACACATGCAATTCATTTTATTGCCTGCTGTCAATTTCAAGTACACTCTACATGCTGTTGCATCAAAATTAATATTTATTTATCTAATGTCAAAGATAGATACAGACTAATCAATTTAATCAATTAGCACGGCCACTCATCACAAATAATTGTTATTGCATTGTTATAAAATTATAATTGCAGCTATATAGCCGCACGAGGTTATGATTTGATGAAATTAGGTATTTCGACATTCGGCTTGTGATGAATAATATTTGAAAGCCATAATGAAAATAAATTTAAATGTGTACATACTTATACGGCTAATATACGATTTAAAATTGATATTTTGATATTGCAACAGAAAAAAGAGTTTCTTTCGCATAAAGAAAAGGTATTAATAGATTTTTTAAATTTTCAATGAAAAACTACATTACCAAAAAAAGTAAGAAGGCTGCTTTCGGATAAATTCATTGAATTTAAATTTTTGGATAATCATCTTTTATGTTATTATGTACCTATGCATGCATGTATACACATATTTTGTATAGCAGTCAAATTTTGAATGAGCAATTACAAATGTTTCAGAGGTTATCGGTGTGGTGTATCAGAAACACTCGATCCATGCATTATTGCATCAATTATCACATTGCTAGCGCAGTTGATTATAAAGTTCAGGTTATTACAAGAGCGCATAAGGACGATAGCAAACATTGACGCATTGTTTGAAACATGTGTTTTTATTTGAATTAATGAATTAACGACGCCGTGTTCTATTCATGCGAATAGCCCGTCTGAACATTTCCATCGCTCGCCACGGACTATCTATCAATCACAATAAATTTAGTCAAATTTTATATTTTTATATTGCAAGGCCAAATCCATGAGAAGATGAAGAAAATCAAACGAAAATAGAAAAAGATTGAAATACACGAAAAAAAAGAAACGACATCATCTGCACTTTACTTTCGCTTTTTGTGTTGTCGTATATGGAGCGGAGATCATCTTTTGACCTCGGAAATCATAAAATTTATTTATATGTATCTGTTTTCTGTCGATTTTTTCTTTCTTTATATCTTCTGACATAATCATCTTCAAAGTCTACATATTGAATGGATGATCGCGTCGCGTTCTTCATTTTCTCCAAAATCGTGCTTTCTTCTTTATAGAGTTGTCACAGACAAAAGTATCATCACTTGCGTGGGAAACAATTATTATTTTTGTCGTGAAACCTTGTGTACTACACTTATAGAGTGTAGTACAAGTGCAATGCAATGTTCAGGGTTCTGATGACTTAAAATGAATAAGAGTATGTCCCGAGTGCCTCGTTGACGATAAATCTTCCTCTCGATACGTTCAAATCTTGAGCGCTTATGGTTTCAATTTCAATACTGTATGTACATATCTACAAGAATATGAATTTATATCGGAAAGACAAAGTTGAAATCTTATCAGATGACTTATATGACATCCAGTTTTTTTGTGCTGTCCTTTCATGCAATGTTGTCTTTTTGAGAAAAAATGTTACTGTTGGCAAGACCAAACATGGATCTTTAAATGATACTGGTGCACTTACATATTTGCCGATAGGATAGAAAAATCGTAATAGAGTGACAGAGGGTCGATCGAAAATTGCAAAAGGTTACGAGAAAATTATATTAGCCTAGTTTGGTTATATCTCTGTGTCACTAATGAAAAGTGAGTTAAGTCCGATTTTATCGATTTTGAGGTGCATACACTGAAAAAAATCATTTGCTTAAAACAAGAAAAAATACAAAAAAAAACAGCTAAGGAATAATTTTTCTTGATTTAAGATGTATTTTCATGTTCCAAGAAAAGATTTTGCTTAAAATAATGCTTATTTATTTATTTTAAGCAAAGACTTTTCTTGGAACAAGAAAAAACATCTTAAATCAGAAAAACTTTTCTTGGAATAAGAAAATACATCTTAATTCAGGAAAAACTTTTCCTTGGCTGTTTTTTATTGTATTTTTTTCTTGTTTTTAGCAAATGATTTGTTCAATGTATGCATAATCGAAGAGATAAATTGCCCCTCTTTAATAATATACATACCTACAGGGTGTCCCATTTAGGGTGGAGAATATTTTAATGGTAGGTAGTGTGGCTCATTTGAAAAAAAAATTAATGTACAACGAGACCATTCTAATTTTAACCGTTTATTTTTTGTCAAAATGCCCGACTTGCCCAACTAAATCAAAATTTGCCACGCCACCAAACATTTCATCAGAAATATGACTTCACTTTCTGAAACTACATAAAATTTCCAATAAACGACACCTCGCCCGTTACGAAGTTGCTCGTAACTCCCGAAATACGCCCGTTCAAACTTTAAAGAAATTTTAAATTGCATACGATTTTATCATTGGAATTTTTGTTGAAAAACAAATTTTAAAATTTCAAGCTGCTGCAAAAATAATAAAATTAAGATCAAAAAATAATTTTCATCTATTTATTGCTAATTTACCTATAGAATTATATTTTTGAATAAATCAATCATATTTTGTAATAGTCTAAGAAAATTGGACCAAAATATGGCCATCGAACGGCAAAAATCCTACATCGGAATTTTTTTTTTGATTATGGTTAGGGATGGTCCCGAGATGATGGCATAGAAAGTCCCACCCGATCGGGGGTCCGCAACCTTAAAACAAGGGGGGAAAGAGGGCATTTTTTTAAATTTTTTGCGATTATTTCAAAAACGGCAAGAGATACACAAAAATGGTCTGAGGACGAAAAAAAACCACATAAAATTACCTTTCCAATGATATAAAACACATTAGAGTTTAAGTAAATATTTCGGCGCTAGCCAAAATAAATTAGAATATTTTCATTTTAGACCATTCTTAAAAGCTCGATAACTTTTGAAAGAATGCTAGTTCACCCGTAATGTATATGTATAAATATTCACAATAAGTTCAAGATTATTTTAAGGTAAACATTGAGTCGCTCCGGTCAAGGACCCCCATTATCCCCCCATTTAAATTTGTCAAAACGGCATGTCCATAACCCCCCCCCCCCAAATTGGAGCAGGGTGCTTTTGGTTTGTGACGATTGGAGGTCATAGTCACCCCACCCACCAAAAATCAGCTCATTCGGATAAAAACTAATAGTCTAAGAGCCCAAGTGGAAATTATTTACAACTATTTCCTCTCCATTCTGTTACACATTATCGCAAATTTCACGATTGGAGATGCCCCAAAACGGTAGTCTGCCTCCTGGACAGTGGGGCTAAAGGGGTGGCAGACAACTTCAAAGTCGTTAATAGTTGCAAAAATTTGCAACTATTTTCTCGCTGCTCGTGCTTTGCACGATCATAGTACTTGGTCCACTGATAACGAAAATGAAGATGGCAGACACTTTCAGTGGAGCTAAAGTGGTGGCAGACGAGCCCAAAATCGTTAATAGTTGCAAATATTTGCAACTATTTCCTCGCGTTTGATTCATAGACCATTTCATAGAGGACGAGACCCCGCATATATATCCCAAAAGGCAGACGAAAATTGGGGGGCTAACATGGTAGCAGACGCGCTCCAAAATTTGAGATTTGTATGAAAAATGGGAAGTCCTTCAACAAAAATAACGCTAACTCCATTACGCTAAATCATATAGGAACAGAAAGAGCTTAATTATTTTCCAGACACTTCCCTCAGTACTTAAGCCAAATTTAATTTCAAAATTCCAGTTACAACCCGGTTAATTTATCAATCGAAATTTGACTATTTTCAAGTAAATTTACAGGCGATATAGTACATATACAGAAAGCGAATATACACATATGGCCAAAGAAATAAGTACACCCATACTAATTTTTCTTATCACCCTGTAGCGAAGTAGTTATTTGAGGAAATAAACTCATATGGAAAGATTTAAATACTTAATTGGTAAGGAATGAAATAATACATATGTAAATTAGCATGTTATAATAAATAACAGCTTTCATTTACCTTGAAAAAGTACGAACTGACTAAAATAGGCTGGACAAAATAATAAGTACATGTCAGTTAATTTGATTAAAACTTGTTTTAATTAAAAAATTAAGTTCTGATTCGACCAGAATTTAATTTATTTTATTATTGAAAAGTAAATGGTTCATTATTTTGAAAGAAAAAAAGGTTTTTGTTGGCCTTTTGGAGATAATTCTTATGGTATGTTCCCATACATCCATATATCCAGTTACTTCCAGGAAATTCCGTAATTGGTCCGTTTTATGAAAACTGTGTTTCTGTTTCATTGATTCAACTCCCCCTAAACATTCCAGATTCAATTTGACTCTAGTAACAACGTGAAAAGCCACCCGACTTGGTTGAAGCGGATCCTTGACCAGTTTCTGAGGTACGGTTAGGGTTAATATCCTGCTGAAATCCCCATTTAAAGTGTGTGTGTTCATCAGTGAAATATTCTAGGACTCTAAACTAACATTTCTTATATGGAAATTGCCCCATTGTAACGGTTATTAGGTATATTTGAACGAAACCAAACTATGAAAATTAAACCATAGACCACGTTTTTTCGCCTCCATGGGAAATAGTCAGTAGATGTAGCATATATTATATTATTTTTTTTCCTGAATGAAGAATATTACGACAAGAGTAGTTTCCAATCAAATTTATTACGATCTCATAAATAAAACAGACTATTCTGTGAGTTTTCATTGATCGGTCTGGAACAAGAAAAACTATCCCTCCTAAATTTTCTTGAACCGTCAACACTTTTTGACGTCGCCATGGAAACTTCCAAACTTTTTTTAAAAACTGCTTTACTTCTTGTATTCTTCGATTAACTTTTTAAATGGATTCTATATTTTAAATATTTGCCGCGAAAATCATCAAGAGAACTTTTCTCGCCATAGTGATAATGAGACCGACAGTTGTCCTTAAGGCCCTTACATGGACTTAACTGTATTTGAGACTGCTTATATTTACTTTTTAATGAATTACACAGTAAATACAATGTTTAGCTGGTTTATTTCGTTATTGAGAGAATAATTTTCCGCTATTTCAAAGTTTCGAACTTAAACTTCTTTTATCGTACCTACCATGCGTTTTTCGCCCCCTTAAGTATTTTTCTTTGTTTCTAATTTAACGCTTCTGGCATACGCCAATTAATAAAAAAAAACAAATCCTTACGGAAGTTAGCAACTTGTTGTCAAAAGATTAAAAAAACCGATGGTGTACTTATTCTTTTGACCAAGCTGAAAACCCACTTCAAAGTTAATATCGGGAGGGACTAAGAAAATAGGGGGATGCCATTTAGTTTTTCGATTCCGTTGGCATTGTTGTATCCTAATTGTTGTAATGTATGAAAATTTGGCATAAAAAGGTACATGAGGGGTGTACTTATTTTTTTGTCCATATGTCTACAAACTAACATTTTCCCCTAATATCACACGGCTGGCCCTCAGAAGCGATTCTTTTGAACGGCACATCATTCAGGACACCATGCTAAGTATATGTTTCCAAAAGCAGACAAAAACCTTTAAAAGGACGACCAGGAGACGAGCCTAAAGTGGAGCAAAAAGTGGGATTTTGTGAGAAATAACAAGGAGCTCTCGTGGCAGAATTTTCTCCTAATATCCCAAGAATGGCCCCCACCAGCAATTCTTTTTTAACAGCACATTATTCAGGACACCATTCTAAGTATATATTTCCAAAGGCTGACATAAACTTTAAAAGGACAATCAGCAGACGAGCCTAAAGTGGTGCAAAAAGTGTCAAAACCAGAAATTTGGCTATAAACAACCACTATCATTATTCTTCGAATTATAATTATACGCTTAATGCGCAAAGGCGGTCCTTACCAGCGAACGGGATAGCATCCACAACACCGTGCTGAACTTATATTTACAAAGGCAGACATCAAGCATTATAAGGACGATCAGCAGATGAGCCCTTAAATGGGGCAAAAAGTGGAATATTGCGAGAAACAACAATTATCTCTCGCGGAAGCATTTCCCCCTAATATCACTTGGATGACCCTCAGTAGCATTTCTTTTTGAACGGTATATCATTCAGGACACCATGCTTAGTATATATTTCCAAAGGCAGACAAAAACCTTCAAAAGGACGATCAGCAGACGAGGCTTAATTGGAGCGAAAAGTGGGATTTTGCGAAAAACAATAATGATCTCTCGTGGCAGCATTTCCCCTAATATCACAGGGATCACCCCAAGCAGCACTTCTTTTTAAAAGGTATATCATTCAGGACACCATGCTTAGTATATAATTCCAAAGGCAGACATAAAGCATTAAAAGGACGATCAGCAGACGAGCCCTTAAATGGGGCTAAAAGTGGAAACTTGTGAGAAACAACAATTATCTCTCGCAGAAGCATTTCCCGCTAATATCACATGGATGACCCTCAGCAGCATTTCTTTTTGAAGGGTTTATCATTCAGGACACCATGCTTAGTATATATTTCCAAATGCAGACAAAAACCTTCAAAAGGCCGATCAGCAGACTAGGCTTAAATGGAGCGAAAAGTGGGATTTTGCGAAAAACAACAATGATCTCTCGTGGCAGCATTTCCCCCTAATATCACAGGGATCGCCCCAAGCAGCATTTCTTTTTAAAAGGTATATCATTCAGGACACCCTAAAAAAAGATCCTGTAGAGTCTACCATTGGTCTATGGCTAACCAGTTGCGGGACACCCTGTATATAGAATACAACTTTGCAGATTTGCCACTACAATGTACCGTTACGAAATTCGGGTTTAATTTTGACATTAATAGTTGAAATTGAAATTTCTGCAAAATTCAAAACGTCGTATCTCGGAAGATACGAAACCGTTCGAAACGTTCGATATGTCCTTTTATTGGAAATTTTGTGTACTTTTAAAAGAATATGAAAAACATTGATTTGGCTAAAGTGAAAGCTAGAATGTTCTTTTTACTTTTTACACATATTTTTCAAAAACCGGATGACTCTGTGCTTTATTCTTATATGCCGTTCGAAAGCTCAGATATTAGGCCAACTTTTGTCAACTTTGCAGATTTGTAGTGTACCGTTACGAAATTCGGGTTTAATTTTGACATTAAAAGTTGAAATTGACATTTCTGCAAAATTCAAAACGTCGTATGTCGGAAGATACGAAACCGTTCGAAACGTTTGATATGTCCTTTTATTGGAAATTGTGTGTACTATCAGAAGAATTTGAAAAACATTGATTTGGCTAAAGTGGAAGCTATAGAAAATAGGAGTTTTTCGATAAAAAGTCGTGTTTTTTTAAAGAATCACAAAAACGGTTAAAGCTAGAGAAATAATTTTGGCAACATTTTTCCTAAAACATCCTGTAGAGTCTACCATTGGTCTATGGCTAACCAGTTGCGGGACACCCTGTATTCTTGGGCCATGGTCGATCAAACATACCTAATATTTCTGCTTCGGGCTGTCTGTATGTTTGAATCGCTGAAAACGGACCATGGAGTCATGGGGTTGCCATACAAACACAACCCACAATGTTTATGTGCCCAAAATCCCTATATTAGTCCATTTTTTCCTTACTTCGAAGAATAATAAATTTGAAGAAATAATACCAATAAATTGATTACAATTGCAAAAAAAATCCAAGCCAAGATTACGCAACTTGTGTTCATTTATCTATGGGAAGCTGAAGCTATGCACAAACGTATAAGACATGTATGTATGAATGTATACTCTTTACAAATAATGTAGCATGAACATTTAAGGAAATCGGAGAACACCAACTTGTTCAAACAAACTTTCAGAAAACACAATTATTCCATTGTTTCACGTAATATGAAGGTCATCTTGTGAAAACGCCGGGTCATATGCCTTCGAATTAAACGACCTTCATAATCAGTTACTGCACTCGAACATGTAAAACATGCGCGTTAGCTTCACCTGGTAGCAGATCCATTCGCAGTTTGCAAAATACATAAGTGATTGTGGTCTCTATACTCTATTCTTTTAACTTTGATATTGGTTAGCGTCGAACTAGTATAAGGCTGCGGTTAGGATGTTTTGCGGATTGCATAAAGGGTTGTAAATTGTGTTCAAGCTTTTAATAGTAGCTTAATTTTCAGGCTTAAACTTAATTACAAGCAAAGCAATTCGAAAAACATTTGACCTTCAGTCTTCTAAAAGTCGTAGCCCTTTGCTAATCACAAGTACGCTATTATGATTCTTGTTAATTATGTATTATAAATCTTCTTTAACAGTTAAAATTTATGAACCAAGTGTGTAACGACCGCGCACGTCAAAATAGTACAAATGGATGTGTATGTAATTTTTTTTATTACATCTCGCGTATCTTGATCTTTTTGTTCCGGACAATAATGATAACGTCGTAACTCATTATTACTTACTGCGCTTCACTTACCACACTTTCACTTGTATGCGCGCTCTCGGCATATGAAAACTCCCAATGTAACAGGAAAATACAATAAACCATATTAAAAAGTCTTGCATGAATTCTATACAATAAGGCACATGAATCTTGTTCATTTTATTATATATTTATTAATATTATCCTCTACCATTGGCAAAGCTGTTTTTTTTTGTTATGTTTATTGCGCGGGGCGTTTGGATTTTCCTATTATAACTTAACCATAGTATCGTATTGCATCGTGTGTGCTACAGGCTTATTAAAGAAAAATTACAAAATTTATTTCATATTTGCCAATGTAATGTAATTTTTCGCTGATATAATACAAATAAATTTGTATGTACACTATGCATTGAATATTATTGCCTTCCGCCCATATTTTTGAAATTTGTATATAAAATCATTATGATGGAACTAATGACGAATTAATAGTCAAGGAAGCGAAGATTTAGACAAAATACTTATAGACATGCTGAAGGTTAACTTGCTTCTTGCTATACGATCATGAGTGACAAAATATGGTAAAGTTCCTCTCAATACATACAATACATAAATGACAAGTATTGGGCGTTTCTATGGGTATTACAAACTTTTTGACGTAAACGTACAACGAGCCTATGGTAAAAAAAAACTTGATCCATTCATTTTCTGCCTGTAATTAGCAATTTAAAAGATAGCGACAATGTTCTGCAATTATGCGTAGGTGCGGAGATGAGTGTTTTTATATTTCAATGTGGGTACTTACATTATATTCGAACTGACATTGAATGCACTTGGTTGAATGGCCTGAAGAACATGTCATGATAATGCACTTCCTTTTCAATTGCCTTTTAAATGAGGTAAATAGGCGTAAAGATTTGATTGTAATTCATACGACCATACGAGTATCGTGTAGTCTACCTACATATTACGCACATGTTTGAAACGGTAATGACACAAGCATAATTTTTGTGAAATACATACAAATTGAGGGTTGTCGAAGGAAAAAAAATGATTCTCAACCATCTGTTAGTATAATTTAAGAAAAGCTAGCGGTAGAAAGCACACAAAAATATTTGTGAATTATAAAATAAAATTTGTAAATAAAAATTAAAAAGAGGTTTCGGGAATTTCGAATTTAATGTAAATACTCCAAATGTTTAGTAATGAAAACGAGCACCATTCTTTGGGTTGAAATTTTTTTTTAAAAGGAATGTCATTTGAAAAGTTAAATCCTCAATTGTGATGAGTGCTCCAGTAGCAACAAATTGTAACATGATTTTTTTTATTTGTTACGTTTTGATTTTTTTTTGTAATCCTTTGGAACTAGTACTAAGAATAAGTAAATATATAAAAGGAACAAGTCATAGACCAAGAAAAGGTAACCATTTTCTATCTCATTCATACTTTTACCCTACTCCTCAGATGACAGCGAGACTAGAATACTTATGTTAAGGATAGAACGAGAAAGGAGAACCAGAAAGTGGTTACCTTTTCGTTGTACGGTAGTATTACCACATGCTCCTTCCTTTATTATTTACTTATTCTTTGAACTAGTAACAGGAAATCACAGAACTGACTTTAACCAAAGCCCATAGCCACCAACCAATCGAGATTCTACTCCTATCTGTTTTCCAACTCAGACACCGTACACTGAAAAAAATCATTTGATTATTATTGCATTATTTTAACCTAAAAATTTTCTTGGAACAAGAAAATACGTCTTAAATCAGGAAAAAATATTCCTTGGCTGTTTTGCTGTATTTTTTCCTGGTTGCAAATGATTTTTTTCAGTGTACCATCCTGGTACGACACTGCAACTACTAGCTTTGTCAGGCTGCTCTTCAAAGACAGCTCGTAAAGACAGAAGATTCTTCACTGCAGCACGCAGGCCTTTTAAATAGAGGGGCTCAGTCGGTCGACGCATCGCTCCGATAACAGTTGTTCAACATCTAACCCCACCACCCCCCCCCCCCCCCCATGCACTTCCGTAGGAGCAAGGAGCTTATGGACTATGCGAGTACAACGATCGTCAAGAATAGACTAGGCGCGACAAGGACGCGCCAAGCAGGCGATCTCGGCAAGGCAAGGAGCCTTTCAGCCATTCCCACTTAATTTTCAGAGATCTAGCAGCGGCTCTGGGCTACATATCCACTGTCAACGGTAGTCAGGAAGTTGTTATCCCGTCTGCTTACTTCTCAGGGGATAAATACTTTTTTGCACCGGAAAGAGTCTCGAGCTAAATAGACTACTGCAGGAACACCAACCGTCGGTTTTTAATCTAATCCATCACACAATGTGGGGCAGGACGAATCTTATCGCGAGGCAATATCGGAGTACCCGCTAGATGATTAGTTAGCATCTCTGGTGTTTTTTTTCGACAGAGACAAAGTGAAATGGACAATCCAAGCCTTCGATCCATTTAGATTACAGCTACGAGAATTGATGGTGTGTGTGTCCTGCTCTACTTCCAAATTGCCTTGAAATCATCCGGCCCCATCTAATTGCTCTTTCAGGGCGAGTTACCCTTTCTGCCACATCCTTCTTGCCTGGAGGAGGGTCAACGTAACCTCTATCCTCAAGCAAAAACCTGAACACCTAACATAATCTTACAGGCCCATCACCCTAACTTCGTACCTCCTTAAAACAGGGCATTGATAGAAAGGGACAATACTTCTTCTTTCTGTAAAAAAAAAATGTTGAACCGGTATCTGACCCAGTAAGAGATCAGCGGCTCTCAAAGTTTAGAGAGAGTGTTTTTTCATCATCAAATTTCCATGAAACCTTGACTATACATTCGCTTAAAACTTCGTTTTATGATTTTATGTTGTATTTTCAATTTTTATGTTATTATATGATATGATACTTTTATAGCCGATTTTGTTATGGCATGTTTGCTGCGTTAGATACGATTTTTTTAATATCTGCTGACAGGGCCGGATTTAGCCTCAATGGCGCCCCTGGGCAGTAACCAAATAGCCGCCCTCCGCCACTGGTTAAATTTGAAAGTAGTGTTATACAAATGCTAGGAAAAACGTTAGCTGTGCTGTGGTATGTGAGAAGAAAATTTCATATTTTTACGCGAGTGACCGATGTTATTTTGTTTGCCTGACCAGGTCCATGGGGTTCGGACCCTCCCCGAAATTGTTTAAAAAGGCATTGAAATTCAGCATCCATTACATCGAATCTAAATTTTCTTCAGAATGTGTTCAGAATGTTTGCTAAATACCTTTCCACTTTCGGAAGTTTTTCTCACTCTTGGCAGTTTTAGAAGTTATAAACGAATAACCTAACCTCGAAAACTAAAATGTTTCATTAGTGTCATGTGAAATGATTTTTTTATGTATCTTCCCCTTTTTTTTGTTTCTGAAGGAAAATTACATTTCGAAAATTTAAACTTACAAATTGTGATTTTTTTTAACCTGTTCACACGACAGAAACATATTACTGAAAATTTTATAGCGAATGCATCATTTCTAACATCCCAAGTGTGGAGGTGTCCACCTGAAACCAAATTCTGGCTACATCCCAGTTGCTTCGCGGCTAAGTTTAAGATAATAAATTAGTAATAGAAAACTCGAAAATGTGTGCTTGCTTTTACTAACTAGGGACACTGGGCCACACACGCAGAATGTGTGGGCAGCCTAGAGCTATTTAAAATAGGTTCAGGAATTCCTTGATTGTTACATGGATCTGAAGCGGAGAAGGTCGAAGCGAAACTAACTCCCGGAGCGAGGAGCGCTTTTTTGCTCGTCGAAGCGGAGTGGATCGACATGTTTTTGAAAAAAACTCGGCCATCTCCGAAATATTTCAAATAAAAACTATTGAATGGACATTTTAGCCTGATTTATTCCACTTTTAATTACATGTAAGATTTCTACAATATTCAAACGTTTGCGCTAAATTTCGTTAGCCATAATCTTTATTCATATCGTACAAAAGGATACTGTCTGAAGGGAGACATATGGCAAATTTGTTCGAGTGGTAACATAGCGATAAAATTGGCCCGCTCCAGATCCCTGATTATTGCACCCAAAAACTTCCCAAGGCTTCCTATTAAAATGGACACTGAAGTACTTGCTAGATCCCTTCCCTTGTTTAAGTTGACGCCAATGCTTTGCGAAAATACTTTCTACTTCTAGACTCACTGAACTACGCGCCACCAGTATGATACTCGGAATGAATGCTAAAGGAATTTTGCATGAAAGTTAATTGCCAACTTTTGTAGATGACTAGAATTTTTTGTAGACTTTTTTCAATTTCAGTTAAGTGTTCGATTGGGCGCCCTGGAATATATCTAACTTGAGTAAATTGGAAAGATGAAATTAAAGTTTTTGTCTAATTATGTCAACTGCTCTACGAGTTTCCAAAATGCTACTTTCACAGAGTTTAAAGCAAAGGGATACTTTAATTGCCGCCCCTCAGAATCTGCCGCCCTGGGCAGTTGCCCAGGTTGCCCATATGGGAAATCCGGCCCTGTCTGCTGAAAATAAGTTGGGTGTCTTTGAACAATTACTAACATAAAAATTGAACAATGATTCCTTCTCCCACCTTAAAATTGAAATAACTTCAAAACGACATCCTGCCTGCGTGAAACATATTCCCAAAATGATTGAGTGTTTATACTGTACGCTAGTACGGCCTATAATTACGCATGCATCGCGGGTGTATTGGCCCAAAACACTGCAAAGCAACGCAAATAAGAGATGTAGTAATAAGCTCCAACGACTGGCAAGCCTGGGTGTTACAGGTGCTTTTAGTACCACTTCAGCACTAGCCCTGGAGGTTATCTGGTTAGTACGCCACTGTATATTTTCATACGGGAAACAGCAACCTTTAACGCCCTTAAAGCCGTATATCGTATGATACTTTTCTTTATCAGCAACAGGGGGCATATGCGCACCCTGCAACAGATTCCTGGCCTATCAATCTCAGATTACATGACCACGGAACTACGCTTCGGCAGAAAATTCGCCATTCACATCCCAGATCGGTTAGAATGGGCAAATGGCAATCCGTACACTGATCAAGGAAGCATAATGTGGTTTATGGATGTCTCTAGGTGCTGCACTCTTAGGCCCCAATACAATGATTTTGGTTGAAATGGGTGTTTGGCCTAGTGGGTCTTCCAAGCCGAGATTCACGCCTGGTCACTCGGGTGTCGAGAGAAACGCAAAAAGCTGATTAGCCTGCTAGGGTGGATTCTTCCCCTCTACTCATCGGCCCTGTGTCTTTCAGAGGGCTAAACAGGAGAGCTGCTAAGGGCTTGATTTTTAAATGGGTTTCGATTCGCAGACTTACTACTGGAGGGACCACCAAGGTCTACGACTTGCGAAAAAACTGGTCAACCACTTCTGTTACTGCAACATTAAGATTCTGCGCAGAGCAGAATTAAGAACACTTTCAGGCTTTCGCTATTATCTTCATAGGATTGAATTTATCAACGGATGTCGCCTTTGCCTGAAGAAAAATTAAGCCTCTATTCACTTGCTATGTGAATGCCCAGCTATCGCTAGGTCCAGGAGATTAATCCTTGGGCGTGATCTACTAAGCGCCAGAATCATCAGGAGCTCTCCCATGAAGGACCTTTTGGCATTTATCAGACTAGTTGTTGGCCTTCTATAGAGTAAAGGTTCCAGGCACAATATACCTTGTAGGTAGCCGTGCCCACTGATAGAGAAGATCCGCTAAGTATTATTTAATTGCAAATGAAAATTATTATGTCATATCAAATATGTATGTGAACAAGAAACTTTTGCTTTTCTGCTCACATATATGATATGGCATAATAATGGTTTCAACGGTTATCGCAAAGCAAAAACAAAAAAAAAAATTTAGAAAAAAAAAGTTGTCGAAGCCCATACAAAAAATGCAAAATAACACTCAAATTGTTGCGTCACGCTTCACAGATGGCAGCACTAGAATTCCAAACTAGAATCTTTTGTATCAAGTTGAACATCCTGTGGGCGCTCCACGAAGTATAGTTAGAACTCACCTGAAAATAAAAAAAAAATAAAAAAAATATTTTAGAATAATATAAATTATGTATGTATAGGTATTTCTTTAAAAATCGTAGTATGTAAGCATTAGTACTTTTAGAAACAGGATCTCACAGGAAATCTAATAAAAAAAAATTCGGAATTGTGCCACCAATTTAAAATCAAACATGCATCCAACCAGAGTCGAACACCCCATACTAAGCATGATATGGGAATGCGGCCTTCTGCAGAGACTGGCTTCTATTTTTAATAAACACGATACAGACAAGACATAAAAAAGCATTCTCTCTTTTGGAAGTGAAGATAGCTAAATGCGTTTGCTATATGTATTTAAAAACAAAGACCTTGTCCTAATTTTATTTTTCCTTCGTTATTTTTGTTTCGTGTTTTTGTTTTTCGAAATACGAGAATGCTTTTTAACATTTTTGGATTTCGAAATATCTCATGTAATCGCATTTTTCCTTGCGGTTTGTATTTTTTTCTTGCATTTTTTCTTTTCATAGGGTGGAACTGACTAGGATGCCACTTGCCACCATTTGAAAATTTTGAGATATGTACGAGTACGTATAGTCAAAGAAGAATACGATATTTGATCGGCAAAAATCATACATTTCTGGATTTTTACAGGATAGTTGGGGATGGCCTCCTGATTATAGGAAAACATTTCTGCACCATCACCCACTTGCGGTAGCAACCTTAAACGATCAGTAATATGGATAACCTTAGTCCCCTCCACGAACATATCCTAGTTGCGCCACTGGTCTAGGGTATTACATATTTTTACAAAGGAAATTCAATGGAATTTTCATCTTTTTGCCGCATTTCCCTCTGTAACCCAACGCAGTTTGATTCGCTTTTAGAATATACGGCTGTTGAAAAAAAAAATAAAAAAAAGTCCACGTGAAAAAAAACAGACGAATTAAAAAAAATATAGACATGGTTTTGCGGCCTATTTTCCTGAAGATATAATGAAGATGCTTTTCTACTATTTTTATAATTCGAAAGTTTTTATCGGGTGCAAATAGCATATTTGTGGAAACTCGAAGGAAATCAAAGAAGTCTGATTCCCTAGCTCATTTGAACGATAAACAATGCAATACAAGCTCGATAACTCAAACAAGAAACTCTTTAACTCGAAGAAGATACATTTTTGATTTTACTGCTTGTGAAACTCTATATGTAAGTCACATTTTTTATTCCTCCAAAGGCCATTTTTCTGTTGAAATTTGAATTTTATTGCTGCATATTCCGGAAACGAAACGGTACTTTGCTGCGAAAAATTGTTTCAGTTTGCATTTGAAAATTGCGTTCAACGTAACGTTGTTAATTTTAAAAGAACTTCGGGGGGTTGGCTCACGTAGGAGGCGAAACCCCCTAGTTCTTTTAAAATTAACAACCTTACTTTGAATGCAAACTGAAACAGTTTATCGCAGCAAAGTACCGTTATTCTCGTTTCCGGAATATGTATAGCAATAAAATTCATTATTTGAACAGAAAAATCGTCTTTGGAAGAATAAAAAAAACGCTTTTTACGATTTTAAATAAAAGAGACAACATTTTGTCATCTAGAGGAATATGGAAAGATTGTCCGAATACCCGGAAGTGGAAAAATGCCTCTACAAATGGTTTTTGTTTTGTTTTTTTTTTAGATGAAAACATCCCGTCCACTCATTCAAGAGAAGGCATTATATTTTGCCGAATCTCTTGGTCATCATGATTTCAAAGTAAAGTAATTTGCGGCGAAAGCAACGCAGTACTCCACAAAGGATGTATTTAACGCTGATGAAACGGCATTATTTTTCAAATGTCTTCCACAAAAAACACTGACATTTCGAAACGAAAAATGTCACAATGGGAAAATGAGCAAAGAGAGGTTAACCGTTCTGTTAGTAGTTAATATGGATGGATCGGAACAGCTCACACCGATGATCATTGGAAAAGCAAAGAAACCTCGATGCTGTAAAGGAATCAAGTCTCTAACAGTTGACTACAACATGAATACAAAAGCATGGTTAACATCTGAGTTATTTGCTGAAGTGCTAAGAAAGTTGGACAACTTCATGTTGCAAAAAACGAAAAATTATAATAATAATAGATATCTGCCCCTCTCATAACCAGATACTGATCTGTCTGAAATCAATATGCAGTTTCTGTCCCCCTACACTACTTCAAAACTATGCAGCCACTTGATTTGGTTGATTTGGGAGTAATTCAAAACTTTTTACCGAAAAGAGCTGATCCAAAAGATTTTAATTGAAATCCAGGAAAAAGGTTCATACACGAGCATCAATTTATTTTAAGCCCTTCATCCAACGGATAAAGCTTGGCGAAGCATACGTGAACAAAAAGTTTCCAATTGATTTAAAAAGGCAGGCTTTTGCTTGGAAAATAGTCCTGATTTGGATGTTGAAACTGATATTCCGGAAAAGGAATCCGATGAGGAAATTGAACGAAACTAGACATTCTTCCGAATATTTTGTTTGAGGAATTTGCAAGTGTCGACGAAGACGTCGAAATATGCGCTGAGTTAATAGACGACGAGGAAGATCAGGAACCTGTTAATCCTATCGTAACCTTAAAGGAGATACGGTCCGCAATAAAAACACTTGGCTTATTTGCTGGGCAAAGGGAAAATACGCCGCAAAGATGTTTCCAGGCACTTAATAATTTTGAAAAAATAATAAATTCTAAAACACTAATTTCGTACAATAAAAATTAACTGATTTTGATTCCTTCGGAATTTACATTCTGATTTGCTGAATTTGTTTAATTTTGTTATAATGAAATGTTGTATGAATGTAAAGCTCTTCCTAATTTTGAATAAAATGAGTTATATACGTATCACAATAAATATGTTTTTTTTTTATTTCTAAATGCATGTACTATTTTATTAGGGTATAATCTCAGAAAGATATTAAAAATACACAAAAAGAAAAAAACTCTATGAGTCGAATTTTCTTACAAATAAACAAGATATCGTCGAAATTTCGATAACAGTTTGGTTCCGGTTTGGTTTGGTTTGGCTACGACTTATCGAATTTCCACTGTACATATGTACATATGTATATACACTCAGAAAAATTTCAATGGGAAATCCCATTAAACCAATCATTTTGTCCCATTATTTTTTTATTTTTTACAATAGGAAAAATCAGATTACTTTAAAAATATTGGAACCATTACTTTCACTCGATAAATATCCGTTTGTTTTAATAGTTGAGTCATTTTAAAACAAACACATGGTCTAGTTATTTTCCAATAGGATATATCTTATTGAATTAATAGGATCAATTCTATGTAATAAAAAAAAATCGTTTCACTCGTAATCTGATCGAAGTATATTTAAAGTCCCATATTATTATACCTTTAACAATACGTCATTGTGGATTTTTTTAAGAATCACGATATTTGGCCGGGCCGAGTATTGAACATCCGATTTGCTAGTACTCTTTAAAACTTACCAAGTCACGGGGAGGCAACCGAATGATCTCGGCTACGGAGCATGATGTTGGTTATCTGGCAAAATACTTAAAAATGCTTGAAATTCAATTAAAAGGCCTATCCCATTAATGCAATAGGGCGTTATATAAAACAATGCAGCTGGTCTATATTCGGAAGAAGTCTTGCCACTTGTTAAATTTGTAAGACAGAAATTATTAACGTTACGGGATGTGATAGTTGATTTTATTAGTTTTGTATCTATTATCAGTTAATCGTATCAGATATTGTTAATTTAATGGGACAAACTGATTGAAATGTAATCTGATGTCCCATTGGATTTACGGGACACTTTTCACTCCATACAAAATATATCAATAGGATTTATCCAGTTGTATTAATTATTGCATGTGTTTACTTTTGTAGGGAAATCTGGTAAACTTCCGTCCAATTAAAATAATGGTACAAAAACTATTAAGATTACTGGGTCCATTTTTCTGAGTGTATGAACATAAACCCCGAGTTATCAAGTAAAAACCGAAATCCATTCATTCTTGTTAGTTTCAAAGTTATTAAATCTGAAGGTCTCAGCAATGAACTCGATACAAAAAAAGCACTATACAAAAAAATGCACCACTTTTCAAATCCACTGAAAATTTAAGGCCGGCTTTATGCCTTACCCTGAGCCAGACTAATTGTTGATCATGATTGCAACGAATTATCGATTGATCGATTACGCAATCTATTCAATAGATCTCTTAGCTCATTTTTCTTTTATCTAATATGCTACTGCAACTCACTGGCATCGCAATGGTGGATAATTAGATATCCCAAGCCAAACGCCATACTCTATACGTCTTTAACGTGGTGGCCTTTAATTTACTACAACGATTGGTTACCATTACACAAAGTGTTCAAATACAAGAGTTTGTATCAACTATCAACAATCTATCTGTTGTAAAGTGATCTTGTTCGGTATTCCGGCTATCCGATCCATGGTATAGTGACGAAGATAACGTCTCTCTACTCTAGTCTTGTCTATAGAGCTCCGAAAACACAGACACACAATAATTGACAACATATTTATTTTGGCCTGTAGCCGGGTGTATTAAATGTAATTTAGTATGAATTGAATGTACACGAGATTTAATTGGAGATCACTTGATCCGAGAAAACGTGCCTATACAATTTGCAGGAAGTGGTAATTTGCCTATTTACGAGATCGGAGGCAATGTTGTTTCTATATAATACGAGTACATATTCGCGCCGATTTGAAAGAATCGCGGCAAGAAAAAATCTTGTTGCGAGGTGTTGCGTAACGAACAAAGTAACGATCTGATCAAACATAATATGTATACGAGTATACCAGAGAGATATGAAAATTGCAATGCCAAAGTTATTAAGAAGAAGTCAGTACAGTTCTTGTCGAGTTAGATTTTTGTTTCAAGGCTATGAGAACGATGTGCAAAAAGTCATGTTTGTAAAATAGATTATGTTGAAGGTCTAAGCATTTTGAAATTTTGATGTTTTGGTAAATTGCTTGCGATCATTTTGGTGATGAGTTGCTGAATTAAAGGGAATTAGTAATTTAAAAAAAAGAAAATAAATCACTATAAACGTAAAATAAGCTTATATTCATATTAAACAAAAAAAACAAAAATAATGCCAGACAAAAAGCATTAATAATGCTTGAAATTTGCCAGCCAAAAATATCATGTCAAAAGACATAATAAATTCCCAAAACCTTCTTGTAGCAAACATCTAAAAATTAGAAATGAAGCTAACGCCAATCTAAAAATAAATTTATTATTGGTATTTTTTTTAAGTCGGAACAAACGATTATTTTGTTTAGACACCCAAAAAAAATTATCTATTCACTCATTTTTCAAAAACTTGAATGTAAATATAAATGTGTTAATTACAGCATTTATAACTCAAGAACCATTTTCAAGATTTTAAGCTTGTTAGATTAGCCGCCTGTCGGAACAGCAGAATAACTATTGAAAAATGCAAAAAAATCACAATGAGATAAAATTCACATTGGTTTCTTTTTCACATATTTCTGCTTGTATTTATTGAACTCATGAGCTGATTTTAGTAAATTTGCCCCACCAGATTGGGGTTTACCCCGAGTAACAGAAGAACTATTGAAACATATGAAAAATTCACAATGAGCAAAATCATGAAGATAGTTCTGTTTCGCATATTTCTTAAATGAATTTCCGGATTAATATACACCGGACAGTAGTGTAACGATTGACACGTGCGGAAATTCACTATCAGCAGCAATTCACAATGAGCGTTTTTGCTCAGTTACTTCTATATTTCCGCGTCTTAATGGGTTTAAAAAAATCCTGCCGCATTGTCCTTTCCCTGAATAGCGAAATAACTATTGAAATATGCAAAGAAATATCACAGTAAGCAAAATTATAAAGACAGTTCTCTTTCCTTTTGTATTTATTGACCGAATCGTCGGATTTAAGCAGATTATATCTGCCGGATTGGTCTACGCACAGAACAATTATTTGAAAGCAATAATCAAAATTATGAAAACAGTTTTATTTTCAAATATTTGGATCTCTATCCCTCGAACGAACTCGCGGATTCCAGTTAATTTACACCACTGGCAGGAGGTGGAGTCATCCCCAAATAGCAAAATACATATTTAAACATGCACAAAATTCACAAAATTATGAAGACAGTTCTTCACATACTTTTTGCATTTATCTTTTAAACGGATATACGGATTCCGGTAAATTTGCTACACCGAATTGGTCTCTATACTTCAAATAACAAAAACAAAAGTTCACAATTGGAAAGTGTTCAAGGCAGCGTTTTTTCTAATATATAGGTATATGTGATATATTGCATAAAGTTTTGCCTATATATCTCCTAAGCCAATAAATTTATTTCAGCAGATTTCCCCCACCGGATTGGTATCTACCCTAAAGGTACGTTGTGCTCGACACGACTGCATCGGCTCTAGCGACAGCGACTCGCTCATTTCATATAAAAACTCGTTTTTAAAATGAGAGAAAAATGAGTTTTTATATGAAATGAGGGAGTCGCTGTCGCTAGAGCCGATGCAGTCGTGTCGAGCACAACGTACCTTAAAAACGAGTTTTTATATGAAATGAGCGAGTCGCTATCGCTAGAGCCGATGCAGTCGTGTCGAGCACAACGTACCTTAAGACACAAGAATAGCAATGATGCATAAAATTCACAATGATCTTGCAAACCAGGGATTGCCGCTGCACACTTTAGAACATAAGGTTGGCTGTGCTGTGATCATGCTTCGGCATTTTAACCAACCCAAATTATGAAGCAGAACACGTTTGGTATGGTGCAAAACCTCATAAATAATGCAATCCATGCGATAATTCTGATGAAAGGAGAGTACCAAAATGAGGAAGTTCTCACTCTGAGAGTTAAAATGTTCCCAACATGGCTTTTGAGTTTTAAAGAATTCCTAGATACGTAATAATCGTTATTAGCTCGTTCGTTCTCGTACCAAATAATAAAATGAAAAATCAAGAGACGCGCGACCGTGTCCGCAGCCAAAAGAAAAAACAACGAGACGCGAATAGGTAAGATTACTGGACGAAACATGGTTTACCGATCGACAGGGCTACAAACGTTGCATTCGATCGGTGCAATAGCGGGAATGATATTATGCAATTAACGGGATTTTTTATCTGATAGACTTAAGCGAGTAACTCGTCCCGTGCCTGTTTGGATTGGCGGTATTTGACATTTGACGTGTGTTTAAGATTCCGAGTTGGCGATTAGCATATCAGATTAGTATACTTTTGCAAATATTTGTATTTTGCGCAATCCTCTCTTCCCAGTATAATTGGTGCCATTGAAGGATGCTCCCCAGGATTCACCACGATGCTATAGTTAAAAATAAAAATAACAGGCGCGACAATCCAACATTGGACTAAGGCCGCAGGATGTGTTAGTGACATCCTATTTCCAAGATCTTATCTGCTTTTTGATGAGGTAATGAGATCAGCATCACGCTCAGCAGTGTTATTTATCCCCATAAATGGGTACTCGTTTAACATCTGAGTGAGATCATAGTCCGACACAAGCTCGTGAGTTCGAAAAACACAATGGAACACGGTGAGATTCGAACTCATGAGCCAGTGCACCGAAGGTGCGCGCACTAACCGCTCGACCAGCCAGACTACCTATGCTATAGTTAGCTCAAGATAATTGATGCAATTGAAGGATAGATAATCCCACGCATTCAACAATATGTTAGTTTACTCAGGATAATCGATGCAATTGAAGGATACTCCCATGGAGACAACACTATGCTAGTTCGCCCAATGGCGAGCGTAGCGAGCAGGGGGCGAAGCCCCCTAGTCTAAGTAAAATGTTGCAAGGCGTGAAGAAAACTGATAACCACAAAAAACATTTTACAATCGTTGTGCATTTTTTTTTAGAAACAGCGGAATAGTGTTTTTTAAGTAAAGAAGTACATTTATTACCTTATAAAAAATCGTTGAAGACTTTTTTATTTATCAACTGACAACTGGATTATTATTTTCTCTTTTGAATTGCATTGCATTTTGCGGATGCAAAGTTCTTGCGGGGCTTTGAGTCCACAATAGATACGAATTCTTGCACTTAGAATCGTAAAATGCTTAGTAAAAGATGCCTCAGTTTTACGTATGTGATGCTAGCAAGCACCCGCCCACTCTCGAAAAGAAATTCGTGGTGCAATTCGCACAGTCATGTGCTATGTCATTTGATTTCTCTTTTTTTTCACAATATGGACTTGGGATTGTATTATCATTAATTCTTGCTGAAGGGTAGGTACAGATTTGCAAATAGAGGACGATGTTATAGCACTTAATCATTATTGCATTTATGTGATACGGAATCCTACGAAATAAATATTGAATTTCCGAAAAAAAAACATGAGAAATTTGATCGTGATCGTTCGGTCGCAACTCTGTGATACAACGATTCATAGAGAACGAGTTTTCAAAACTCGGCATGGCCCATCGCCGTTAGAAGGCAGGACTAGGTCTAGAAAAGGTATGGCTAACAATCGTATCACACTCCGAGTTCAATTGTAGTCGAATGTCCTCAAGGAGTTAGGGCAACTTAAGAGGATCCGAGCTGCCAGAGCCGCAATTTTCATTTTCGGACATGTTAATGTCGGGATTTGGCTTGGCTCCTCTCATTTAATAATTTTTTTATTATCGAAGAATTTGACACATTCATGAAAATAGACCATAAACGTTGAACCAACTGAAACAAATTTGATCGCAAAGCAATTGCTTGAAATAGATTATGATGCAGCAGCAGCGGCTCAATGCATTACCGTTGCTGCTGCTGTTGCTATGCTGCATCATATCGATTTTCAGCATTAGACTAGGTATACATACTTACATCTGCATTTCACGTGAAATCCGTACAAATGCCTACTGTAAAAAATTTCAAAAGTCTCGCACAAAAAATCTCCATTTATTGACGTTGAAGGCAACTTTCCACGGCACATTTTTTCGCGGGAGACCTAAATGCATGGTGCTACCTTTACGACTAATTGAAGTTGGATCTTTTTTTTCTTAAATATTTTGAGTGTTTTAGTCGAAAACATTTTTGCATTAATTTTCAATTTCTTACGTCCGTTTAAAAGCAGCCAGTTTTTTTTGTCTGTATATTCTTTTGTCGGCGGTGCAAAAAAAAAATGCTTGAAGAATTCAATACTAAGCTTTAATTTTGAAATTCCAAACAAACTTTCAAAAGCCCAGGATTGGAATTGCCCTTAAGAGTCTACATACTGTCTACTATCAATAGGTTGTATGAATAAAAAAGTGCCTTGCTAAATACTTGGCTAAACCAGCACAAACAACAACAATTTAGATTTAAATCGACCGGGTTGGCCAAGCAATAAGCAAAGTATTTTTAATTCATACGATCTAATATTATCTGTTATAGTACACCTAAGGGGTGGCAAATTGTCCTCTAGCGGGCGCTGCCTTCTACCCTAGATAAGTTTGTTTTCGCAACGCTTAATTTAATTAACATAATAATTTTTCTTATACTCTAAGAGTCCCCCCTCCCCCCTCTCCCTCCTGAAATGGCTTCCACATGCATTATCAAAATTGCTATTGACACCCCTGGAAATTTGGCCAAGCGGAAAACTATGAAGGCAGCTCATTTTTTCATACATTTGTCTATACTTCCTGAACGAATTGGCGAATTTCAGTAGTTTTACTCTATCCGCCAATTGATAATATCTAAAAGGTGGGGCAATACGAAGTTCGTGGTCCCATCTTGTTTTATATAAATACCCTCTCGGAATGGTCAACTCATTTTGAATGCACATTCAGTCAATTTAACTTGATAGCGGAATTTCCTTAAACATTACCTATTATTCGTCCAATTTACGACTTTCTTCTTTGAAAACCGATCAATTTAAAAAGGTGCGACAAGAATACTTTGAATTTTTCTATCGCGTTATTATGAAAGGCGCCGGCCGTGGCACCATACAGCATTAAATATCACTTTTACTTTCCGCCCTTTTGGTTTTTCCAGGAAATTCTCGGGAAATTCCTAAGGTCTTTAAAATGCATGTAAACATGGATGAGCATGATATGAATACATGCCCAATCAAATTATACATTACGTGAACGTGTAGACGAGTGTATACTACGTATGTGCATATGCGCCAAGTGATTTTCTTTTTGAAAAGAAATGGGAAAATCGTTTTTTTTTTTTCAATAAAAGATTACGGAAATAAAGCTCGCGTAACGTGACCTAAGTGCACACAGTATATGTATAGATGTGTGCACTCTATTAAGAAACATACATCATAAAAAAAAACTATAAAATCGTGAAAAAAAAGTGAATAAGCCAACCAATATAAAATTGAAAGTGTAGATACAATAACACTAGTGTGGTGGCTATTTGTTACCGTCCGTTTATGAATAGGTGAAAAGATTTTATGCCTACAAGCGTACTTTATTGTTTAGGAGATCGTTTACCACATATTAGATCCCTTTATTACTTATTTGTATGATGACCAACAATAAAATAGACAAAGTAACGCCTTCATCGTATTTATGGTATTTTTCTAAATACCTGAAAGATGTTCCAAGAAAGGGATACCAGAGGGTAGGCAGGCTGCGAACAAATCCTTTGTATTTACAGTAGCTTCATCACTTTAAATATCAATAAAAGTTTTTTCTGATTTGAAATGTTAACTAAACTTGAAAATGTTGTATAGATGTCCCTGGCAAAATGGCAACCGATTCTCTATTTTATTGTATGTTTAGGCTTTTGACATTTACAAAGTTTTTTAAAATTTGTCAGTAAACAAACAAATATTTAAATTTATCACTCCAATCCAACCATAGTTGATAATGGACAACATTTGACTATAGTCATCGGTAAAAGCGATAAGAAACGTTCGTTCATTCTATGTGGACAATTCGCATACATAACACGTATCTATATTTACTCACCTAATTCTAAACAAGATTATCCTATTTTAAACATACAGTCCAGTCAGTAGTATTATTTTCATCCTATAATAATAGACAAAACTTCACGGCGCCATTGACTTCTCATATCACAAATCACACGCGTTTATATGTTAGCAAAGGTGTCATAAGCATTGTCACGTTTATTATAAAGCAAACAAGATTGGCAGGTGCAATATACCGAACAAGAGGCAACCTTCGCATTCACCTTACGCATTTTGTTGAGGTTTTATTTACGGATGGATACGTATAGCTACCATACCAGCAGATGTCTGTTCATGCATGGCATTTGGTTTCCTGTTTCATTCGGGTCGCTTTCAATCAAATATGTATGTATAACCAGAAATTTGACAAACTTGACGAATGTCAAAGAAACATGAAAAATGTATGCATGTGATATAAAATCGAAAGTGAGTTTACCACTTTTTTTAGGGTAGACAAGTTTTCGAGAAAAAAGAAATGACTTGTATAGTTGAAGATAAAAGGTAAACAGAGCAATTATTATAAATCCAAACTTTGAACAAATGAGTCATGCAAACAAATGTTTGAATAGTGTATGCCAGCTAGACAAATCTGCGCCACTATGTACATATCTCATTGATCATTATTATCGTGCTTAGAGGCGCCACAGACCCTCCGATCGATCGGCCAGATTTTTTGATTGCGAGATAAATCGGAAGGTGTATGGGACCATCGGATCAAATTTTTTGATTTGACGTGTGGAACGTATTGCCAATGCAATTTTCCGTACAAGCTGTCATGATAATCATGTGTTCTCAGTTGCTGGTTTTTTGAACCTGTGGTCGTTCTTCATGCTGTAGTTTCGGCGGTCACTCTCCATCAAAGTATAGCAATGGATGTCCATCTTCCATCGCCAAAAATGGTATAATTTTTGCTATTTTGTTTTGTGTCTTCTGGACCGTGAGACTGTCTATTTCAGATTGCCCGATAAATTACCTAATGTATGTGCCCGTACATGACGGCAGATCGATTGTGGGCAATCGATTGCCCAATCGATCGACCGAGAAATCGTCAGGTTGGTGGCGCCCTGAAAATATAGTGAGTCACGTCCAATATTTGATTAACCTACCACCTTAACCTTAACGACCTTGATATTGGATTTTATTTTGCACATACATAATGCAATGGCGGCTTGTGCCTATGGTAATAGATGAGGCGAATGAAAACACAATGACGGGGGGTTGTTACATTCATAGAGGATAATTTTACCATTATTATAATTATAGCCTACAAAATTGTTTTCTACGTTACAAAAAAAAATCGAAAGCCATAAGCCCGTTTCGGCATGTCGGCAGTTGGCAAAAAATGATTCAAAACTATTTGAAAAGTTTTGGCGTCAAAACATTGAAATCCTGCAAAAATGACAACAGAAACTATCGATTTTGCCCCTTTTAAAATCATATGTAACATCGTCTAATATTTTCTTTTTCTATTTCAAACAAAATACAATTGAAAACCGAAATTTAAAATTCTGCCCAATAAGTTCTTATCTCAGCTTCATTTTGCAGAGCTACATTTCAATGCACAAAGCATACAACAAAGTGACAACAAATCATCGCACTGATGAGGCGATTTCTCTGTCGCCTCACTGGCGTTTTTCTTCGCAGAATTCGGCGAATATATTGATAAGCGTTAAATTGTTGTTCGAGATCGTTAAGCAGAAAAATGATCGCCTCACTTGTGCACAGAAATGATGAGTGAGTGAGTAAGTGAGTCTATAGGTTACATAGGAGCACCGTGTTTAATGAATTATGCTTTGCGATAAAATTTTTATAAAGGCATAAAAAAAACGCAAAATTTGAATTGAAAAAAAAAGAAACAAAAAAAGTTTCCTCCTTGAAATGTTTATATGCACTGGAAAAAATCATTTGCTAAAAACAAAAAAAAAATACAATAAAAAACAGCCAAGGAATAATTTTTCCTGATTTAAGATGTATTTTCTTGTTCCAAGGAAAGTTTTTGCTTAAAATAATGCTTATTTATTTTAAACAAATTCTTTTCATTGAAAAAGAAAATACATCTTAAATCAGGAAAAATTATTCCTTGGCTGTTTTTTATTGTATTGTATTTTTTTCTTGTTTCTAGCAAATCATTTCTTCAGTGTGGGAATAGGGTTTTGTGTGTAATAATAAATAACAAATCGGGCGAATGGCCGCAACATTTTCGCTGGTATGAGTTTTTAGTCGATATTTCGAAAGAATTGGCAGTAATATATTGCTCCTTGGGAGATGCTTGAGAAAATTAAGATGGGAACAAGATGTTTTTGGAGCAATATATAGCAAATTTGTTTTTGGATCTATGTAGACTGTAGAATCCGCATGCCCCCTGATTTTGTTTTTGCGGCCCGGCTCGCGGAAAAAAGCTCTGTTCGACGTTTTGCAAAACCGAAAATGGTTGATGTCTTCATACGCGCAATGAACAACAGTCTCAGTCAGAAAGCACCGAAGAGATCCATATAATTACGTAGTCTGATTGATGGCATGGCAAATTACGAAAAAAATATAGCAGCAAATCTATGAGGCCATTTTTTGTAATTGTAAATAAATATACAAAACCCTAGGATTGTAAAAAAAAATAAGGCTTTTAAGAAAAATACTTGAATTTTCGATGAATTTTGATTTTTGGACACCCTTTTCATACATAATTACATCGATTTTTCAACTTAGTACAAAATTTACAATGTTTTGGCACGCGAAATATGGATAATACATCCGATTAAAAAGTTAAGTCAAAAATACTTAATCGGTTATTGTGGCCGTGTTATTTAATTAGCTAACCTACACTATCCGGGGTAATTTTCATACAAACGCTAACCTGTGACTTTATTCAGGTTAGAAATTATATTGCCATCCAGATTTAATGAGCTTTCCAAAACTCGCCTAAATGTATGCAATCCCAATTATTTTCTAGTACGTTTTCCAATGACTAGCAAAAATTAAATTTTGAAATGAAAAGCTCTAAGGTATAGTTTACATGCAACACACAAGTGTGTGCAAAAAATATAGTTTTTGTTTGTAAATTCATGTTAAAAATGTTGTTCGTCGAATTCTTATTCTAACAAAATTATGATTCCTACATAAAAATATGTTTTCATTAAAAAAAATTACATTTGAACTTTTGCGTTTGTAAAGTGAAAATGGGGCTTTAGTATTTATGAGAAATGTTTTGAAATTAAGGGCAATGCCTACGTGAGATTTTTTAAATTTAACCTGGATGCTACCCACGATAGTTTTTTTGCGCGTCTGGGTCAGCAAACCTGCCCCGATGATAAAAAAAACACGGCCACTGATGGAGCTAATATTTAGTTCCGGGAACGGGAAATTATCCCATGCGGGAGAGGGTAAAAAAAGCTTAAAGAACATTCAAGCAATTAAAGTGTAGTATTTACGGTTTTGCATGGATGGATGGATGGATATGGCGCTGAGATAGGCTGGGCTGGTTGCGCCCAATACTGCAGCCTGCTGGCTTTTTGTATTTCCCATCTAAGCGAGAAAGTTTCAGGTTATGAGCTCTGTCCTTCGTATGAGGCTTAGAAGAAAGTTAACCAGGTTTACTTTGGGTGCACCCATTATGGTAGTTTGAGCCCCAAAGAAATTTGTCTCCAGCTCATAAGAGCGGGGCATTTGAAAATAACGTGCGAGGCTGATTCCTCGTCTTCGTTGCAGAGGCGGCATAGTGGCTCTTGTGAGTAGATCCCTATTGTATGCAGATGTTTCCGTAGGGTACAATGACCGGTTATAAGGCCTGCCACTGCCCTGAGGTTCGTTTTACTTAGACTGAGGGCTTCGGTGCAGCCAGTATGGTATGCCAATTAGATTCCAGCATACGCTTGCTGTGGCTGAGCCCTTGAGCGAGTCTCCATCGATCTGGGAATTTATCCTCGGTCCATCGTCTAGCAACGGTTTTGGCTGTAGATTTACTGATTCCGATTGCAGGTTCAGGACCAGTTAAGGGTAGTTCGGAACCCTCTCTTGCAAAGGCATCCGCTTTCTCATGTCTTTCGATCCCCTTATGTCCTTTCACCCATTTCAGAGTTACTTTGTATCGGGTAGCTAGGTTTTTGAGATGTTGTTGGCATTCCCAAACGAATTTAGAGGTTGTCTTAGGACTTGCAATGGCTTTTATAGCAGCTTGACTGTCGGAGAGAATATATGGTCTTATTGGTATATCCCTTTCGAGTACTCTCCCCTGCTGCGAGGTTTATGGCTATAAGTTCTACGTGGAAGACAGTTGTATATTGACCTAGGGGTTTGGAGATACTTTAGTTGTTGGTTTTAGTATAAACTCCTGCCCCTGTTCCTTCGTCTGTCTTCGACCCATCCGTGTACCACACGATGTGATTTGATAGATGGTTGTCGTTCCATTTACTCCAGTCTTCCCTAACCGTTGAGGTTTGGATGTTGGAGTCGAAGGTGTACATGGCCGGGGTATAGTCGCTGCCCATATCTAGGATTGGGTTTGCAATGGTTTCTGAAATCGTACAGTGTCCTACTCTTTGTGGTGTCCAGTGTCCACATGTTCGATGATTGGAGTCTGTACGATGCGAGTCTTGCCTCTTCTGTAATTGTGAGGTCCAGTGGTGGCAGGTCTAGTAGTTTCTCTAGAGTTAAACTTGGTGCAGTGCGCATGGCGCTGGTTATGCTTGCGCAGGCCAGTCTCTGTACTGATCCCAACTTCGCTGCTGCTGTTTTTTGCTTGATTTTAGTCCACCAGACTATCGAGCCATAAGTCAGACGGGTCTTGACCACAGCTTCGTAGATCCAGTGTATCAGCTGCTTGTTCCACGTGAGTTTGTTATCAAGGGTGATTCCCAGATATTTTACCTCCGTGGTAAACTGCAGTTGTTGGTTGAATATTGTTGGAGCGTTGAACCCTTCCAAGTTGTGTTTGCGACTGAAGGCTATTAGTGTTGTTTTGGCGGGATTGACCGATAGGCCTACCCTCCTCCACCAATCCTCCACTTGGGTTAGAGCTTGTTGCATGAGTTCAGAAAGAACTCCTGGAAATTTTCCCCTTATCAGGATACTGATGTCATTTACGTATCCTAGGGTATAGAAGCCAGTGTTATTAAGCTGGACCAGTAGGCTGTCCACTACAAAATTCTACAGGAGGGGTGAAAGTATACCCCCTGTGCGCACCCTTTGAGGACAGCTGTATACATGGTTTCGCCGAATAATTTTGCATGCTCTTTATAGTTCATATCTGATTTTCGACCATCCACAATTTGTACAATGCGCAAATGTACGTTCAACAATAAATTGTTTACAGCATTCATCGGTTCCCGTAAGGGGGAAGATTTAGGTTGAAAGGCTCCGGCCGATTCCTATATTTTTTTCAGTTGTGACAAAACTGCGGACCCTTAGCTATGCAGGCGGAATCGGTTCCGGCCGTTTCCTATGTTTCTCCACGGGGCGTTACTTTCCCGCATTACCCGAGTAAGCCCCTGTGACGAAGGGATAAAATTTCACCACAGCTTTCCCGGCTCGTCGTATAAGGCGACCAAAAAGATAGGATGTGTACGCCAGCAACTTGCGCATCTGAAATTTTAATTAAGCTAACGAAACGTCTGACTTTTAGGCAACTTGTAGTTTATAGGTGAGTCCATTTGATTACCTGGACAGAAAATATCAGTTATTTCATTTGGTCCAATGACAAATCAGCCTTGTACTCCTTGGGATTGGTTCAGTGTCAGAATTGGTCGGGTCCTGAAAAGGGTGGTTATTCCGGCCCGTATTTATAAACATTCCTTAACTCAAGGAGATCTTGAGTCAAGGATGCCGAAATTCAATAAATTAAATGCCATTTTCCATACTTTTTCATAGAAATCACTTATATTCACGAGTCAATGCATCCTTGATTTAAGGAGAAACTCAAGGAGACCTTGAAATTTTGTATAGCCAACCTCACTTGAAGTCAATAATTAAAATAAATATTTCAAGTCTATTGAAAACTTAAGGTCTACTTGAGTTTCGCCTTAAATCAAGGATGCATTGACTCCTGTTTGGAGCAATATATAGCAAATATAAATGATTTCTATGAAAAAGTATGGGAAATGACATTTAATTTATTGAATGTCATTTAATTTATTGAATTTCGGCATCCTTGACTCAAGGTCTCCTTGAGTTAAGGAATGTTCATAAATACGGGCGTAAATGTAAGGCTTCACTGAGAACACTTTAAGATGTTCTTTTCAAATTTGTGCCTTATTTATAGTCACCACTTGATCCAGTCTAACATTGTTACCTGGAAGATGTAAGACACCCACCCGAGCGTTCGGAATGACCTCTTAGGCCCGTATTTATGAACATACCTTAACTCAAGGAGACCTTGAGTCAAGGATGCCGAAATTCAATAAATTATATGTATATCATTTCCCATACTTTTTCATATAAATCATTTATCTTCGCGAGTCAATGCATCCTTGATTTAAGGCGAAACTCAAGGAGACATAAAGGGAGGAGGAGGAGGGATATAAATGATTTCTATGGAAAATGACATTTAATTTATTGAATTTCGGCATTCTTGACTCAAGGCCTCCTTGAGTTAAGGAATGTTCATAAATACGGGCTTTAGTGTCTTAGACTTAGTGTTGGTTTAGTAAAACTTCTTCAAACTAGCCTTGGTCTCGACTTGTGTCGATTATCTGGAGGAAGTAAGTCTACATCAATCCTCGAATTAGTGTTAAGCTCAATAGCGCCTTCACCTATCTTTCCAAGCCTATTCCTAGAGGGACAGAGGGAATCTCGTCAATCCCCTTATCCGCGTCACTAAGATGACGAGGTGATAACTCACTCTGGACAAAATCCCCGAATAATTCCTTCCAATTGTAGTCGACGAAATGATACCGTGCAATCCAAGCTCTGCACCAGAAGCACTTCTTTCGGAATAGGAAAAATTATCCTCCCAGACTATCAAAGTCGTTAGAGTCGACAAAATTTAAATTGTCTAAATTGTTAATTTTAAAAAAACATTTGAATTCTCTCCCAATTTCTACATTCAAATTTTTGCAGAAAATTGTGAACAAAAATCGGCCTTAGTAATACTTTTATTTTAAAATTTTGAATAAACCAATCTACCTGCAATCATTAGTAAGACTGAACATGTAAAAATTTTAACCCCATACTTCGTATAACAACTTTATAGCCAGAAAAGCAAAATTTTGGAAATGTGCCGATTATGGTTTTACTCAAAACCAGTACGGTGACGCTTAGGGAGTTTCAACATTTTATTTTTAAATGTTTGCACCGAAGACACAAATCTGGCAAGAGAGGAAGCATGATTGATTTTGAAAATAGCGAAAGTAGGCAAATTTTTCTAGGGGTTTAAACTTTGCCCGAAAATTTGAATAAATTTATTCGTTATTGAAATATAATAGACCCCGCTCACAAAATGCACACATATTAGTTTAGTTATAAAGTTTGCTCGCCATAAAAGGAGGCTCGTTTAATTTTAAAAAAATACAGACTAAATACTTTTCTCGCAATCCTTTAACAGAATAATTGCATTGTCCTAATGAAAGCCAAATTCCATTTGCTTTCACGTTTGCAAACGACATAATTTTCTGGCGGAAAATTTCTCAATGTATTGGGAGCTTTATAAATTGTTTGACATTTTAAACAATTCGAATGAAATAAATTATCACCAAACACGTATAGATTGTGTGTGCACATATCTACTCTGGACTAACGCAAGCAATGAGTTACTATGATTTCTATGAAGGTTTCAGCAGATGATAATGATTACTTTTTTTCAACTACATATTTCTATTTTCGGTTACAAAATGCTTTGTGTCTTTGAAGAACCGCACCGAATTAGCTAAAGAGTCGCATGTGGCTCGCGAGCCACCCTTTGCCGATCGTTGTCCTCCTAGACCATCAGTAATAAAAGTACAGTAACTCACCAAAAATATTAAGTTCGACAAAAATTCACCGAAACACGTACTATTTTTCCTAGATCCTGAAATTATTTTTTTCGTTGATAAAAAATAACTTTAATTCGATAATTTTAAGAAAGCTCCTGACGAGGGAGCCGCGTTCGCTTGTAGCGTATAATGGACGACAGGAGTTAGGATAACGTTTCAAGGTAATTTAAATTACTCGTTCAATATTATAATAAAATATTTATGTATATAAAAAAATTCAACGCAATTACATACCATCATCATGCTAGTATCTAGTATATATCTTAAGTGTCCACTTACCTGAAAAAAATAAGAGAATATTTATTAATAAATTGATTAAAAAAAATACCGGAGTACAGAGGGCTGCGACCGCAATACGAGGGTTTTATAGATTTTGGATACATACAAACACATTGTGAATAGTTTTGCACATATATTTTATAGGTAATAAATAAGAATTACTTATGCACAATATTAATGGGAACATTACCCTATCAGAATTTTCTTGTTCTTCTTATCGACACTAGCAACACTTATCTTGCCGTTCGCCATATAGCGGTCACATAGCGGAAAATATCGGAAACACAAAAGTTCCCCCTATGAGAACGGATAGCAGAACAAGCCTATTAATGAAATGCTTCTCGTAAATCTATTTCTGGATTGGTCTAATTAAAAAGTGTTACGTTAGCCTTTCATTCTGGAACGCGTTTATGTTTCATGTAGGTATCATGGCTACACATAGTAACTGGATTTATTAGCTGTAACTCCGTTACCATTACTCTAGACTGGAAAGTTAATTGAATATAAAAACTAAAAAAGCCGACTTTTTCAAATCTCCGGGACACCCTGTTAGCTTTGACCTACCAATGTCTAAGTATTTCGTGCTAAAGACTTACGATTCTACACATTCCTACCAATTTTCATTACGATCGGTTAGTGAACCAATTTTTAAATCTCCGGGACACCCTGTTATCTTTACCCTACCAACTCCTAAGTATTTCGTGCCAAAGACTGTTACCATTCTACACATTCCTACCAGATTTCATGCCGATCCGTTAAGCCGTTCGCGAGTTATTTAGTGAACAGACGGACAGACAGACATACGGACAGACGGACAGACGGACGGATAAAATCGATTTCATAAGGGTTTTTTGAAAAATCTAAAAAACCCTAAAAACAAAGTGAAACAAAAAAAAATGTATTGCA
The DNA here is from genome assembly GCA_949715475.1 of Microchrysa polita. Taxonomy (NCBI): domain Eukaryota; kingdom Metazoa; phylum Arthropoda; class Insecta; order Diptera; family Stratiomyidae; genus Microchrysa; species Microchrysa polita. The sequence continues at coordinate 53,078,182 of OX454419.1, forward strand.
AGCCCATCTCACCTTCTGTTGCGCAACCGTTTCTCTCTCTTTCAGGAGTTTTCCTGGATTTAACACTAAGAGTGCCAAGAGGGTGATCCTTACCCCGAGAATAAACAAATGAAAATTAATGCGATGTGTTACATAATAATAACGAACACTCGATAAAATCCTGTTCCATGTACATATTGTGGAAAACTTAATTATATCACCCATTTATCAAACCAGTGATTGCTCAATCGTTCTCAATATTTCGAACAATAGAATTAAATTTCCTCGTAAAGACCACCTACGCATTTCCATTTATACAATATTGTAATCATATGATTTAAATGGAAAATCCAGTGAAAATTATGGGTTTGAATTAAAGATCCATTTATAAAACGACAGTCAACTGAAAATCATAGTTACACAAAAAACCTATTGTTCTTGTAAATTTCCAGCAGTAGCAGCATATAGAATTGGTTGAGCAGAGAATCGTTGTCGTATAGTTAGTTAGTCGCACAATAACCCAACCCACCCATCAAAAACCGCTTCAGTATTGGACTCGTTTAAATATGGTTGATTGTACGGAAATTTGAATAAGCATCCATTGAAAACCATCTTTGTTCTTTTTTTTATACGTTAAATAAGTAAATTACTGAAATCCTGCAAGTCAGGGAACGACGACAAGTACACCAAGTTGAACGCAGATTGTGCCAAAAGGTGCACTCTACCAACAACCTGCCTATGCCTACCTGTTCGCCATGCTTCATTAGCCATTTGAGCATTGTTCGTTTTTAGTCGCTCTAGTGAATGCACTACTGCTCTGCTCACTGCATCCCCCAAAGCGCAAAAGCTGGCTATATGGCTACTGTCGAATTTATTGTTGTTGTCAACACCCAGAATAGTGTAGTATGTACATACAAACTACGTAATATGCTAGGAACGAATAGAAGACAAAACAAGAGACAAACAACACATAGTTTTGTAAAAACAGCAAAACAATATGGGAATATCTCAAAATACTTGCCATTGTTAAATGCCGTCCGATGGAATAAAATGACCAGAAAAGGAAGTCACTTTTTTGCCAGGCAGGCTAGAAAATGATATACATATAAGCAAATTTCTTTCTACTTGGTGGATAGTTTTCTAATGCACAAACACAGAAGTTTAAGTGTACCACATGAGGATCTCGCCCAACGTAATATCCTTACATTTTTCAAGCCCATATATGTATAGAAAAGCTCTGGGCATTTCAAACTAATTACATGATTGGTGTTCATTCAATCTTTTGTTATTGCTTTGATTAGATACTATTTTTCGCGTAATAGATATTCACACTAATTCGTGTTTCGCTGCATTGAAAACATCAATTTTTCATTGTTTTGCTCGTTACTCACATAGTATGTGTGCACGCATTGCGAGATTCAATTTCTATACTAAATTTTCATCATTCATGTCGGTCAGATGTCAGATTTTCGCTTTGGATAACCATGAATTGGATTTGCCAAATTGATTACGTACATGGAGCGTGAAATCACTGTAGCGGAATATGCATTCACAATATGTGTGATATAAACCATGTGACGAACGTGGGGCGCAGCAAATATCTGCCCATCAGTGTCGAAGCGTCCATATAAGCTAGGGTTGCCACCTGGCTGGTTTTGATTTAAAATACTGTTTTTTTTTTTCAGGGCAAAAATTAAAACATGCATTTTTATGCCCGATGAAGAAGGAATGAATAAAATCAGTTGTAAAGAGCGAACCTTATTTATGTTGCAATTATTGAAAGCTTTACAGAATTTTGGCCATGGCTTAGAATTTTGGACGTAAATTCGGAATCTATTTTCAAATGAAGTTCAAGCCATAATGATGGTTTCTAAGTAAATTATAATTCATAAACGGCATCAATATTAGAGTTATGCCCCCTTCACTCCCTAGAGGGTCGCGCCGACCAGCTTGGGAATCACTGGTTTAATTGCATTTTTATGGGAATAGGCAGAAAGACCAAATGTGTAAAGTCGAAACGACTTTACACATTTTGGGTCAGATCTGCCACTTTAAAAAATTTAACCATATACATACCACTAAAATTTTTAAATACGCACCCAAATTTACCAAAATTGTAAATTTCACAATTAAATTTTGTAGAAAATCAAGAACTAGTGAAACAATCCTTAATATAGGAGGATAGAAGTTATTCACACCAATGCAAACTTTTTCCAGAACTTTTTTTTACAATTTTTTCCTGACCTATACCAAGAACTCTATAGATCACTGTTTCCCAACAGGTGGTCCGCGGACCGAAGGTGGTCCGTGAGAGACCCATAAGTCAGACGTGTCAAACTCGCGGCCCGCGGGCCACATGCGGCCCTCCTCACAGTTCTATGCGGCCCGCGGCCATGTCAAAGCAGCACAATCTGTATCAACACAAAAATAGTGAAATTGGTAGGGTGAACAAATTCCGAAGTTGAACTCAAGTTTACAAAAGTTACTAAAACTCGTCAGTGGCTTATGCAAGATTTTTTTTAGGATTTTTTCTCCAAATAGTACCAACAATTTGAGGCTGGTTATTTGATTTTATAAGACAGCTCATCTTTTTTGTAGACAATACTAAGTCTCTTCATGAAAGTTTTCTGTCCCGAAACGCAGTTAATAAGAAATTGGTTGGCTCTAACCCAGTGATTCCCAAACTGGGGGGCGCGCCCCCCTAGGGAGGCGTGACGATCGGGGAAGGGGGGCGTGGACACAACTCTAATATTGATTCCATCACTAAATTATAGTTTCCTTCCCATTAATGAATTACACCAGAACTAATCGGTTGTTGCAAAGCGTTGCAAAATAACAAAGATTGTATTTTCGTGCGATTAATTCGCTGCTACTAGCCATTTGATAAACACTGCTGAGAATATTAGGTCGAGAAAAAAAAATCACTTGATATGACTGATATGTACCGCATCAGCCAGTTATAGTCCTTGCATGATTTTTGATAAAAAAAAATTACAGATTTTGGTCGCTCCAATAATATTGATATCAATTTTGCTGCTCGACGTATCACTAAAGCCATAATGACGGCCGAACTGACGACGAAATTCAGGATGTGGAAATCATGAATGTCAAATAATGCTTTCTAAAAATTCAAGTAGTTCCAAAATATGGGCTGCACTAACAATGTTCAAGCTCAAAAAATTTAAATTGCGACTTATGTCCAAAATTAAAAGCATTCCTTGCCCATGACAATTTTTGGTTTTTGGCCAATATTTCCTCGGGGGGCGCCAGGATCAGCAGATCTCACAAGGAGGGCGCGAGCTGAAAAAGATTGGGAACCACTGCTCTAACCGAACATGAAATGAGATTTATTTGACAAAAATTGCATAGCTTTAAAAACTACGGAAATCTTGGATTTCGAGACTAAACCTGGATGTGAAATTCCAACTGTAATTAGAACCCAAGTGCCTGATGATGATAGACGTACTTATCAAGCTGTATTGGTGCATGAGGTGCACAAACAACTTTTTGTCTCCTTTAGCCACCTTTTCTGCTGAAATTAATTTATTCTGACTATTTTGCCTCCCAATGTTATTTTGGGCGACCTCGGATGACTGGTGCTAAACATTTTTTATCTTCTGTCCAAAATTTGGCAAATCATGCAATTCTGGTTACTTGAAGATCAATCATATTTTCACGTTTTCGCTTCTTGTCTTAATTTTTTAATTTTCTTAAATACATTTTCGAAACGAGGAAGTTCTCACGGATAATCCCCCCGTTATAGTGATCTTGACTCTCTGCTATATTTTAAAAGTAATATTCTGTAATCAACTTCTGTAATACGATTACATACAAGTTTTTGAAATTTTCCTTCTGCGGCCCACCTAAACCTGAGGAGAGTCTTATTTGGCCCGCGCCAGGTTTTGAGTTTGACCCCTGCCGTAAGTGGTCCGCGAGATACTATGGGAACTACTTCCGAAAAGAAGTTTTAATCGTGAATATAATTAAAATAACAGGCATGAGATTTGAAAAATATTACAGAGATAAAGTACGGAATTCTTTCGTTACTAGGTATGTCGATCTGTCGATCTGAAAATGCGATGTGTGCAGACCTTAAGTTCAGTAGCATAGAGCTCGGTGGTCTCCCGGCGATTTTCGTGAAGCAGTGCATTTTTTCTCACACAATGTGGCACTATACCCAAAGAAATGCCGATGTTACTGCCTGTGCCTATAATTTAGGTAGTTACTACGGTAAACTCTTCATTCATATACATACCTACATTTTGTCGAAGGTATAAGAGTGGTCATTAAAAATGGACAAAAGTCGGTACTAAGTTGCTCGATGAAATGTTACATTGCAGGTTTTAAGTTTTTCTAAAACCGGTCCAACTTAGCGCGGTGTTCGCCGTACCTTGCAAAAGAAAAACAGCGAAATTATATTTTATCGTCATTTGCGTTGTTCAGTGAACTCAACCCGCTGAGCTTCGTTGATCTTTTGAGTGTGGTTGCGCGTGGTTCGGCAGAACTTGTTGTGCGTGTTACGGCAAACTCTATATAGAGTCTGCTTAAAATGATTTCAATACGTGCCGGTCAGAGTGTAGTAATGTGGTGTTTTCTTCTGATGTTTCCATGTCATTTTTGTCATAAGTTGTCCACTTTGTTGTCGTTAACAAATAATAAAAATGTCTAGACCCTGTGAAATAAAAATCGCGAAATTCCCTGCTTTAAAAAATATGGTGGTCCGTAGTGGTTCATGTTCAAGTAAAGTGGTCCGCAGTCAGTTGCGAGTTGGGAACCACTGCTATAGATGATCTAGATTGCAGGTATTTTGCTATTACAGGTACCATAAAATTTATGACAGCGTTCGTTTGTTTCTGGCATATATGCACGACGCTCACGATATTAGTTGCATCGACGGTAAAACTAAGACCAACCTTTAAAGTTTTTATTCATCAAAAAGGTCTGCCTAATGATGTTAACTCTCTGCAAAATTTCTTCTACGGGTATCACGATGATCTTTAAATGACCCAGGATCAGGTAAGGCGTAATTTGGAGAACCTTTCGGTCGTTTGTAAGCTCTAAGCTCATTTCCCCGTTTACAGAAAACACGCGAGGATCACCGAAAGTTGTATCTTCTTCTATCTTCTATCTATAGTTGCAACATTTATAACTCAAGAACGGAAGGACCGATGTCCATGATTTTGGGTTTGATGGATTGCTCTGGCAGCAGAATACCTATTGAAAAATGCAGAAAATTCACAATGAACAAATATTCACAATGGGCTCTTTTTCGCATATTTCTGCGTGTATTTCTTTAATATATCAGCGGATTTGAGTAAGTTTGCTCCACAGGATTTGTCTCTACCCAAAGTAACAGGACAACTATTAAGACTCGCTGGAGTATGCATACTATCGTGCTGTCCCACTATGGGCAAACTGGACAGTGGATAACTCAAATCATTTTTTGAGCATGCTACATCCACCGTCCAACAACAATGTTTTTGTTGCTTTGCTTAAACTATTGAGACATATGAAAAATTCACAATGGGCACATACTTTTTTCTGTCTTTCTTGAACGAGTTACAATTTTTCAGTTGAAGTTGACCCCACCGGATGGGTTTACACAAGGCCCCCGCCGGAATAGCAGTATTGAAATAAGCAGAAAATTCACAATGAACAACAATTCACACTGAGTTTTTTTCGTATATTTTTGTTTATATTTTTATAAACGTCTGAGCGGATTTTTCTGCCGAATTGGTCCTCTCCCTGAATATCAGTATAATATTGAATCACGCGAAAAAATTCACAATGAGCAAAATTATAAAGATTAGTTTTTCATATATGTATTTCTTCCTACATATATTCCATGAACAAATGCTACATTTTAGTCAACTGATTCCAGCGGATTTATTAAAACCCAGAACAACTGCTAAAATATGCGAAAAATTCACAAAGAATTCAAATACTTTTCTCTATGTCTGCAGAACAAAATTGCAGAGTAAAACCTAAATTTCCACTACCGGAGCGGAATCCATTTAGAATACCGGAATAAGTATTGAAACATTTACAAAATTCACAATGAACAAATTTATGAGGGCAGTTCTATTTCACATAATTTGCATTGATCTCCTGAACGGATAAGCTGATGTCGGTAAATTTGCTATGCCGCATTGCTCTATACTAAAAAAAAAAAAAAAACACATAAATAAAATTTACAATGGGAAAAATTTCAAAAGCAGCTGTTTTCTTATCCTTTGGCATCCATCCATTTTGGAACGATGTAAATTGGTAAATTTACACCCCGATTGGTCTCAATCTAATAGCTACTCGTACGTAAACTTGCAAAAAAAAAAAAAAAAACAAAATGAGCAAATTTTGAAGGCAGCTATTTTGCGCCTATTTTTGCCTATATCTCCCTTAGAGAATATTTTGATTTCAATAAATTTGCTCAACCATATTGATTTCTACTCCAAAATACCAAAATAGCTTTTGAAATGTGCAAAAAAAAAATTCACAATGATCCATGGGGCGATACATAGTTCGCCGGGCCAGCTCGTTTCTAATAAAAAAGCTACCCGAAATACTTAGTTTTTTACCATAAGTGTAGCGAAATAAGAGGTAAAGTGAATTTCATTTTCCGCAAAACCGAAACCCGCTTTCCGAACCCTTGCTCCACAGAAATTTAAGAAGCCTTAGAAACTAAAGAAACAAACTATTCAAGTTTACTAAAAACGACCCGAATTAACCCTGACATAAAAGAAAAGTACGCAGAACTAGCAAATGAGTTCGACATGAAATCCTGCGAAACATATCAACTGTATGTCAATTGAATGTGGGTAAGAAAACGATCAACGACCTAAAAAAAATCTTTAGCTTTGTCAACATGAAACGTAAGATCGCCGGGTTCATCTGTTTCCATATCCTGTAGTGCGGCTTCTTTCTCCTGCCAACAAGAAATCCGCAATTTTTTCGCTGATCATTTTCTGCTTAGTGAAAAACTCGAGATACTTATTGCCCTTGACCCATTCGAACTCAATATGTCTAATTGACGGGATTAATATCACACAGTAGGAATATCAAAAGAAATTTCAAATCTAAGTATAGATAGAGGACCTGGCCCAGACTTAATCCCTCCCAACTTTTTGAATCAATGTTTGGATCAATTGCTCGTTTCCCTTTATATTATTTTCAATAACTCACTCCAATCAGGCGTCTTTCCTTCTTTTTGGAAATAGTCGCACATCACTCCAATTCATAAGAGCGATGACAAACGATTAGTCGATAACAACGAGGCATTGTAATTCTATTAGCAATCCCTAAGCTATTTGAGAAATTCGTTTGTGACAAACTCAACGCTGTCATTGACCCTCTTTTGAATCAAAAACAACATGGATTTCGCAAAGGCAGATCGACTACAACCAACCTCATAATTCTAGTTTTCGAGGTTCTTTGTGAAATGGAAAAGAAGAATCAAGTTGGTGCAGTTTATACTGACTTTATTAAGGTCATCGATAGAGTTGACCATAAAATACTATAGTTTAAAAATTACACAAATTTGGGGTATCTGGGTCCATTCTAAGTTGGCTTGGTTCTTACCTTGTCAATCGTACCCAATTTATGAAATTTCAAGATTGTATATCCAAAGGTATATCCGTATCCTCCGGTGTGCCACAGGGCAGCCATTTGGGTCCCATACTCTTCAACATTTTTATTTCCGACCTATCACAGTCCTATTCCACATCTTCTCTATGCTGATGACCGTAACTTGTACCACACCATACAAACACTAAAGGTACCTTCCGTACAAACTGATCCACTGACTGACTATGCTCTACACTCGCTCTTATCTAATAAAACCGAGAATACTGTGGAACAACATTTTGTTGGGTCACTTTTCATGTGAGGGTACCCCTTAAGTTTTGATCCGACTGAGCTGATTTTTTGGTGGGCATTTTAATGTCCGAAAAGAGAATTTACATACATACACAGACAACGATGGAATGAAATGAGACGGCACGTCGGGATCTATAGACACTGTTTGGAAATAACGGAACACAGGTAGTGGAGCAAACAGCTCAGTTAGTGCAATTACTCTTATAGACATTTCGTTGTAGTTTCAATATGAAATAATAAAGTGTAAAAATTGACAAAAGTTTAATAGTTAAATCTGTTCGACAAGTCTACAGTTTTACAAACAAATGATTAATCATTTTCTATCGGGCTAGTGTATTTAGACTCAGTGTCAAAAATTTGAACAACCGTCAAAATGGCCCCAACAGCAAAAATTGAACCAGTCATTAAAAAGGCGAAGTTGGCAAACACTTTAAAATTCCAAAGGAAAAATGTTATTAAATTATCAACGACGAAATTATTAAATTTAAAGGTAGGTGTATGAGATACATATTGGGTAGAAAATGTAAACTAAACTATGACAACTTGCAGCCTGCGATAAAAACAAACAACAACCATATTCCCAATCAAAATTTTGAACCACTTTTCAATACAACCGAACACCCATCGCTATATTTGCCAAAAACATTACCAAATGAATGTATTGAACCGATCACAAACCGTTTGCAACAATCACAATACTACAACGAGATTGTCGATACAAATCGTAAATGTCTTGCCGTACTTGACGATAATTCTGTTCGAAAAATTGTTATAGTGCCCAAAGGAAGTTTGACCAACAAGATTGCAGTGCTCCAAAAACAATCTGAAAAGACTGAAATACAACCACGTGACACAACTTTTGACGGTTTTCTGGAGAGTTTACCAAAGAAAAGTCTGGAGAATGATGAAGAACATGGTGTATCGATTGCGAAGAAATTTCTACCGTTTTTGCGAAAAGGATGGACGGCAACATTTACGTCGGTTACACAAGTATTGACGGAAATTGATAAAAGCGTAAAGGCTGAGTAAGTGTTAAAAGTTTTTTCTATTATGAATAAACATTTTTGTTGCTAGAGTAATTTTTAATTTTCAATTTTGTTATTTCAGAAAGAAAGACGATAATTCTGATGATCTAATGATTCGGCGCTTTGAGACTCTATTAGCATTATTCAATCGTATTGAGTTGGAATTGGTAATTATTTTTGCGCGTATGAGAATTAACCCAGGAAGATCGTGATTTCAATGCGGATCTTATTTTGATGGAATTTTTCTAAACATCAAATTTTATTCAAAATTCTTCAAAAAAAATCCTTTGAAATTTGCACCATATATATTGATTGCTCAAAGCGACTGATGCGATGATCGCTGAGCGACTATTGCTTTTTTTCGAAGCCCCAGAGCACTATTTGCCTATTTTACGTGGGGTAACGTATTTCTCTAAGCTTAGGTCGATATAAAAAAAAAACAGCTTAGAGAAAGCTCATAATATTTGTGAAGAATTTCGCAGGACTTTAAAAAGAGCAATAATCGCTCAGCGATTTGAATAGTGGAAATTGAAAAATTTTCATACATCTAATGTAAAGTAAAAAAAAAACGCTCCAATCTACATCAGGAGAAATAACCGCTCAGCGATCATCGTGTGAGTCGCTTCTAGCAACAAAAACCTTTAATTCGTCTATGTTATCAGGTCTTTCCATAATTCCTTTACTTGTTTCTTATATTTGCAGCAAAATCATGCACAATACATTCAAAACGCACAAATAATGCAATCTTTTATGAAATGCTCTTATTCCGACGACACGGCCGTGGATATGTTACAAAATCCAAATCTAACCGCCGCTTCAAATAAAACGGACAAAATTTCAGTACAAGCTGAAGCAATTGCTAATAGTACGAAGAGATTAAGACAAACTATTAACGAAGCGGCGAAATTCGAAAAAGCGCAGTCAGGAAGTGATCCAGGACAATGGCCAACGACAGGAGACTTAAGTTCGTACATTATAAGTAATCATGACAAATATTAGTATATTAGTTCAACGACTATTTTTAAGCAGAAAATATTATTTTAATGTTTTAAATAGACAAGCAGACTAAAATTGTTTTTTACGTCTTTCTCTCGTCAACAAGTGTAACGCCTGCTCCTACTTAAAATAAATAAAATTGTGGTTCAAAAACCCAAAAAAAAAATAACTACCCAGCGTTGTGTACACGAAAAAGTTTACGATAGTTTTGCTTATCCCAAGTAAGTCAAACAGTCAAAATAGTCGAAGTGTTCAGTTTTATTTACAGAATCCAGTTTGAAGTCGTATACTGTTTTGTGTGCGATACGCAAGCGAATTCATACGCCCAGTTTCATAGACGTAGACGATAAGGAAAGTAAAGACTTGCTTAAGTTTGCTTCATTATTCCCGACTGGAGTCAGAATATTTTGTCAAAAATCTGAAACCATGGCATTTTTTACCAAAAAATTGCAACACTCAAAATATCAAAAGACCTCTGGAGACCTGTACCGTTCAATTTTGAATGGAAATGGACGGTATTTGACTCATTCTGAACTTTACAGGCCTCCAGAGGTGTTTCGATATATAAAATATTCTGACTCCAATCGGGAATAATGAATCAAATGTCATACCGTTATGAAAACTAAAGACTATGCGCCAATTGCCGGTGCAATTTTCTACACTACAATTATATTTGAACTTAGACGAAACAATGCATTTGATCTCTCGGTTCCACAAAGAAGGTTACATTTGTTACGGATCGTTTTCGACCTGCAGTTGTCCACATTGAATTAATAAAATAAAAAAATAGATAATAAATTGATTAGTTGTTGTTGTAGCGGTGCAGAAGGGTGTGAGTCGCTGTGCATGTCTGTGGACATGTTCAAAGTTTCGTCGTCGTTCTCGCCTATTGTCTCAAGCGACAAGAACGTAGTAGCTGCAATAGGGTTGTCCCATAACGCCCTCGGAGTGAGGTTAGTGGGTGCAGCGGGGCATCGAAACAGGTGGTCCACATCGTGTGGCGTACCGCCGCAGCTCGGACAAATGTTCTGGATGTCTGAGATAGATATTCGAGATAGGTAGGAATTGAGACGTGAACAAAAACCCGACCTAAGTTGGGCTAGTGTCACTCTTGTGGCTCTCGGGAGCCTAGTCTCCTCAGGCGATATGGGTGGTGGGGGCACTGAGAGGACTCTATTCGGACCTATCTCCCTATTGACCTATTCACAACGGTTGTGTGAATATCTGCGATGGCCGCATGGTATGCTGTGTCATCAAATATATCGGGAGGTACCCGTTTGTATCTCTGGACGTCTCTCTCGAGATCTCTGACTCCACTCCTGACATGTCGTGGAGGGGGAGTATTGCCCATGAGATGATGATTTGGATGATCCTCACGATAGCATACCTGGATCTTATTCCAGTTTGTGTCACAAACGGTTTGTGACCACACCGGTGCTGCATAGCTAGGGATTGCTCTACCCATCGCTTTGTAGGTGACCAACATAGTTTCTTTGTCCTTTCCCCAGGAACTCCCGGCTAATGCCTTTAGGACGTTATTTCTACTGTGCATTCTATCGACTACGTTTGTGACGTGATTTTTCGACTTCATCATGGTGTCTAAATAGACACCAAGGATCTTGGGGTTGGTTACAGTAGGAACAACGTCATCAGCATGCTTACCAGTACGGATCCCAAGCACCTCCGAAAATTCCTGCGTCCAGGTGGTAAGAAGTGTTGCGGTACATTTAGACGGTGAAATGATAAGATTGCGGATATTGAAAAACTCCACCAGTTTTCCAATATAGTCGTTCAGTCGAGCACACATGCCGTTTAAATCATTCTCCGAGGTGAGTACGGTGCAATCGTCCACATAGGAAATTAGTTTGATACCTTCCGGCGGTGTTGGAAGGCTCGACAGGTAGATGTTAAACAATGTAGGAGAGAGTACGCTACCCTGTGGAACTCCCTGCTTAATTTTTCTATGCTTTGAACAACTGCCTCGAAACTCTGTGAAGGATTGCCTCCCAGCTAGATAGTTGCCAATCCACCTAACCACTTGTGCAGGAATATGCATATTTAGGAGATCGGCCAACAACGCAGAGTGAATGACCGTGTCGAAGGCTTTCGACAGGTCAAGGGCTACTAGGACGGTTCTGTCACAGGGCGGTTTCTGGTTGAGGCCATTTTCCAGAGCTGTTGTGGTGCTATGCATCCTCCTGAAGCCATGCTGGTGAGAAGCTAGCTCAGCATGCGATAGAAGGGTGGGGTGGATGAGTGCTTCGAGCGTCTTTGCAACGGGTGATAAAATTGTGATTGGACGGTAGGATTCGGCGAGTTTCGCGCTTTTAACGGAAATTCAGGGATGACAAGCGTGGATATCGACAAGTTGAAAGCCATCGTTAGGTATTCGATGGCCGGAAGATCTAGGTGTTTCATCATGGTCATTGAAATGCCATCTGGTCCAATGGCCTTAAATTTTTTCGCATACTTGATTGCTGCTGAAACTTGGTCCACTGTATAGGTAGGGATGATGTCAACCATTCGGTTGCGAATCCTTCTTTTTATCTAGCAGTTGAGCATCTTGGTCTTGGGGTGTTCAATAAATTGCTTATTGAACAAGCTCGCGCAGAGTTTTGGATTTGCGGTGGTTTTCTTGCCGAATCTGATGGCTACACTGCCTTTGTCTTTCGTTGGGTGAAACAGGGCGCGGACCGTAGCCCATAGTTTGCTGACACCTTGTGAGAGGTTGCAGCTATCCAGATGCTCGTTCCATTTCTCTTTTTTATAGGTGTTAACTAGTCGATTTATTTCGGAGTTTAGCTCCTGAATTCTGGGGTCTGCCGGATTTACGCGTCTTAAATCGTCCCGTTCGTCGGCTAACCTTGCGGCAGCAGTTGGAAAATATGGCCGAACTTTTGGGATACGCCCTGCCGGAATGTAGCGAGCTGCCGCTTTGACAATGACGTTCCTAATATTCTTTTCGGCTTCCCTAGCATTCGTTGGAGTAGGTAGCGCGGCGAACTTCGTCAAAGTGAACGCAGTGAAACCCTCCCAATTTGCCTTTTTGTGGTTGATAAACGTACGCCGTTCTGACGTCCTCAGTTCAGCTGGTTTATCAATAGTTATTAATATAGGGAGGTGATCGGATTGAAGAGATCTGGTTGTCTCCCAACGGGTTTCACTTATCAGACTGGCGCTCACCATAGTTATGTCAGGAGAACTATGGCAGGCACCAGCGCGCGTGTAGAGGAAATTCCATTGAGTGCGCAGAAGTCTGATGGGTCTAATTTGGACGCGATATCTATACCTCTGGCCAGGGGCGAACCCAGGAATTTATTTCGGGGGGTGATTTGTATATTCAAAGCAAGGAGATTATAATACATGGAGTAATCACGAAGCAATTTGGTTGAAGCCAAAACGAGAGAAAAATGCGTTTGTAGTTGTGCTGCTATGAGAATTTAGCCATAGTCGTCCCATGATTCGGATAAAAATTTGGGAGCTTTTGTGCATAATAAGTATCGATAGTGTTATTGTTATTGACTTAGCGCTGTTAGTAGTTGTTTTCCTACGGCGACGGCTGGTGAGATATAAAATAAAATATTATGTACGACAAGCAGAAAGTTTGTGCTTCCTTATTGAGTTCAGTATCAGTATTTTTCGATTCCCTGATCATCAGATATTTTTCACGATTAAATCACCGGTGAACCGAAAAAAATACATAAAATGGCCGGGAAAAATACTGGAACCATTTTCGGACTTTAGCTGATGGAATTACCCAGCATTTGTCACATATGCCACGACAAAGCATACATTTTCATTTAGAAAATCCCAGCGGACAAAACTTTCACTCTCGCGGTCTATCCATCCCTTTATAGATTTAGCATGATCGGGTCCAATGCGATATTGATCTTCAAAATGCGTTAAGCGGTATCGTTAAAATTAATACTTATTTTTTCGACATTTTTTCGCGATTTTGACCGTTTTCACAACGAAATTTTGTCCGGATTCTGATTTGAGCTGAGCACCCCAAAATAGATAAAAATAGAAATGCAACTTTCGCGACCACTTACATCGAGAGCAAACAATTCTTACCCCATGTACCGCGCATATAGGAAATGTGTATTTGCGTATGTTATGAAAACATTTACCATCAAATCTAATAAAATTTGAAATTTCACTTTAAATTTAACCACCAAATTCACATTCTAGCCCCAATCGGAAGTATTCTAAACATGTTCCACCACTGGCATCCATATGTCATATCCACCAGTTTTCACTCAATTTTGCAACGTTTTAAATCAAAATTAATGAATTTCAGTCTAATTTTTTTTAATAACTTCACTAAGAACGTTATCTTGCACAGCGTTTTGATGGATTTTACGGTCAATCACCAGGAAACACGAAATAAAATTCGAGCCAATCAGAGTCCCGCAAATTGGTTGGACTTCACTTCGAATGCAAATCACGCAAAAACCACACATTACATCAGTCTAAAAACGATTGCATTCTTTAAAGAACAATATTCATTGTAAATAGTAATTTAACACGAACTTCGAATTTGCGGTCAATTTGCAAGAAATAGACTTGAAATTCATATTTCGTCTAATTTTTGCGACATGGCAACTTCTTTTGCATTCTTCGAATGCAAATCGTCCAAAATATACACTTAATTGAATACAAGCACTTAGCCCAACAATTTGACTAATGTATCCAGTTTATCCCGGCTTCAAAAACATCAACATTCACAAATAATTTTGAATTTTAAAACTTTACTTTCTTCAACTGTCAAATCCATCATGGCGAGAATCATATGTTCACTTCTTTCTCCTACTCTCAGATAAAATGTGTGCAGGGTTGTGAGAAAAATGTTCGCTTATTATTTGTGTGCAGTTCGTGGATAAAAAGTGTTCAATTGCGTTATAATAATGAGGATAACAGTTAAGAAAAGTGTTGATTTGCAGTTAGTTATTCTTTTTGCGTGTATTGAGCGACGAGGAAGATAAGAAATGAACGAGAAAAAAATGTTGTCGAAGAATTTTAGAATTTTCGATTATTGAAACTGTTATGATCAGCCCTGCTTTTTATTTGAATGAGAAAATGGGAGGAGCTTTCTGATTTGTGTGTACGGATATGGAGATGATGCGAATGTATTGCAGGCTTCAGTAGAGTTCATACTGGCGAGGCTCCGTGCGGTCTCTTTGTATTATAACCTCTTTGATTCAAAGCGACTCATGCAAATATGCGCTTTAAATGTTTTCAGATAATCTTAATTAATATAATGAAATGAGCTTATATATTCTGAAAAAAAAATCTCAAACCAAAAAACGATCATAAAATAATAATTTCAGTTTTCTTTAATTCATCATTAAGAAAAAAAAAATGGCTTTGATAACTGATCGTTACAAAAACTTGTTGGCGGACCTTTGCATTTATGGAATTAAGTATGTACTACAAATTAATTTAATATGCTGCCATAGAAATTCCCTTCTCTAAAGAAGTTTTGTCTAAGAAAAACTTTTTCCTTTTTAGACTAATCTTAACCAAAATTTACGGAATTTTTTCTTTCGAAGTCATAACTCGGTCGGTACTCCAAAAGTAGGTTCTACTGAGAATTTTTCCTAATATGGCTATCATCTAAAATATAAAACCCAAAATTTGTGTTGAAAATCATCACTTATTTGTTTTGTCAATGAATAAGTTTTCTTTTTATTTTATCAAAATTTATCCTTTTGAAAAACAATTTCAAAATTTCGCAGGGGGATTTATCCCCTTAATCCCCCCCTTGGGTTCGCACCTGCCTCTGGCATCATTTGCGAGAAGAGAGTGCCAGAGTTCGTGATGGGCGCCAAGTAGGATCCTATGCTGTCCTGTGAGGAGTGGACCAATATCGAACTTATAGCCAGAGCCACAGCTGGATGCAGGTGGAACATAGATGTTTATAAGTTCGATATTGGTATTGCCGGATTTAACGGCAACGGCTTGCATTTCCGCCGTGCCGTCGTTGAAACCCATACACTGTATTCTGTTTATTAGGAATGTGTGCCCTCCTCCTGGATTAGGACCCTGCCTGCCGACTATATCGCGCCTCAAAAGTATGTAATCGCCGCGGATGTTAAATTCGGGAGTTTATGGTTTGAGCTTTGTCTCCTGGAATGCCGCTATCAGAATTCTGCGCATACTCATGAAACGGACTATCTCACCGATCTTCTGACGGATACCATTGCAGTTAAACTGCAATATGGTGCGAAAAGTTTGTTTGGTTTTTAATCACTAAACGCGAACGAATTTTTGTGGTCTGATGTTAAGTTTGGTTTAAAAAACGTTTTCTACCTTATAGACCGCAAATTATATATAAAAAAAACTCCGGTTTTGTGAAATTTTCCTTTAATTTATTCTGAATGCGTTTCGGTCAAAACAATATGGTGAGTGGGGTGTACACTGCTGCAGGGGGTGCAGGTGTTAAACTAGAGCGATTATGTCTTGTTGTATTGTTTACTGCGGGTGGCGGTGGTGGAGAGCTTGGGCCAGGAATGGCCGGAGACGGTGGTGGGCCATTAGCTTGTGAGCTAGGGCCTGGGGTGGCTGGGGGCCGACCCGCGTGCAGACACCCTGGAGCAGCAAAGGACAACTTGTCATAATCTCTCATTTTCCTTAGGCCTGAGCAGTAGAAATGACACCACTCTCTGCAGCAGGTACACCTCACGGACCTGGCATTCCCGAAGATACGTCGGTTGCATACACAGCAGATGTAGATTTCGGGACCTGGATTGGTCTCGATGCCGGCGCAGATTAGAGGAATTGAGAGCAACCGCGCTGAGATGAAATGCTCCCAATTTGACGAAAAAACACATAGAACACATCCACACACATACACAAACATACACATCCCTCCTGCATCGAACCTTCATGGTTCCTGCCATGGAGGGGTCTTTTGGCAACTCTTGGCCGTTTCGTTGGTAATGAAACGGGTGTGGTCCGCCCCGTAGAGGCTTGAAAAACCCGTGTGGCAGCAAGCTGCCATCGGGAATGGTCGCCGATAGGACCACTGTGACCACCATATAGACTGTGAAAGGGCTCACTTGACCGGAGGAAAATCTATTAAAATTCTAATCCACGGATTTGGCGTGGATGTGCGGCCTAAGGAGTATTCAATCGAGCAGTTGAGTTGAAAAAGTATTTGGTTTGCATGCATGAATGCATTTATTACCAATAATCGCACTATTTTCAAGGAGCCACAAAAATATTATCGAAGTTATCCGCTTATCATTATCAAAGAAGTGATTTATCGAGGTTTGACTGTATACGGTATTTATGAAAAACCTAAAAAAAAAAACGTTTTTTTTACGGCTTGAATAAATTTGGCGCGGAATGTACGTATTCATGAGAAATGTTATCAAATTTTAGCGATATACAGAAAGAAGAGTTAACTTGTGGTCTTGATGCGAACCTCGAAACCAAGGCTCATACACTAAATCCAATAAATACAGCTTTTCCTTAATTTTGCTAAGTCTGGCTAAATTGGCTTTTGTTAATTGAAACAAACAGAATTGCTTATGTACCTAATATCCGCGTAGGATGCTATCATCACAAAAGTAATAAAAAAAAACGTATCGACACCTCAGTTTCAAAAGCGTCAAAAATCAATATGCGCATAAACACAAACTAACTCTATTAAACTCCACAAGACTTTTGTTCGTGGAACGCTTCTATGTTTTCGTATATCTATTGTATACCAAAAACAATCGGCAATTAGAAAAAATCCATACATAATTCATTCGAATCTATCGATTCAAAACCAATCAATATCGGAATTGAATTAATTCACGCGGCTATTGAACTTAAAAGGTTGCTGATGAATAAAAATTGAAAGTGTAATTTTATTTAATCGATAGATATACGCGGACAAGAGGGAGTAAAAGTCATAGTTGCCCGGTCGTTCTTTGAGGGCATTTATCATCCGTTTTAGTAGTTCAAATGCTTAGAGAAAGCATAGCAACCCATGCCATGCGTTAGTCCAGAGTGGCTATGTGATCACACAACCCATATAATGTGTTTGACTCCAAATTTATTACACTACACTCCACGAAATAATTCAATCGTCAAAATATTGTCAAAGCAATTATTAAACCTTCTGTCGCCGCCTACGAGCAATTATGCCTGATAGGCAAGTCATTTTATGATTTTAGGTCGCAAAAAATAGCTCGGCTTTGGTTTTTTGGAATATTGTTAGGGTAGACCAGAAGTGTACCACCAAGTTTGCAACTTCGAAAAACCTGTGCTAACCCCGTGACTATCAAAAAACTTAAAAATTTTCGGACTTTTTTCATAGTTTGGTTTGTAATTTCCAAAAGATGCTTCCTAAAAGAAAATCGTCTACTATGGAGTTTTAAAGCTAACAAACCATTCTTTAATTTGAGTCCACCTCCAGCTTTGTAGGTGCCAAGAATCCCAAGATACAAGAAACATTGTTTTTTGTTAAAAAGTTCGAAATTGTGGTGTAGCTGAATCTTACGATTATAAGCCGTTTTTTTTCGTTTCTTTAGACATAGTTTATATTTCGCCGAACATTTGATCGCATTTGTGGCGGTTAGTCCCTTTGAAATATATGGAAAGGGGTGGAAAATATTGTTGAACGATATATTCACCAAGATATAGTAGCAATGGTCTGTCTGGATCTATCCTCCAACAGAAGGGTTAATTATCACAATATTACGCAATAGTGTGAAAACGGTGCAATTTTTATTTTCTGATGCCCACTCTGGACTAACGCACATGGGTTGCTATGCTTTCTCTAAGTTCAAATGTTCAAATGTCCGCATAAATGTTTATTTTCTATTTATCGATTATATGTATATGGACGGGGGTCATATGGGCTGCATCAAAATAGTGTACATCGCGGTTCGGATTACATGCACCCGGATAAATCTATAAACATAAACTTAGTGAAAACTCATTCTATATTTAACAACTCATCGGAATCTGTTTGATTGTTACCGGATGATCATGTTCTTAACAGACACATCATGAAATTACTCTGTGCAGGATGTGTACAGTGCACGTACTACATATTGCCACATACAATGCTATATTGCAAACAGATCGACAGAATATTTTTGTTTGATGGCAAAATTGTATGACTTTTCACCGAATTTCCGTTCTTTGTTTTATTTTCGGATAAGTCCGGAAATGAGAAAAATACAGGAAGGAAAAAAAAGAAGAGGAAGGGATAGTTCTTGATGAAGCTTTGGATTAGAATTGAGGATGAAAGTATAGGCATACGGTACGGTACCGGCAATTTCATATAATTATTTCATCCCTTTTTAATATTAAGAATTTTTAGATTCGAACAATGTGCAGTTAACAGAACCTACTAACATAAATTGGTACATTAACGTATGGTCGCACGACAAGTTATATTCAGAAAATTTAATCATATTTTCAGTGATTTCATATTTTATGTGATTAATTTAATTTTATAGTAATAAAGAGTAGTAATGTTCCAACTATAAAAATTATTGCTGGAACTGACGGTAAGTTAGAGGAGTCAAAGCTCTAAGTACAGTAGCCGCTCGGAAATTAGAATGCGCGGGAATTAGAATAGCTTGGAAATTAGAACAATTGAATTAAATGCATGCGCCGCTCTAAAATTAGAACAAACTGTTCTAATTTTCAAGCGTCAGAAGTTGGTCTTGACAATTCTTATGTTTTATTCCCTTTTTAAACAGTTAAATACATTCCGTTACATTCTTGTTGTGTAAGTACATAATGTTATCGGAAATATGCTACCGGAAACGTAACTTTTGGGAAAAATTAATTAGTACATATTAAGTGCAGCAGGGGCGTACGCAAAAATATATAAAAATATATTTCGGGAGGGGTTTTCGATTCGAATTCTTAATTTATAGTTCTGATTAGGGACATAACTTTTACCCAAGAAAAAAAACATAAGGATTCAGTCGCTTATATGTCTATATTTTTAAATTACATAATCTAGTCAGCTCTAGCTTCACGAAAAGTCCTGAAATCGGTAACCTCCTGGGGCAGCTGATTCTGCGTTTGAAATATTACATGTCTTAATCCGCCAAATTTTTCGAAACATCCTCGACACAAGAAGGAATTTTTCAGCCGCTTTTACAACATCACTGTATTGTGAATTTATTTCGGAAGGGTTTGAACCCCCAAAACCCCAATGTAGGATCGCCACTGAGTACAGTTACAGTAAAGTGCTGGTGTTTATTCTGTGTCTATAAAAGTGCCCATATATGTAAAATGTCATCCCTACAAAAAAAGAAGACAACGCTTACTTTAGCAACAAAAGCCGAGATTATTGAAAAACTTAAAGAGGAGTATCGAATAAGATGCTTTCCACTATGGAGTAGCGCCATTATTCATTTCGTATTCAATAAAAAATGAAAATCAAATTCCTTTTTGCCATTAAGGAAAAAACATTGCATTGCACTTTTCACACTTACGGCTGTCAAATTCCATACATTTTTAAACTCACCACACTGCAGATTACCTAATCTGGCCAAATTAAATAAAAGTGTGAAAACCTCCTTATGGAGAATTTCCGTAAATGGAGCAAAAACTATTCGAGTGGTTTATGAAACAAACAAAGAAAAAGGAAGTGCTTCAATGATGGCAATGTTCTAAAAGAAAAAGACCTTCAAATCCTTGAGCAACAAAATCCTGGGACGGCATTTAACGCCAGCGACGGTTGGTTGCAAAACTGTAAACGACGTTTTGGGTTGCGCAGACTTAAAATTTGTCGAGGGAAGTTGTCTAGCGATGAGACTGCAGTATCGCCATTTAAAGCACAATTGCAAGCGAAAATGTCGAAAATGGGCATTACACTCGATGAAGTGTACAATGCAATGCCTACACCGCAGGTCAAGCAACGCGAAACCATGGAGCGGTATAAAGCACGAGGCGAGAAAGAAGAAGTGTACAATGCGGATGAATCTGCATTATTTTTCAGACTCCTTCCCGATTAAACTTTAGTTTAGCCAGCGACGAATGCTGTGCTCCAGGGCTTAAGACATCAACGGAATGAGTGACAATTTTATTGTATTCTAATGCCACTGGAGTACATAAGATTAAGCCGCTAGTTATCGGCAATTCGCGAAATCCTCGATCGTTCAAAAGGTTTAATAATCCGCTAGCGTATACCTCATCCCGTAATTCCTGGATGACGACGGCTGTTTTCATAAGGTGGTTCCACGAGAGTTTCGTAAACGGTAGCTTCAAATTAAAGGCAACATTTATGTTAAATTTGAATGTTAAATTTCAAAGTGACTGAATTCCTAGAAGAAAACTATTTTTCAAACACGACATGCCATCCACAGCTTAATAACCGCAACGGGAATATAGTCATTATGTTCTTTCCCCGAACGTAACTCCAATTCTACAGCCCATGGATCAGAATCATCAAGCAAGAAAAGCATACGAAGATGTCCTACAGAAAAGCTTTGCTTTCTATGATTATTGCTGAAGATAATTGTGAGGTGTGTATTGGCTTTGTTTACAAAACAACAAACAAGAAATGTTTATTTTTTTCAAAACAATGCACACCAGCCATGAAAAAAGGTAACAAAACGAGAAGCAATTCTGTTTTTGAAATCAGCTTGGAACTCCGTTCCTCAGACAGTATTGCAGCCCAGTTGGAACAAGCTTTTGTCTAATCAATCTGATTCCATTGGTGGGATAAATTAATGACGAAATCGATTTTGAAGAGGAGGACGATATTCCCGGCGCTAACCTAAGGCTTCGGCAGGACACAATAGAGCTATTTCAACGTCTAGGACAGGCATATATGATGGCAAATAAATTACACAATAGACAACATCAATGCTCTTTATTTATGTAGGAAGTAATGCCAACTGAATTGGAGGAGTGGAATGAGGACATAATTATTGACGAAAACTCGAATTTAGTAGCTGCGACTCTGACGACGAGGAATTGATCGGAGATGCTCGGTTCTCCTATGCAGAGGCAATCAACTGTTCAAATCGATTACTTAGCGCGTCTAAGGGAAATCATCAAAGGGCCTCGGGCAGTTTTGCAATACAAAACATCCGGGATAAAGCCATAAATTTATCGGCGAATATTGGCAAAAGGCAAATGAAAATAAGTGAATTCTTCACCAAATAAATGTTGACACCCATTACATTTATACCCTATTAACTAACTGTTATTAAACGAATTTGTATAAAACCTTCAGAATGTGTTTACATTAACTCATATACCACTTTTTCGACACTATTTGAAAACGCTCGGAAATTAGAAAATCTTAGGAATTAGAATTGGTCAAAACTTTTTTTTCTAATTTTCGAGCGTCTACTGTACATAGTATTCACTAAAATATTTTTTTTTCAAAAGCGTGGCGTTTTGATTAAAATTTTATCAAAGATTCGCCCTCTCAATTGGATATGTTTATGAGTATCAGTTATTTTGGGTTTTTCCTTTATTTTGCACGAAATGTTGGTCAAAGACGAACATGATGCTGTTGGTGGCCGATAGAAATGTTTAATGTTTGCTTTATCTTCAAAGCGCATCGATTTTTGTGGCATGTTGACGAATTTCAGTTTTTAACTCCTTAATTTAGCACAATTTTTACCGTTAGTTATCGCGGGCTAAAACTATGCAATTAAGTTTTTTTTAACCAGAAAATATAAAATATTTAAACTTTTAAAATTTTCATGACTACACAATTACTATTCCTTTCTTTTCCGATCACAAGGAAGAAAATTGATTTCATTGGTTTTCGTTTAATATTCAGATTCAGTGTGGTTTTTTTTTCTTACGAAACGAAACTTCAAGGTAAAAAAATACACGTGGGTCCGTTGTCATTTCTTTATATGTAGTTACAGAAATTCATTGTTCATTGGAACACGAGCTCCCAAGGCTAAAGGGCCCCAAACGGCCGAAAACCATAATTGTTTCAAATATGAATGCTCATTAATCAAGGGCACAAAAACGTAGTCAACCCGCAGGATCAGAAGTACCAAACTAATGCCGCCAATTCATGCCTTAAGATAAAACTATGCTTGTATTAAACACGTTCCAAATTGTCGAATTTTAAGATCATGTTGGCCAATTTCCATTTCTAATTGACAAATTTTAAAATCATGCTTAAAAATATCCAAAACATGGCGGATTTCAAGTTTACGAAACTCCATCTCAAATTGATGAATTTCGAAATCACGTGACGAATTTTTTATTAACGAATTCCCCGGTCAAATTGACGAATTTGTTAATCATGTTAATGGATTTTCATTTCAAATCCATCAAATCATGTTGACGAATTTCCTTTTGTAATTGGTTAATTTACATTACAAATTCGCAAAATTCAAATTTTCAAATAATCGTGACCCTTTTTGAAATTGACGATTTCCATTACAAACTGATTAATTTCCAAATTATTTTAAAGCATTTTATTTAAAATTGGCGAATAAAAAATCTACGGTCTACGAATTTCCGTTACGAATTGGCGAATTTAAAAAACATGTTGGCAAATGTCCAATTCAAATATAGACGAAATGCTATGCTAAATTGACGAAATTTCATGTCGAATTGACCAATTTTAAAATTATGCTGACGAATTTCCGTTTCAAATTGACAAATTACCATTTCTAGATTGGATTTAGGATTGAGTAACTTTATTGAAACCGGAAAATAGTAAATCTATTTTTGGATTTGTCTAACTCAGTGTTTCCCAAACGGGGTTCCGTGAGACCAGCCCATAGGGGTTCCGCGAAAAAATTGTAAAAATGTGATGTTCTGAGAATTTCGATAACACTGTAAACACAAGCAAATTCTGAAATGATTGCCATCAGTTTTCCCATTAACTATTTTTGGCAGTTTTAAGGAATTTGTGTATAAATACATGATAGACATAATAGTACACCGACACACTATAGAAAACCCGTTATACATAGTTTACTTAGAGAGTTTTATGGCATAGCTTCAGGATGAAAGTTGACGCTGCATTTTAGCATATTTGGCAGACATTTTTGATTTTTTCACGTCGGTCAATTCAAGGTAAAGGGCTGAATTAAGATCCATAGTGAAATTCTTCCCGCTGCGATTTTAACCGGGGAACCGGAAAAAGATATCAAATGGCCGAGAAAAATTATGGAACTGTTTTCGGATTGTAGCTTATGGAATTCCCCAGCATTCCCCACATATTCCACAACAGTAAGAATATATTTTCATTGAAAAAATCGCAGCGGACAAAAATTTCACTCTCGATGTCAGTACTAGGACGAAAGGACGAAAATATTTTGACGTATATACTGATAAAATAAGTGCCATGAAAGGCAAACTATTATTTTGGAGGAGGCATGTTTCAGAAGGAAACCTGGTAATATTTCCATCCCTCAATACCGCAAATGATAAAATCAAAAATCAAATAGTCGAGCATTTGGAAACCTAAAACGGTTGTAAAATATTTCCCCTTGTTAAACACACAGCAGCTTGATTGAATAAGAAATCTCTTTGTGGCATCCAATATTTCAAATTTCACCTTGCCGGAAAAAGAAGAATTAAGATCGCTTTCCTCTGATCGAGGTTTAAGAGGAAAATTTCCAGAATGTTCGCCTGAAGAACTTTTGATATCCGTCAAGGAAAAATACACTGTTTTGTAAAAAAAAAGCTGTAAATATCCTGCTTTTGTTTTCAACTTCATATTTCTGTGAAATCGGATTTTCCACTATGCTCAACATAAAAACAAGAAACCGTGAAAGCAGTGGCGCAACCACGGGAGGGGCTAAAGCTATCAATTACTTATTCGTCAGCACACTAAATTCAATTCTCTGTAGCCATTAGATTATTAGATTGACGTTAGTTTAACTTCGTTCTGGATTCTGTTTGTGTCTAAATTCCAATTTTTTTCGTGTAGTGCGGGCATTATCAAATTATTCTCTAATTGCGGTGCGACATTTGTTTCACAATATCCAGTTGCACCTATTGACCTTACTTGTGAAACCTTCTCTAACGGTTCGGTTTAATAGAAAAGCGTGTTTGCAATGGGAGCTTTTACAACACCGCCGTATAGCTGTTCCATTACTGGAAAATAACACCTTTACTCAACCAGTAATATAGATGGCCTTAGCCCCCTCCAGGACAAGATCCTGGTTGCGCCACTGCGTGAAAGCCTCAGGAGGAGGATATGTGAGTGGCTATCATATATATTCGGCCTAATATCACTGAAATATGTAAAAATCACCAGGCACATGTCTCTCATTATCTGTTCACTAAATAACTCGCGAACGGCTTAACCGATCGTCATGAAATTTGGTAGGAATGTGTAGAATGGTAACAGTCTTTGGCACGAAATACTTAAAAGTTGGTAGGACAAAAATAACAGGGTGTCCCGGACATTTTAAAATTTGTTCACTAAATAACTCGCGAACGGCTCAACGGATCGTCATGAAATTTGGTAGGAATGTGTAGAATGGTAACAGTCTTTGGCATGAAATACTTAAAAATTGGTATGGCCAAGATAAAAGGGTGTCCCGGACATTTACAAAATGGTTCACTAACCGATCGTTATGAAATTTGGTAGGAATGTGTAGAATCGTAACAGTCTTTAGCACGAAATACTTAGACGTAGGTAGGACAAAGCAAACAGGGTGTCCCGGAGATTTGAAAAAGTCGACTTTTTTAGTTTTTATCAAATCAAAGAACTCGATGAGTACATTTCATATCAGTCGCTTTTTTTCAGTTTGGAGTCATGGTAACGGCGTTACAGCTAATAAATCCAGTTAATATGTGGAGCCATGAGTAAATCTATTTTTGGATTGGTCTAACTAATAAGTGGAACGCGTTTATTTAGACCAATCCAAAAATAGATTTACGAGAAGCATTTCATTAACGTTGTGCATAATTCTTATTTATTACCTATAAAATATATGTGCAAAATTATTCACTATGTATTATTATTATTTTTCCTTGTATGGGTACGATAAACGTTTTGTGTTGTCTATCAACGCTCGTCTTGTCTTAACGACCCATTTTTGGGGTTCCGCGAACGAATTCGACGATCTCAGGGGTTCCGCGTTTTCATAAAGTTTGGGAACCACTGGTCTAACTAACGATTTTATTTAGACCAATCCAAAAATAGATTTACTGGCAGAATTACAATTATGTTAAGTTTATTTTGGGTAATGACAAAAAGAAAAAAGTACAACAAGGATTAGGGTTGCATTAAATTTCTAAAAAAAACACGTATTGCGGGCGCAGCCCTCTGTATGCTCGGTATTTTTTACCGCAGGATTGGATCATGAGAATAAATGCAGCGTTTTACTAAGCCCGTTTCAGGAGAACCTGAACCATGTAGGAGAAGTGGAGTAGACAACTTCTTCAAAAACGAGAAATGACTCAATTTTAAGAATATTGAAACTGTTTTGGGCAATGGTAGAAACGAAAATGGAAATCTTTAAACTAAATTCGGGTATATGAAATATGTAAATCGAAATCTAGTGTAAAAATATATTTAAAAATAAAAATTCAAAACGATTTTTCTGAGAAAAACACTGGAGTATTTTGTTTTTTTGGAAATTGGTACGAGATTGCTAGGTGCGGGCTCAACTGAGTCGCGTGACAAATTTTATTGTATACTCAAATATCTACTCTTCGAATCATAATAAAACGCCACTAATCCATAAAATGAAAATACCCGTGCATAAAACCAAACATATATAAGTGCATTCTAATATTCGATTTTCACAAATCTAATTAAATTTCAGCACCACCGCATAAAGCATTCATTAAACACCAATTAGCAGAAGCATCAGTAGAATATGCCGCGATTTAGATGCGTGAATTTCGCCTAATCTACAAACAAATTTATACATTCTATGCCGATTAAAATACTCGTATATATTATAATATGTGTTAATTTCTGTGAACGTCTCTTACTCTAATTTCCTTTCGAAATCATCAATATTCGCCACATTTTAAAATTTCGACAGATTTTCAAGAAATTACTTTGTGCGCAATTGCATTTAACAAGATTTAATATTATCTACGCTAAACAGAGCAGCGCATACTCTTTAATTACACACCGATGTACACATTTCTGTCGAATGTTTATTTCAAATTTATAACGTGAAAATTAGATATAATTTTTTTCAAATTTCTCCATATAAGAGAGAGATGAAAAAAAGTCTTGCTGACATGCTAATTTGAGGTCTTCAGCGTATAAAATCTATCCTATGCTGAAATTTCCCGATAGTATATTATCGTTGCTACACACAGATTGCATTGTTATTAAGTGAGTAAACGTCTATTTATATGGATAAATGTTTCGCAACAATATTACATTAAATTGGTGATCCTAATCTTTAATAGATCCATTCGCTCCATGAGTCCTAAAAATGCATATAACTATTGGGACTACACACTCGTATTGCTAATACGAGCTCGTGTCTAGCTTACCATTTAATAGTACCTATCGAATGGAGAGACATATACGGGGCTCGACCCACCTATTTATTATCTCTTTTATGGAGTAGCCAACTGCAAAAGTTTCGATTAAACTTCACCTCACTTCAGTAGTAGTCTCGAATCAGATTTCACTAGATCTTTTCCGCTATATAATTCATTTTCCTGCAAAACGTTATCATTAATAGGAAATCGCGAAAAGAAAAAATACGTACATATTCCAATCACGATCATTGGCTCTAGTGCACCGGAACTTTAATTGTCTATAGTCGGGCATGCGGACAGAGCGCAACAATGTTGATGGAAGAAATCACTATATGCGACAAAAACGTATTAATGCCATTTGAAAAAAAAACGATTGTATCGAAAATGTCATTTTGATGGAAATACAATCACCAACATGTGTAGGTGAACCGAACATAAATTTCATTGTCAGAGTTTACCTTATAGTGTAGTACAATTAGTCAAAAAAATTAAGACCAAACTCAAACATCCAAAAAAGAAGGGGAAATGTTGATGCCAAATTTGTTGATATATGTACTTGATACTTGAAATTGATACCTTACGCAGTAAAAAGGTTTTACATGCACGTCGGGTTAAGTGTCAAAAGAGGCGAAAATCCAGTTTTTGGCAAATATCTCGAAAACTATGAGTCTGACTGGGAAATGTCGTTGGGACGAAAAAAAAACTACATAAAACATCCTTCTATACCCAAGTATCCTTTTAAGTAGCGAAAACTAAGGCTTTTGATTCCACTACTTTATTAGGTTTCAGCCACTTATTTGCCACCCAAATTTTAAATTCATCGTAACAAATCCTGCAAACTACTTATTGGAACGTTCCAGTATGGTAGCAGTTGGAACTTTTTAGTGACAGAAATGTTGCCACTACATTTTCAACAAATGTGGGGGAGTGCTACGATCCCGGTACCATCACTTTGTGCGCAACTGTAAAGTATTGTTATATTTTTTCTCGTCTTTTCTAGACGTTCCAGTGGGTTCGATAGATTTTCGCGTATACGATAATGAATAACACTCGCTTTACTGTAACACTATTTATTACAACACACACGGATATATACACGGTTTACAATTTCACTAATAACTTAACTAGTCACTAATTCGACATAATCCACGGGTACAACTATACTGACTCGTCGACACTAGTCGACGACCTTATATACTCCTTTTCACTGTTCCGGAAACTTCGGTGACGCACTTGCTGGAAACTTCCGGAAAGTCGTTGTTGTTGTCTAATAGGTTAACCCTATCTCTCGCTAGTGGCACTAGCGCCATCTGGTGCACGGAAATACAATTTGGGTTGACGTATAGACTATACACATTGAAGTATTCTTTTAAAGTGGTGAAACTGTAGCGGTGAAGCCGTATTTTAAATATTTCAGAAACTCATTTTCCGCATTAAAATATTCAGACCTTTTTTTTAAGTTAATGTTTTTGAAGATTTAGAGCAATAAAATTCGGACAATCTCCACTGTCGGTATTTAACAGTCGATTGGGTTTCTCTCGCGTAGGATCTCCATGCTCTCCCATCCCAGGAGTATAAGGTGCTAAATCGGTTCGTATGCCGTAGGACTTCTAGATTCTCTGGGCTGATGATGTGGCCTTCCTCGATGATATAGGCGGCTACTGACGAACGGACTGCTGCTACAGGATTACCGTTGCCACTCGCTGCTTCCCTCGTATGCTCAGCGAACCTCGTCGTAACTAACCTCCGCGTCTAACCAATCTACAATTTGTCACAGTCGCCGCACGTTATCCGGTATATTCCGTTCTTCTCGTCAGGGCTAATGGGGGGTTCCTTGATGCTTCCTAATAAGGTCCGTAGGGCTGAATTGTTGCTGGAACAGACGACCTGTTAATTATATTAATAACACAAATTCTTAATTTATTATCAAGAAGATATAGGAGTTAGAAAAGCTTATAAGTTTTTAGCAGTCATTAGAGTGTTGTGTAAAAAGAGTGCTCAAGCTTTCCCTTGAGAACTGCCAGGTTTTTTTTATTAATTATAGTCTCGCGATGGTCTGAGCGCAAAAACCGTTTTTAATGGCGGTATCCAGGATTAACTACCGTTCTCTATTGTAACCATTGGTAGTGAGCGGGTAAGTAACGAGTCGGTGAATTCAACAGTTTCCTGGCCTGGCTTTTCCGTACAAACCACTTTGCGATGTTGTAAGTAGGCGAATTACGATCAACGATAATCTCTCGCATCTTCATCTTCACCATCTTTGTGGATTTTGGGCTGGCAACGTATTCGTGGCCATTACGCAATCGCGAAATACATATATTCGAAGACTGTGCTTGCTTCCTTTAGATCCTTATCAACTCTTTCAATGGAGTTCGCAGGAGGATCTTTTCGTAATTCTAAAAAGCTTCCATTCGTCAGTTTCAGCTATTACGAGGGTGGTCTGAAAAGTTTCCGACCTCAACTCAAAGATGGCGCCACTCGTCAATAAAAGCTAGTGAATGCAGTTGTGCATCTTTTAACAGTTACTCACCAAAGTTTCGGCCATTTTGGACGCGCAGTTTTTAGTTGACAGTCGTTTGAGTGAGGCCTGCAAAGTGGGCCTCCGTGGCGGCGATGACCTCCTCATTCGACTGAAATTTCTGCCCGGCGAGTGACTTTTCCAAGTTTGGAAACAAAAAGAAGTCACTCGGGGCGAAATCTGGAGAATACGGTGGATGGGGCAGCAGTTCCTAGCCCAATTCGACCAGTTTGGCGTTGGCGGGCGGAGGTGTGATCCGGTGCGTTATCATGGTGGAAGAGAATTTTTTTCTTTGCCAAGTGGCGCCGTTTTTTCTTCAATTCGGCGTCGAATCGGCCCAATAATTCGGCATAGTACAACCCTGTGACTGTGTTGCCCTTCTGCAGGTCACGAAACGACGCATTCGGATTGCGCTTAAACAGCGTCAAACACTGCTTTGAAGTGGTCTCACCGTTGCGCTTGTTGTCCGGAGTAAGCAAACGCGGCACACATCGCGCCCACAGCTTTCTCATGCCCAAAATTTCATGCAGGATATGACCCACCCACGCGATCTTTTAAAATGCCTACTGTCTCAGCTATCTCTCGCACCTTCAATCGGCGGTCTGTCAATACGAGATCGTGGACTTTTGTCACGTTATCCTGCGTGCTAACCGTTTTCGGGGCACCTGTAAGTGGCTCATCAAAAACCGACGTGCGACCACGTTGAAACTCGTTAAACCAATTTTTGACGGTCGCCATCGAAGGAGAAGAGTCACCGTACACAGCATCCAAACGCTCTTTGATTTCGCTGCGCGATTCCCCTTCCAAAAACAAGAATCGAATCACCGGCCGATATTGCTCTTTTTCCATTTTTCTAAAATCGGCGGACACTCCAGCTTTCACACGTGGCCAACGCAAAACTACGAGTCTGATCCGGCTGAATTTTGGACAGTTGCCGTCTAGAAGAATGTACTACACGATAGTAAATTGCTCTTGCGATACTGACACCATCAGGCGGGGAGGCTGGGTACTTATCAGACTACCCTCGTATATGCTTATTTTGTCGACTTTGAGGAAACACACTGACAGTTCCCTAGCTCTCTTGCAGTCTTCTCATCTTGTTGGTTTATTAAGGGGGGTACACCATTTTTTATTATTTTGCTCACGACAAGTCGTATTTCCTCTTTTGCTTAAACGTCTAATGATTTTATCCCGGTAGTTAGTATTTCGACGTTGGTTACTGCTTCTTTGTCCATCTTTAGGTGCGTGTTGTAAGCTTTTAGTGTCGTAATATTTTGTTTCGCGTACACGGAGTTGAAGGTACTAGTTAGATGGTAGATCACTAATTTTGATATTAAATTTTTGTTTACGCCGCGACCCGATTTTAGTAATACACTCCCAGTCACTTGAATAGGGTTTGTTCGCAAGAATATGTCATGGCGGCAGGGGTGGAACAGGGTAGTTTTTTCGGATGAAAAGAAAGTCAACCTGGATGGCCGAAATGGGTTCCATTTCTATTTCCACGATCTACGTAAAAACCAACGGTTTCTGTCAAGGCATCATAGCAGAGAAGGTAGTGTCATGGTTTGATGAGCTGTCTCTGATTTTTTCTGAGTTTTCATTTGTTTTAGGTGTGAGGAATTCCTTATTACACGTTGTACTGTTGATAAACTATCTGTAACGCCGACTTTAGCTCCAATTCTAGCCGCTGATAATGCAAAATTAGAGGCGACTCGCAGAATGGCCCTTTCCTCTTTGGCGGTTTGGGCACCTCGCGTACGCCCTTTTATGTTTCATCCATATCCACTTTTATTTTTTAAATAGTTAAACACAACCGATTTACTTTTTTCGAAATTTCGCGTAATCTGTGTTGTTAATTTCTCAAAACATCGATTTGAGCCATTTGCGCGGTATTTAATGATTTTTCCTCTACCCATGATTACCGAAACTTACAAAAATTAAACTCAAAACACAATCTGAGTGCATTAAAACAAAAACAGTTAGGATACGATACTAGCACTTTCGAAATAACGACCGAATCGCAACTGTCCCTATTCAAGTGACCCAATTTTGAACATAGAATAATTAGTGCATTAGCATAATGTTGATGAAACATAACTGTTGTTATTAAATGTTTCATTTTTTTTCTCCCAAACTATGAGCAACATAATAGCCTTTGTAAACAAATACTGAGTTATCCTCTCCGCTGCAAGGAAAAGGATATTTTGAGGTAAACAACTCTCGAAAAGTTTGTCCCTATTCAAGTGACTGGGAGTGTATGTACATGGTGAGATATCAGTATTACGCGAAGTTTAATGCATTTCTTCAAAATATTCTCGCTGTTTCGTGCCGTTGACTTCTTTAATCGCAACAAATACGTTGAATATAAGATAAGAAAATGATTGCACACAATATCAAAAAAGGCCATACGGTGGTGATTTGAGCCAGAAATGAGGGTTTTCGGTCCTCATCTCATCTTCGTGCTCCTAAATTGACCCAACATGGCAAAGCTCAATTTGATATCTATGTAGACACTGAAATTATTTGAAACAGTTCAAGGAAGCAGGGATTTAATAGGTGAGCTGCTCATAAGACTGTAGGTACATTCTATCAAGAGCTAGACAGTTCGAAATGAAATTCTCAATAATGTAAATTCACTATATTATTTTTGTGTATATTATTACACAGGAAATTTAATGTATTTAATTTCTTCGTCCTACTAACATGTTGCAGTCAGACCTATAGTTTTCCACATATTTTTCAAAAATCTAATTTTCAACCCCCCTAACCCGATGCGCGAATTATTGTAACTTTTTACTGCTCA
This sequence comes from Microchrysa polita, assembly GCA_949715475.1. NCBI lineage: Eukaryota > Metazoa > Arthropoda > Insecta > Diptera > Stratiomyidae > Microchrysa > Microchrysa polita. The sequence goes on from OX454419.1 coordinate 53,110,787, forward strand.
TAGTGGGGAGTATAATCATCAATTTAGCATCAATATTTGACTCTTTTTTAAATGTTTGGGTCTAAACCGCATATGTACTGTACTATGCTTGTGCACAAATGCTTGTGATCAAATGACTTTACACTTAAATAGTGTAATTAGAAAATTGACGACCAACAGTTGAATCTTATAGAATCTTTCGACTATACATAAACACCGACGTGTATTCGGTGTTTTTGACCAATGTGAAATCAGATAGTGGTGTGAAATCCAACGAAAGCATTAATATCATTTGATTTAATTAACCCTTCTGTCGGCACCTACTACAATATGCATATTCTATACCCAATAGGTCTGGCTGGACCTTCTGAGAAAAAAATTTTATTTTTTAGAAAAGGTGAAATTTTTATCGGTAGAATCATTCTATCAATTCCTTACTGCCATTTTTAAACAATAAAAGTATTAAAATCATTTTTGTAGATACACTAGTAACGTTTTTAAGTGGACATATTTTGAGGTGGTATCATTATAAACATGTTTTTCCCTTATTTTCATTTCTTTATGCTTCTCTATTTTCATGGCATATATCTAGTAGAAAGTTTGTTCGCATTTTTCAATACCAATATATTTGGGCAATTATTTGGCGCTTTGTTAGTAGATTTTACCTCGATATTAGTCTGCAGATTTAGGGAAGTAGGTGGGAAGAAATAGGGAATTTTCAAGCGCCAAAATTATTTCATTCTAAATTTTTCGTAAATTTCTTGGTCAAATCTATTTAGAAAGACGTTCGTAAGTCTTTAATACTTAGTCCTAACTATTACAAAGGAAAAAACTGGTTTGAATTTCCTTGAATCAAATCTCAGTTGATTAGGTGCGGTTATAAAACGAGATGAAATTAGGCATACTTATTTCCCGAGCTTCACGGCTATTCAAAGAAAAATCTGAGAAATTTTTATCGTTTATAGTACAAATTGAATTTTAATGGCATTCTTACATCATAAATAGGAGAATTTTAAGAGAATTTAATATTTGCACCTTTTACCTCAAGAGAAGAATGGGGGGAAAAACTGTAGGTCTGGCCAGACCTATTGGGTATCAAAAAGCACTATAAATTGAAATTCATCAAAAACATACTCAAAACTTCAACCGATTTTTTTCAAATTTTTGCAAAATGCTTCTAAACATATTATTCTAGGATATCATGAAATATCAAGTCGCTGCGATTTCATCTTCTATACTTTTATGACCAAAATATAGTGCCAAAGGTCTGGCCAGACCTTTGTGCCGACAGAAGGGTTAAACGTCCACATCAACAATATTAAACCATGACAGAGTTCTTTGAAACGGTCGCACAACATTAAAATGCACAACTACGTGGTCCATTTTGATTGATCAACCGATAAAGCGGGTTATTAGACAAGGTATACGATTATTCAAAAAATTAAGAAGAGAAAAATACTCGTACTGTAAAAAGAGTGACAATAGGCATTAAAAATTTACTAGTCACCATAATTTTATCGAGTCCATCTAAAGTTGGATTAATTCTGTCCATCCCACCTCAATGCCGAGATTGACAACGACGACGACGTGAATATCACTTTCAGATTACCACAGCGTAAGAGTTAAGTTATAATTACTTTCGCGAAAGCGTTGGCAGCAGATACTCTATTCGCGATTATAGTGCGACCGACAGCAGCAATAGAAAAAAATATTTAACAAAAGCATCTACTGGCGCGTACTATTATAGAGCTCCGCATTGAGATTGATGTGTGATCACATCGGAGTTGGTGACAATTCGCGGGGAAATTTCTGAAGAAAATTATGAAAATATGATGGCGCGAAGATACTGTACATTAAACCGCGCCGTACAAGTACGTTACAGAATGTGATTATGTCGCTCGCGCGCATATATGTATATGGTTAATTCTAATTTGATGTGACATGCAATTTTTTCCACTTTCTTATTGTAATGCAAGACGACATTAGAAAGTGATTAAAATGAATTAATTTTCACCCATCAATATTTGTGTAGTAGGTAAATTGGATGAAGACTGATGACTTTTGAAGTTTTTGTTTAGCAATTGCAATATGAAGATTTCAGTTGCAGTAAGCGAGATACTGCAGCGGGTTATAGAAGCGGCTGGATCCTTAGGCTGCGGTTACAATATTTTATGAATTGCTTAAACTGCATGCAAAGCTTAAAAGCTTAAACGAAATTTCAAGCAGTTTCTTTAAAACCCATAGCCCAACGCCCCATTTTTAAAACAGTACAGTTTTAAATTTTTAAATAAATTTGGCAGATAACATTTTGTACTAAGAGTCGGCATCCACGTCGCTAAGCAAATTCGTATGTAATCTATATGGAGCCCAACATGCCCAACGCCTCATTTTTACAAAAACAAATATTTTTTCGCAAATGTGTTTTGGAGTATTTTTGGCATGATATATACATATTATGTAAAAAAAAAGTTTATTCGGAAAAAATAATTTGGACATATACACTGTAAAAACAAGGTTGAATTTTACATCGAAAACTCGTTTAATTTTACACCTTTTTTCTAGCAAAATTACAGTAAACGTTCATTTTTCAACCAAATTTCCAGTAAACCCACAAAATAGTGTAATATTACACATATTTTTTAATATTACTCAATTTTGGTGTAATTTTACACCACATTTGGTGTGAAGATGTGTCATTACTTTATTTTTGTGTAACTTTACATTTTCAGTGTATATTTACACAGTAAGTCTTTTTGCCAGTAATTTTTTACTAGGCTCAATCTAGTGAATAAATTGACTAGTTTTCTAGCGATTATGACAAAGTAGAACTGATATCTAATGATTTTAACTAGATTGGGATTAAACTTAACTGAATTTGATATGAAAACTAGATATGCGGGTGAATTTCACTAGTTTTCTAGATAAAAAGTAAGATGTAACTAGAGAACCAGTATATATTACTGAAATTCTATTAAGTTTTGCTAGAAAGCGTTTCCGAACTCTCTCTGGTTCTCATCTTATACTAAATGAAATGTCACATTTTCACTTTGCTTTTTTGCGGAGTACAAATCAGTTGAACTTGAGAGGCATGCATGGCTGTACATTTAGCAAAGTTAGTGTCGGTGTTGTGATGCGGTAAGTAGTACACTATTTAAAAGGTCGTCTATAATACGGATGGCTGCCAATTTGTTTATATATTGTTATCCTTACTTACAGATTTAAAACAGAGTTGCTATCAAATCACGGAAGACAAACAAGCCATCATATGGACACAGCTAATGGTAAGTACTTCTATAATACTTCATGTTAATTTGAACTAAGCTGCTCATTTATTGTATCTATTAATAAAAACAAGTCTGCACTTAATTGAATAAATATTTTCTCTATTTAGGGTTTCAAGATGAGGAATAGCTGTTTGGGAGCAACAAGATCTCCTGTAGAAAACTAAGATGCGACCATAGCCATTTGTGTGTGTGTATAATCAATGCTCGTATTTTGTGAAATATGCTGATGTGTTTTATAAATCACATTTAAAATAATTTGAAAATAAAAAGTGAATATCGATCAAATAAGCTAATAAGTGTTTTATTATTATCGTTATATTTGCAGATGAGAGAGGCTTTGTACCTCAAAATTATAGCAAAAAATTCTAGAATATCCAGTTAATTTAAAAAAAAATCTGGTACAAACTGCTAGAAAATCATTATTATTGTAAGCTAGAAATTCTAGCGATTATGACTAGAAAAACTTATTTCTCACTAGAAATACAGTGTAGTTATCTAATAGAATTCTAGTTATTAGAACTAGATTTCAATATTTTTAACTAGTTTTCCAGTAAACAAAATAAATAGAATTCCAGTAATATATATTTCACTAGATTAACAACTAGAAAATCTAGGAGCTAAATTCTAGTTGCGTATTCTGCATTCTAGTTGAAAAAGATTTACAGAGTACTAATAATTTTATGGAAATTTTTATGTAATATTACGATTTTGATGTAAAAAATTACACCTGCATTGTGTAAAACTGTTACAATACTTTTGTGCATTATTGCATTTTCCTGTATCTGTCAAGTGGCTTGTTCTGTGTGCAGTTAGTCTGTTCCGTCCAAAGTGCCTTCATGTAAGCATCATATTATTGTTGTTGTTGTAGCGCTTTTTTGCTCTTGAAACCAAGGGGAAGTGGCAGCTCTTGGCTGTTAGAATAACGGGGAGCTCCAGGACGATTTACATCGAAGAACCGGCTGCCGTAAATATTATTAATTAATTACATAAACCCGGATGTAAATTTACATGTTCGCCGGTTAAATTTTAATTTTTTCCAGTCCAAATTTGCTTATTTCTGATTTAAATTTAATAAATAAATCTAAGAGTAAGTTTACTTATTTATGTGTGCAAATTTACTTATTACCGTTTGTAGATTTACACCAATTTCGTAGTAAATATTTACACCGTAAAGCGTAAAATTACTCTCGTTCATATCGTGGTGTAAATTTACTACTATAATAGAAGGAAAAAAAGTTTCCTCCTATTATTGGAGTAAAATTTTTTCGAGTGTATGTAGGGGTTAGGCACTTTGCAATTAGCAAAATATCCTAACCGCACCCTTAGTCAGCATGCAATGGGATGCAAGAATGCTTGCCAACGCAAGAACAAACAAATACTTAATTCAAAAGAAAACGAATCAAGACCGAGGCTAATTTCGGGCTAAAAGTTTTTTTTCGGGCGTACGTATGATTTGTGGTTGGGGGGTTTGTATATGGCAGCCCCTACTCTTCCAGGGCTTCGGCAGTCAAAACTTTTCGTTTGCCAACTACTCACCTTAGTCTAATGAACATTAGCAGAAACAGGGTAAGGATAATTTCCGGGCTCCTCACGGGGCACTGCCGCACAGTGGTGCCGTAGAGGCAAAAATTCAAAAAATTGAATACTATTGTAGAGCTTTTGTGAATAGTTTATCTTATAGTAAACATTATGAAGATTCTTTCTGCAAAAAAAAAAATGGACCGATATCTTTCATAGATAAAAGTCAGCGGCTCTCAAAGTGTAGAGAATTGATTGTGCAGTTTTTGCACATTTTTCCATAATCAAGTTTCAATGAAAACCCTGACTATAAATTAGGATAAAACTTTGTTTTATGATTTTATTTTCAATATTTAGATTATAATTAATATGTTAGCATAAAAAAAGTAAAAAAAAAATAGGAAAAAAAAATTATTTAATTTTACTCATCGAAGGTCAAATTGACCCTAACTGGATTTTTCACATTGAGTTTTAACAACTACCTCCACGCGCCTCCAAGCGCCTGTTTATGCTACATTATTCCAGAAAGTCTCAAGATTACTAATATGTAAGAATCATAACCCCACAGGACCCCAGGCTACTTTTATAACCCATTGTGTTATGTCATGTTGGCTGTTTTGGACACGATTTTTGAATATCTACTGTAAAATATGTTGGGTCCTTTGAACCGGAGATAACCGTAGTTTTCATCCTATTGAACTAGTTTTTGGTGGAGAGTATAAAGGGACTCTGTCTTGACGTTCAGCCAAAATTTACCACCTCCCTTCCCCCTGGACAGGAGCTATGGACGTTTTCACTTGAACAAGTTTTAGTAGGCGAATCAGGCGTGTCCTTGGTCGGAGCAACTCAATTTTTTGCAAACATCAACTTCATTTTATTAAGAATATTTCCCTAAATTATGCTGGCTCAACTAACATTTCTTGCAGAGTTACAGTAAAAAATGTAAATGTCAAAAAATGATAATATCCAATTATATTTTTTGGTCTAGGGTATAATTTATCAAAATAAGTCAATTGTATTATATGTCATTGCAAAGGTAATTTTGAGTAGTTTAATGTGTCCTCGAACCATTTTGCTGTAACTTTTATAGTTTTTCAAAAAATTAGAAAAAACTGAAAAATAATCCCCTCTCCCCCCTTAAAATCGAAATAACTTCAAAACGGCTGATCCTATCCGCGTGAAACCAATTCCATTCGATTTAGAATGGCCAAATACATTAAGATTGACCTGTTTTTATAATTGTTTCCAAAATTTTTCGCCCCACTCTGTGCCGTCTGAATGGCCATTTAAAGACCATGCGCATTGTTACCGACGCGAAATGTTGCTTTTGCGAGCCTGACGACGAATCATCACATTCTTTGTGAATGTGAGAGGCTAGCAATGCGCCGCTTGGAATGCTTCCGCATTATGTTCCCTTTAGAGGAGTATATCGCCTCTTTGAACATGGGCCAGCTTAATCCATTTATCGAAAGATGTCGGTTAGATGAGTTCATCTAACCCATAGCTTGGGCAATGGCACAATAGACGAACAGTCGCAGTGCCCAGGGCTACCTAACAGCCACAGCCCATACTAAATCTAATTTAATCTAATGGCAGCCCCATGGCCCCACGATTAGATTCAATCACTGCCATCTAAGTTCCACAATTGGGTTCATGAGCACTTGTTGTTGTTGCTATTGCTATTGTTGAAATACGTGTTGCTTGAGTTCCATGACCACTGACGGGTTTATTTTCATCAGCAGATAATCCGAGACCTTGAGTTAAGGATGCCAAAATTCAATAAATTAAATGTAATTTCCCATACTTTTTCATAGAAATTATTTATATTCAGGAGTCAATGCATCCTTGATTTAAGGCGAAACTCAAGGAGACCTTAAGTTTTCAATAGACTTGAAATATTATATTTTAAGGAAGGTGGGTAGCTACCTTGAGTTCATGTGAGGTTGACTATAGAAAATTTCAAGGTCTCCTTGCGTTTCTCCTTAAATCAAAGATGCATTGACTCGTGAATATAAGTGATTTCTATGAAAATGTATGGAAAATGACATTTAATTTATTGAATTTCGGCATCCTTGACTCAAGGTCTCCTTGGGTTAAGGAATGTTCATAAATACGGGCCTAAGTCAATTTTGAACAGTTCACTAAAGTGAATCCTATTAAATTTAATATAAAACTATTTGTTTTTAAAATGATTAATTGATGAATTCCAATTTTATTTTTAATTTGTTTCACTTTAAATTTAAGTGATAAGATTTTTCTGAGTGTAGAAATACATTTTCATGAAGTTTGACTGAAATCGGTACCCAAATAAAAAAGTTTTTTTTTTTAAAGCTAATTTGGAGGTTGGGCTTCTATGCCAGCCCCATGACCCCATCGTTCGATTCCATCCATTTTTACATATTTTATGTGATATCAATAGGGATCCATTTATATGAAGTTTGGTTAAGATTGGTTCATGAACAAATAAGTTTTCCTTAGAAGAACTTAAATTGAGGGGCTAGGTTTGTATGGCAACCCCATGACCCAGTGATCCAACTTCGGTGATTCAAAATATGTACAAACAGCCTGCAACGATTCACTCTATGAACGAAGGGTATAAAAATGGGTTTATGAATTGGGATCACAAGGAAATAGTGTAAACCCCACATTTTTGCCTTATTTTGGCCTTACAGTCACGTTATTGGACGAATATTTCCCGAAAATGAAACCTAGTACCAGTCTAGGGTAGGAAACGCCCGCGATTCAGACTGAGAATAAGAATCCTGTGCTCATGTCAATAATAGAGTTGCTTCCTAAAAAATATATTTTCTGGTAGCAAATTTTCGAGATCATTATGTTCCTATGTAACACGAAAATACGATGGAATACATTTCAGTTTGAAAAAAAAAAACGAGAATAAAGCATAAGAATGATGTAGTCCAACTTCTTACGCCTGAAAATTAAAACAGTTTATTCTAATTTTAGAGCGGTTGGTGTACCTAATTTGGAGGTGATCAATCCAGGCGGCCAAAGCCCGACGTGTACCTAATTTCCACATGTTCTAATTTCCGAGCGGCTACTGTATTTAATAAAAAGTATTTTCATATGACAACCGACAATATTATTTTGCCTATAAATCGTTCTAAGCATAAAAATGCGCTGGTGTAATCATCGATGGTCATTTGCAACATATTTCGTCACTTCAAACCGACCGTCCATTCTCTTATCATGGAGAAATTAAGAACATTGGCAAACACACGAAACTGAACAATTTTTTCGGGTGTCAGTTAAAATATCGGAGTGAGCCGAAATGTGCTGAATAGGGGAATTTAGATTTGAGACCTGGGTGCTTACACGTTTTCATTTGAAAAAAATCAAGGTTTCATTAAAAACACGCAAAATGGGGAATTCTCAATGTTTCAAATTGTATGGGAATTGAAATGTTTTGGGCTTGTTTTCATCCGAAAACATGAAAATAGCCCCAAATTACATATATGTTTTCGTTCACTATGAACATATTATTAGAAGGCTATTTGGATGATGTACCCCACACGGTTCATTATTATATTTTTTCTACGAACTATGAATAATTTATTTGGTTTGAATTTCGGCCGTGTATTTTAATCAGCTAACCTACACTATACAGGGTAATTTTCATACAAACGCTAACCTGTGACTTTATTCAGGTTCGAAATTATATTGCTATCCAGTTTTAATGAGCTTTCCAAAACTCACCTAAATGTATGCAATCCCAATTCTAGTACGTTTTCCATAATGACTAGCCAAAATAAAATTTTAAATTGAAAAGGTCTAAGGTATAGTTTACATGCAACACACAAGTGTGTGCAAAAAAAATAGTTTTTGTTTGTAAATTCATGTTAAAAATGTTGTTCGTCGAGTTCTATTCTAACAAAATTATGATTCATACATAAAAATATGTTTTCATTAAAAAAATTACATTTGAACTTTTGCGTTTGTAAAGTGAAAACGGGGCTTTAATATTTATGAGCAATGTTTTGAAATTAATAGCAATGCCTACGTGACATTCTTGAAATTTAACCTGGATGCTACCCTCGATAGTTTTTTTTGCGCGTCTGGGTCAGTAAACCTGCCCCCGATGATAAAAAAACATGGCCTTCGTAAAAATTTCACTAAACACCGTCCCCAGGATTCACTCCATTTTTTCAACGTAGGTACTATATTTGTGCACCTCAGTCTCATACTTAGGTACATTAATATGAGGGTGTTCATATCACGTCACGCTCTGTGGGTCACTTGGTTTAGTCGCACTCTACGATGCTAGTAATCTAGAGGTCCGGAGATAGAATCCTCGGCGTGGTCGAAAATTTCCGTACACTGAAAAAATCATTTGCTAAAAACAAGAAGAAAATAATACAATAAAAAACAGCAAAGGAAGACTTTTTCCAGATTTAAGATGTATTTTCTTGTTTCAAGAAAAGTCTTTGCTTAAAATAATTAAAAAAAAACATTATTTTAAGCAAAAACTTTTCTTGGAACAAGAAAATATATCTTAAATCAGAAAAACTTTTCTTGGAACGAGAAAATACATCTTAAATCGAGAAAAATTATTCCTTGGCTGTTATTTATTGTGTTTTTCTTTTTGTTTTTAGCAAATGATTTTTTTCAGTGTATATGTGCGGATAGGAAATATATGTATAGTGCTTGCAACATTATATACACTCCGAAACTATATGCAATGTAACGTTGACTCGAAGTAGCCTATAAACGGCTGGGTGAACGCACCATGCCCCACAAGGGGTTACGGTACAGAGAAGAAGTTCATATCAAAGTATGCTTGGTCAAAGTGCACCTTGAAAGCCATCAATTAAAAACTTATTTCTTCTGGGCTTTCTTCTGAAATTTGTTACTCAAAACAACGGGGAAATAATCAGCTCAAAAAGAAGTGACTCCTAGAATTTTGCAAAAAAAAAATTCAACCAACCAGAAGTTTACTTTAACAAATTAAACTAAGCAGAAGCTTTCAGGTTCCACAGCATTATTAAAATTTACAGTTTTTTACAAAAAAAAACTATCAATTAAAATAACTTGCGTAAATAAATTGTAACATCTATCACAAGAAATTCACAGCTATACTGCAAAATTTTCTGTCGGCAACAAATCAAACAAAAAACAAAAAAAAAATCCAGACAATTGTTCAATTTTACTAATCTAAACAAAGAAATCTGATAGAGAAAAAGGCCTCTAAACTATTTCTCGAAATTGCAACATGAACTGAGTCCATGCCTCACGCAACATCAAAAATGAGACAACAGCAGATAGCATCAGCAAACACCAACAGCAGCAATACACATTATAAACCGAACAGCACCCCGAAAAATATGAGGATGCTGTAATTTGGCAATTGGCCAAAATTGCAGGCTCATTATTCTGGTTAATTGTAGGGCTCCTCATCTAAAAATATAACTAGCGTGATGCGATGACGGAAGCAAACGAATTTCATTGTATGTTTTTACGGTATGGCGTATGGAATAGAAAAGAATCACGTAGACATCACATATAGCGGGTATAGCGGCATGACTAGGGTATTCGAATTATTCTTGTCGTTGGCTGGTCATTTTATTGTACTATGTATGTAGTCTTGGAAGTTCGTGATGCTGTAATTTGAGGAAAATAAGGTGAACCGTAATGCGGTTGTTTATTAGGGTGTTGAGTGAAACAAACAAACCATTTAGTAATGTCATGTCATCATGTCCACTATAATATATTGACTCACGTTGTCCAAATTTCCTTTGGATAGGAAAGGGACATCTCGGCGAGCGATTATGGGATGGTATACTTAATACTACCATATTTTGCAAAATTTCATCGTCACTTTGATTTATCAATAGAAAAAGAAAATGCAAGAACACATTGGCCTCGACAGTCAGCATTGATACGAACCCGACTAGAGTCAGTTTAAAGTTGTAACCGCCAAAACGTACTCATCCTGTAATGCTGGCACAGAGCCACGCATGGAAATGGAAGAAGGAAGGAAACGGACACTCGCCCAGGGCCGTGGACAGATTTGGGGCCAACCTCTTCCATACGATAAAAAATATGAATCGATGAAAATTGTTATTTGATATATCGGCCCTTAAACAAATTCTACAGTGGAATCTGTATAATTCAGCCTCTAATCCGGAACACCTCATAATCCGGCGTCCTCACTGAATCGGCTCAGTCTCAGTAATCCGGCAGTTTTCTACTAGTCTATAGACATTTGAAGAGTGCTTTAAAGCGGTCTTCTGTGAGATAAGATTTAAGTTCTTAACTAAAATTATCGGTTTTTAAAAAAATACAAATTGTAGAAAAATAATAAAAAACTGATACCGGATAAGCCACTTGCCAAAAAACTGACAGAAACTGAATTCAATCGTGAAGCATTTTCACATACTAAACTCACCAAAAAACGGGGTTGAAGGGATAGTTCATGTGTGATTTTTGTTTTCAAGTAGGTATATTTTGAAGATGATTCGATAGTTGATTGGCGAATTTTAAGGAACTACAGAAGACAAAATCATTCTAAAATAAGGTTCGTTCGTTTTACGTGCATTTTTGGGTAACGAAACTTCATAGAAAAGCGACTGCTGAAAGGGTCGACTTTCTAGTATGAAGTTTCGTTACTAAAATCAGCCCGTGATGACAAAAAAAACTTTATTTTTGAATGGTCGTGCCCTTTACACAAGATACGCATAAAACGATACTGGTAGCCGAGTAGTCTTCTAGCATTTAGTTCTCCCTAGAAACAAATTATTGATTCCCTTGTCCAAAAGAAATTATTTAGAAAACTTCTATTCTATTGGTGAAGTAAGATGCCAACCTATATTCGAACTTTGGTATCAAGAAAGCCTTGAAAATTTCGACAGTCATTCCCGATATGATAGGATCAGGATAGGTATATATGTAACCGCCAATTCGCTACTACGCTTATTATTTTTTTTCTGGATGAAGATTTTTCAAAGCTATGGTTTAATATGTACCTCAACCCTTACAAAGGTTTTAGGCAAACAAGTCTGATACAGTTCACAGTTCTAACAAATGCTTGGGAAGCTCAATTCTGTAATTTATTAGCACACTTGCAGTGGCCCAAACTGTTGGTCGTTACTCTATTAAATTGTAAAATAATAATAATGTAATGATAATTAATATATCGGGGAAAGTCCTTCTAGAAAAAAATTTCGCTGTTAGGGCTCCTATTTTTACTTCCAACACAAATTTTTTGAAAAATGTTACGCTACTGGATGAAGAAGTCGAAATTTCTTAATTGTTTATGTATAAAATCATGCATGCACTTTCGAAAGGCGAAGACAGATTGAATTTAGAAATTTAGTAACGAAGCGATCATGTTGATTTGTTTATTGAATATGATGATTCGGGGCCCTAGTTCTAAAAAATCAATAATAGACTAGGGGCCCCAAGCCCAATGCAGATTAAGTTATTTATTGTTGTTAAAACGCTAGAAACAATACCTATAAAGTTTCTTAGTTCGGGACCTCAAAATAGCGTGTATATGTAAGAACGCTGAAGCAAAACTTTTGTGTCAAAATCCGGGCCCCTTATGAAATCCCGGGCCCGGGGGGAATCACCCCGTTCCCCCCACCCTCTCTACAGGCCTGCACTCGCCTTCGAAGCACAGTGTCCTCGGTAACGGTTCAAATCCGGATTCAGTTTATGTGGGTGTTTGAGCTTTGCGACCCATTTGACGGACTATGATCACACTATATCTATAGAGATAAATAACTCGGCAGAGCGTGCTGCTAATCTCAACACTTCAACAAAAAATATTATATATATTATTATTATTATTAACTGAAAGAATACCGGCCTGCGCTACGGCCTTTAAAAATATGTACATATGTACATATTCGGCTGTTCAAAACCGCGGACATGAATCATATCGTAATAGTGTTTCCCATAAAATCCACCAAATATGTGAACATTAATGGGCCATCTTCACAGTCCATCAATCATCAAGTCTCGTAGGAACGCTACTTTTGCTCCAGCTAAGACGATCATATCTCATACACGTAGGTAACATCAGCATGACATAAAGTTTGGAGACGTACACAAGAAGCACTTGACTATTATTCATTTAAGTAACTGTCTTTGATGAAATACAAGACACTCAAGTAAGTATGTAGTGCCTTTGGGCTTTAATTAATTTTAGTACACAAACGATACAGGCATCCATACTTTGTAGAAAGAATTTTAGGAAGCTACAAAGATATGAATTCCGTTACATAGGTTGTATGTGACCTGAAAATTTTGCGTGGAAAGTTAAAATTATCCAAGAAATTTTGTAACAATTTCGAAAATAAGTGAATATGATTTTTCTCTAGGGTGTGGTAATAGTTTGGTCTTATGAAAAATTACAAAATTTAATAAATGAACATTATTAATCTCAAATTGTGGCGGTTAGCCGACCTCTGCTTCTAATTTGAGACCACTAGGAATTGGTGCGCGACTTCCCCTACTTACTGCTCCTATCGAGCACTCGGTCGTCCACGCAATCTGACCCCATCGTCCACTAGTTGCATGTTAGTACATACATAATTTTTTTTTAATCCTTGTTCAATGAAACATACCTACGTACGTACGAAAGTTGCAAACATAATAACGAGTTGCTTACCTGTAACGAAAATAGAAAAAAAATAATTAGAATTAAAAAAAAGAAGTTTAGAACTTTAGATCTATTTATAATCGAAAAATGTTGATAAACAAAATGCAAATTGTTAACATGACTTAAGTGTAGTTAGTATAAAACGAGGCCGAAACTTATTTTGAGCGCGGCTGATATGTATTTGAATACTCTTCACATTTGAATAACACTTTTGTTGCGTGTTTGTTTCACGCTAATAATTTCCACTATCCTATGACGTGGGAACACACAATAGATAGATTTTCGATTTTTAAGGGCTTTACTAGGAACACTCTTGATTGGTAAAATTAGTCCCAAAAAAAGGTTTCTTCTTAGAAGAACCTAATTTTTAAGATGAGCGACAGCCCTATTTTTTTTTTTTTTTTTTTGAAAAGTTCACCTCACATAATCTGGAGGTTATTAAGGTTCTTACTAAGCTACAATTTTTTTATTAATGAAAATTTTGAACGAAAAATTTCCAGTTTTCGCGAAATAAATGAGTGATGGGTTCCCTGCAATAACGAACTATCTCCTCGAATTCATGTTCAAAAAAGTTATTTTCCCCAGTGGCGTAAATAGCTATTGTTCTGTGTCAGAACTAATTTTTTTACCGAATGTAGTTTTAAGCGTTCGGAATTACTTTAAAAATCCTCGTTTTGCTGAAATTCAGAGCGAAATTTTTTTCAATATGGATTATCGTTGTTATACAAGGTAAAGTTAATACACATGGGCGTAACGTTTTTAATTTTTTTTTTGTGTTCGAACTCAAAACGAGGGACTTGTTTATACAGTCGAATTTTCGATTTGGATAGATAACAGCCATGTAGCACAAAGTCCGCTGGCTGGAATTGCTATTCTCTATTACTCAATCGTTACTTTGATTTAAATATTTTAATGTGTTCAGGATACCTCAACCACAAAACATATTTTGACTATTTACGCTTTGAGCTGTCTCGATAGTAGCGCCATTTGTGGATGATGCCGCGGCTAAGTGAAAATCCACACCTTCCGTGTCAGCTGATTCTCGACCATGGACTGATACCGTGATGAAGCTCTTGTATGAACTCAATTTAAGTGGAGATTAATTTTCTACTACGTCAAAGTTCCATGGATGTGATAATATCACACAAAATACAAACCAATGTACCGAATATGACCGCCAGGTGGCGCTAGTATCGCTCGATAGCGTATCTAGGAAAGTCCCCATATTTTCTTAGTTTACACCAAAGGGCGCTAGTGTCGCTAACGAGAAATAGGATTGACGTATTAATTACACAACAACAACGACTTTCCGGAAGTTCCCGTAAAATGCGTCACCAAAGTTTCCGGAACAGTGGAAACGAGTATATAAGGGTGTCGACTAGTGGCGAGGAGTCAGTCTAGTTTTAGCCGTGGATAATGTCGAATCAATAACTAGTAAAGTAATTAGTAAAATTGTATATATCCGTGTATTGTAATAAATTGGGTTAAAGTAACACGAGTGTTATTTATTATTTAGTACGCGAAAAGATGAGAAATATAACAATATCATTCGAAACGAAATTTTAGTTCGGCAATCAAATTATAATAAGAACACTCCTCACAACTGTATTTGTATGTCAGTGCAATGAACAGAGTTTACCATCTTCATCGCATTGAAAAAAAAAACAGTATTCACACTACTACAACAATTTTCCAGTTATAGGCAAATTAGTATAAATTATGTATTTAATGTGAACCTAGCAATGGAGACAAATTTGAAACGGAAATCTGTCAATTTCATATGGAAATTCGTCAAAACGATTTAAAAATTCGATAATTGGACATGGAATTTCAACAGTGTGAAATGCAAGTGGAGTGGAAATTGCGATTGGGAAACTAATTTTATATGGAAATCGTCAATACGTTTCGGAGATTCATACATTTGACGTGGAAATTCTACAGTTTTGTAATAAAAATTCGTCAACATGATTTTTAAATTGGCCAATTTTACATGAAAATTCGACAGTTTGACATAGAATTTTGTGAATGTGATTTGGAAATTCGTTAATATGATCTTCATAATCATCAAATTGATGTGAAAATTCGTCAATTGGACATGGAAATTCGTAATCACTTTTTGAAAATAGTCATTTTTTTCTGGAATTTTCGTGAGTTAGAAATAAAAATTCATCAACATGATTTTGTAATTCGCCAATTTGACATAAAAATCCATCAAAATTATTTTGAAATTCGTCAATTTTTAATAGAAATTCGTCAACAAGATTTGAAAATTTGACAAAATTACTTCAAAATTAATCAATTTGATATGTAACTTCGCTAATTGGAAAGGAAATTCATTTCCATATGATTTTGAAATTAATCAATTTGTAATGGGAATTCTTCATCATGATTTGAAAATTTCCCAACTTGTAACGTGTGTGTGTAAATATTTCAAAAGCATAAGTTTTCACTTAAAGCAGTAGTTCGGTACCTTTATCTCCTGCGACTTGACTACGTTTTTGACTAATGAGCTTTCTATTTGAAACAAATATGGCCGTTGAGTCCTTTTCGGCTTCCCGTGTAGCACTGCACACCAGGAACACCGTTCGTTACACCACTGTTAATGGACATATCCGTAAGCGAAGCAAATTGGTGCCTGTCGAATACCGCAACATTATTGAGATCAGACGTATGTGTTTCATTACCACAACCCCCCATATAAAAAGTATATATACAGTCGAACTTCCCTAAACGGACACTTCTAATAACCGCACATTTCTTAAAAACGGACACTTTTATTTTCCCCAATGTTTTCCGCATATTTTACTAGGAATGTCTCTAATAAAGGGACAGTTTCACAAATAGGTAGGTAGGTAGGTAAAAGTGGTGGCTTAGGTCAAGCAGACCAGAAGCCCAATTAGCGCAGAAGGCGCCGTTTTGAAACCACATATTCCGTTAAACTAATAAAGAAGGAGGTTACAGAAGGTTAAATGTCATGAGTGGAGAGGCGTCTAGAGCCACACAGTACAATTGAGGAACTGAAGCAGCTCCCCTATTTTCTCCTCCGACGCATCCTCTAGACTATCAAAAAACGCACGACCGAGCGTTCGATAGCGGGATCTAGCGAGACCTGGGCATTTGCAGAGAAAGTGAGTTAGAGTTTCTCTCTCATTTGTGTTATCGCAACTACGACAATGCGAGTTGTGAGGTATACCCATCCTGGCCGCATGGTCGCCTATTGGCCAATGGCCCGTAATAACTGCTGTAAGTCTAGCGATATCCTTCCGCGGTCTTGTTAGAATCTCAGACGTCCTTTTCCAATCATATGATGGCCATAACTTCCGTGATATGGCACAGGTTCTTATGTTTCGCCAGTAACCGCCTGCAATCGTAAGATAATGCAAGGAAATCTGTCCCTTGACAGTTGACATCGGAACGTGTACGCGCTCCTCATAGGAGGTGTCCATAGAGGCCCCTTTTCTGGCCAACTCATCTGCCAGCTCATTGCCATCTATATTCGTATGTCCAGGCACCCAAATTAGTTTGATTGAGTGCTTTCTACCAAGATTGTTTAGCGTCTCCTCACAGCATTTGACAAGCTTAGAGGATATCTTCGCAGAGTTAAGTGCCTTAATAGCCGCCTGACTATCTGAGCAGATGGCTATGTTTTGGCTGTCTTGAATATTTCCGAGTGCGAGGCAGGCCTTCATGATTGCAAACAATTCCGCCTGGAAAATGCTAGCATGATCAGGAAGACGGTAGGATTCCGAGATGTTAAGTGTATCGCAGAAGACTCCTGAACCTACACCGCAGCTCATTTTAGATCCATCTGTGAAAATAGAGATTTCGTAATCCCCTACTGCCTCACCCGTACCCCATTCGCACCTAGTCGGAATTTTGACAGCCAAGTTTTTCCCAAGACTCAGTGTAGTCACTGCAAAGTCTGTTGTAGCCTTGATCTCATCTAGTGGCAGCTGGTTGAGGATATCAGCGTGACCATATGGCTTGGAGGTCCAGCCACCGGACTCTTGCCGCCAGTTTATTAATAAAAAGGTTGATTGGTAGAAGATGCAGGATTATATTCAACGCATCCCTCGGGCATGTTCGCATACCCCCTGTGATGCCAAGACATGCCGTTCTTTGCACCCTACCCAGTTTCGTTATATTGTACTCTCTGCTAAGCGCTGGCCACCACACAAGTGATCCATACGTCAGCATGGGACGTACCACTGCTGTATAAAGCCAGAGTACCTACTACATTTGGTTTAACGCCCCACCTTTTATTGAGGGCTGTCTTACAGGCGTAGAAAATTACGCAGGCTTTCTTAACACGCTCTTCAATATTCAACTTCCAGCTGAGCTTCGGGTCTAAAATGACTCCCAAATACTTCGAGCTAGTCGATAGTGTGAGTTGCTGTCCGTTAAGTTTTGGAAGGGAAAAAGATGGTATCTTGGTTTTTGTAGTGAACAGCATCAGCTTTGTCTTGCTTGGGTTAACACCAAGGCCACAGCTTGTAGCCCACTTGCTGACTAACCCGAGCGCTCTTCCCATGATCTGACTGATCACGGAGAGACACATTCCTGATACTATGATCGCTACATCATCCGCATACGCCACTACTTTTATACTTTCCTCGTCGAGTTTAGTTAAGACTTTATTGATCACTACTAGCCACAGTAGCGGAGAGATGACACCACCCTGAGGTGTCCCTCTACAGACGAATTTTGTCATCTGGCTGTTTCCTAAGTCCGCATGAATTACCCTGGTCTTCAGAAGACTCACTATCCATTTGCTGAGTCCCACCTCCACTCCCGAATCCGCAAGGGCTTCGTGAATAGATTCTATGCGGACATTGTTGAAAGCCCCCTCTATGTCGAGGAAAGCGGCTAACGTGTACTGTTTGTATTGCAGGCTGAACTCGATGCTGCGCACTACTTCGTGGAGAGCCGTTTCTGTGGATCTACCCCTTACGTATGCATGCTGCGACCTAGAGAGTGCTGAGCTTCCCATGCTTTGCCGAATGTAGAGATCAATAATACTGCAGTGTTTTCAATACGATGGAGGAAAATAAGATTCCAAATTTTTTTATTACTGAAATGTATGCGATTACCGGAAAATGAGTCTTAAGGTACGTTGTCCTCGACGCGGCCGCACGACAGCGACTCGCTCATTTCATATAAAAACTCGTTTTTAAAATGAGAGAAAAACGAGTTTTTATATGGAATGAGCGAGTCGCTGTCGTGCGGCCGCGTCGAGGACAACGTACCTTTAAGCCGGCCCCAGACCGACCGGAGTGTGGCACACACCGCACAAAAGACCGGTTCCAAGAATGATACCTTGGAGTCGCCCAACCACACTGCTGCACGATTTTTCGTATCAAACTTTTGTGCGGTGTTTGCCACACACCGGTCGGTCTGGGGCCGGCTTTACGCGTATAAAGCATGAACCAATTTCTGGGAATGGCAAAATGATATCAACGACTGCGAATCTTTTGTACGAGTATCTTTCTGTGCAAGTGTTCACACATCTTCATAGAAATTCACAATAGGTGTTGAATCGTGCAATTTTCTATCTTTTTCCAAAAAATGGAACAGGCAAAAGAATTTGGCCAGTTGAAGAAAAATTGGAAATCAGAT
This sequence comes from Microchrysa polita, assembly GCA_949715475.1. Classification (NCBI taxonomy): domain Eukaryota; kingdom Metazoa; phylum Arthropoda; class Insecta; order Diptera; family Stratiomyidae; genus Microchrysa; species Microchrysa polita. Next base: position 53,129,804 of record OX454419.1, read on the forward strand.
ATGAATTCACAAAAAACATTAGTGTTCTCGGTCTTGGAAAAAAAATTATTAGAAAATCTAAGTTTCCGAATCTTTGAAAAACGGCTATAGAAGGTTAAAGTTATTTTGAAAAAGTGGTCAGAGTATGGGAATAAAATGGCTACGAAACCGTCCTGACTAGAAATTTATATCGCGGTCGAATGGACTCGAATTCGGTCTAAAACTATTTTATAAAATTGTATCTCTTTGTGAAATATTCTGATAAGCGGACACTTCCAATAAGCGGACAAAATCTCATTCCTCGATGGTGTCCGCTTATGGGTAGTTCGACTGTATATGATTAGTATGACTTAGGGAGTCGATTGGGTGATGTCCGTCTGTCTGTCTGTCCGACTGTTGTTACGTGTTTTACTCGGTCAATTTAAAAGCTGTGAAGCTGAAATTTTGTACAAATGCTTCTTTTTGCTGCAGGCAGCTTGTATGTTTTTCGGTAAAATCGGACAATGGGGTCATGGGGCTGCGATACAAACCCAACTCCAAAAAATCGGTTCTTCTAAGAAAAACTTTTTTATTTGTGCACCAATTTCAACCAAATTTCACACAAATATGTTTCTATAGATGCCACAAAACATATGTAAAAATGAATCATATCGGACCATGCGGTGATGGGGCTGCCATACAAATCCAATCCCCCCTCCCCCATTTTGGTTCTTCTAAAAAACATTTTTTACACCAATTTGACAAAACCTTGAATAAATGTGTCTTTATCAAAGCATCGAAAAAGGTCAAAACAAATGGAATCGTACTATAGGGCCATGTTCCCGCATCCCCCAATAAAATTTCCTGAGTGGGTATTTTTATTTGCCCACTTATTCCAACCAAACCCACACAAATTATATTTGTGGACGCAATGGAACTTTTGTGAAGACGGAAGGAAAAGAATGAGGGGGATACAAGGATAAATACAAGTCGTAGGTACGCCCGAAAAAACTTTTTGCCCAAGGAGTGGGCGAATGGTATCCAAATTTCGCGCCCGAAATTAGCCTCGGTCTCGTTATTTATCAAAAGATGCTTAGTCATATTTGAATTTATGTAGTTCCTTTAGCAGATTCAAAAATAGTGTTATTGAGTTTGACCTCTAATTCAATTCAATTAACTTACATAATAAGATCTCAAATAACGTCAGAGTCTGACATATTCGTGCTCATGATACTTTAACTGAAACTCAAGATCTGTAGAGATTCATTACGACTTTATCGTAAAAATTGCGGCAATATACGAGTACTCGTGTCTCTGAGAATAACAACAAAAATGAAAATTTCAACTTCATCATAATTTCACCTAAATCGTACAAATATTTGTTTTGATCATCATCCCGATATAATGGCGGTTAACCAGATGTAATTGAGCTAGGATAGGGTAATAACATAACGAACAAAATTCTCATCGTGGCTGGTGTTGAATTTATCAGATCTTTTACGTAAATAGGTATGTTTGTACTGTGCATGCACATACAACGCTAACAATTATTATTTTCACGATATCTCATATCTGTTGTATCATGCGCATAGTACATCATAATATCTGTGATTTAACCGATCATTGTGTCTGACTCTTTATTTTTTTGCTCCCGTGTTTTCTGGTTAAATTGCGCAATTTCATTTTGTAATTGAGGAAGGTAGTTAGCTGAAGTCAATTCTTTATTTTCGAGCACGAAAGACGAATGTGTATATGTATGCATGCATTTTTAAAAGTGCATACACGAGTATGAACATAACACGCATTTTCACTCTTTCACTTTGAATTTAAGATGTTTTCGGTTGTTATACCTATACATGAAATTAAATAGTTGAGTGTTGAGTTGTATCGAAATTGGAGGAAACGAATAAAAACTGTAACCTAACATTGTTGTGTTACGTAATTTTCTTAATTTTTTAAATTTAAACGGAAAATTGTCCAACGTATGAAAACATTTCAACGCACTTATAGTTTTTATTAATTTAATTATTAAAACCCCCCGAAAAAATGTACAATCAATGTTTCCAAGGATTTTATAAAAAATATAAAATTTCCAAAAGTCATACCAAGGCTCTATTGCACCAACCATTTATCTCTCAAAGTATATAAAATTTTTCTGCTTAATTTTATGTTGCACCAGATTGTCAAATGAAAAACGCTCAATTGATATTTGAAAAGTGAAAAAACACTCATAGTATAGTAACTAGGTGGTTTCAGATTGCAAAGTGTGGTGGAGACAATTTTTTTTTGTTTCTTATGTTTTTTGGGGTGCTGAGCTCGAATCCGGAGCTTCCCACCACCAAAATTTCGTTGCGGAACAGGGTCAAAACCGCGAAAAAACCCAAAATTTTCGGAGTTTTCCCGTTCTTTTATTTATAACTCCGAAAGTGTACATTTCTCAGAAAACCTGTCCATGAAAATATTAGAGAAAACATAATTGCGGGTCTAACGCGCCATTAATCATTAAAATGTTTTAAGTGATACTGCTACAATTGAGAGTCATAAGAAACAAAAAAAAATTGTCTTCACCACATTTTGCAATCTGATGTACTAGCTTTATCACCTGGATACTACACTATCAGTCAATTATTTTTTTTCCATCAACGCGAAAACATGTAAGCGACTCCTTTTCAGACTGTACACTGGTTGGCATATGTATTTTGACATCTGATTCTCCCGAGCCCAGTTGCTGATTTTGTTTAACTCGAGCGAATAAATTGCTTATAAGGAAATCAAAGTACATATCAAAAGCAACAAAAATGCACAATATTTTTCCCGTCCTTTTTGGATTCTCTTGCCATATCAATAAGGGCGTAATTCTGTTGCGGCATAAGTTCTTTGACAATATTTAAATCTTTGATTGTACACCAATTTTTCTAAAACAAAAAAATGACAAAACTTCGCTTTTTCCTTAAAGTTCTTCATCAAGGGTCGACATTCGCTTTCTGGCAGACAGTGCCAAGTTTTATTTTATTTTTAATTGACAGTTTACCGTAAGAAATAAAGCAGTTTATTTAATCTTTAAACAAGGCTTACCTCTATCGATGCTCAAACCAAACTTCTAATTTCTGTATTTTTTGTTTATGTTTGGAGCCATAAGTTATATTTTCCGTTTCCCCGCAACGGCTGTACAGGTGGACAAAATCTTCTCTCGTCAGCAAAAACTGGCAAAGAAGTTGTATTGTATTGATTCAAGTGTTTTAAAATTTTTCACAATTTCGAACAGTGGAAATACGGGGAGATTATACGTTTATCTCCTCGCCTCAGGAGCATTCAAATCAGTGGAGCATTTTATTTGGAACCATACAAACAACAAATTTTTACAGACTGCCTCTGTTATACGTTACCGTTACAGAGAATTTCTGGAAAATAACCAATAATACCGAAATTGTATGTTTCGGACCCTCATAGCGCCCTTAGCATTGCGCGCATCAATCTAAAATTCGAATATTTAATTAAGCGTTGTATAAGCTACAAATTCGCCATATAACAGTTTTCGGTGCCCATTACCGTTATAGAGATATTCCCAAAAAAACGGCATTGTTGGATGTTTGGACCCTCATAACTTCCCTACGGGGGTTTCCATCGTTGATGACTTTTGGCCCCTTACTAACAGCCACATGAGCTACAAATTTATCTAATATTGGTTCTCTTAAGAAGTTACCGTTATTAAAAAAATTCCGAGAAGCGGTTTTTTGTTTAACTTTGACCCCGCATACCTTCGTTGGGGGTGCTCGCATAGATGAGTTGTTTTGGCATTTTAAGTTGAGGTTACAGAAGCAACAAATTGTTATAGGCCTCCCTCCCGAATGCGTTCCCGTTTTGAAGAAATTCACGAAAAACCGAAAAATACCGTTATTGTACGGTTCAGACCCTCATAGTGCCCTTAGCATTGCACGCATCGATCTGAAATTCGGATATTTAGTTGAGCGTTGTATAAGCTACAAATTTGCCATATAACAGTTTTCCGTGGACGTTACGGTTATAGAGATATTCCCCAAAAATGCTTAATTGAATCTTTGGACCCTCATAACTTCGTTAGGGGGGCCCCCATCTTTGGGGACTTTTGGCGTCCTACTAACAGTTACATAAGCTACAAACTTCTCCCAGAAGACCAGAGAGCACCCTCCCCCGTCTTAGCGCCATTCACGAAAAACCCCAAAAAACACATTTTTTTAAGGTTTGAGCCCCCATAGCGCCCTTAAGGCTGCACGTATTGATATGAAATTTGACCGCTTTCTTCAAAACTCTATAGGCTACAAATTTTTCACACAAAAGCTTTTAGTACGAGTTACCGTTATAGAGATTTTCTTGAAAAATTGTTAAAAATACCGTTAGACCTCATGGCACCGTTAGGAGTCCCCGAACGTATTCGGTATTTCCATCGTTTATTGAAAGAGCACAAGCGCTTCAAATTTGCCATACACGACTTCGAGATATCGTTATCGAGATATTCAGAAAAACCTGTTTTCGAGGGTCTTTGACCCTCCGTAGCACCGCTAGCGGCACTCGTAGAGACGGGGACTTTTAGGGACTTGTTTAGGACCTTGAAAGGAAGGCTCATGCAAAAATCCAGCTTTCCCTTAATTTTTCCGAAGTTTGGCCAAATTTTTGTTCAAATTTCCTGGCGTAAAATGGAGTCTAAGTTTGGTGCAACAAAAATCACTTACACTTTTCAAAAATTTACTCTTCGAGGGTTTGCTAAATTGTAAGTCAAAAGTTGTTGATGCAATAGAGCCCAGTTCTGTAAAATTTATCAGGTTACGAGATACAAGTCTGCAAAGCCAATTTATCGAAAGATGATCCCATAAACGCACTAGAAAATGATTCCTCGTGTGATGTGCAGCGAAAAAGGTGTACAAGATATACTCCGAATTGTTAACCCTTTAGCTGCCACTGCAGGTATTTAAAGATTTTTTTTTTTTATGTGTTTCCTTGCACTACTAAAACCTAAATATCTTTAAATCTACACTAGCTTGAAAACTAAAATAACGAGACCAAGGCTAGTTTTGGGAGCGGCCGAAATTTGGACACCCTTCAATTTCTTTCGGGCTAATAGTTTCTCAGGCAATCCTATGACTTGTATTCCGATTACGTACCATTCCTACCTAATTCTCCCATTTGTTTCTATTATTTTTTTCCATAGTTTCCGTGACGTGTCGGTAGGACAATATTTGTGTGAAGTTTGGTTGAGAGAGGTGCACAAATAAAAAGATGTTTCTCCGAAAAACCTTATTTGGGGTTTGGGTCTGTATGGCAGCTCCATGACCCCAAAGTAGAATTCTAATTGTTTTTGCATGTTTTTGTTGTTTCAATGTAAGGTTTGATTAGAATTGGTGAACAAATAAAAAAGTATTTCTTAGAAGAACCAAATTGGGAATTGGGTTTGTATGGCAGCCCCATGACCCCATCGTCCGTTTTTTGTTATTCGAACATACAAACAGCCTGCAACAGAAATAAGCATGTGTTCAACATTTCAGCTCAATAGCTTTTATAAAGGCCGAGGAAAACGCGCTGCAACAGACGGACAGACAGATAGACGGACATCGCCCAATCGACTCCCCTCGTCATACTGATCAATTATATATACATACTTTTTATATAGTCGGAGATGCTTTCTTTAGTGCGTTACAAACTTCATGACACAGTTAATATACCCGTTTCGTTCAGAAAGCGAAGGATATAAAAAGTTTGTCAATGTTAAAAATGCATCGTACGGTGTAGTACCTACTTGAATTATTCGAATTGCAGTACAATGTGGTGTTAATAAAATTGAAAAACTGAAAGGGACGTCATTCTGTATACTGACAGTCAGGCTGCAATTCGATCACTCGAGTCGGTGCTGATCACATCAAAAACTGTTGAAAAGTGCCGCCTTGTTCTTAAAGAGATGGGTCGCTTTTTTATAACACTATGCTGGATACCGGGTCACTGTGGATTTGCAGGCAACTGCCAGTGCTTCAGCTGGTAGAGGTGAAGTCGACCGCGGGGGCATCAAACCACCTATTATCAACTGTAAATTGCCAATTACACCAGATTCTGAGCGCAGAACCAACGCAAGATGGATCAATGGTAGCACTTGTACTACTACGAAGATGATCTGGACGAAATTAGATTTTATCCGCTCTACCATGTTTTTGTCACTGGACCGGATGCATATTCGCAGTGTGGTCGGGGTTATAACGGGGCATTGTCCTATCGGGGAGCTCGCCAGGAGACTCAAAATTCCTCACAACGACTACTGCAGAAGCTGTGAGGATGAAGAGGAAGAAGAAAGTGTACATCATCTTCTATACTCGCCTTTGGCTGAGAAACGTTTAAGGTTTCTTGGTTGTAGGTACTTTTACTATCTGGATGATCTCAGAGATGTGAGCCCAATACAGAACAATAAATATATTGCCAGCACACGCTGGTTCCAAACAAATATTTGAATTTTTAAGGCTCTCACTGGCGGTATCACAATGGACCTATTACTGTTCCAAGTGCGCTGGTCTCAATTCCGGCGGCCCCATTACCTAACCTAACCTAATAAAATTTATGTTTTAGTAAATCCTGCTGCAAGCGTGAATCCCCTCTTAAATCATTTTACCCTAGCTCTATTTTTTTTGGTAGTTTTAATGCCTTAGATCTTAGAAGAAGAAAACGACTGGCGTTAATCTGTATGTATGTACAGTAAATCACAGTCCAAATAGGTCATGTCTCGGGATCCGTTGGGTTTGTAGAAATAAATCTTGTCTCAAATTAGAGGAAATATTACATGATTTAATTACGTCTTATAAATATTTTTTGTTAAATCCACACTTTTTGAATTATTACTTAAAAGCTAAAATTGGTCTGAAATATAAGGGTTTTGGTTCAAATTAGCTCCACTAATATGTAGGTAGTTAGATTTCCTTTTCCACGTATGAAGAAGGTGGTGATAATAGCATACTGATATGGATAGAAATGATGTACAACAATAATGAAAATCATCATTTAATTTATCGAATTTAAATCATATATTTGCCATACTTGTTCCCCGGTTTAAAATTTCAAGCTTGGCTAATGGACAAGATCCACAAACACAGAAGGAAGACATCACATCGTCGTCATGGTCAAATCAATTTATTCATAATAGAAATGTATATCTTATATGCGAAAAATTTGTGATTCATTCGTCATTATTTCTCACCATTATAAGACATGCTGTGGTGTTTCAATTTCAATTCAATTTTGTACTTGTTTTGTATAAAGATGTGTATATTTGCATCAACATAGTATGCGCAATTGAATTTCCTATTTCTGCGTATGATTTTCAGAAATGAGCTTTGTTATGTACATACATATGTACATATCTCTTTTCTGTTGATTATAATGTGGTACATGCGTGCACATGTGATTATACACAAAAGATATGTGTGTAATTGCGGAAAAGAAAAGTTTTAGATTTATGGTAGGCAGATTTTGAGATTAGGTTTTGATTAAAGTTTATATGTTTGCGCTTTTTTTTTTTTTATTTGTAACGAGTACGTACGTGTTAAAAGAAAACAACAGAGAAAATATATAGATAGATATATTAAATGTACTTATTCATGAGTACATATTTATGACCAAAATGATGTACATAGTACATTAATTTCAATTTCAATATTACGCAGAGATAAAACATTATAAACCATAATCAGCGCCCGCTCTAGCTCTTACGCCGCCCCGGGCATGTGGACAATTTGCCGCCCTTCTGTATTATACCAGGAAAATAGTATTTATGTCGTTATTTTTGTAAAAGCGATTTAAGAGTAGCTCCGACACAAAAAATCCTGGTTACTGTGGGACTCGAATCAACGCTTCTGTAATTCAGAGAATAGCCTCTTTATCCACTGAGCCAGGCATATCAAACTCGCGGGCCCCATGCGGCCCACCTAGCAGTTTTGTACGACCCGCGGCTAGGTCGAAGAAACACAATATGTATCAGCACAAAAGCGTAAAAATTTGTAGGTGTTGAACTAAAGTCTAAGATATTTACTAAAATTCGTCAAGAAGTCGGTGGCTTATTCGAGGTGAAATTATGTATTTTAGAAATCGTTCTCTCAGTTCAACAAACAATTTGCTGGCGGTTATTTGGGTTTTAAGGCGGCCTTTGTGTAGAAATTTAAATGCATTTCTTAAAAAGAAGGCCAAGCTTTAAAGACCCAAAAATTCTGTAATTAGTGAGGACATCACATGGATGTGAACTGTCGTCAATTTTAGCATATTAGCCGATTTGTCGCCTTTCAGCCAAAAGCTTCACTAGTGCATGCCTTTTTTTCATACCACATCACAAACAAATTTTTGCCCATATTTAGCCAACTTTCTGTCCAAACTTAATTTATGACAAGTCAACCTAACAATTTTGGCTCCCAAGGTTGATTTGGATTACCTCGGCGTTTCTGGATGACCGATGCTACAATGCTCTGACTAGCTGTACACAATTTGGCGGAAATGAATTCACAAATAGTTTTTTATTGGTTAGATTCTTGAGAGCGATTCAGCCAAGTTCAGCAAGGCTTTGTAGAGGGTTTGTTTAGAATTAAAAAAATAACCTTAATATTAAATTCATTAATTATTTTCGCAATGATACAAAAAAAATAGTATACAGATGCCACACAGGACACTGGCAGCTTTAAAACCGACGTAGGACATCGAAAATTAATGCGAAAACATTTGCTGCTCTGGAAAATGTTGTGCCAAAGGATTGTTCTCGTTTTCACTACTTGCATTTTGGAGTGGTTATTGATAACTTTCATATGCCGTAACCACACTGTGCGGGGTTTGCCAAACCGCGCGGTACTAATGATCAACATTGTAGATAACATACGCCTGGAGGCGGACAGAGACGATGGGGGAATTAAATAAAAACGAATAACGTTTGTTAAATTCCCCCATCTTCTTGGCAGAAACAAATTAGGCGGAGAAATTCGCGATGACATTGGGCGAATTGATGCGAAGCATGGGTGGAAGTTATCGAAAACGACTCCAAAAACTAGTAATGAAAATTTTGCTCTTTAGCTATGAGTGCTTTTATATGCTGAGCGTTATGCGATCCTTTATCTCACGGAAATCAAATTAGGACATATTCCATAGCATCCCTTCACTTTAGAATGAGTTAGGGATCATGAAAGTGGACCCAATTAGAATCCTTAATTCTGGTGAATTAAGTTTTTAATTGGAAAATTAGCGCATAATTAGTCAATGACTTTCTTTTTTTTTAAAGAAGAATTTAATTAGCACATTACGAACTGCTCCTGCCTCTTGGAACTAAAATTGGGAAAGAACTTCACTCAGCATGTTCGGTTTTTAAATGCAGAACTTCTGTAAATTGTAGACTCATCAAATCAAAGCATTTTTTTTTTAAATTAGGAAGTGTTTCTTTACCTATGAAAAACATTTTCCACCGTCTCTAAAAAAAGGTAAAATGATTTTTGCTAGTGTCAATTGGTTTCCTGTCTTTCGACATTTTTTCCCCCTTTTTATTTCATTTGTATAGTTTCTATGATTTCCTTTCCACTAAATCCATTTTGATATTGATTTTTTCTTTTCGGCTTTTAACAATTTTTTTTTATTCGAGTGCTAGCTAAAAGCCGCCCCTAAAATTTGGCGCCACGGGCGACCGCCCGGCTTGCCTCCCCCCCCCCTTAGAGCGGGCGCTGACCATAATAATGTTTTTTTGTGCATCCCATGCAATTTTGGATAATGAAACTTCTTAAAAAATCGCAATTTACCCATAGCTGCCATTTTTCATACGAAGATCCACAAAGAACATACATAATTTAATATTTCCTTTTTGATAATGAATGATTTAATTCAAAATCCATTTATTAGAATTAAAATTGCTCAAAATCTTCCCATTTAAGATTTAAAATTCTTTTTGACAATAATAAAAAAAAACAAATGGACTATGAACCCACTCACGCCAATGTGAGGTTTTGACAACATTGACGAGCTAGCGCAGGATGGATTTTGAATAAGTGTCCATAAAATAAATTCTATCATTTTCATTGATTCTTTTGTATTAATAATAATTTTTATTTTTATAGATTTTTTATTATTTCTTTTTCTAAATTTAACTGCACAGTACATAATTATATTATATTAATTAATTTGTTAAACAACATAGTAAAAAAAATGCGATATCAATGGAAGTTCCACTTGATGGACCCAAGGCCAGAGGCAGACCGAAGAACACCTGGATGTGTCAAATGAAAAAGCAACAACAACGAATTGGTCTCGGCGATGACACGATCCAAGATAGAGCTGCCTGTAGAAATATGCTGAGAAATTACCGCCAAAACGGGCGATGTGCCTATACCGCACGTCGAGCAACGCGAAACCATGGCGCGGTATAAAGAACAAGGCAATGAAGAAGAAGACAAAAAAAATACTTTCAATAATTATTCTATTATAAGAACTCAACACTAATTGCCATTTATATTCGTAACACTATTGTCTATCATTATTACCATAATAATTTTTTCCCGCAAAATCAACACCTCTATTATATCCATGGCATTCACTTTATCTACCACAACAATTTGCAAGACTTTCTTCCCAACTTTAAAACGATTATTATCAAAATTATTTTTTTAATAATAATAATTGGCGTACGATTATCGCGCTATTTATGGTCCGAAATACTTCCAAAACTTATGCGCACAGTTATAAACCATACACGAAATTTTGTCAGCCCGGGAAACTTTCTAACCATAACCATAGATTGAATTGCATATTACCTAATCGGTTTGATTGTCTCTTTGTATCTATATTGTTTGTTGTGTACTTCTTTTTTTCTTTTCTTTTTTTAACTTAAAATTGTGAAGAAAAACGAAGAAAATCAATACACAAAATAGAACATTGTCTATGGCACAATAAGGTAATTCCTCCATTGTTGAGCATTGTTATTGCGGTGGCTGTTGTATGGCTACTAGCCGCGATAATTTCCGGCAATCTTGTTGTATGAGTTTTTGTAAAAAGCTAAAATGTAAAGCTTAGCTTGTATAGTTTATGATGTTAATTGTGAATGTTTGAATAGAAGTAAGTGTGTGGTTTGCTTAAAATATAAAACGACAATTTTCTGGTATGTTGTAATAATTTCAGAAATTTTCACTTTCATTTCGACAGTTTGCTCAATTGTTGTGTTTGTATGTTGAAGCTTGTAAACAAAGTTGTTTTCATTGGCACTTAAATGTTTCAAGTCATCAAGGCTCGTACACTAACTTAATCATTGGGGTCTTAACAACTTAGCGAAATTATAAAAAAAAGCAAATATGGACGCCATGACATGTAGTCTGGTTGGTGTAGTGGCTAGTACGCTCACCTTCGGTGCACAGGATCGCGGGTTCGAGTCTCATCGTGAGCGAAATTAGTTTATGGTGTTTGAACTCGCACTACAAAAGAGCAGTTAAAGTTTTTTCGATGTCACTACACATACACATGGTAGTCGAGCCATTTATTTATGTAACACCTTCACTGTCTAGCTGGTTTTCATCGACATTGCCACTACGACTGGCATCTGAAAGTCCATACATTTAGGAGACACATATGCCTCATAGACGTGTATTGGGAGGAACGCTGTGTGCTCTTGTGTGACTCATAGACAATGAACGTGTTAAGTATGCGGACAGAAGATTGTGATTTGCAGCCGTTAGAGAGGGGGAAATGCAGAAAAGTATACAAGATTAGCGGTTTCTTCTTCAAATCCTATTAACAAATTACGAGCAATCATATTTAGTTTTTTCAAAATTAAACGGGCTTTTTGAAAATTTTCCAAAACACACAATGAAAGCTTTTTATTTATTAAGAAACTATCTTACAACGATATTATAATATAATAGTATAATAAGGATTTCTTGTGAAAAGGAACATCGCAACGAATATGCCATAACTACGAATTTACCAATTTAGCCATTTTGAGATAAAATGTGATTTCTAAACTTCATTAGCAATGAAGAATTATGTCTATACAAAATAAGACAGCGGCTTTCATTCAGAAAATAAAAACATCTTTTTGTGTATGTCCAAAAAATGGCCACAGAACCGATGTCACAGACACGTATCGCCATACAATACCAAAAAACGAATGCCAGAATCGCGAAACTTTAAATAGTACAACTAAACAGGTGGCAGAATCATGAAACTAAAAAAAACAGGTGTCAGAATCACTAAATTCTATACACTTGAAGAATTTCAGGCAAAAACTGACAGACATGGTGGACATTTTTGTATGTTGAAGGCTTTAGGTTACGCGCAGGGGGGTCCAACTTAATCTTTACGCGGGCCACATTGTTAGTTTGAAAAAGAAGAGAAGACATGTTTCTTGCTTTTTTAACTTGCTTGTAACGCAGAAAGGAAGTGATTCTGATGCAAAAGTTCACCGGTGCTCGAAAAATATGTATTGGTTCCATTTAGACATTGCTATAAGGAAAAATATGAAAATTATTTTTTCTAGGTCGAGATATGTTTTTTTAATTGAGGGACTATTAAATCTGAACGACATTCGGTGGGCCTATGAAATGCAGCAGTTGTATTACACAACATATTCAAGTGAAACGGAAATGTTGTGCAAAATGACGGTCAAATCGCAAGTGTTGAGTCTTATGAACTCATCCTGTATCTGCTCTTAGGCTTCATGCACACGACGCGAAAACGGCTCGCAAGCTCGACACATCGAAATGCATTGGCTCTTATGGGAAGCTCACGACAGCGAGAGCCGTGCCGCTGTCAAATCACAACTAGCGAGACGTGTTTTCACATATCGTGCACCACAATCCGCAAATCCACGGCTCGCGAGCCGTGTTTTGACTGTACATGGCTCTCGCTTGCTGTCGCTCGTCATGAGCTTCCCATAAGAGCCAATGCATTTCGATGTGTCGAGCTTGCGAGCCGTTTTCGCGTCGTGTGCATGAAGCCTTGCAGAGCTATTCGTATATAACTGCTTCGCATTATTATTTTTATATCGTATCACTCATTAGGCCTGTCTATACCATTTCCTTTTTCGTTCGTCTTCGTCAATTTGACAATTGCAACTTGGGATGTCTGCGCTATTGAAAAAAGGCATTCATTCTTGAACGCGATTGCCAATGTTGAATATGTCAAAATCGAAGAGGAATGGATGAAAAGCTGCAACCCACGCAAGTCGGATATGCCATCGTTTTTCTTTTCAATTTTTTTAGAATTTGCTGTGTGCAAGGATTATGTCTGCGATTTGAGAAAAAAAGCGTTCTAATCTCTAAACGATTGGATACGTGCTAAAAAATGTTCACATTCAATTTCAAAATTGAAAAATGAACAATTGCGAAATCGACTGCTGCGTATACACAACTCACGTAACGAACAAAAAAATATTATTTACGCGTCCTGACCAAAGTCGCGACAAATATGTACGATGTACCGATACATGATGAACAGATGTTGAATGAGAGGAGAGGCGAATGCCTTCTGTTCACTTGTTGCAACATGGCTGACCTTTTTCCCTATTCGTTCGGAAAGGCAGTCATACAAGTCGAACACGATACGCAGTGTCTCCTCGTAGGGGAGGAGTCCTTTATAAGCGGTCGTGTAGAGCTTCGGAGTTGGCGGCTTCGCATAACCCAAGCCACGAAGGGACTAGTTAGGGAGAATGGCCTTGGTGAAAATGCCTACGCGCCTATATCTAACTAGTTTGTGGATTGATGGCCACACGTCCTGAGTCAAAGTAAACGGATGGGGGCCGCCCCAATGTGAACGGTAGCGCTACGAGTCTGCTTTAAGCAGACGAGTAGTCACAGGTCCAACGAACCTGGGATGTGCACATCTGAATTTAACGTTAGGTCTAACCGTAAGGGGGCCAAAGGAGGATCACACCTGTTAAAGAGAAATCTTTAGCGAATAGTGTACCTCGGGGATGGGCGAGCCCAGGGGACCATGGTCCCTTCCCATCTTGGCGTTGGACTCGAGGGGGCTGTCGGTTGTTAAGCAAGACATCGAGCTGGTGATGCAGCCCCGGGTTTGAGTTCCTGATGGTGAGTCCATTCACCGGATGGAGAAATCCCCGACTGGCAACAAGATCCGTGCCAGTAAAATATCCGGAGGTCCAAACCGCTTTCGCAAGGACCGGGGTATAAAGCCGACAGGCTAGGTGACCCTTAGACGGAAACCCCGTAGATGGTATACTTGTTCACTTGTTGCAATCAATGACAAGTTCAATGTTGAAAGAGCAAACGTAACTTGAAGACAATAGGGAAGACGAAGACGCACAGGTGTGAATGTAGCCATTTAGCGATAGAGATGGGATTTGTCGAAGTGGTTGCCCAGCGGCCTCGAACTAGGCCACGTTCGTATGCCATCGTATGGAAGCATAGAAGAGAAGGAAAGGGTAGAACGCCTAATTACACTGCGTGACACCAAAAAACCGTCAAAAAAACTGAATGCTATTTTGGTTAGCTATTGGTTCCCATATGACAAAAGTGCAATTAATTTTTTTCCTGACCCTCAGGTTTTCGAGTTACACGCCGAAATCTTTTTTAATGGTCCTCATATAGTATCTGCTACGCAATTTCTGCAAATTGCAATAAAATAAATAAATTTCTTATCAGTATCCTTAAGAGGACTCTTGGCAATAAAAATCACCGAAAATAAATATAATTTGCTCGGTTATTTTATTTTTTTCCCCTTTTATTGTGACTTAAAACCGTGAAAAACCATATTTTTTTATCTTTTCGCGGCTACATATCCTTACGTAACTTTTATATTTATTATATTTTTACCTGATATACTCGTTTTTTATTATCCTTATATTATCCCTTTTGTTTTTACCTGTCATATTCTTTTTTTATTATCCTTATAATACCCCTTTAAGGAGTAAAGCGCGAAAACCGTCAGGTACAAAAATAAAAAAAAAACTTAAAAAAGATATTGTTATGGTATAAATAGCACGTGTTGTAATAGTTTTACTTTAATTGGTTTACAATATGGATTCTGAAAGAAGTATTCGCAACCTGTGCAAAAATTTCCCAAATAAATTTTGCTACGTGTGCGGCAAATATATTTTTAAATCGCTAGAGAGAAAAGTAACACAAAAATTAAGGGATGCTTATTTTGGCCGCGTTGTGTGTCAGGATAAGCCTTGGATATCCGATTTTTTTTTGCATATCGTGTTGTATGTCACTGCACTCTCAAAAAACTGGAAAACGAGAAATGCCTTTCGTGGTTCCAGCACTTTGGAGCGAGCCTAGCAATCATCACGACGATTGCTATTTTTGTGTGTTCGATTTGCGGGCTGCTACGAAAAAGCATAAGTATAAAGTGGAGTACCCTATAGTGAGTTCTGTCACGAAACCTGTGCCTCATAGTGTAAACAGCACTATTCGCCCTCCTCACAGTGATAAAAGTAACGACCCTCAGGATACACAGTTTTTCCCCGCTCCTTCATCAAGCGATCAACGAAAACCACACCTAATTCGCCAAGAGGAATTGAATGATTTGGTACATGGACTTCATTAAAAGCTGGTATAAAAGGATTCTTAGGAAATCACAAAGCCGAAAACGCAGAACTTTTAGTAACAAATATGTTTAGACGCATATAAAGAGATGGGGTGCAGAATGTCTTTGAAAATTCATTTTCTTCACTCCTATTTCTCTTTCTTTCCTGAGAACCTTGGAGCCGTAAGTGATGAACAAGGTGAGCGGTTTCATCAGGACATAAAAAGGTTTGAGGAACGTTTTCAAGGTCATTGGGATGCAGCTATGTTACGAGATTATTTTTGGCGCTTACAGCGAGAAGACAATTCTAAACATAAGAGAAAAAATTGATTTTTTTTATTTTTCCCTTAAAATATATGTGTTTAACAATTAAGTTTTTAATTTTAAGTATTTAAATATGTTTATTATATTGTTTTATTTCCGTTTTACCAAAAAAAAATTAATAAATAATAACCGATTTGTTACTGGAACTTTATTTTGTATTATTTTCTGGGAATATCAATATCTGTCCATATCTCTGAAACTGGGGGGTCAAGGGAAAAAGTAAATATGAGGTTTTAGTAAGGATTAGATAAGAATTAAAAAGAAAAAAAAATTGGAGATGAAGGTTATTTTTTTTTTTAATTTGTCACACAGTGTTATAGAAAGACAGATTGCGAAACTGCATGATCTGTCCGATAAAAAAAAATATTTTAGAAAAGCTTACTTTCTCTGGTGGGGTTTCTATTTTTTAATTTATTCGCAAATACTGAACAGAGATAATCCAATTAGATCAGAAAGACACATTAATACAAGATTTCAAAAAATTCAAGTTAAAAACTAGGGGGCATCGCCCCCTGCTCGTTACGCTCACCAACCCCCGGGGCCGAGGCTAATTTCGGTCGCGGCCGAAATTTGGATACCCTTCGCTCTTCTTGGGCTAAAACCTTTTTCGGGCGTACATATGACTGCATTTAATCCCCCTCCTCATTCTTTTTCTTCCGTCTTGACAAAAGTTTTGGGCTTGGTTGAAATAAGTGGGCAAATAAAAGTATTTACTCAGAAAATTTTATTGGGGTTGCGGGAGCATGACCCTACAGTACGATTCCATTAGTTTTGAACTTTTTTGTTGCTTTGATAAAGACACATTAATTCAAGGTTTTGTGAAATTGGTGCAAAAAAATGTTTCTTAGAAGAAACAAAATGGGGGTTGGGTTTGTATGGCCACCCCATGACCCCATGGTCAGATTTGATCAATTCTTAGACATGTTTTGTGTCATCAAGAGAAACAAGTTTGTGTTTAATTTGGTTGAAATTGGTGCACAAACAAAAAAGTTTTTCTTAAGGCGGCCCCAGACCGAACGGAGTGTGGCACACACCGCACAAAAGACCGGTTCCAAGAATGATACCTTGGAGTCGCCCAACCACACTGCTGCACTGCTGCTGCACGATTTTTCGTATCAATCTTTTGTGCGGTGTTTGCCACACCCCGGTCGGTCTGGGGCCGCCTTTAGAAGAACCTAATTTGCGGGTAGGTTTGTATGGCAGCCCCATGATCCCATTTATCCGATTTGATCCATTCTTAGATATGTTTTGTGTCATCAAGAGAAACACATTTGTGTGAAAGTTGGTTGAAATTGGTGCACAAATAAAAAAGTTTTCTTAAAAGAACCTAATTTGAGGTTGTTGGGTTTGCATGGCAGCCCCATGACCCGATGGTCCGATTTTATCTTAGATATGTTTTGTGTCATCAAGAGACGTTTGTGTGTAATTTGGTTGAAATTGGTGAACAAATAAAAAAGTTTTTGTTAGAAGAACTTAAATTGGGGGGCTAGGTTTGTATGGCAGCCCCATGACCCAGTGATCCAATTTCGGTGATTCAACAATAATAAGCACGTGTGCAAAATTTCAGCTCTGTAGCTTTTATAGTGGCCGTGAAAAACGCGCTGCAACAGACGGACAGACGGACATCGTACAATCGACTCATCTCGTCATGCTGATCATATACATATGTATGTATACTTTTTATATGGTCGGAGATGCTTCCTTCAATGCGTTAAAAACTTCATGACAAAGTTAATATACCCTTTCACTCTATGAAAGGTATAAAACGAAAGACATTACGTTAAAAAATAAATTGCCTGTACAACGGTTATAGTTCGCAAGTTTTGAAAAAAGAATATTTTTAAATGCTTAAAGGAAATAGGGCAGAGGTCCAAATTCCATAGAATCATATGTTCTCATCATTCGAATTAAAGGAGAATGGGCATAGATAGATAAACCAGTTAAAGGATGATTAAAAATTGAATTTAATCGTGTGTGATTTGACGAAATTCTATAATTAATTTCATTCGATAAACTATAGAGTGCAGATATCCACCGCATATCTTGCATAAGAAATATTGCTGAAGAAAAAAGTTGTTCGATACTCCAGGAAAACAAGCTTAAGGAAATCAAGTCAAGGAAGTTTAAATTTGAAAAAAAAAAAATGATTTAGTAGATCTTCGCTGAACGCGCTCTAAAGCGTCACTGGACACACCAGCAGTCGGAGACCAAACCACTAAGGCATATTCCAAAATGCTACGAACAAGGAAAACAGATAATCTGACAGCACTGATTTTAGAACGAAAGTCACTAGTACAGGGAAGAACAAAGCCCGCAAGCTTCGAGGCTCTTCTTACTATGATCTTCTTTTGATTGTGTAACTGTTAAAGTTCAATCGAAGAGTTCTTCGTTTCTGCTATCCTGTGTTTACGTACCTCCTACTTCTGTTCTGACTGATTATGAAAACCTCTTTTCTCATCTTTCAGACATTGTTAATGTGTTCCATCCTAACTGCAGTGTAATCATTTGCGGGGACTTTAACTTGCCTAATTTAAGTTGGCCTGATTTTCCAGGGCTACCTTTGTCTTCATCTTCTCCTATGTTTTTGTCAGTTTCTTCGTTCATGGAGTTTTGTAGTTTACTCCAATTCAGTACTACTAAGAATTCCATGGATCATAATCTTGACCTTGTTTTTAGCAATCTTCCGCCATTGTACTTGACCTCGTCCAAGGCTTCTGAAGTGATTGTTTCATGTGACCCTTACCAACCAGCACTCTTACAGGATATAAGAATTCATTTTCCTTGCGCTCCCAAATTTAATCCTACTACAAGGTTCAATTTTCATAAAGCCGACTATGAAGGAATTATTGCCAGGTTGTCTGACGTGGATTGGTCGCTAGTACTGGGGAGTTTGAGCTGTGACTCAGCACTGTCTGTTTTTTACGATATTCTTTTCAATGTATTATCGGAATGTGTTCCAATTTACACTAAAAAACCTCGCAATGGTCTTGTTTGGATAACAAGATCAATCCAAAGATTGATACAGAGGAAGAACCGAGTGCGTATTCGTTATAAACGGTTCAAACGCTCATCCGATCTTCTCCTTTTTAGGAGACTTCGGTCTGAAACAAAAAAAGCTATTAAAACTTCCAGTACTGCATACATTGACAGCGTTGAAAATAGTATCGAGAACAATAATTGCACACTTTTCTGGTCGTATGTTAAAAATATGCGATCATCTTCTTCGATACCCTCCACTATATCTTTAAATAATCGGTCTGCCAGCTCCACCGAGGAGATTTGTGAACTGTTTTCAACGTATTTTGCTAGTACTTTCCACCGATCTTCTAGTACATTAGCAAACGTTTCCAATCGAGCAAAGCACTTCCTTCCCTACCACTAATTACTCCTGATTCGGTCAGTCAATTAATTATGTCCTTGGGCAATAAATCGTCCTGTGGACCTGATGGTCTTTCGAACCCTTTTTTGAAGAAGGTTAGGATTGGGATTTCTAGTCCGCTTTCAATAATATTCAATAAAAGTATTCGAGAGTGTATCTTCCCAAGTCAATGGAAGACTTCCTTTATAGTACCAATTCCAAAAACTGGGGACCTTAATCTTGCATCAAACTATAGACCGGTTGCGCTGTTATCATCTGGCTCAAAACTGTTAGAACGTATTGTGTACAATTATATTGATGACAATTTTGGTCAACTAATATGCTCTTGTCAACATGGTTTCCGTAAGAAAAAATCCACGCCCACAAATCTGACTGAATTTGTCGATTTCGTCGCAAACACTTTTCACAAGCGTCTAGAGGTCCATACAATATATACGGATTTTTCTAAGGCCTTCGATACGGTTAACCATGTTCTGCTACTCAACAAACTTCGTGGACTTAGCTTTCCTCCTTGGCTTATTTCCTGGGTGTCATCATACCTCGTCAACAGAACCTCTAAAGTAATTTTTAATAACGTTACTTTTTCTGAATTTTCAGCAACATCGGGAGTACCTCAAGGGTCTATACTGGGACCTCTCCTTTTTTCATTTTTTGTGAATGGCTGTTCTTAGAAACCGATGTCTTTTGTACGCAGATGACTGCAAAATTTTCACCACTGTTTCACGCCTAGAAGACTGCCTTTCGTTGCAGGCCGATCTGGATTTATTATCTTCCGGGTGTACCTCCAATGATATTTTTCTTAATGCATCAAATTGTTCGGTAATGGTCTACTCATTGAAGATTTCTCCAACATCATATTCATATTCAGTCAACAATCTGGCTTTAAAAAATGTTGACTCGATCACAGACTTAGGAGTTGCCTTTAATTCTAAGCTTCATTTCAACGATCACTATGAAAATATAATAAAAAGGGGCTCGAAGCTCTCAGGCTTTGTTCTTCGTTGTACTAGTGAGTTTCGTTCTGTAAACAGTGCTATAAGATTATTTGTTTCCCTTGTTCGTAGCGTTTTAGAATACGCTTCAATTGTTTGGTCCCCGACTGCTGGTGGGTCCACTGACACCTTAGAGCGGGTTCAACGAAGATTTACAAAATCATTATATTTTAAGTTTAGTCTTCCTTACCTTCCTTACCCAGAAAGACTTAATTACCTTAAGATTCTTTCCCTAGAGAAGCGAAGAACTTTTCTTGAACAATGTTTTTTATACAAGATTTGCCGCGGATATCTGCATTCTAGTTTGGCAGATAGAATTAATTACAGAATTCCATCATATCACACACGATCAAATGCCATTTTCAATCCTCCATTTACCGATCTTGCCCTCTTTGCGAATTCGCCTTTAATTAGAATGATGAGAACGTATGACTCTATGGAGATTGGACCTCTACCCTCTTCTATTTCAATCTTTAAAAATATTCTTTTGCAAAAACTTTGATTTTGCTGCTTAATTTGAGTTTCTAACGTAGTGTTTTTAGTTTTGAAAAAAATAACAGAAACTTGAATTTTTTCTTGTAGTCTTATGTTAATCTCTATAACTTACTGTTGTAATTGGATATTTTATCTGTTCAGTATTTTCGAAATAAATAAATAAATAAATAAATTTCATAGTGATCACTGAATCGAATTGCAGATAAAAAGGTTACTTCCAAGTTTGTGATTTGTGTCCATATTTTTCAAATTAAGAGTTTTGACTGAATAAGAAAAGAATATTGGAGAAAGCTTCAGTGAGTATTACCGAATATGTACTTTGATACGCTAAGAAATATATCATTGCTGCTACACTAGAACGATAATAAAACCAGATCGGCCTGCAAGGGCAGACAATCTTTTAAGCGTGAAGCAGAGATAAATATCTTGCAGTTATCTACGTACAAAA
The DNA here is from genome assembly GCA_949715475.1 of Microchrysa polita. Classification (NCBI taxonomy): domain Eukaryota; kingdom Metazoa; phylum Arthropoda; class Insecta; order Diptera; family Stratiomyidae; genus Microchrysa; species Microchrysa polita. The sequence goes on from OX454419.1 coordinate 53,150,910, forward strand.
GGCATCGGTTGCTAAAAACAGGCGGAAAGTCATTTACAAAAACCATGAAAAAAAAGAGGCCCCAAGAGAGACCCTTGAGAGTGTTGGTGTAAATTCAGAAGAAGTAGTGTTATTGAAAAGTACGTTTGAAGTTCTGTGAACGAGGTATGTTGACACTCACCAAATTAGCCAAGCCAATTTTAGAAAACTAGCGTTAGTTTTAGCTCGGATTCAAGTCAATTCAATTCAAACTGTCCCTAAAGTTCTGCAATGTGGTAAAATTTATTCAAATTACGTGAAAATCTATCCAAAATTAACTCTACTTTTCTGCACTTCAGGCATTAAATAAAACTGTTAGAATTAATGGAGCTAGAATGAAATGATGTAAGAAAGATATGATCGTAAGTGTATGCGCCAATTTTTAAAAGAATCGTACAATCACCTCACCTTGGCAGAAGTTGGAGAAAATTTAGATGGAAAAATATATTGTTTTTGGGTCAAATCATAAAAATGTCTTTGAAGCTCTGTAAAAACTAAATGTCTTATCCGATTTTAGTGCGGCTTGTTTTGGTTTATAGGTAAATTTGTTGGCTATAATAATCATCTTATTTCGCTAATTTAGCTAGTCTTTCTTTGAAGATATTGGAGTTTAAGTTGTGCAAGAAAAAAAATTTTTTTTTTCAAAATCTGTGGCAGCTAAAGGGTTAAGAATTGGGGGTATGTTCCGTACAACTTTTTTGCTGGAAATCTCTTGGGGAATCACAATCCGATGCGTTTATGCTGTAGCTTCCGGACACCCTGTATATAAAATCTTTCAAGAAAGATCTAATAATCCAGATCATCAAACGCACAATTTTGACCTGAAATAGATTTTGTTGAATGACATTCTATACAATTCCGCACATACTCATCGACTCACCACAATAATTGTAATCAATATTAAAACTTCAATTCAATTTCGCAGCAATAAGATCGTTAATAATAAATTCCATACAAGCAATAAAGACCACCTCAATTTTTGAGGTCAGACAAAAAGCCAATGTGCTAAAGAATTATGGAGTTGAGAACCACTAACCATTCGTTTCCA